>JBBGZY010001137.1:1492500-2092500 GCA_037952925.1 Lithobates clamitans
AGGTAAAAATGCCACATAATAAAAATAATATCTCCATCTTGTGGTCAGTATGTATAACTCACTCTTAAACCACATACCACCAAGTAAAAATGGCATAAAATACCCAATAACATTACATAAAATATTTATAAAATAAAAGAACAAAAGAAACCACATCAGACACTCTGGATAATAGAAATTCCCCCACAATTAAGCAAAAACTCAAAAGATAAACTCAACTATTATTGTTAATACAGTTCATGTCCAACTCAACATTAAGTCTGAATGGGACGTAACATTTCAAATCATAAATCCAGGGAGTCTCAGTTTTCGAAATCTCGCGCTCCCCCTCCAATGTGGCGTGAACCAGTCAATAGCAACAAAGGCGGTACCGGATGGATTTTTTTTGTGACACTCTAGATCAAAAGGTTCTCAACTCCTGTCCTCAGGACCCACTAACAGGCCAGGTTTTATGTATTACCTTGGGGAGATGCAGACTAGAATACTGCAATCACTGAGCAGCAAATGATATCACCTGTGATGTATTTCAGTTATCTTGTAAACCTGGCCTGTTAGTGGGTCCTGAGGACAGGAGTTGAGAACCACTGCTCTAGATAGTGTCTAGCCACTTAAGGACCAGCCTCGTTTTGGATTTTAGGTGTTTACATGTTTAAAACAGTTTTTTTTGCTAGAAAATTACTTAGAACCCCCAAACATTATATTATTGTTTTTTTTCTAACACCCTAGAGAATAAAATGGCGGTCACTGCAATACTTTTTTTTGCACCCGCTCGTGGAATAGCGTCAAACTTTTACCCTTAAAAATCTCCATAGGCGATGTTTAAAAAATTCTACAGGTTGCATGTTTTGCGTTACAGAGGAGGTCTACGGCTAGAATTATTGCTCTCACTCTACCGGTCGCGGCGATACCTCACATGTGTGGTTTGACCACCGTTTTCATATGCGGGCGCTACTCACGTATGCGTTCGCTTCTGCGCGCGAGCTCGACGGGACAGGGCGCTTTAAAAAATTTTTTTTTTTTTATTTATTATTTATTTTACTTTATTTTATTTATTTTTTCACTGTTTCAAAAAAAAAAAAATTGGATCACTTTTATTCCTATTACAAGGAATGTAAACATCCCTTGTAATAGAAAAAAGCATGACAGGTCCTCTTAAATATGAGATCTGGGGTCAAAAAGTCCTCAGATCTCATATTTACACTAAAATGCAAAAAAAAAAAAAAAAAAAAATCCTTTAAAAAATAATGACAAAAAAAATGTGCCTTTAAGAGAAGTGGGCGGAGCCGACGTAATGACGTCGCTCCGGCCGTCCTATGGTATAGAGACGGGTGGGCGCCATCTTGGCCTCACTCGTCTCTATACCGAAGCAGTGACAGGTCCCGATCTCCTCCGCCGCTACCGACGGCTCCGGTAAGCGGCGGAGGGCGCGGGAGAGCGGTGAGAGGGGGTGGCACCTCTACCGCCGGCAATAACGGTGATCTCGCGGCGAACCCGCCGCAGAGACCACCATTATCGTGTACAGAAACGCCACCCCTAAAGATGGATACCTCGGTTGTGGCAGCAGCTGCTGCTGTTACCGAGATATCCATCTTTAAAAAAATGACGTATATATACAGTGGCCGGTCGTTAAGTGGCTAGAGACACTGTGCTTAGGGAACCCTTTCTTTATGTTGGCTATATATGTTCCTTTAGCCTTACATTCATAGTCCGAACAGTATGACCCACATACTGTAGGCCACAAGGACAAATCAACATATAGTAAACATTCAGGGAAGTACAGGTGATAAAGGGTATCAACATTGCAAACCCTGGAAGTGGCATGTGATTTAAACTGGCAAATACGTCTAACCTGTTTTTTTGTTAAGAACACAAGTAGCACTTTTCCGACATGGAAAGCAGCCTTTTAAATGTTGAAAAAAGGAAACTGTTAGGGAGCATTCAAAATATTTGGTGCCCCATAATTTCAATGGTGAAAGTACAGACCCCAGCAGTCTGTCATTTCACAAGACGTTCCTGCCCATAATTTTTTTGATACCACAATGCTGGTGAGAATAAGTAGTAACAAAAGAGAAATAAAAAATCAAAATCTTTCTTAATAATGCGATTGTTACTAGAGCCACCCAAAATGGCATTCCTATCCATATCCCCTACATTTCCAATAATTTTATCCAGTTCATCACTCGGATAACCTTTATGCAAAAATCTGGATTTGAGAGTCATAGCTTCTTCCAAATAATCATCCCTAAAAGGTACAGTTCCATCTCAAACGAAGGAACTGACCCTTAGGGACTGCCCTCAGCCACGAAGGGTGATGGCAGCTCCCTTGACCAATGTAACTATTACGGTCAGTATCTTTAAAATATGTTGAAGTAATCAAGGTATCTCCCCTCACTTTAATATCTAAATCCAGGAAATGAATCTTATGAGAACTGGCCTCATATTGCAAAACAATACCCAGAGAGTTGTTGTTGAGCTGTTTGATGAACACATCCAAAGAATGTCCATCGCCATCCCATAGGAGGAGGACGTCATCTATGTACCTCCCCTAGAAAAAATTAGGTCTCCTGTTGGCATAGATAACATCCTCCTCTCACTTGGCCATGAACAAATGTGCCATGCTTGGGGAAAATTTAGCATCCATGGCGACTCCTCTGCTTTGAAGATAAAAGGTTCCCCCGAACCAAAAGTAGTTATGGGTCATAGCAAAATTCAGCAACTTTAGTACAAATTCCCTCTGGATTGATAGTAAACTGATATCACATCTCAAAAAAACATCCATGCTTGTGGGATATGATGGTGTAAAGAAACAAGACATCTGCAGTGGCCAAGTTACTGAATAACTTGAGTTGAATCTTTCAAGTAGAGACATACCCAAAAAGACTTGCAGGTGTAATTGTAGTGAAAAGTGGTTCTACAAAGTATTGACTCAGGGGGGCTGAATACAAATGTACACCACACTTTTCAGATATTTATTTGTAAAAAATTGTGAAAATCATTTATGATTTTCATTCCACTTCACAATTATGTGCCACTTTGTGTTGGTCTGTCACATAAAATCCCAATAAAGTACATTTACATTTTTGGTTGTAACATGAGAAACTGTGGCAAATTTCAAGGGGTATGAATACTATTTCAAGGCACTGTAAGTGCAGCAGCTGCACTAGTCCTTTGTTGCCTGATCTGCAGTTTTATCCATGTTCCTGTGCCTTGTTTTGAATACTGTGTTTGACCCAGCTTATTCTGACCACTCTTGCTTTCCACCTCTCCTGACCTCGGCTTGCCTTAAGACTTTGCTTATCTCTGCATACAAATAAGAAATACTGCGCTACCATGTGAAGGGAAAAAAATAGCTGCTAGCACTGCAATCTGACAAATAGTGTAGATGATGAAAAGTAAAAAGTGCAGCGCTATATGTGAAACATATGTAGTGCATATATACAATACCAACAATGTTAGTGCAAAGTAAATGCTAAGTGCTTAATAATAAAGTGCACATGTGCTAGTGCAAAACAAGTCATAAGTCCAAATCAATGCAGATAGTCACTAAAAGGTTCAACACAGTTCAAATGTGATAAGCAGGCAAACAATGGGGCTCTGCTATGCCAGATGGAAAAGTCACCAACATCCTGAGAACAGGGATCTATGGATAGAGATTGAATAATATAGACCTATTCAATGCAGACAAAAGTGAACCATCATCTGTTAAGGGTCACCAGAGGTTTTGCATCCACCACCCATGGGGAGAGGGTATGTACTCTTACCAGAAACTGTGGACTCAAATGCCAGCGGCAGAGAGTCAACCAAGCACTTGGATGGGAGCTGGAACTCAAACGAGTTGTCACTGAAGATCAGAATGCGATGTTCCAATGTCTCGTCCACCGAAGTTGTTCATAAAAATAATTCATGAAAGAAAAAAGGGCCTCCACATAGTGTAGACCAGGGGTCTTCAAACAACGGCCCTCCAGTTGTTCAGGAACTACAATTCCCATCATGCCTAGTCATGTCTGTGATTTGTTTTGCAATGCCTCATGGGATGTGTAGGTGTGCAACAGCTGGAGGGCCGTAGTTTGAGGATCCCTAGTGTAGATCATAATGGAAGGTTTTTATTTAAAAAACGAGGAGTGCTAACATCAAGGCTGATGTGTACAAGTTAAAATGTGATCACAGGAATTCCAAAGAGTGCAATGTTTGTGGAGCTGACTGAAAGCCGCGTTTCTTACACAAGGACATCATCTGGGGTGTCTAAAGTCCTCGTAGACTAAACGCGTATGAAAGGTCTCCCTCTACATGTCAGGCTCTGCCACAAGGTACGTGTCACTGATAAGTGAACTTTTATGGCAAGAATTTTTATCCTAATATCTCCCAATATTATATACACTGATCTGCCATAACTTTCTGATCACCCACCTAATTTTGAGTAGGTCCCCCTTTTGTCGCCAAAACAGCCCTGACGTATCGAGGCATGGGCACCACTAGACCTCTGAAGGTATTCTGTGGTGTCTGACACCAAGACTTCAGTAGCAGATCCTTTGAGTCCTGTAACTTGCAAGGTGGGACTTCCATGGATCGGACCTGTATTTCCTGGCACATCCCACAGATGCCTGATTGGATTTAGATGGATGGAGGCCAAGTCAACACCTCAAACTCATTGTTGTACTCCTCAAACCATGCTTAGACCATTTTTGCAGTGCCGCAAAGCGCATTATCTCCCTGAAGGAGGCCATTGCCATCTGGGAATATCATTTTCATGAAGGGGTGTACTTTGTCATCAACAATGTTTAGGTAGGCAGTACAGATTAATGTAACATCCACATGAACGATTGAACGGCAGGACCCAAGATTACACAGAAGAACAATTCCCAAAGCATAACACTCCACTGGCTTACCTTCTTCCCATAGTGTATCCTGGTGCCATCTCATTCCCAGGTAAGCAACACACATGCACCCAGCCATCCAAATGATGTAAAAGAAGACATGATTCATCAGCCCAGGCCACCTTCTTCCATTGCTTTGTGATCCAATTCTAATGCTTATCTGCCCATTATAGGGATATTTTGGCTGTGGATACGGGTCAGCATGGACACACTGACCAGTCTGCGGAAACAAATTATGATGCCCATTTTTTCTTCTTTTAACATATCAACTTCATGTACAACATGTTCACTTGTTGAAAAAAATAAAGTGAGCGCTAAACAAAATAACAGCTGCTAGCAAAAAAGATAATATATCCAATCCTCCAAAGCAATATAAAAAATATATGCAGCGCTGTATTAATTCTTAAACGTGAATATGTGACATAAAGAAGTCCTTCTGTGTTAGACAAAGTCCAATGTTCCATCTCAGTAAATGCAAAAAAGAAAGTGTCCGACCACCATAAGAATTGAAGGCTTACCAGAAACTATGCCTACACAATTAAGTGCAGCATTGGTAATGCTACTCATGTGGGAGTATGATGAATCCTCTCCCTTTGTCCTTATCTCTGGAAGTCAAGATAGGCCAGAAAAAACTCATATGGTGTAATATTGTTACCACTCTGATAAATTACACTCAGGTGGGCAATACTCCATGTGTAAAATATAAGTGCAATAGCTTCCACTAGCTTTCACTCCAATGCAGTGCACACTCACCAGACGAAAGATCATAAAATGCATCAAAGGTGAAAAAAAGGATTTCCACAGGCTTCAGTGCAAGAATTTCCTCTTATATTATCTAACTTCACAGGGTAGGGCTCCATTCATGTCCCAAAGGCCATAAACAAAAAAGACATGCCTCATAGTGTAGTATTTATTACATACAAGGACATACAATAATCAGGTAAAATTGCATTAACACAATGTAACATGCCGCTGAACTCAGATAAAACACCGCCACCCGGACCTTCGCTATGGCGATGCAATGTTCTGGCTCTGATATGTTTACTTGTTGCCCAATATATCCCATTAACTTATTCACCTCACCTGTTAGTGTTCATAAAATTTGGGCTGATCAGTGTATTGTGTAACAGCTTTCCTTTAATGCCAAACTAACTAGGGATTGCATCTTACTGGTTTTTATGCTTGTAGGTGGGACCCAGGCCCAGAGCACCTAAATAAGAGGTAAACCACACACAGTTCTTGATGTTATAGTCCTCTTATATATATAATATGCACAGCGGGGCTCCATACTGTTACTGGGAGTGAAGTAGCTGTGATATGCTGGACAGGTGGAGAGGGCAAGGGCTCTGCATGTCCCTCCTAAATCCATCAGAGACTGTGGGAGGTGTATAACACATTGAAAGAGTTTATTAGAGTTCAGTCATCGGTACCAGCAAAGGTACCCCATGTGTAAGACCGTGATCCTGTACAAAGTACTAGCATAGCCCAGAACAACTCATCCTGGGGTAGGTCACTCATGTGACCCTTGCTTGGCATCCAACGAGGAGGGAAACACGGAGGGCGTGACAACTGACCACACGACTCCTTCCTCCCCCACCTACATATTTTGGTGCCCAACGTGGGGCTACGCCTACTGCATACACTGAAGACCATCCCTAAAGGGACCATGGCATTAGTACTAAAGTTAGAACTTGTCCAGTCTTGCCCAGCAACAGTGCACATGAATTACACAGGTCTGCTTCCTGATTGGCTCCTCTATGAGTTTCCAGCACCAGATTGTATCACATCCTGACAAGGGGCGTATATAGCAACTGGATCTGGAAAAGATGCTCAGATGCTGCATATGTGTTGCTACCAGCCACTATGGTCAGCCACCAGCTTCCGTGGCAACAGATCCATCTATTCTGTCATACCGGGGAAAGGTATCAACCAGTGTATGGGTTGACCCTCTACCGTTTGGGCGCCTGGGAAGTCCTCTGCCGAACTTGCAAGAAGCGCTCAGCTACTTGTCCCTCAGGCTAGCTGTCACATATGTGCCACGCCGCTGTTCCAGTGTGTTTTTGAGGAGGAACCCACCAGTGAGATCGGCCTTTGACGACCTGTCCAAAGCTACCCCCCACTGCCGGAGATGCTACCTCAGCCGATCCTCCGGCAAAGATCCTCAAGCCATGCTGTGCTGAAGCCAGCTCTCAGGGATGGCCTTTCCCGCTGCTCCTGGGTCAAGCTGCCACTCTGCATCACTACCACAGAGTTCACACCCATTCTAGAAAAGGGTTAGGTTTCCCACAAGCTTCTTTTTGATGAATTACCACCTCCACCGATCCTGGAATCCCGATCAAAAGACTGTCCATACAAGGACTGGACATACAGTTTTCCTATATGTACCCGTGCAACTGCTCCTGCAGCTCGAGGAGGAGAGGTCCAAGTTGTACAGCAGAGCTTTATGGGAAAAAAACTTAACATTCCAGAACACCAGTGAAGCTTCTGCCAGCAAATTGAGTATGTTGAGGCAGGGTTCCATCATCTGTACATCTTCACGGACAGTATAGAAATCTTCAAGCCAGGTGGATGCTTCCCAGTCATTCACCACATCCGAGGCACCCACCCCGTAACAGGAAGGTTCATATCTCTACTGGATCCTGACTTTTATGTTTAAAGAACTGCTAGTTGTGTTACATTTGTGTTGAATATTGTTGTACCTGCCAGTTAGTTACTGTTGCATTGTTATGTGTAATGCCCTGTTGCACCTTGTTGTTCATGCCTTGTATATGTGAAATGCTTGGGGTGTTACGCAGCCAGGATGGGGAAGTATGTAGCTAGGTAGAGTTTAATGCTGCTCCAGCTGTGAAAGGTAGTGTTTAATGTGTTTCCGGGTTCTTTTCTTTGTAGGCTTTTCTGAATCCGACCCACTAGTTCTGTGCATTATAAAAAGGGACAGGGGTCTGTACCCAGGATGTTCGGAGATGCACATGTACACAAGGGGTTCTGGAAATTCTGTGGTAGCTGTTAAAACCATTGCTGGACTCCCTCCTGTTGGCCTGTGGAAGATGCCGAGTCAGGAGTGACAATTAATGCATGTTTGTCCCCAAGACCCTGCTACAGCCTGGAGGAGCTGCTGGAACTTACAGCCTGCTCTGAAGATGCCAATCCTGGATACTACCACAAGGGACTCTGCCAAAAATGTACTCTTTTCTATGCAGGTATGTTAGGAAAAGGCTGCACTTTTGTGTTACCTTATTCTTTAGTAAAGCTTTTGAAACTTTGCCTGGTCTAAAGTTATTCAAGGGGTGTAATGCAAGTAACAGACACATATAGTCTACAGCTCGGGTCACTAAACACATTGGGGTATGAAGATAACGTTATAAGAATTAATACACTGTGAAGATACAGTGGTTACCATGGGAAACAAAGGTTTTTCTAGCAGCCTGTACATGTGGCAGGTGGGATAACCTCTTGCAGGAGGAATTGTTGCTGGCACTCTCTCCATGAGCAGGTCTATCTCCCATAGCAACGGGAGCAGATCCTCACCACAGAGGTCCCCAACCTGTACACAGATATGAAAGAGGAATAGTTAAGTGAAGTGCACGCATAGAGTCAGCGCTACGTGCACAGCAGGGCTCTATACCGTTCCCAGGAGTGGTGATACGCTGGACAGGTAGAGAGGGCAAAGGCTCTGCGTGTGCCTTCTAAATACATCAGAGACATTGGAGGTGTATAATACGTTGAGAGAGTTTATTACAGTTAAGTTGTCTGTTCCAGCAAAGGTACCCCATGTTTAAGACAGTGACCCTGAACAAAGTGCCTAGCGTAGCCCAGAAGAACCCACCCCAAGGTTTCTCATGTGACCCTTGCTTGGCGCTCAATGAGGAGGGAAACATGGAGGATACATGACTACTAACCCCCCCCACCAAGTACCTCAGATTTGACGTGTAACGGAAATACGGAAGATTGTATCTATAGTATTCTCTTCAAGGAGTATTACATTTTAAAATATCTTTTATTTTACACAACATGTGTGTGTAGAATAAACATATTCCGTAGCGCTAACTGTCCCCATCATATACCATCACTGGTCACAAAAATTTTACCCTTGCACGATTCTATATCTTACTATAGGTTAATGGTACTCGTGGCCGATACTGCACTTCCATCTTCTGCTACAACTGACAAGTGTGCTGTGCCATAGCTGTCTGGAACATAGTATAAGGGCTCATAGTAATCAGACTGGTGAGTGGTATCATCTGTGATTTTCTGTCTCAAGCTCTCTGCAAAGTAATCTGAAGTCAAATTCTTCATCACCTGTGAAAGAAGATGGGATAAATATGAAACCTTCACAGATCAAAACGTAAACGTATAGTAGACAGGGACCAATAATGATGCATTTTAATAGCTAACTGAGGAGATTACAACTGCCCCGCGCATGGTACTACCTGGATACCACCTAACCTGGAGTCACTTTTTTTGTGTGCCCACTCAGAGGGTAATGATAAAATAAAATATACAATAATGGAGGACAACTTTCTTAATATGGGGTCCTCAAGTGCTGCCCACATCATCACCAAAGGGTCACACATAAAATTCAGTAACTATTCAGTGTCAGCAGGGCTTTTTTCCCCTAGGTGCAGGAACTCCCACCGTCTGAGTCACCCCTTGTCTCTGCCCCCTACCCACCTCTGACCACTGTCCCTTGATTCCACCACCTACCAGTACTGCCCCTTTTAGAGAATACAGAACCAAGTATCATTTTGTGATGCTAAATCATTTGTATGGAACATGTTGATGATAAAAAGAAAAGCAGTAAAATAGATCCCCTGCAGTCAGCAACAATAGAATCCCAGCAATAGGTACCCACACAATAGACTCCCCCAGCAACAATAGATTCCCTGCAGCAAAAGTGAACTACCCACAACAAAATATCACACCCAGTAACAAAATATCCACCCAAGCAACATTAGACCCCCCCCCACAGCAACAACAGATCTCCCAGCAGTTATCATCAATAGATCCTCCAGCAGCCAGTAAAAATAGACCTCTCCCTCAACAGTAGATCCCTTCCAGCAACATAAGACTCCCCAGCAACAATAGATTCACCATCAGCAAAAATAGATGCTCACACAAAATCAGATCCCCACCAGTGACCATAGATCCCCCAGCAGCCAACATCAATAGACCCACCCCACGCTATTACATGCTGGAGGTACCGGAACTGCGTTCCCACTGAAAAAAATCCCTGAGTATCAGAGACAGAAGACACACAACAAGATGTAGTCAAAGACTGCAGACATGATACAGGAGATGTTAGAGACTGCGGACAGGATGCATAAGATGGTCAGAGACTATAAATGTTATAGGAATTATTGGAGACTGGAGACATGCTTCAGGAGGCAGTCATAGAAGTAGGTACCATGCAGGCCAATGAACAACCAAAAAAGGTTTTGCATAATATAAGATTATAATGTAATGTACCGCTGAAGCACAACACCACTGAAAATGTAGTTTTTAACAGAACCACACCATCTGACATCAAAAGGTGGTAGTGAATTGGAATGCCCACTCTTACCTATCTGCTCCACTCACTTACCTGGCTCCTATAGCTGGGGTTATGACTATATTCTGGGCCCCAATTAAACTGCATTTCATTTTATCCAGGGTAATCCAAGAGCAAAAAAAAAAGCTGATCTGACACTTTATTTAATACTATTAGAGACGTCAGTCTTACCCCATTTGATCCTGTGGTGGTTCTCCCTATACTCTTCTATGATGGATAGATTTTTGCCTCTACATTTTGAATGATGCCTTTATCATTTGAAATTTTTTTTGAATGAGGGGACTTTTATATGTTTTGTTCTATTTGGTCATCTATCTTACGGGTTCCTAGTAATATGGGTGTCATCCAAGCCTTGCATATATGCTCTTGGTGGTTCATGTATTCACACACAAAGCTGTGGCTCGGCCCTGCCCCACCCCTCTCTCTTCCCCTGCTGTCTCAGCCAATGAGGAGGGAGAGTCCCCGGAGAGCCAAGGCTCTCATGCATGTCGCTGGATCACGATGGGGCTCAGGTAAGTATGGGGGGGGGGGGTGCTGCACAGAGGAGTTTTTTTTTAGCTTTATGCATACAATCCATGAAGGTAAAAAACCTTGAGCAATTAGAACCACTTGTAGATCTTATTAACTACTTGCCAACAAGCCACAGTACATATGCTGCAGCAGTTGGTTCTATTGCGCGAAAAGTACCTGCACGTAATTTCGTGCAATAGCCAGCGAGGGGTCACGCACGGATTTGCCAGAGGGGGAGCCAATTAGCGGGTCCAGCGGAAGTGATGTCCAATGTAAACAAGGCATATCGCCATTCTGACAGGGATGAACACAGGAAGATAGGTCTCTGTGTTCATCCAGTCAGTCCATCCCACACAGTTAAAAAGCATCCCCTAGGGACACACTTAACCCTTTGATCATCCCGGTGTTAACCCCTTCCATACCAGTGTCATTTGTACAGTACAAGTGCACATTTTTAGCACTTATAAAATTGTAATAATGTCACTGGTTCCCCAAAAAGTGTCAAAAGAGTCTGTTAGTTGTCTGATTTGTCCACCGCCGTCCCGCTAAAAATCGCTGATTGTCGCCATTACCAGTAAAAAAAAATTAAAAATGAAATGCCAAAAAACCAAAATTCCGTAGTTTGTAGAAACGATAACTTTTGCGCAAACCAATCACTTAAACGCTTATTGGAATTTTTTTTACCAAAAATATGTAGCAGAATACATATTGGTCTAAATATACATCTGCTTGCCACTATTGGGGTGTCAATAACAATTAGCCTGAATTCACATCTGTGCATTTTCCAACACGCGGCAAAAAAAATATGTATTATAGCAGAAAGTAAAAAAAAAAAATTATTTTTTTCAAAATTGTCACTATTTTTTGGTTTATACCGCAAAAAAAAAAAACCGCAGCAGTAATCAAATACCACCAAAAGAAAGCACTATTTGTGGGGAAAAAAAAGAACGTCAATTTTGTTTGGGTACAGTGTCGCACAACCGCGCAATTGTCAGTTAAAGCGATGCAGTGCCGTATCACAAAAAATAGCCTTGTCGGGAAGTGGGTAAATCCTTCCAGGGCTGAAATGGTTAAGAAATGTAAAATTGTAATGGCCAATTTTTAATAGTCTGTCTCTTAGCCCCCGTTCACTTCAGCACGATTTGACATGTCAAATTGCATGCCAAATCGCAGCCTATCGCTGGCAAAGGCACTGTCCCAATCAGTGCAATGAGACAAAGATAAATCATGACTGCTGAGAAGCATAGGCTCATTTATGACCAACTAATAAACCAATACCTTGCCCCCGCAAAAAGACACAGAAGCTGATTAAGTTGGAAATAGGGCAAGGCCACAGCTTCATTGAACTTTTCAAAAGTACAACTTTCCAAATGTACCAAACAATGCCAGTCACAGTATACCATGAGCACCCATAAATATAAACTCACATAGTCTAAGATGCCTGTCCTGACCATCAGTGCCAGACAGCCATTAGACTGACCCCAAAATTTAACTTGAGGGCATAGCCCATAAAGCAACATTAATTGCTGGCAAGGTCAAAACCGCAAGTCAGTGGTATACGGTCATCCGAAAAAACCCATCCCATGGGCAGCAATGGCTGCGCCAATGGGAAAAGAGTACGTGGGTAAAATCATGAGGAGGCAAGACCAGCTGGGAAAAGGAAAAGGCACAAGACTCAAAACAATTCTAATTCGTTGAGGTTGGAAGAATAAGCGAGAGATAAAAACAAAGGATTCTGTGATCAGCACATCCTCCGAGTTACCATAAAATGGGCGTTTGTCCTCGGCTGTAAGTTCACTACCAAAGAATGCCCAAGAAAAGTCAACTCAAAACAAGAGAGCCCTAAATGTAAAAACAGACAGAGGGCAAAATGGAGAGGATGTCGCTTAAGTTGTGCACAGAAAACAGGTGCCGAGAGAAGGGAAGCAAGTCAGATGTTTCCAATCATTTTCCTCCAAAATCCTCTGAATAAGAAAACTTTGGAGATGTTCTCCCAGCTGAATAGTCTGAACCAAACAATACAGCAGAGGGGGCGGTACCCACTGTCGAACCAGCCACAACTATATCCTGCAGGTAGAGGAGGTAGGAGAAAAGATCCAGGTGCCCAACCCCAGGGGTAAAGGGAGATATCATCGACAGGTGAAGGCACCTATTCATCCAAAAGTTGCCGACAGGTTACCTGAGAGTTCTGGGAGGGAAGGCAAGGAGATTGGGGCAACAGGAGTCAGAAACAAGACTACACAAAAAAGGAAGGACAAGGAAGACCCACAGCAATTATCTACATCGGAAACCACACAGTCAATTGAAGACATCCAAGCACCAGAAAAAAAACAACAGGGAGAACAAAGGTGGAGAGCGTCTAGAGAGGCAGTTGACCACTTGACCATATTAGGTAAGGGCTGTAACAGCATAATGTTACACAACAAATAGTTGGGCCAATGAGGCTGGCCAAGCTTCAGCAGACCAGTCATCCTGGAATAAAATGCCAAAGCTACAGGAGCTGAATACAGACTTGTAAAAAACTCCAGCTGTGTGTTCAAAAATTCCTCCATTCATCAAAAGAGGACCAGTAGAGGAGTGCAAGAAGGACAACCACGCTTCCAAGTCATCACATATAGGAGCTGATAATTGGTACATGACGTGTATCTGATATACATTTCATAGACGCCCACAGAAGGCACTGCCCATCAGAAGTATGTGGAATGTGAAAACAAGATGGCCCAAAAAGGTTGAAGCTGCCTCAGCCATAGCTTCCTAGAGTACCTTTGGAATTTAATCAAGGAAAGAAGCTAACCCTAGGAAGTAGGCAGACCATCCCCACAATGTCAATCTCAATGCCCAAAAGGACAGAAGATGGGCAGGACCTCCTATGTTGTTGGGATGGAACAGTCGCAGTGTACAGGTAGGAAGCGAAAGGCAGATTCGATGTCAGCCTTCACCAGAAGGGTAGAAGCACCAGAGAACTCATCAAAGAAAGTGCTGTATCAAAAGTGGAGTATTGGTCCCAGAAATACTCCTGATCAATACCACCATTAACTGACAAGCCTGCAGGGAAAGAAAGCGTTGTACAAGTTGATATAGATATAATATATATATATATATATATATATATATATATATATATATATATATATATATATATATATATATATATACCGTATTTATCGGCGTATAACACGCACCCCAATTTAGGAGGGAATTTTAAGGAAAAAAAACTTTTAGGAGGGAAGTTGAAGGGAAAAAAAACTTACATTTAAATGCCCATCATTGCAGCCTTCTCAGTGCAGCCTTGTCAGTGCAGCCTTGTTAGTGCAGCCATGTCAGTGCAGCCATGTCAGTGCAGCCTTGTTAGTGCAGCCTTGTCAGTACAGCCTTGTCAGTGCAGACTTCCCCAGTGCAGCCTTGTCAGTGCAGCCTTCCCCAGTGCAGCCTTGTCAGTCCAGACTTCCCCAGTGCAGACTTCCCTAGTGCAGCCTTCCCTAGTGCAGCCTTCCCCAATGCAGCCTTCCCTAGTGCAGCCTTCCCCAGTGCAGCCTTCCCTAGTGCAGCCTTCCCCAGTGATCCCAGCCATTCTGGGCTTCAAAATCGCCGACCGCGATTTGAAAATGGCGCCGCCGGCGCCGAAATTCACAGAGCCGGTCCTCGGCTCTTTCCGGCGGCTCTCGTTCATTTTCGGCTCCACTCGTAGTCCCGAGCGGAGCTATCCGAACCTAGCCGAGTAGGTTCGGATAGCTCCGCTCGGGACTACGAGTGGAGCCGAAAATGAACGAGAGCCGCCGGAAAGAGCCGAGGACCGGCTCTGTGTATTTCGGCGCCGGCGGCGCCATTTTCAAATCGCGGTCGGCGATTTTGCAAATCTGACAGGTCGGGATCGCAGGGGATCGGCGTATAACACGCACCTGCGATTTTCCCCTGGTTTTAAGGGGAAAAAAGTGCGTGTTATACGCCGATAAATACGGTATATATATATATATATATATATATATATATATATATATATATATATATATATATATATATATATATATATACATATATACATATATACATATATACACACACACACACACACACACACACACACACACACACACACACATATATACATAAATATATACATACACACTTTTAATTTATTTATTTATTTTTGGTTACCACACCAAGAGAGGAAACCCAAAGGAACATACGGGGTGGATAAAAGGGATCCAAAACCTCTGATTAAATCCAAACTGTAAGATCCAAGCCTCCTTACTGAGAAGGTACTGTTTTAGGCAGTGCAACATACTTGAGACTTTCACTGGCATCCTTCGTCTTAGGAGGGTTGAACTTGGAACCTGGTTTGATAGGTGGTGTATTCAGAAATTCGACTGCTGGGTGGGCGCCACCGCCAAGGGAAAAGTCGTGCGCACACAGTGGCTTTCATTAAACAGTCAACAGTTGCCTATGTATATACCACTGACGATCTGTGCATGTGACTGAAAAGAAGTTGGCCTGTGCTGGCACATGAGTAATAACTATATGCAGAGTGAAAGTCAGCGCTACATTGAATAAAAGTTGGCAGCTACCAATGCAGGTCAAAATACATATACCATAGACTAACATTTCGGCATTTAAAACTTAGTTATTTCCAGGCAGCCATTTTTAGGCAAAACTGGGTATCAAAATTAAACAGCACAGCCCTCCTTATATTTTGTAGTCCTCCCAATGCATAGGCACAGAAACCCCACAGACATTTTTAAATTGTATTTATTTAATTCGCTGTACTAAATGCAAATCATCCAGGGAAAATCTATTATAGAGGGCCACCCAGGTTAGAACCAGACCCTGGGGATGAGGTTGGAGCCACAGCTGGTGTGACAGCCAATAAGGTAAACATAGGATTTGATTGGACTGCTGCACAAATGCATCAGTGGCCCTAAAACAGCTACACTTGTCTTAACTCAGACCACCCCATAATTATACTTACCCAAAGGAGGTAGAGTAGGAGGACTGATGATTGTTTGCAGAAAGAGCTGGAAGGAGACTCTGGAGTCAAGGAGTTGACCCTGTGTGTCAGAGGTTGTGCTGGGACATACAGGGTTAATAAGGAGACTTCTGCCTCAAGTGACACAGACGCCCTGTAAAAGAATCTGAGGCATGCAGGCTGAGGCAGGGATGCAAAGAGTTAATAGGTGCCTCCTCCAGTATGAAATCTAGGGTTGCCAACGTTTCTTCAAGCCAAACCCGAACACTATAGCGGCGCGCAGCATTTTTTTTTATTTTTATAGTATATAAAACAAGTGAAAAACAAAACTTAGTACAAATAGATTGTACTGCACCAAAACACATGGTATTTTTGTCACCATATGTTTTGCCGCAGGAAAATGAGTGCAAAAGAAAGGTCTGTGGTTGTGTCATTAATACTTAATGGCACCACTGCGCACCTGCAAAAGGGCCGTGAGTTTTTGTGCATTGTAGGAATGCACACAATTGTGTGCACATTTCTGCAATGCAACAATGTTCAACTAGGGCAGAGGTAATTAATTCAAATTCAAGGTGGTCTGGTTGCTAAAATTTTATCCAGCTGAGATCCTCTCTAATATAACATAAAAGTAGGCCAATCACATCCATATTTCAAGTAAAATAAAATATTCTTACATCAGGTATCTCCATCAGAGTCTCCCCTTACATCTGTTTCCCCGTCAGTGGCCCCCTTACAACAGGTTCCCCCAGCAGAGTCCCCTCTTGCATCTGAGGTCCCCATCAGAGTCCCCCCTTACATCAGATGCCCCTATAAGAGTCCCCCCTTACATCAGATGCCCCTATAAGAGTCCCTCCTTCCATCAGATGCTTCTATAAGAGGCCCCCCCCTTACAGCAGGCGCGCCCAGTAAAGTGCCTCCTTACATCTGGTGACCCCATCAATGTCACCTTATATCAGGTGTCCCTACCAAAGCCCCCCTTTACATTTGTGTCCCCATCAGAGTCCCCTTTACATCAGTTGTGCCCAGTAGAGTGTCTCCTTATACCAGGTGACCCCATCACAACCCCCCTCCTTACATCAGGTGCCCCCAGGTGTCCCTCCTCACATCAGAGTTGGAGATCCTGCAGGTGGCTGCTATAAGGATTAGGGGTCATATGGTAGTAACCAATAGGCAGGTGGGAGAAGGTGGGCTATAACCATGACCACAAAGTTGTGGATGCTATTTATGCTTGAGCTTTTGGGGATCCTAGAGACAGCTGCTCCAAGGATGTAGGGGCCATGTGAAGGGGTAGGGTTAAGAACCCTACTAAGGTTCCCTTTAAGAAATACATGAGAAGTGATTCAAGGAACACAGTACTTTTAATTTAGCTTTCCACCAACTTTTATACAACTAGTGCTTCCAAAAATAAATCAACTCATTTTAGGCATTTTCTTTTCTTTATAGAAATATCTCACTCATACAACAATAACCCCCTATTACCCTCTAAGAGGGGAGAGCATACTTTCATCTGGGAGAAGCCAGAAACACCATCAGGGCCAGTAGCTGTGGTGAAGGGCCCCATCCCATGTAGGAATGAGCATAGGGGAAGGCTGCTGGGTGTAGAAGAGAGACACCTTCTGGTCCGAGCAGCAGTTTTCAGGGGATGTGATGGCTGAGAGACACACTCTGGCAGGGCCGGACTGGGAATAAAAACCAGCCCTGGAAATAATTTCATACCAGCCGATTGCAGATCATGCAGATCATTGCAGATCATGAGCTAAGCGGGAACTCTGATATAAAAGGGGGGCACTGGTGACCAGAGACCCCACTTATATCAGAGTCCACTGTATTCCCCTTTACATCAGAGTTCCCCCTTGCACTGTAAGACTATGATGTAAAGGGGAACTCTGGGAATGTGGGGAGGACTCTGGTGACCAGAGACCACCTTCCGCAGAAAGAAAACACTAAAGTAAGGGGGTTTACTGATATAAGGGGTAAACCTTTATATCAGTGCCCCCTTACAATATTGTATTGACCCCCCCCCCCGTCAGGTAGGCCTGGCGGCGCTGTCACTGACCTCCTCTCAGGTGCACCGTACAGGGCTCAGTCAGTCGGCTCCAGCTCGGTGGCTCTGGTTTTATCCCATAGTTTCCTCTCCACAGTCCATACATGTCTGACTTCTCCCATGACCCCCATCCCTGCAGCACTCCCACTGTTGACTCCGCTCCAGACTGCAGATGTGATATAAGACAGGAGATGTCAGAGGCTGCGGAGGGTACAGGAGAGGTCAGAGGCTGCGGATGGTACAGGAGAGGTCAGAGGCTGCGGAGGGTACAGGAGAGGTCAGAGGCTGCGGAGGGTACAGGAGAGGTCAGAGGCTGCGGATGGTACAGGGGAGGTCAGAGGCTGCGGATGGTACAGGGGAGGTCAGAGGCTGCGGATGGTACAGGGGAGGTCAGAGGCTGCGGATGGTACAGGGGAGGTCAGAGGCTGCGCATGGTACAGGGGAGGTCAGAGGCTGCGGACGGTATAGGGGAGGTCAGTGGCTGCGGACGGTACAGGGGAGGTCAGAGGCTGCGGATGGTACAGGAGAGGTCAGAGGCTGCGGGGGGGAGGGGGGATGACAGGAGGTCAGAGGCTGTGGAGGGGAGGGGGATGACAGGAGGTCAGAGGCTGCAGAGGGGAGGGGGGATTGACAGGAGGTCAGAGGCTGCGGAGGGGAGGGGGGATTGACAGGAGGTCAGAGGCTGCGGAGGGGAGGGGGGAATGACAGGAGGTCAGAGGCTGCGGGGGGGGGGTGGCAGGAGGTCAGAGGCTGCAGGGGGATGACAGGAGGTCAGAGGCTGCAGGGGGATGACAGAAGGTCAGAGGCTGCAGGGGGGGACAGAAGGTCAGAGGCTGCAGGGGGGGGACAGAAGGTCAGAGGCTGCAGGGGGGGGACAGAAGGTCAGAGGCTGCAGGGGGGGGACAGGAGGTCAGAGGCTGCAGGGGGGGGGACAGGAGGTCAGAGGCTGCGGGGGGGGGCAGGAGGTCAGAGGCTGCGGAAGGGAGGGGGGGACAGGAGGTCAGAGGCTGCAGAGGGGAGGGGGGGACAGGAGGTCAGAGGCTGCAGGGGGGGGGGACAGGAGGTCAGAGGCTGCAGGGGGGGGGCAGGAGCTCAGAGGCTGCAGGCGGGGGGACAGGAGGTCAGAAGCTGCAGGGGGGGACAGGAGGTCAGAGGCTGCAGGGGGATGACAGGAGGTCAGAGGCTGCAGGGGGATGACAGGAGGTCAGAGGCTGCAGGGGGATGACAGGAGGTCAGAGGCTGCAGGGGGATGACAGGAGGTCAGAGGCTGCAGGGGGATGACAGGAGGTCAGAGGCTGCAGGGGGATGACAGGAGGTCAGAGGCTGCGGGGGGGATGACAGGAGGTCAGAGGCTGCGGGGGGGATGACAGGAGGTCAGAGGCTGCGGGGGGGATGACAGGAGGTCAGAGGCTGCGGGGGGGATGACAGGAGGTCAGAGGCTGCGGGGGGGATGACAGGAGGTCAGAGGCTGCGGGGGCATGACAGGAGGTCAGAGGCTGCGGGGGCATGACAGGAGGTCAGAGGCTGCAGGGGGGGCAGGAGGTCAGAGGCTGCAGGGGGGAGGTAGGAGGAAGAGGCCACCAGTTGTGGATGCTATTTATGCTTGAGCTTTTGGGGATCCTAGAGACAGCTGCTCCAAGGATGTAGGGTCCATGTGAAGGGGTAGGGTTAAGAACCCTACTAAGGTTCCCTTTAAGAAATACATGAGAAGTGATTCAAGGAACACAGTACTTTTAATTTAGCTTTCCACCAACTTTTATACAACTAGTGCTTCCAAAAATAAATCAACTCATTTTAGGCATTTTCTTTTCTTTATAGAAATATCTCACTCATACAACAATAACCCCCTATTACCCTCTAAGAGGGGAGAGCATACTTTCATCTGGGAGAAGCCAGAAACACCATCAGGGCCAGTAGCTGTGGTGAAGGGCCCCATCCCATGTAGGAATGAGCATAGGGGAAGGCTGCTGGGTGTAGAGGAGAGACACCTTCTGGTCCGAGCAGCAGTTTTCAGGGGATGTGATGGCTGAGAGACACACTCTGGCAGGGCCGGACTGGGAATAAAAACCAGCCCTGGAAATAATTTCATACCAGCCGATTGCAGATCATGCAGATCATTGCAGATCATGAGCTAAGCGGGAACTCTGATATAAAAGGGGGGCACTGGTGACCAGAGACCCCACTTATATCAGAGTCCACTGTATTCCCCTTTACATCAGAGTTCCCCCTTGCACTGTAAGACTATGATGTAAAGGGGAACTCTGGGAATGTGGGGAGGACTCTGGTGACCAGAGACCACCTTCCGCAGAAAGAAAACACTAAAGTAAGGGGGTTTACTGATATAAGGGGTAAACCTTTATATCAGTGCCCCCTTACAATATTGTATTGACCCCCCCCCCCGTCAGGTAGGCCTGGCGGCGCTGTCACTGACCTCCTCTCAGGTGCACCGTACAGGGCTCAGTCAGTCGGCTCCAGCTCGGTGGCTCTGGTTTTATCCCATAGTTTCCTCTCCACAGTCCATACATGTCTGACTTCTCCCATGACCCCCATCCCTGCAGCACTCCCACTGTTGACTCCGCTCCAGACTGCAGATGTGATATAAGACAGGAGATGTCAGAGGCTGCGGAGGGTACAGGAGAGGTCAGAGGCTGCGGATGGTACAGGAGAGGTCAGAGGCTGCGGAGGGTACAGGAGAGGTCAGAGGCTGCGGAGGGTACAGGAGAGGTCAGAGGCTGCGGAGGGTACAGGAGAGGTCAGAGGCTGCGGATGGTACAGGGGAGGTCAGAGGCTGCGGATGGTACAGGGGAGGTCAGAGGCTGCGGATGGTACAGGGGAGGTCAGAGGCTGCGGATGGTACAGGGGAGGTCAGAGGCTGCGCATGGTACAGGGGATTTCCCAGTAGGCCATTCCGGCCCTGCACTCTGGTGTGGGTAGCAACAGGGGTCCATGAATTATAGGAGAGGTCAGGGCCATGTAAATGATCCTGTAGAGCTGTGGGCAGAGTGGGGATTGTAGGAGTGGAGCCAGCAAATTCATTGCCGGTTGCTCCAGTACTAATCCAACAGAGGTGCTTTGCCGGCGGTATAGCCGCGGTGCCCCATTGATTTCAATGGGCAGGAGCAGCGTATACACCGCTCCTTCACCGCTCCAAAGATGCTGCTAGCAGGACTTTTTTCAGCGTCCTGCTAGCGCACCGCTCCAGTGTGAAAGCCCCAAGGCTTTCACACTGGAGACACAGCAGCGGCTGTTTCAGGTCGGTTTGCAGGCGCTATTTTTAGCGCAATAGCACCTGCAAAACGACCCAGTGTGAAAGGCGTCTTAAGGTGGTTCAAGGGGCCTTCATTTCAGAACCTTTTCCACCTTTAACCACTTCAGCCCCGGAAGATTTGGCTGCTCAATGACCAGGCCATTTTTTGCGATTCAGCACTGCGTCGCTTTAACTGATAATTACGAGGTCGTGCGATGCTGCACCCAGAATGGACGTCCTTTTTTTTCCCACAAATAGAGCTTTCTTTTGGTGGTATTTGATCATCTCTGCGGTTTTTATTTTTTGTGCTATAAACAAAAAAAAGAGCGACAATTTAAAAAAAAAAAAACAAAAAAAAAAAAACACAATATTTTGTATTTTTTGCTATAATATTCCCACTTTTTTTTCTTAAATAAAACAAAAAAATTTCCTCAGTTTTGGCCGATATGTATTCTTCTAAATATTTTTGGTAATAAAAAAAAAAAAAAAAAAAAAAAAAATCGCAATAAGCGTATATTGATTGGTTTGCGCAAAAGTTACTGCGTCTACAAAATAGGGGATAGATTTAGGGCATCTTTATTATTATTATTTTTTTTTACTAGTAATGGCGACGATCTGCGATTTTTATCGGGACTGCGACATTATGGCGGACACATCGGACTCTTAACACATTTTTGAAACCACTGACAATTATACAGCGATCAGTGCTATAAAAATGCACTGATTACTGTGTAAATGTCACTGGCAGGGAAGGGGTTAACACTAGGGGGTGATCAAGAGGTTAAATGTGTTTCCTCATGTGTGTTTCTAACTGTGGGAGGATGGGACTGACTGGGGGAGGGGACCAATCATTGTTCCTAGACATTAGGAACAACAGATCCGTCTCCTCACCCCTGACAGATCAGAGATCTGTTGGCTTACATTGACAGACCTCCGTTCTGTCTGTCAGGAGTGATCATGGGGTAGCTCCTACGTCACGCGGCGTGCCCCCTATACCCCTTAAAGCACCCACCATACAGCTACAGCGGTTTGCGCAGGGGAGCCAACCTGCCGCTGTCAAACGACGGCGACTGGTCGGCAAGTGGTTAACAGGGGTGTGTAGACTTTTTATATCCACTGTAAATACCCTTCTTCCACCAGTAAAAAAAAGACAACGTTGTATTTTTTATTGGTGGAAGAACGATATTTTTATATGACAGATTTTTTTTATATACTATTTTGTTTCAATATTTGACATTTAGAAATATATTTTGTATTTATTTAATTTAACTTGGTTGTTTTTGATACACCACGTGTGTCCTGTAAAAGCAGCTTCCATTTGACTGGTATTTTAGTCACTTTTTTCTTTTTTTTGTAAAGGGTCTGCTACTGACGGCTTTGTGCCAGATACCACAGCATACCTTCAAAGTCTAGTGGGGTTAATGCATCAACGGGTTATGGTGGGTGCCCATAATGTTATATCTGTATAGTATATAGCATTTGGAACAAAAAATTCAAGTTATACTTGACATCATGGTTCCAAATACGCTATACATTTCAACAAAACGTATTAATGTATACTTCGCAAACTCACCCATTGTGTGCTGTGATGGTTTTACAGTCTCCTGTGATATATATTTCAGTTGATATTCATAAGGGAAAAGAATCATTTGACCTTTGTTCTGGATTGCTTATATTTGCCAAGATACTTTGTAATAAGGATTTTGTACACTTTAATTATAACACATCTTTGTTCTAAAAACCCAAGACACTGAGGTGTTGGCAGTTTTCAATATGTTGTTGCATTTATATGACACATTCATTTTGAACATACACTAATTAAGGTTTGAGTAAGAGTCTTTGTTTCTGTACTACATGCGATTGTCTATTTATAATGTGTGGTATTTTCTTCTTTTAGACGATACAAGAGAAAATTTACTACAGTTTTATTCTGTTTCCAGATCTCCCCTTTTTATATACTCTGATAAAATGATGATCAGCTAAAACTGAACTCCAGGCAAACCGCTAAATACACAGATTAAATACATTTTGGAGAGTTGTGTTACCTGCGAAATCATTTGTATTTTTGGCCATCCAGGTTTAATAATTACAAAGCTCTGTCACAGAGCACAGAACTGTCTAGCATTTCAGGAAACCTGATTTAACTCTCCTGCAGTTTTACTTGAAGGGTCTCCTTTTCATCACCACCCTGTGACTGGACAGTGAAAGGAGAAGCAGCTTACTGATGAGCTCATCTCTATGTGGATTCTGCTCTCACTTCCTATCCTTGCAGTACAGCACACTTGATTGACTCCCTGGGCTGCTTTTTCTTCCTCCTTTTAGCCGTGCTGTACAGCAGACAGTAAGATACAGCTACCAAGTCAAATTCAGATACTTAAACCACCATCATTAAAAAAAAAAAAAAAAACATTATATCATGTATTAATGACTACAGGGTCACATTAATTCATGTTTTTTTTTTTTTTAATATCGGCCTAGAGTTCAGCTTTATAACAAACCATTAAGACACTTAGGCATGTGCTGTTTGTCAGAAAACAAACAAAACATGTTGTAATTAAGTGCTTATGATGGGGTCAGGACATTGCACAACTCAATGACTGTGGGTCAGTGGTGATTTATTTAACCTTCAGCCAAAAATGAAAGGAGGACAAATATTCAATCATGTCCCAACAAGCCATGGAACTTTACAGCTATTCTGCAAGGCCCCGAAAAACCAAAATTAGGTTGAAATATTGGTATGTTACCTCTGTCAGGTTGACAAAGTTAGGATCCCCTAGCAAAGTTCTCTTAGCATAAGCAAAGCGGAAAGCTTCTGCAATGCGGTGGTAGGTCAGTCCCAGAGATGCAGGTTTTACACTTTCGCTTGTAAAATTAAAACCTGGTACAAAATAGGAAAAAGAAAGAAAAAAAAAAAAAATTTAGTCCTATGTCACAGTTTTTACATAACTACAGTATTATGCAATACTCTTTAATGGCAATACATGTTTTTTTGCACTGCAGTGTCTCCATGCCAGTAGGGAATAACTGTGGTTTTAAGCCAAACACTAATTAGCAGGCGCTGTTACAGATAAGAAACTAGAGCAGAGTCTCACCCTTCAGAATTTTAAGAATAAGGCCAAGGACAGGACCACTCAAGGGAGCCTTAGGACTGATTAGGGTGTAGTCACCGAGTTTATACTGAAGTGGATTCTCGCTAATTTCAACTGTATAATTTTTCAGATCTCCTTCTGTAACTATCCCACCTGCAACAGAAAGTAACAAAATGATGTAAGACAGGTCCTCACTATGCAAGTAACCAAAATCACTAGGTCAATTTGGCAGCACATTTTTTATTTACATAGAGGGGGATTTATTAAACTAGTACACATCGAATCTGGTGCAGCTGTGCATAGTAACCAATCAGCTTCTAGGTTTTATTGTCAAAGCTTAAACTGAACAAGTTGAAGTAAGTCTAGGTTCACATCTATGCGGTTGAGGTTGATGCGTTTTTCAGGCACGTTTTGTGGTGGGTTGTGCATTTTTAAATCCGCTTTTTTGATGCATTTTGTGTGGGGGATTTTTAATGTCCCTTTAAAAACACTGTATATAGCAGGTTGTTAAAGAGCGGGCCGGGAAGCCGGCCCCCATGTCCTTAACAACCAATGAGTCACCAGCCCTCAGCAGGGTTCCCCACTGACAGCTGAATGTAAAAAAAAAGAATTGGCGGCTAAAAAATAAAAAAAAACCAAACAAACTGTGTTGGCCCCCCCCAATGCATACCGGGCGCTTTGAATCTAATATGCACTTGGAGGGGACCCCCACACCAAAAAAAAATAAAAATGGCGTGGGTCCCCCCCCCCCCAAATCCATACCAGACCCTTTTTCTAGCATGCAGCCCAGCAGGTCAGGAAAAGGAGGGGATGAGTGAGCACCCCCTCCTGAACCATTGCAGGCTGCATGCTTTCAACATGGGGGGGGCTTTGGGGCAGGTTGACAAGGGCCTCTTCCCCACAACCCTGGCATGGGGTTGTGGGGGTCTGTGGGCAGGGGGCTTATTGGAATCTGGAAACCTCCTTTAAGAAATGGGGCACCCGGATCCCGCCCCCATGTGAATGAGTATGGGGTACATTGTACCTCTACCCATTCACAAGAAAAAAAAAAAAAAAGCAGTGTATTGTTACAAAAAAACAAGAGACGTTTTTGACAAGCCCCTTATTAAAAATGAAGAATGTCCCCCGTCGTAGCACCAATGTCAATCACAATGTCTTCTTTCTCCGCCGATGTCTTCTTTCTCTGCTTCCTCTGCTCGCGAAGACCCGCTAAAAAAAAAAAAAAAAAATTGCTCCTCCGACAACACTGGCTCCTGCTGTTCTGTCAGCTATGGTGTATGACAGTTCTTATATAGCCATCACCCAGAGACCCCACCCCCTTGTGACACCACAGACTCGGGCATGATGGGTCTGTGAGATCACAAGGGGCTGAGGTCCATAGGTGACATCACCGCATGGCCCCTCTGCCCCAAAGCACCCCCCCCATGTTGAAGGTATGCATCCTAGTCTGGTTCAGGAGGGGGGGGTCGTCCCCTCCCTTTCCTGACCTGCCAGGCTGCATGTTTGGATAAGGTCTGGTATGGATTTGGGGGGGGACCCAAAGCCATTTTTTTTTATTTTGGCGTAAGGGTCCCCTCCACATCCATACCAGGGGGGAACCCACGCCGGTTTTTCCTCTAAATTTAGCCGACAATTTTTTTACATGCAGCTGTCAATGGGGAACCACGCTGACAGCTGATGACTCATCGGTTGTTCAGGACAGGGCGGCCAGCTTTCTGACCCGCTCCTTAGCAACCAGCTATATACAGTGTTTTTTAAAGGGGAAAATACATTTTAAAAATGCATCAAAAACGCAACACTTGTGTTTCTGGTGCGACTCCATTGAAGTCTATTACATACAAAATGCTATCTGCTGCAGGAAAAAAAAGGCCCCGACCCTTTCCAAAAACACACCGGCTGAAAAACGCATAGATGTGAACATGTACCATAGGAAACCATGTTAAATGGACTGTAGTGTGTTTCTGCAAACGGGAAAATGCACAAAAAAGTACATGTGAACGCAGGGTTAGAAACCAATTGGTTATTATGCACAGCTGCACCAGATTTGATGTGCACCAATTTTAGTAAAGCTCCCCCACAGTGCTGACATACTCCACGGTAATTAACAAAGGAGTACTGGGGAAAAATATTTGTTAGAGACTTAAAACCATCACTGACATAGATAGTACCCATTTAATAATGATCAATACATAAAAAAATGTAATAAAATTATTAATCCATTCTAAAACTACAAGGTTATACATAATATTACCCATAAGCTGTTAAAAACTAATAATAATTTTAAAAAGGGCCCTGCATCATGTATAAACTCAATATAGAGGAATCTACTTTATTACAATCTCCCAAAAAAAGTTTCAATTTATATCATATTAAATACAAAAGATATAATGGATAAGGAAGAACCAAACCACACTGTGACCTACTGTATAACTGTGTTGGTTCCATGTCAATACAATTATAGGTGGCAGTGTGGTTGGTTCAATTTGAGCTGGGCTACACTGTATGCTTCAGTCTTAATACTTTATGATCAACTCTTTTGTCTACATTTACCTTCCCAGCTTATATACACAGATTGCCCTATTTGACACTTTAGCTATTAGTCCATATCTTGGTTTTTGATAAAACTCCTATATTATTATACATATTTATTTGTAATAAGGAGAACTTATGTGTTTAATGTTTACTATATAGGTGTTAATGCCCCTATTCTCCTTCCCCATTATATTTTATTTAATTAATATATAAATTTGAAAAAAGGTAGATTGGAATCAATAGTATACAGGATGCAGGGCCCTGGTTGAAATTATAATTAGTTTTAAAGGGGTTATGGGTAATATGCATGACCTTATAGCAGTTTAGGCATGGATTAAGTATATTCATTTTTAAATATTTATTGATTTTGATTAAATTGGTATTATCTATGTCAGTGATGGTTCAAAGTCTGTCTAACAATTATTTTCTCTAGTTCTTTGAGATTGTCGTGGGCAAGCACCACAGCTGACATTATGAATTGTAATTTATATCCATTACTTTGGTTAAGTTTGAGTTAATGTAAGTATGTGTGTGAAACATACAGATCCTTATATCAGTTACACATACAGTAAAGTCAGTTGGAATAGGATTTAAGATATAGCACCTGGCAAAAGTCAAAATACACATCTGAATCACATACAGTACCTGACCGCGAGATTGTTTTCCTTTCCCGATGAGTGACAGGCAGTGCTGACAGCTGTCTGGTATGAATCCTGAGGGGGAACGCCGCGCCAAATTTTAAATGAAAAAAACGGCGTGGGTCCCCCCCACCAGGGGCTTACCAGGCCCTTAGGTCTGGTATGAATTGTAAGGGGAACCCCCTACGTCGAAAAATTGGCGTGGGGGTCCCCCCAAAATCCATACCAGACCCTTATCCGAGCACGCAGCCCGGCCGGCCAGGAAAGGGGGTGGGGACGAGCGAACACCTCCCCCTCCTGAACTGTACCAGGCCGCATGCCCTTAACATGGGGGGGTGGGTGCCTTGGGGGAGGGGGCGCACTGCGGCCTGGTATGCCCTGGGGGGGACCCACGCCGGTTTTTTCATTTAAAATTTGGCGCAGCGTTCCCCCTCAGGATTTATACCTGACAGCTGTCAGCACTGCCTGTCACTCATCGCGAAAGGAAAAAAAGTTTTCCTTTCCTGATGAGTGAGCCATTTTGGCGCTGGCCCCCGCGACGGGGCTCGCAGGTGTCAAATCTCGCCGAGAAATGCAGCGAGATTGACACAATATCGCGGTCACCTACTGTATGCGTGCGGTATTACCTGAATTTGTAATTTGCCTATCCATTCTTGTGATATACACACTTCTGCTAGTTTATAAAGTCAATTTTACTACTCCCCAGTTCAGTTTTTTACTGATTTCCGATTTAGCTTAAGGGCTCATTCACACCATGTGCAGTGACCTGAATTTTTCCACACTGGATCAGCGCAGATCACTGGAATGGTACACAGTAAAACAATGGTCTGTGTGCCTCATTTATATCACAATGTAAAGTACATGGGTGGTGCGTTAAATCCGATCTACATTTTAAAGCAATGTAGATAAACTCATGCATTGCCAACACGACTGAAGGTAAAGATACAGTGTGGACGGAAAGTATTCAGACCCCCTTTAAATTTTTCACTCTGTTATATTGCAGCCATTTGCTAAAATCATTTAAGTTCATTTTTTTCCTCATTAATGTACACACAGCACCCCATATTGACTGAAAAACACAGAATTGTTGACATTTTTGCAGATTTATTAAAAAAGAAAAACTGAAATATCAAATGATCCTAAGTGTTCATACCCTTTGCTGTGACACTCATATTTAACTCAGGTGCTGTCTATTTCTTCTGATCATCCTTGAGATGGTTCTACACCTTCATTTGAGTCCAGCTGTGTTTGATTATACTGATTGGACTTGATTAGGAAAGCCACACACCTGTCTATATAAGACCTTACAGCTCACAGTGCATGTCAGAGCAAAAGAGAATCATGAGGTCAAAAGGAACTGCCTGAAGAGCTCAGAGACAGAATTGTGGCAAGCCACAGATCTGGCCAAGGTTACAAAAAATTTCTGCTGCACTTAAGGTTCCTAAGAGCACAGTGGCCTTCATAATCTTTAAATTGAAGACGTTTGGGACGACCAGAACCCTTCCTAGAGCTGGCCGTCCGGCCAAACTGAGCTATCGGGGGAGAAGAGCCTTGGTGAGAGAGGTAAAGAAGAGCCCAAAGATTACTGTGGCTGAGCTCCAGAGATGCAGTCGGGAGATGGGAGAAAGTTTAGAAAGTCAACCATCACTGCAGCCCTCCACCAGTCAGGCATTATGGCAGAGTGGCCTGACGGAAGCCTCTCCTCAGTGCAAGACACATGAAAGCCTGCATGGAGTTTGCTAAAAAAAAACACCCGAAGGACTCCAAGATGGTGAGAAATAAGATTCTCTGGTCTGATGAGACCAAGATAGAACTTTTTGGCATTCATTCTAAGAGATATGTGTGGGGAAAACCAGGCACTGCTCATCACCTGTCCAATACAGTCCCAACAGTGAAGCATGGTGGTGGCAGCATCATGCTGTGGGGGTGTTTTTCAGCTGCAGAGACAGGACGCAATCGAGGAAAAGATGAATGCGGCCAAGTACAGGGATATCCTGGACGAAAACCTTCTCCAGAGTGCTCAGGACCTCAGACTGGGCCGAAGGTTTACCTTCCAACAAGACAATGACCCTAAGCACACAGCTAAAATAACGAAGGAGTGGCTTCACAACAACTCCGTGACTGTTCTTGAATGGCCCAGCCAGAGCCCTGACTTAAACCCAATTGAGCATGTCTGGAGAGACCTAAAAATGTCTGTCCACCAATGTCTACCATCCAACCTGACAGAACTGGAGAGGGTCTGCAAGGAGGAATGGCAGAGGATCCCCAAATCCAGGTGTAAAAAACTTGTTGCATCTTTCCCAAAAAGACTCATGGCTGTATTAGATCTAAAGGGTGCTTCTACTAAATACTGAGCAAAGGGTCTGAATACTTAGGACCATGTGATATTTCAGTTTTTCTTTTTTAATAAATCTGCAAAAATGTCAACCATTCTGTGTTTTTCTGTCATTATGGGGTGCTGTGTGTACATTAATGAGGAAAAAAATGAACTTAAATGATTTTAGCAAATGGCTGCAATATAACAAAGAGTGAAAAATGTAAGGGGGTCTGAATACTTTCCGTCCCCACTGTATATAGTTGCTAGTATTTCATTCCTTCCAGAGAATGAAAATTCAAACCAACGTACATAAAAACGCCATGTTATACAACACAATTAGTATATATAGTAACTGAACTTAACTCATGGAAGGTGCTGACACTTTATGGACGATTCCGTTTTGATACTTTCCCAGGCTCTCCATGGGTCCCTGGTCCATGCAAGAGTCACCTCTGGTACTTCATCTCAGGTCTCAATCCCTTCCTTCATGCTTCCAGGTAGTTAGCAGGCTCTCCCATACAGAACCTTGAGCACATGGTTAGGCCTCAGGCTTTAGGCCTACCCAGCAGGAGCTGTTTCACACACATCCCACCCAGACCTCAGCTTGGGCGAGGAAGACCCCAATCACCTGACTCTTTCCAAATAAATACCTCCTCCCAGCATTCATAGCAGCAAATCTGATTGGCTGAGAAAGGTATGTTTATTCATAACCTGAACTCACTGTAGCTCATCATTAAAGTGGAAGTAAACCCTCCTATCATTTTCAGTCAAAGAAGCTGCCATCTTGGCCATTGTTTAACCGCTTCAGCCCCGGAAGATTTTACCCCCTTCCTGACCAGAGCATTTTTTGCGATTCGGTACTGCGTCGATTTAACTGACAATTGCGCGGTCGTGCGACGTGGCTCCCAAACAAAATTGACATCCTTTTTTTCCCACAAATAGTGCTTTCTTTTGCTGGTATTTAATCACCTCTGCGATTTTTATTTTTTGTGCTATAAACAAAATAAGAGCGACAATTTAAAAAAAAAGCATTATTTTTTACATTTTGCTATAATAAATATCCCCCAAAAATATATATATAAAAAAAAAAATTTTCCCTCAGTTTAGGCCGATACGTATTCTTCTACATATTTTTGGTAAAAAAAAAAAAAAATCGCAATAAGGGTTTATTGATTGGTTTGCGCAAAAGTTATAGCGTTTACTAAATAGGGGATAGTTTTATGGCATTTTTATTGATAATTTTTTTTTTACAGTAATGGTGGCGATCAGTGATTTTTATTGTGACTGCGACGTTATGGCGGACATGTCGGACATTTTTGACACATTTTTGGGACCATTGTCATTTATACAGCGATCAGTGCGATTAAAAATGCACTGATTACTGTGTAAATGACACTGGCAGTGAAGGGGTTAACCACTAGGGGGCGGGGAGGGGTTAATCAGTACTAGGGGAGTGTTTTCTAACTGTAGGGGGGTTGGGCTAGCTGTGTGTCACTAGACTGATCACTGCTCCCGATGACAGGGAGCAGTGATCAGTGACACTTGTCACTAGGCAGAACGGGGAGATGCTGTTTACATCAGCATCTTCATGTTCGTCCTCTCCGTGAGGCGATCGTGGGTATCCCTGCAGCGATCGAGTCCGCGCGACCCGACTCACGGAGCTCCCGGCCGGCGCGCACGCAATGGCACGGGGGGGGGAATTCAAATGGACGTACAGGTACGCCCATTTGCCCAGCCATGCCATTCTGCCGACGTACATCGTCATGCGCCGGTCGGGAACCGGTTAATCTTCAACTGCCATGATGCTGCACATGTGATCAGTTATGACACCAGCCATTGGATGGTTTGATAGTTTGGTTGAGAGCACAACCAACTTGAGAGTTACATTCCTGGCATGTGCCGGAAATGTAACTGTTTTATGAAACTATTAAATCAATGGGTTTACTTCCGCTTTAAGGATGAGCTCCAGCGTGTTCGCACAGCTCACATGCAGAGCCCGCCAGGAAGTCGGCACTGCACTGATCACAGGCAGCGAGACATTTCCCGATCACTGCAGCCTCGTATCGGGACAATGTCCCACTGCTTGTGATTAACGCAGCGCAGTGCCGACTTCCTGGCGGGCTCTGCACGTGGGCTGTGCGAACATGTTGGAGCTCATCCTTACTCATCATATTAATGGTCATCATATTAATTAACAGTGCCGTCTACTGACAAAAAAGAGAAGCTAAATAGGATTAGGAAGAAAGCCATTTAACCACTAAACACTACAAATTAGCCAGGTTGGCTACCACCTAGCACAACTAAATTTACCTGTAGCCCTGCTTTGGGACAAGAGTGCTACATATGTTTTTGCAGAGTGGGTGAAAAACTGAAAATTCAGAGATAGCTCACACAAGCAGAGATCCCACACACTTCATACAGCCTGACCTTACCTGCTTGTTGAATGTCTTTGACGATTTGTTTGGCTAACTGACCACTGTAGAACGACTCAGGATCATCTGCCAGAATCTGTAGCGTTTCTGCCAGTTTAGGCATCTTTACAATATCTCCTTTCTCCAATACTTTCCCTTGTGCATCACACAACACTTCACTGTGGGGGTTGGTATAAAAGGTAAAAAAGACATATTTTAAATATGGCTATATTTTATCCCTTAGTAGAGGAGATATGAATAGAGAAACCCCTAGAACGGAATAGGTATTTACCATCTATGTGCCACTGGGGTGATAACCCCTATCTTTTTTGTCCTGGAGAAGTAAGAGGAAATATCTCACAAGCGAAGGGAAATTCTTTCTTAGGTCTAATTCACACCTATGCATTTTTAGTGCTTTTTGCATTTTGCAGATTTGCATTACAGAATGTGTTCCATAGAAAACCATGTTGAATGGACTGTAGTGCAAATCTGCAAAATGCACTAAAAATGCATAGGTGTGAATCAGGCCTTAGACCTCTTAGAAGAGTCGTCCCCACTGGATAATTTCTCTTACCATCTGTTCTAGTAACAATAGTAAAAGTTTTGAATCCCCCCCACACAAAAAGGCACTCTCGAAAGAGGAAAATATTTCCTTACCAAGAACTGAAAAATTTGGAAAATGTATCCATAAGACCTGCCATAAAGATCACCATACATATTATAATCGGACTTTACACTCACTTTACATCTTCCCAACCTTTTTTTATGACTCACACCCCTAGGAAATGTTTAATTAATGTTTGCTCCCAAAAGTAATATCACATTTGAGGATGAAGAAGTCTAGTTTGTAATTTGTGAACCACAAATTACACCACATACAAGACCGCGGGTGAACAAATTGAACGTTAGAAAAAAAAAAAAACTTTTAACTCAGTGCATAAGATGTAGATATAAATTGAGCAGTTAGATTTCTAATTTATTCAGAAAAGTTTTTTAAATGGTAAAGGCAATCCCAATTGTAAATCCAATTACTTCTTTGCTCCTGCTTATCATTCATGATTTTGTAAAAATGAAGAATTTTATTGCTGACTGCAATCCATGGGTGTGGCGCTGGATTCAGGCGATTCCAACATTTTGTCCTAATTGAAAAAAAGAGAGCTGAATCCAGATTCACAGTATGAGGCTGCAGATGAAATGGGGACATGAAGAGCTTTTCCACCAATTCTGGAGAACATACCCAGTGTTGCACATCAAAACTCCTCCAAATGCTTTTAAATTGCATTTCAAGAGCTTAATTTGGCTGAAAAGAAAAAAAGATCTTCCTTCAGCAATTCATCATCTGACATTTACTCCAAAATTGTAGGAATATGGATTTATAATCCATTTTTCTGAAATCTTCAGGTTTCCAGCAGCAAAATATCCATCAAAGTAAAAAAATATACATTCATAGATCTATGAGTGAAACAATATATACGATGAATAAGTCAGATGTTGTGTTATAATGATTTTATATCATTATTATGACAATCAGTTATGATACTTACTTTACTTAGGTATATGGCAATTATATTCTATACTTGTGTTTAAATAAACAAACAATGAGACTACTATCTACTCAACATGACCATACACCACTACTGCTCACTACTGCTCAAGGCATACTGGCAGTGATGGCTCATGAATGGTTGCTTAGGGACACAAGCCACTCTGTGTCATACACGCTGAAATTCCATCCCGCATCCCAGGTTGGGAAACCCTGATGTAAACTATCCAATTTTTCTTTTTTAAAGAATAAAGTTTATTCAACGTTCAGCATAGATACACAAAAAGTGATACCTAAAAAGGGCCAGGAGACAGACTCTTCCCCTAATGGAGGTCACAGTCAAACCATCAGATGTAGGTATATTGCAAGGTATAAGGTACACATGGTTACTACATGCAATAGAGCCAACTCAGCAAGTGAAAGTGAGTCACGCAATCACAATACTTAACCATTTCAGCCCCGGAAGAATTTACCCCCTTCCTGACCAGTGCGTTTTTTGCGATTCGGCACTGCGTCGCTTTAACTGACAATTGCGCGGTCGTGCGATGTGGCTCCCAAACAAAATTGACGTCCTTTTTTCCCCACAAATAGAGCTTTCTTTTGGTGGTATTTGATAACCTCTGCGGTTTTTAATTTTTTGCGCTATAAACAAAAAAATAGCGACAATTTTGAAAAAAACGCTTTTTTTTAACTTTTTGCTATAATCAATATCCCCAAAAAATATTTAAAAAAAAAACATCTTTTTTCCTCAGTTTAGGACGATACGTATTCTTCTACATATTTTTGGTTAAAAAAATAAATAAATAAAAATCGCAATAAGCGTTTATTGAAGAACGTGCTCCTTCTAAATAGCAGCCTGGGTGTGCACCTCTTCACCAGGCACACACACATGTCCTCCAGAGGGAGAGAGTGAAGGAGTGGCTGGATTGTGGAGCTGTGTCCATCCCCTGGAAACTTTTGAACTGAAAAAGAACCGTTAGAGGCTGATTCTGGACACTTCAAAAGACTATTCTGCAAAAATAAAGGGCTGAGTAAAGAAAGAAACACAATGCATGTATGAGGGTAGCATGTACTACCTATTTTTGCATTCCCATACTTCTGCTTTAATGGGATGATGAGGTGCAAAGCCACCTCTGGAGTCTCTGGCCAATCATGCCCATGATTTGGTTGCATAATCTGAAGATGATTCTCCAGTAAAGTCAAATATAATGGCAAGTCCACCAACTGTGGAGCATGGCTCCCCCCTGTTCTGCATATTCATAGTCAATATCATCTAATATCTCTCCTGTTCTTGGCTTGATTTGAAAGTCAGGAGAAGGGATTTCTCCAAATTTTTTTTAATGTAATCAGGCAGACTCTTGGGAATACATATTTGTTGGTAGATGTAAAGGAAATTGTACAGATTGTAAAATGTCTGCCTTCCTATGAAAAAAATTCAGGCTTAAAGTGTGTGTGAACCCCATCAATAATCTTCTCTTATATGCTACCTTTTGGTATTATAAATATACCATTGAAAGTTTTTTGTTATATTTGTTCAATAAGTGCAAAAAAAGGTGGAGACACCTCTGCTTGTGTGCTCCTGGTGAGCAGCATAAACATGTCTTTTTGTGCTCACCGACATACATAATCCTAGTGGCAAGCCAATATTTCCCTTCCTTCCTGTGAGTGCCTGACAGTGGCTGAAGCATGTGCTGTCCGCTGAGTCCATGTGCATCTGAAGCACAACGGGAGCATGCTGCGACGCGTAAGTGATATTGAAAACATTTGAGTTTTGACACACAGGAATGTGTAAAAGTATTGAGGCATGTTCTACTGTACCTACTACTGTAGTAATGTAGAGAATGCATAAAGGCAAAAAAAATGCCTAGTCCTTAGTACTAAAATAATCTACAGACAAGAATATTTTTATGTAAATGTAACTAAGTTAAATTGGTATTAATCAGAATGAGGCTAATCTGAAGCATGCACAGCTAAAACCAAAGTGCATGTTAAGATTGTCTGAAACCATGAATCAGACTGAGACAGAAGTACAGTTAAATCAGACTTGTTTATTAGTAATAAAAAAAAGTAAACCGAGTAAACGTAGTCAAAACATAGCCAGAGTTCAGGAACCGATACGTATAGCCAGACAAGCCAAAACGTCATGGAGCCAGAAATCAGCGTAGTAGAACAGCAAGCAGGATCTGGAGCCAGAAGGAATGTCAGCCAAGCAAGTCTTTAACAGGAACACAGTAGAGCGTCTCTAGTGATGTGACCATGGAAGGTAGAGATCATCTGGACTGGACGGCTTAATTAGGCAGGACTAACAAGCAGGTTATCATCAACAGGTGAGTCACTGTAGAGAGGTAAGAGCTGGCAATTAGCCGACAGCTGAGCGGCCAGCTTTGAGAAGGAAGGGCTGAGCCCAGCTCTGACAGTACCCCCTGCTCAATGACCCCTCCCCATCGGAGGACCACCAGGCTTGAGGGGAAAACATCTATGGAAATCACGGAGGAGGACAGGGGCATGTACGTCTGAGGATGAGACCCAAGAGCGTTCCTCCGGACTGTACTTTTTCCAATGCACAAGGTACTGTATGCGCCCACGGAACCTACGGGAGTCAACAGTGGACTGTACTTCATACTCCATATGGTTCTCAACCTGTACAGGTTGAGGACGAGGCACCGAGGTGGTAAAGCAGTTGCAAACCAAAAGTTTTAATAAGGAGAAATGAAATACATTCGAGATACGCATATTAGAAGAAAGGTCTAATGCGTAAGCCACTGGGTTAATCCTGCGAAGAATACAGAAAAGCCCAATAAACCAAGGTGCAAACTTCAGAGAGGGAACACGAAGTTGGAGGTTGCGAGATGACAGCCAGACCCTGTCCTCAACCTGGTAGGAATGCGCAGGTAGGCGCCTGCGGTTAGCATGGAGTCTGTACCTATAATTAGCATGTCCTGGACTTGTGCCCAAGTGGAACAAAGACCACAGAGATGCTCCTCTAAGGCAGGAATACTCTGCGGAACAAATGAGTCAGGCAACATGGAAGGTTGGAAACCATGGTTCGCCATAAACGGGGACAATCGGGAAGCAGAATTCAAGGCACTATTGTGAGCAAACTCTGCCCATGGTAAAAGGTCTGACCAGTTGTTATGATGGTCAGAAATATAGCAACGTAGGAATTGCTCCAAGGACTGATTGGCTCATTCTGCGGCCCCATTAGACTGCGGGTGATACCCAGAGGAGAAAGAAAGCTGATTTCCCAACTGTGTACAAAAGGTCCGCCAGAACCGGGACACAAACTGACTACCCGTCAGGAAAAGGTAGTCTGGCAAGATCTATCATTTGGCGTGCAGTACTGAGGTCCACCAGCAGGTGTCTCCTGGCAGTTTGGAACGGTCAGGAGAGTCTTTCCCTGCTGGTGTTATGTCATCATTGGGCCGCAGTACTGACGTCCACCAGCGGATGGATCCTGGCAGTATGGAGCAGACAACACTCCCTGCGCTCAGGTGTTACAGGAGGACAATCACTGGCAGTCCCATAAATACCCGGCAAGCCCTCACATGCTTGCCTTGGTATCTTTCTTCCTTGCGCCCTGACCTGTACCTGCGACCTGTATCCTGTATCTGTATCTGCACCTGAGCCTGTACCCGATCCCATCCTGATCCTGTCCCTCCTGTGTTCCAGTTCCCTTGTAAGCCTGATCCCATCCATTATCTCCCTCTCCTATCCTGCCCTTTTTCAGTTGCTGATCCCCTGTGTATGACCCTGGCCTGGCTAACGTGTTTGATTTCGATACTTCCCTTTGGCTGTAAAAATATTATCTGTTGTCTGTGGGTTTCTGCTTGTTGGTTGGTTGAGCACTATTTGTATTTGGGGTGTTTACTTATTTATATCACTTATCTTAAGTAAACATTATTCTTATGCGCCTTACATGAGTTTTGGAACGCCTACAGCGTAGTAGAACAGCAAGCAGGATCTGGAGCCAGAAGGAATGTCAGCCAAGCAAGTCTTTAACAGGAACACAGGAGAGCGTCTCTTGAGATGTGACCAAGGCGAAGGCAGAGATCTGGACTGGACGGCTTAAATAGGCTGGATTGACGAGCAGGATATCATCAACAGGTGAGTCACTGTGGAAAGATAGGAGCTGGCAATTAGCCGACAGCTGAGCGGCCAGCTTTGAGAAGGAAGGGCTGAGCCCAGCCCTGACAAAGATATGATTATTTCCTATATTCTCAGACAGGCAGATATAGGACATAGGGAGTTCCTTGGTGGCACAATTGCAAGTTTGGGAACACAAGTCTTAAGGCATCAAGTTGCCCTGAAGGCAATAGGCACAGTTTGTTGTACCCCCTCTTATATCAACGCAAAAGGGTACCTTAAAAGGTTATTAAATGGAGGAAAAAGGATAGGTGATGCTGACATAAGAAATAAAGCTAAAAATAAAGATAGGATGCACAAATAAAACAGGTAAAATGATGCATAAGCTATACAAAATATAAACAATGTAAAGTCACCATATGTTGCTCCTTACCATAGTGATTTGTCCGATTCAATATGATCCTTGGCAGAAGACAGGCCCTGAGACAAACCCAGGCCAACTGGAAATCCTTCTCTTGCCAATTTAATGCTTGGTTCAAACAAACGTTTCCATGGCAACTTGCCATGTCGCTCGTGTGCTACCTTGTATCCTCGAATCTCTCCTGGTACTGCTATGGACAATCCACCTGTAGAACATGATAGTGTAGCATGTAAGCTATAGGGTCAAGTGAAATAAGGTGTAAAGAAATAAGTAGAAAAGAAGATTGGTCAAAAAATTTAAATAAGGCAAACGTGCCAGATATAGTCACTCTGTTTTTGCCAAAAAGGATTGTTCTTGATTTAATTCATTTTTAGTAGACCATTGCTCTTCTTTATGGAAACCAAGGTCAAAGGGCTGAGGTCACGGAGTGTTACTGTTACATGGAGCTCTTGCAAAGGCTAAATCAGGCAGTATTCCATAAATCCCCCATGTTGAGGCCAGTGTGAGTCCTATCCTCTTCCCCAAAAATATTGGCAAGTGCCAGATCCCATCCTGACCAGCACAGAAAACTGATCGTTGAACTGATTTTTCCCACTACAACTGGCCAGCAGTTACATTCCTAAATATAAATGTAGTGCTTACCCCCGAAGGAGCGGCTAATTGTTATATCCGTAATTCACATTTACCACCTAACCCATCGCAGCCCATAAATTCAGAAACACAGTCCATATTGATTTTTTCTCTTGCTTTATTAAGTAACATGAACTTGGAAGGGAGAAGGGTTTCTTTTGAAATGCTCTTTTGTTGCTTTATCATCTTTTTACTTGCCTCTATTGCAAAGAACTAGAATCATTGTGGATAATAGGAAATCACTTTGTGTGATTTCTTAAATCAGGGAAGATGGAAGTAGATTTGATAGAGAATAATCGATAGAGAGTCACTCTGAATAACTCTTCATCTGTAGAACTTTTCAAGAACAGTCTGTTTCTCTATATGTGTGCTTGCAGCTTTACCGCTACCTTTTTACCACTACTTCCCATCTGCATGGTACTTCCAAGTTGAGCTAAAGAAAAGTCAATCTGAATAACTCCTCCCGCTTGACTGATTGGAATCCCGGGGCATTGCTGAACCCAAAGTCACAGGCCATCACCGCCTGTCTCACTGACTTGCGTACCAACATCCCTCAGCCTCTGGCAGTACACTTCCCTTGGGCTTTCACTCACGTGATCAATAGTCCATGTGCCACTCAAACGATCGCCCAGTTTCCTTCCGCTTTGTTGCTACTTCTTCTGCAATGATTCTTTGTTCCCTTTTCTCCTTTCTGGCCCGCTCCCTTCCCCACAGGGGCGGCCAACGACACCATCGACTACATGCTGTACGGTGTCGTCTCTTCCTCTATGGAGACCGGTTCCCAACCCTCCTCGTCAGGGGGGGCTCCATTGGCTCCCCGGAGGGGGAACCTCTCCCCTCCGGGAACCAGGCTGGCTTCTCCAAGCTCGAACTGGAAAACTCTCCGTCCGGACCATGTGACCCGGCTTTTATATGAGAGTCCCGGGGCATTTCCAAACAAATTAATGATTGGCCGAGACTCGCACACAAACCACCTGCCACTCAAATGCCAAATGAACAAACAGGCCTGCTGTAATGGTACAAGCCTGCCTAGATTTACCTGACATTGTAAACTAGCAAAAAGGTCACCTACATAAAAGTAGGAGGTGCCCGCTACATAAAAGTAAAGGAAAGCAATGCAACCCATGTAATGTAATGTTATCTAGTGTAAATCATACAACTGCTCAATGGTTCTCTTTAGAGTATGTCTGAGATTATATATATATATATATATATATATATATATATATATATATATATATATATATATATATATATATATATATATATATATATATATATATATCTCAAACATACTCTAAAGAGAACCATACAAATATATACATACATACATACAACTATGTATATACAAATATATACAACCATACAAATATATATTTGTACGGTGCTTGGGCTTGCCAAAAACTACCATAAAAACTGTGCCCTACTTCAAATCAACAAATAAACAAACAAAAAATTAATAAATAGTGTTCTAGTGCATTCAAACCTTATAATCAACTTATTCACATAATTAATAACAAATGAATAAATGGATATTCAGAACACCCAAATATAAAGTGCTAGTGCTTACAACAAAAATAAATGTGCAATATTAAATATAGAAACACAAAAGTCCCAATTCATATATCTTTGTGATAAAATCTCTTGTGCTCAAATTAAAGTGCTTGGTATCAATTTGGCTTTAAATCTTCGACTCGTGTCTCACACAATCCACGAAGAAAAAAGTGCTCAGTGCTGTCCCTTTAAGCTTTTAAACATGCTCCACACCGTGCATCCCCTCTTTCAACCACTCACCAGAGCTGGCTGACCTCTTATTCTCATAAGCAGGTCACAAATGCTTTTGGATCAATGATCTTCCACTCTGGGGTGACAAGGTTTGCTCCTTTAGGATGCCTCTATGTATGGTAGTTTGCCACGTGCATGCATGTAAGAGAAATAGAGGAGAGACCCAAGACAGTCTCTAATCGTGTAATTCCATTTTATTAAAATATTAGGGCCACTCCTGATGACATCAGAGTGATGAAATGTGTTGGGCGGGGCTTATTGCTCCACTTCTGCTATCGTAGTGTCCGGTCTGTGGAACGCACATGAGCATTGAGGAAGTAACACAACATGATGCATAATTATCCTGTATGTATATTTTTAATCGACTTTAACATTTTAACAAAACAGAATTACACTATTACACTGAGGATGCTCAAGTGTCATCTTTCAACCGAACTATGTAACTATGTTCAAAACACTGTCTTAATTAGTGATCCCTACCTTATCTCTGAATCAAATCTCACACATGCAAACATTACCAGCTATAGTTTCCCTGTTGTGCTTTTATTTATTTTATTTATTATTTATTACAGATACTTATACATAGGTGGTATCAAAAAGTTTCAAGACTAGTTTTGTAACACGCCAACAGATGACAGCACAAGGCTGCACGCACAGTCACAGGGAGCACTGACTTTTATAAGTCAGTGTTCCAAAAGGCATCATCCTGTTTACATCAGGAGCTGTGCAACTGGTGCTACTCTGACCATGTGCATTACCACATCTGTTAAACTGAGCAAATCTGCCACAGGAGACAATTGACATGATTCGGCAAGTTTACAGCATTCAAGGTGTTTTGAGTGGCACGCGTGCTTCAAGAGCGGAAAAACATCACTGGAAGGCAACGAGAGATCAAGACCTTCAACGTGCTCCATCCCCGAAAATGTCAAAACCATTTGGCAACTTGTGTATGATGCCCGTTGGAGAACAACTGTGCCTGCAACTCAAAACACCTCGAATGACTCATTGCAGCATCGCTGTAAACTTGCCAAATCATGTCAAATGCCTCTGTGGCAGATTTGCCCAGTTTCATGCAGAAATTCACGTATACTCTTTGTTCGAACATGTTCTCCATGATGAAATAGACGTGGTAACGCAGGTGGTCAGAATAGCACCAGTTGCACAGCTCCCGATGTACACAGGACTGTGTCTTTAGGCACACTGACTTTTGAAAGTAAGTGCTCCCTGTGACTTTGCATGCAGCCTTGGGCTGCCATCTGTTGGCGTGTTACAAAACTAGTCTCAAACTTTTTGATACCACTGTCAATTTACACAGGGGTTGGACAAAAATATGAAAACACAACATGATTTGCAAGTGTAAAAGTGATGAGATGTTTCGAGTTGAAATCGGAAGTGACGTAACATTTTTTTGCTTCCGCTGTGTGATGAGACACCTAGCTAAAAAGGTAGGAAGCCTCAGTTTCGTCAATTACTGCATGCAATGCTAGCAATATGGGGTCATCTCAGAGCTTACTAAGTTTCAAAGAGGGCAAATTGTTGGTGCCCGCTTAGCAAGTGCTTCTGTGACTGAAGTTGCCAATTATTTTGCAGTGTTGCGAGGTACAGTATCAAAGGTTATGACAGCATATACAGTTTCCTGGGAAACTCATCTGATAAGCATAAGTGACCCAGATTTTTGCATGAAGATTGGTATCAGATTCCATTATCCACCAACCAAGACTTATATTTGTCAATTTCCAGGGGAATTCAGGTTGTCTATGGCCCAAAACCATATTAGGTAACGATTTTGTTCTTTTAACATACTTGTTTCCATAATTTTGTCCAACTCCTGTATACTGTACATTCCCTGCGCTCAAGTAGCTTACAATCTAAGGCTGCCCATACATTATACAATTTTCTTGTACAATTTTCCTTTAGATTTACCAATACCATATAATATCAGGTCAAACCTAAACACTTTAAATTTGTATGCAATCAGGCAGACGCTTGTGCTACATAGTTGAAGGTAAATCTGAAGGAAATTGAATAAGAAAATTGCATAACGTATGTCCAGCTTTACTCACATTCATACATACTAAGACCAATTTAGACAGGAGCCAATAACTTACCAGCATGTCTTTGGGGTGTGAGTGGTAACCAAAGTACTCTGGCAAAACCCACGCAGGCACAGGAAGAACATGCAAACTCCAGGCAAGAAGTGCCATGCTTGGGATTCAAACAGACAACTTTAGTGCTGCTAGGTGGAAGTGATAACCACTTAGCCACTGACTGTGCTGCCCACATTGTAAATAAACATAGTGCCAGTAAAAAGCATGTTGGCACATGATGTGTTGTCTGTATTGTGATCAAATCTCTAGACTCTTGACAAAGGGCCAAAAGTTGCCTTTTAGATGGTAGCATTTATTATTACACTAATAATTATTTGGGGCGCATTGATTTTTATTTTTCATTTTATGTACCCATCGTCTAGAACAGAGCAAAATGTGCCCTTAGATACACGTTACCCATTTTACTGTGACAGCTAAAAGCTTATTTTAGAATAATTAAAAAAAACATATGAAATATGTTTGTACTGAAACTGTATTTATTATTACATTTACTATTGCAGTATTTATTATTAGAAACATTATTACTCCAATGACCAACTTTGAGTAAATAAAATTGAGTACATCTAAGGGAGAAAATGTTTTTTTGTCACAAGGATTGGCTTAAGCACTCAAAGGGAAAGAATGGTCAGGCATATTAGGTATGTTGGCAGTTGAGTGCCTGGGAAAGTGGAAAAAGCCATCTGGAGCATGTTCTTACTCCACACTGGGGTGTATTGGGAATACAGGATTCAATATTAAAAAAAAAAAAAAAAAAGGGTCAATGGGTTTGTTTACTAAAAGGTAAATACACTGTTCCATTTGCAAGGGAATTTTCCCCAGAGGTTAATGAGTATGGTGAAATTTCACTTTGCAAAGAATACTCAATCATGTGCCAGGAAAAACACAAGTTATGTTTGCTTGCACGTGATTGGATGATGGAATTCAGCAAAGCTTCACTTCATTCACGAAGCTCTGGGGAAAATTCCCTTGAAAAATGAAATTACAGATCGTGCAGGTAGGTGTACTATCACACCTTGGATCATTTGTTGATGCTCACCTTTTTGTGATAACGCAGTACTATTCCCAAACATCCCCTCACTGGCATTCAATGGTGCGGTCTCTCGAGCATTTATTATTTCAGCATTTCCTGGAAGAAAGAAAAAAAAAAAAATCTACCATCTTCAGTGGTCATATCATTTAAGATATAAAAGCATTCTAGGCAGGTCTTCTTTGAATGGTTATACAGAAAACTATAAAAAATAGCCCAGTGATCTCTAACAATGTGTATTTTTCAGTTATCTATACAGTTGGGATTATCAGTGTTGTTCCCCAAGGGCTCTTTCCCCCTGGCTTGCAGTTGCAGTGCAGTTCCGCAATGTAAAATAGCCGTTCAGATATTAGAAATAAAAAGTAACAAAAAACAGGCATCTGGGAGAGGCAGTAGAAGCTCCGTAACACCTGCCAGCCGCTGCTATACTGCCTTCGGAAAAGCCACCCAAAGCAGTTCACTTTCAGAGGGCTGTAAGCATTGCTTCCAATGTAAACCTAATGGTACAGGTCAAATAAAGAGGCGTTTATCTGCTGGCAAACTCTGTCTCTTATGTTTTTCTCTTATTGTTTTAGAAAAATAAAACTATAATTTTACTTTCCCTGTCAGCTCATCACTGCTACCTTTTATTTCGTTTGCCTTTCCATTTAGATTGTAAGCTCTAACAAGCAAAGCCCTGGGGTACTGGTTCCTTCTTGATGGCTTGTATGGGATGAGCGGACGGTTGACGAGTCCGAGTCAGAGACTGCCATGGTCCCATCGAATCCATCTGTCTCCATTTTTTTTTGGACACTAGAGGGGGTCATAGGTCCATCCCATGTGCGCCGACGTCTCCATATATAAGAGTTTTTATTGTACACTGAGTTAGTGGTGCACCCAGGGCCATCTTAATGAGCAGGCACCTCTGGGAACTGCCCAGGGGCCCCAGCTGCATGGGGGGCCCCTGCACTTCACCTGTCCCCTTGTAAACATGTACTGCAGTGCTCTGTTTTGCTATGTAGATCGGGTCAGGAGTGTCAGCGGTGCGGGGGAGGCTGCCTACTACACTCCCCTGCCATTTATTCAAGTTAGACTGTCCCAGACCCTCGGGGATCTTCACCATCTCCCGAGGCAGCAGAAGTTGGTGGGCTGAGCCAAGGGTGTGGCTGCCTCCTCCACTCCTCCCAAAGACTCAAGTTCACTCAGGAGCAGGAGAGACCACAGCAGCCCCGGCAGACTTTGTATCCAGGAATCCTGTAAGTGACTGAGCACATGTCACTGCATACTGCACTAATCTTCCAATATTTCACCCTATACTATCCAAACCTACCGCTATACCTCCCTATCTACCCACATCTGCCACCATACCTCCCTATACCGACATCTGCCACCATACCTCCCTATCTACCCACATTGGACAGGTGATGAGCAGTGCCTGGTTTTCTCCACACTTACCGCTTAGAATTAAGGCCAAAAAGTTCTATCTTGGTCTCAGACCAGAGAATCTTATTTCTCACCATTTTGGAGTTGTTCAGATGTTTTTTTAGCAAACTCCATGCGGGCTTTCATGTGTCTTGCACTGAGGAGAGGCTTCCGTCTGGCCACTCTGCCATAAAGCTCCGGCTGGTGGAGGGCTGCAGTGATGGTTGACTTTCTACAACTTTCTCCCATCTCCCGACTGCATCTCTGGAGCTCAGCCACACTCAGCTTATATAGACAGGTGTGTGGCTTTCCTAAGCAAGTCCAATCAGTATAATCAAACACAGCTGGACTCAAATGAAGGTGTAGAACCATCTCAAGGATGATCAGAAGAAATTGACAGCACTTGAGTTAAATATATGAGTGTCACAGCAAAGGGTCTGAATACTTAGGAACATGTGATATTTCAGTTTTTCTTTTTTAATAAATCTGCAAAAATGTCAACAATTCTGTGTTTTTCTGCCAATATGGGGTGCTGTGTGTACATTAATTAGGAAAAAAATGAACTTAAATGATTTTAGTAAATGGCTGCAATATAACAAAGAGTGAAAAACGTAAGGGGGTCTCAATACTTTTCGTCCCCACTGTACAGACTACTTACAAATTCAGAGGTAAAAAGTGCTTAAACAATCCGGAGAGCTCGTCGAATCACTTACTGGTTTAGAAAAGCCTGATGACGTTACAATCGATAACTCCGCCCTCCGTGTTTCATCACATCTGATGCCGTAGAGGGGCGTGGTAGTGTTAGATGCACTAGCAGATTTAGGTACATTAACTGAAGCCAAACTTCAGCTAACACTTTTTAAGCAGTTAGAGCAAACAGTTCATTTTTTTCTTTTGATATAAAGATTTTACATAAATATATAAAAGCTGATTATTGTAAACACCTCTTTCTGTATTAAAGAATATGCTACCCCAACAAATCATATTCCTGAATTGTGCCTCTATATGCATATGTGCCTGTTGTAACATGTACATGTGGTAAACGTAACCAGTTCTCTTTGTATTGTCTCCTTTGTGTGAAATACCTGATGATTCTGCCAGTCCCCCAGCTTTCCTATTTCAAACTTAACATGCTAGGCATGAGAGCACATCCTTACCAGTGTGGTTGGTTTTCTGGCTGTTTTCTGAGAGCACAGTCTGCCTGTCCCGCAATGGCCAAGACTTCACTGGGAAGGTCAGTTTACTGCTGTTTCCCCACCCCTAGCTCTCTAAGTTCTTATGTGGCTGAGAAGGGGGATTATGTGATCACCAATGAAAAAAAAAAAAAAAAAGAGAGAGACAAAAAGGTAAATTTTATACACACACACACACACACACACACACACACACACACAAAAGTAAGTACACCCCTCACATTTTTGTAAATATTTTATTATATCTTTTCATGGGACAATGCTGAAGAAATTACATTTTGCTACAATGTAAAGTAGTGAGTGTACAGCTTGTATAACAGTGTAAATTTGCTGTCCACTCAAAATAACTCACACAGCCACTATTGTCTAAACCGCTGGCAACAAAAGTGAGTACACCCCTAAGTGAAAATTTCCAAATTGGGCCCAAAGTGTCAATATTTTGTGTGGCCATCATTTTGCAGCACTGCCTTAACTTTCTTGGGCATTGAGTTCACCATAGCTTCACAGGTTGCCACTGGAGTCCTCTTCCACTCCTCCATGACGACATCATGGAGCTGGTGGATGTTAGAGACCTTGCGCTCCTCCACCTTCCATTTGAGGATGCCCCACAGATGCTTAATAGGGTTTAGGTCTGGAGACATGCTTGGCCAGTCCATCACCTTTACCCTCAGCTTCTTTAGCAAGACAGTGGTTGTCTCGGAGGTGTGTTTGGGGTTGTTATGTTGGAATACTGCCCTGTGGCCCAGTCTCCAAAAGGGAGGGGGATCATGCTCAGCTTCAGTATGTCACAGCACATGTAGGCATTCATGGTTCCCTCAATGAACTGTAGCTCCCCAGTGCCGACAGCACTCACGCAGCCCCAGGCCATGACACTCCCCCACCATGCTTGACTGTAGGCAAGACACAATTGTCTTTGTACTCCTCACCTGGTTGCTGCCACATACGCTTGACACCATCTGAACCAAATAAGTTTATCTTGGTCTCATCAGACCACAAGACATGGTTCCAGTAATCCATGTCTTTAGTCTGCTTGTCTTCAGCAAACTGTTGGCGGGCTTTCTTGTTCATCATTTTTTGAAGAGGCTTCCTTCTGAAACGACAGCCATGCAGACCAATTTGATGCAGTGTGCGGCGTATGGTCTGAGCACTGACAGACTGACCCCCCACCTCTTCAACCTCAGCAGCAATGCTTACAGCACTCATACGTCTAGTTCCCAAAGACAACCTCTGGATAGGACGCTGAGCATGTGCACTCAACTTCTTTGGTCGACCATGGCGAGGCCTGCTCTGAGTGAAACCTGTCCCGTTAAACCGCTTTATGATCTTGGCCACCGTGCTGCAGCTCAGTTTAAGGATCTTGGCAATCTTCTTATAGCCTAGGCCAGGGATATGCAATTAGTGGACCTCCAGCTGTTGCAGAACTACAAGTCCCATGAGGCATAGCAAGACTGACAGCCACAAGCATGACACCCAGAGACAGAGGCATGATGGGACTTGTAGTTTTGCAAAAGCTGGAGGTCCGCTAATTGCATATTCCTGGCCTAGGCCATCTTATTGTAGAGCAACAATAATTTTTTTCAGATCCTCAGAGAGTTCTTTGCCATGAGGTGCCATGTTGAACTTCCAGTGACCAGTATGAGAGAGCGAAAACACCAAAATTAACACACTTGCCCCCACATTCACACCTGAGACCTTGTAACACTAATGAGTCACATGACACCAGGGAGGAAAAATGATAGATAGATAGATAGATAGATAGATAGATAGATAGATAGATAGATAGATAGATAGGAGTTCGGGGTTTATACATCTCCCAGGCTCCTCTCATACAGGTTCAGGGATCTCTGATCCATGTTTCAGTTCAGGTCTTGGTCCTCTCCCCCAGGCTAATTTAGGCTCACCTGAGCAAGATAGCCCTTGCTCTTGGCCTGGGATACTCAGACAAACTTCTGTGTAGGAGAGTAAAAAGGTATGTGGAAGCTGACAAGCTGTAGGCTTGCTCAGCTTGGTAGTTAGGATCTGTAAATATTGTTTAGTTAGTGTCGAGACACAGCTAGGTTTTGTTTTGGCTATTTTTGTTCCTATTTGTTTTTTTTGGAACACTGTACAGCACTTGTATATAGACTTGTATATATCACAAATAAACACCGCACTGTTTGTCACTATTTCACTGGATTTGGTATCTGTGCCTGAAAGACTGCTCATCCCAGGGAACTTTGTACCTGCTACCTGTAGGGTAACCACATTTCCAAACTGACATTCAGGGACCACCCCCCCCCCCCCCCCCAAAAAAAAGATGATTTGACAAATTTTTTTGCCGATTTTTTTTTTTTTGCGTACAAAATCAGCGGGCCCGTGTGCAAGATCAAAAGTGGGCCCTAGGCATCAAGAACAACAATATGGTGCGCAAAGCGTGTCGTAATGAACTGTGGACATGTCTTAAATTGCACTAAATATTGGCTTAAAGGGGGTGTTCTTAAAGAGAGTCTGAGATGACTTGTATAGTGCAGAATATGGTAATGTTAAATAGGGAATGCAGAGTTTATGGCGGGGGGTAATATGTACAGGAGAGGAGTGCGGAATGTATGGCGGTGGGTAATATGTACAGGAGAGGAGTGCGGAATGTATGGCGGTGGGTAATATGTACAGGAGAGGAGTGCGGAATGTATGGCGGTGGGTAATATGTACAGGAGAGGAGTGCGGAATGTATGACGGTGGGTAATATGTACAGGAGAGGAGTATATAGCGGGGGGTAATATGTACAGGAGAGGAGTGCGGAATGTATAGCGGGGGGTAATATGTACAGGAGAGGAGTGCGGAATGTATAATGGTGGGTAATATGTACAGGTGAGGAGTGTGGAGTGTATGGCGGGGGGGTAGTTAGTGGAGAGAGGAGGAAGAGGAGTGCAATATCACCTCCTGATAGTCTGTCAGCCACTGCTATACCACTTTGGTGGTGGGGCACTCCGAAGGATGTAAGGGGGCACCCTGGAGGTTGTAAGGGGGGGGATGTAATGGGGCACTCTGGCGGTACTAACTTAGTCAGAGCCCCCTTACGTCCTCCAGGGTGCCCCCTTAGTGCCTCCGTACATCCTCCTCCAGAATTGCCCTGAATCTCTAGCAAAGTTCCCAGGATTCCAGACGGTAAAATTGTCCCCTCAATAGCAGCCAGTTTGTCTTTGAAGATGGGGAAGGGAAAGTTGTCAAAAAAGAATACTTGCAGTGATTTTGGGGGATAAGAGCATGCTGTATGTGCTAGGGGGCACACTTTGGGAGGGGAGAGAATTTGTGCTGGAAGGGGGGTTAAATAAAAAATCTGACCCCCCCAGCACAATATATCTCCCCTCCTAAAGTGCCCCCTAGCACATACAGCATGCTCTTATCCCCCAAAATCACTGCAAGTATTCTTTTTTGACAACTTGCCCCGTCTCTGTCTCCTTCTCCTGCAAGTGCCAAGCATTAATATTCTGTACAAACCTCAGATCAGCATGTCCCGTCCTGTTGAGTCCTGTGTCCATTCTCCTCCCCCTCCTTCTCCTGTCTGTGACATCCGAGCCAAGGAAAAGGGGAGGGGACTTCAGTCCATGTGCTAGTGTGAGGTGGGCAGGAGGGGGGGGGGAGGAAGGGAGAGATGCCGTACACACTGTAATCGCAGTGTGTGGGAACAGAAACACCCCACATAAGCTGCAGGCCAGTCACTGGAGCCAAGTGCAGAGGTGAAAGAACCAGCAGTGACTCCCAGCAGCACTAGCGCGGAGGAGGAAGTGAAATCCTCCTCCGCTTTCAACGCTGGGCAGTGACGTCACTGGTTGCCAGATGCCAGGCGGCTATAGCAACCAGTGATCAGGAGTAGGTGGAGGAGGTGGAAGCGAAGCCAGAGCCAACGCTATGGCGGCTCGGTCCTCCCCTGTTCCCAGATTGTCAGTTTCTTTCCGGGACACTGTATTGTCCCGGAATGAAGGTGCCCGGGACCGGGGACAAAGATGTAAATTACGGGATAATCCTGGATAATCCTGGGCAATACGGACAGATGGACGGACAGACAGACAGACAGACGTAGCAAGGCCATTCACAACATCGCCCTCATCTGCAGATATCGCCCCCTCCGCTCCTCCCAGGACCTCCTGCTCTCTAGCTCCCTTGTTACCTCCTCCCATGCTTGCCTTCAGGACTTCTCCAGAGCCTCTCCCATCCTCTGGAATTCCCTGCCCCAGTATGTCCGATCAGCCCCTACCCTGTCCACCTTTAGGAGATCCCTGAAAACCCATTTATTCAGGGAAGCCTATCCCACACCCACATAACTGTCCCTGAGTCACCCCCATCAAATCATTCTTTGCAGCTATTACCTTTTGTACCACCACCCCCTTCCTTTAGAATGTAAGCTCTACGAGCAGGGCCCTCCTGTATCTTTTGTATTGAACTGTACTGTAATTGTGTTGTCCCCCTTATACATTGTAAAGCGCTGCGTAAACTGTTGGCGCTATATAAATATCGTATAATAATAATAATAATAATAATGTAGCGCTGGTAGATTTATGATCTACCATCTGATAGGTAAATTTAGTGAATTGCTCGTTATAGGAAGTTAGATTTGCCGTTATTCCAGCTTGGCTGACGTTGAGTGTGGTTCCACATTGTGCCGGTGGGTGTCGTTGTCACCATTGGCGGGCGTTTGAAAAGCAACATGTTAAAGTGGATGAGTGCTCCTCTGTCCCGGAGACAACGCAGTGGAGGTGGTCCTCCGAGTTGCATTCTGGGAGAGGGTATTTATGGGACAGATGCCATGTTTAGGGGTTCGTTTTCAGCCACCTGCTGGCCCTTCTGGCCGACAGGTATGTGTTAGAGTACCACCTCGTAGTCCTCCGTTCCGGAGGCCCACGTCGCTGCGGCGCGTGGGTGGGCCCAGAAGCCTGTCTGGGGCCTACCACAGCAGCCGAGGAATGGTCCTGAGCTGTCTATCCAGAGTGAAGAAGCTGGACAACCGAGAAGATCCCAGGGGAGGACCCGTCATGGAAGGATCATGCAGAGTGCTGGTCTGAAGAGGGGCCTGGTGACTCGGTTGGAGGACGTATCCTGAAGTAGTCTTATTACATGGTACTGCCGGGTTGGCTTAGAGGTCCAAGTACTGTGTCTGACATTCATCGTGAACCAATACATCCTGTGGCAGAGGATCGTACGGGTTTATTTCAAGCAAGTCTTATATCGTCCAGAATCCAGACTCAACGGAACCATACACATACAATATATATATATATATATATATATATATATATATATATATATATATATATATATATATATATATATATATATATATATATTATATATATACATACATATATATACATATATATATACACATACATACATACACACATACATACATACACACACACATACACATATATACACATACACATATACATATATACACACACACACAGTACTGTTTCAGCAAAAGTTTTAGGCAGGTGTAGAAAATGCTGTAAATTAAGAATGCTTTCAGAAATAGAAGCGTTGATAGTTTTTTTTATCAATTAACAAAATGGAAAGTAAATGTACAGAAGAGAATCTACATCAAATCAATATTTGGTGTGACCACCCTTTGCCTTCAAAACAGCATCAATACTTCTAGGTGCATGCAGTGCTTGCACACACACTTTAAAGCCTCGTTCACACGCATCGATCATATTTTCAGACGACCGTTTGTCCATTTTTCGTTGCATACTAGTCTCATGTCGAAAGTGAAGAGGTTACTCATCATACGAAAATTTGCAGAATTCAAACTTCAAAAGTGACATAATGTGTTGACTAGTTTTGTATGTATTCTTTTGTTTCTGAGCATGCATAGTCTTGCTCTTACGATTTTTTTCATACGAAAACCATGCTTCTTAAACGAAAATCGGACGTTGTGTTCACATCCGACAAAAATTTTATAGTCTGCACATCCAGCTTTTGTCGTACAAAAATCGGAATCGGCTGTCGAAAGCTCCATACTAACGATTCGAAAATCGGCAGATTTTTTTGTCCTACGAAATTTTACTTCCGATTTTCGGATCGTGTGTACGGGACTTAAAGAACTCGACAGGTTAAGATCAGATCTCTGTGGGAGCCAAACTATCACTTTCAGGACTGTTTGTTGTTCCTTACACTTTTGCGATATAATAAATGTGTTGTGTTTAATACTAAAGCTTGAACTCTGTTTCTTATTGTAGTGAGGAGCACCCATAGGCGTGCGCAGGGGGTGTGCCGGGTATGCCTGGGCACACCCTAATCTACCGGTGCCACGCAGATTCCCCTGCTGATATTTCACCAAAGGCCCCCCAATGCAGCTCCTGAAAAAATTATAAGTAGTAATGAAAAATAATAATTAATAAAAAAACTACTGACACCAACTTCTGACCTACTAAAAAGTCCACTACTCTACTGATGCCATCCACTGCCCTACTAACACCATCCATGTTTTAATACATTTTGGGGTACACACCCTATTGCAATAGGCTGCGCACACCTATGGAAGCACCAATAATGACCCAACCTAATTTGGTTTTAGGGTATAAGGATCAGTACCATGATTACCTTTGTGCTGCTCTTGTACTTTGTGGACGCTTGGGATGCATCTTCCCAGCAGAAGCTCGATTTTGGCGTTATCTTCCTATAGTGATATGTAGACTTGTCTAGAACCTTAAAGTCATACAAGTAACATGCTTCTTCCATAGCAGGGATTGCCTTTCTGTCATTAAGTATTATTAAGTAATTGCATTCGATGAGTGAGATGTAGGAAGATTAATTCCGTCGGTCCCTTTTATTTCTGAGATAATAAATTCCCCAGCAGGGACAATTCTTGTGATTTCTATTGTGCCAGCACATTGGTGTAGGACAGTACTTCTCCCCTTACTTTTGTGGCAGAATCTGTCACCTTTTCCAGTCTAATCAGAACCTTCAAGGCCAAAGATAGCTGACATGCTTCAATATGTGATGGGTTGTGAGGCATAGTGGGTGCAAAGGTGGTAAAAGTAATTGGGTTCCAGACACTTCTTGGATGTAAAAGAGGTTTTATTTCTTTGACATTCCTTTTTATATTTTGCAAGGGAAAGAGAGTTAGGGCTGGGACACCGTTCAGCAGTTGCAATTTCAAATGGCAGACTCTGAGACTTCAACAGGAGGACAGCCGTACAGGGAAAGGCCCTGGCAGGTGCCACTTCTGCACGTGCAGGATTGCTGTCTCCTACGGCAACAGTACTTAAACAGTTCCTTACTCAACGTAACAGTTCTCTCAGTAGTACTACAACTTCAACTTGTAGTTCTTTAGCCCCTTGAGCGTCTAGCCTCTCACTGGACCCTCTGATTCACTGACTCTGAATCCCATGAGATCCTCAAAGCTTTTTCAGTGGTATCTCCCTCAAGCATCACCCACGCTTGCCTGCTGGGTCCCTAGCTTGGCACTTTGGATACCTTCAAGCTTCACCCCTGCTGACCAGCTTGGTCCCTGGCTTGACACACAAGGCTGCTTTGCAAGCGTCACCTCCGCCTGTTGGGTCCCTGACTTGATCACCACCTGAAGTTTCCCGATTCTCCACCGTGCCCGTTTGGTGAGAATACTGCTCCGGTACTTACTTCAGCTACTCACTGTGGTCCCTGTTAAAGGTGGTTGGTCCCTTAGTGGTGACAGCTTCCCTTCTGCCTCTGACCATGGCAGAACCATCACTTTTGGTTGGACTGCAAGCCACAGTCCCAACCCTGCGCTGCCCTCTTACTTCTGGATAGGCCCTCACACAGCCTGGCAGCCTGATGCCTCCGGGACAGGCCCAATCTCTGGCCTAGCAGCCCGGGGCAGACGACACACAGCCACCTACGGCGGTCTGGGTGGCACACAGGAACCCCGGATCTCCTAACCTCACCCGAATATATAGGCTCTCCCAGCAGGCCAAGGGATTCAACAAAATTCCTGCCCATTGGCTGAGATACCCTATATACCCATAACCTGGCTTTGAGTTGTCCTTCTTCTCAATCTAACACCTCCAAGTACCCGGCCACCCGGTGGTAGAAGAGGAAAGTACAACCAGGTCAAACTTAGGGAGAAGTCAATGGATCCCTAGTAATTAACTACAGTAGCTATTCCTGACAAGGAATTTGGCAAGGAGCTCTCTGACCAAACCCCAGGGCGCTACACTTTGAACATGTCAAAGAAACAAATGACTTCTTTGGTCATCTAAAACGACAGATTTTCCTAGTTGTCCCTGAGGTAACACCTTCACGAGACAAACTTTAGCATTGGTTTTCTCTGCAAGTCCTTGGTGATGTAGCTCTCTATGTTTAGATATGATTGCTCCCTGCCATAATCTGACTTGGGTGTAAGATCTTCAGTGGCAGCAGAGTCTTTCTTAAAGGCGGATACATGCCTGTTGCCAGGGTCAGGACAAGGCATGGGAGGAAGAGGCATCTGCCCTGAGTGCAGCGGCTCTGTGTAGATGCAAGGGCGCATTTGAAGCTGGAGCAGCTCCCCTCTTCTTCTACAGTAGCCAAAAACAAATGCTGGGAAGTAGAGTAATTAAATCGCCTCACATTATAATAGAGTTCACTGCACATCAGGCTCAGCCTCATTTACTGCCAGGCCGACACAGATATTGTGATCTCCCGAGTTAGCTCTGCTATCTTCAGCTATCCCTGTGTTTCGTCAGAATAGGCGACCTGTCAGATTTTGTTATGGAAGGGACGTTCTGTCGCCACCATCTTGCTACACCCCACACTCGTCCACAGTAAGGATACAGTGAGAAGGCGGTAAGCGGACATCTTGTTACACCCACTGGAGTTTTGCATTTCACACTTATTTTTGACAGTAAACTCAGCTTCTATAGTGAAACTCACTATTTTGATGTTGAATTTTCACTGCAGTTCAATACCCGCCTGCCGACCCGCTGCCGCAGTTGTACTGCGGCAACATGGCTCGGCTGCGCGAGTCGCCGTTATGTTACGTTGCTTGTTTATGTGGCCACTAGGGGCGCGCATGCCTGCTGCTCGCCCCCGGAGCCAATGAGAGTGCCAGGCGGTCGCGATGACCACCAGGCTCCCGTGATCGCTCGTTGCACGGCGAGAACCGGGATCTCTGTGTGTAAACACAGAGATCTCGGTTCTCTGAGGGGAGAAGAGACAGATCGTGTGTTCATACAAAGTATGAACACCAATCTGTCTCTTCCCCTAGCAAGTCCCATCCCCCTTTCAGTTAGAACACACATGAGGGAACACAGCTAACCCCTTGATCGCCTCCTAGTGTTAACCCCTTCACTGCCAGTGACATTTTTACAGTAATCAATGCATTTTTATAGCACTGATCGCTGTATAAATGGCAGTGGTCCCAAAAATGTTTCAAAATTGTCCGATGTGTCCGCCATAAATGTCGCAGTCACGATAAAAATTGCAGATTGCCGCCATTACTAGCAAAAAAAAAAAAAAAAAAAAAAAAATTATATATATATATATATTCATAAATACTATATATGTATCCCCTATTTTGTAGACACTATAACTTTTGTGCAAACCAATCAATATATGATTATTGCGATTTTTATTACTAAAAATATGTAGAAGAATACATATCGGCCTTAACTGAGAAAAAATTTCCTTTAACCACTTCAGCCCCGGAAGGTTTTACCCCCTTCCTGACCAGAGCACTTTTTACAATTCGGCACTGCGTCGCTTTAACTGCTAATTGCACGGTCATGCAATGCTGTACCAAAACGAAATTTGCGTCCTTTTCTTCCCACAAATAGAGCTTTCTTTTGATGGTATTTGATCACCTCTGCCGTTTTTATTTTTTACGCTATACGCGGAAAAAGACCGAAAATTTTGAAAAAAAATGATATTTTCTACTTTTTGTTCTAAAAAAAATCCAATAAACTCAATTTTAGTCATACATTTAGGCCAAAATGTATTCGGCCACATGTCTTTGGTAAAAAAAATGTCAATAAGTGTATATTTATTGGTTTGCGCAAAAGTTATAGCGTCTACAAACTAGGGTACATTTTCTGGAATTTACACAGCCTTTAATTTATGACTGCCTATGTCGTTTCTTGAGGTGCTAAAATGGCAGGGCAGTACAAAACCCCCACAAATGACCCCATTTTGGAAAGTAGACACCCCAAGGAATTTGCTGAGAGGCATGTTGAGCCCATTGAATATTCATTTTTTTTGTCCCAAGTGATTGAATAATGACAAAAAAAAAAAAAAAAATTACAAAAAGTTGTCACTAAATGATATATTGCTCACACAGGCCATGGGCATATGTGGAATTGCACCCCAAAATACATTTAGCTGCTTCTCCTGAGTACCGGGATACCACATGTGTGGGACTTTTTGGGAGCCTAGCCGCGTACGGGGCCCCGAAAACCAAGCACCGCCTTCAGGATTTCTAAGGGCGTACATTTTTGATTTTACTCCTCACTACCTATCACAGTTTTGAAGGCCATAAAATGCCCAGATGACATAACCCCCCCCCAAATGACCCCATTTTGGAAAGTAGACACCCCAAGCTATTTGCTTTGAGGCATGTTGAGTCCATGGAATGTTTTATATTTTGACACAAGTTGCGGGAAAGTGACAAATTTTTTTTTTTTTTTTTTTTTTTGCACAAAGTTGTCACTAAATGATATATTGCTCACACAGGCCATGGGCATATGTGGAATTGCACCCCAAAATACATTTAGCTGCTTCTCCTGAGTACGGGGATACCACATGTGTGGGACTTTTTAGGAGCCTAGCCGCGTACGGGACCCCGAAAACCAAGCACCGCCTTCAGGATTTCTAAGGGCGTACATTTTTGATTTTACTCCTCACTGCCTATCACAGTTTCGGAGGCCATGGAATGCCCAGGTGGCACAAACCCCCCCCAAATGACCCCATTTTGGAAAGTAGACACCCCAAGCTATTTGCTGAGAGGCATGGTGAGTATTTTGCAGCTCTCATTTGTTTTTGAAAATAAAGAAAGACGAGAAAAAAATTTTTTTTTTTTCTTTTTTCAATTTTCAAAACTTTGTGACAAAAAGTGAGGTCTGCAAAATACTCACTATACCTCTCATCAAATAGCTTGGGGTGTCTACTTTCCAAAATGGGGTCATTTAGGGGGGTTTTGTGCCACCTGGGCATTCCATGGCCTCCGAAACTGTGATAGGCAGTGAAGAGTGAAATCAAAAATTTACGGCCTTAGAAAGCCTGAAGGCGGTGCTTGGTTTTCGGGGTCCCGTACGCGGCTAGGCTCCCAAAAAGTCCCACACATGTGGTATCCCCGTACTCAGGAGAAGCAACAGAATGTATTTTGGGGTGTAATTTCACATATTCCCATGGCATGTTTGAGCAATATATCATTTAGTGACAACTTTGCGCAAAAAAAAATAAAAAAAATAAAAAATTGTCTCTTTCCCGCAACTTGTGTCACAATATAAATTATTCCATGGACTCAACATGACTCTCAGCAAATAGCTTGGGGTGTCTACTTTCCAAAATGGGGTCATTTGGGGGGGGTTTGAACTGTCCTGGCATTTTATGCACAACATCTAGAGGCTTATGTCACACATCACCCACTCTTCTAACCACTTGAAGACAAAGCCCTTTCTGACACTTATTGTTTACATAAAAAAATAATTTTTTTTTGCAAGAAAATTACTTTGAACCCCCAAACATTATATATTTTTTTTAAAGCAAATGCCCTACAGATTAAAATGGTGGGTGTTTCATTTTTTTTTTTCACACAGTATTTGCGCAGCGATTTTTCAAACGCATTTTTTGGGGAAAAAAACACACTTTTTTACATTTTAATGCACTAAAACACACTATATTGCCCAAATGTTTGATGAGATAAAAAAGATGATCTTAGGCCGAGTACATGGATACCAAACATGACATGCTTTAAAATTGCGCACAAACGTGCAGTGGCGACAAACTAAATACATTTTTAAAAGCCTTTAAAAGCCTTTACAGGTTACCACTTTAGATTTACAGAGGAGGTCTACTGCTAAACTTACTGCCCTCGATCTGACCTTCGCGGCGATACCTCACATGCATGGTGCAATTGCTGTTTACATTTGACGCCAGACCAACGCTTGCGTTCACCTTAGCGCGAGAGCAGGGGGGACAGGGGTGCTTTTTTTTTTTTTTTTTTTTTTTTTCTTCTTTCTTTATTATTATTATTTTTTTATCTTATTTTTAAACTGTTCCTTTCATTTTTTTTTTTTAAATCATTTTTATTGTTATCTCAGGGAATGTAAATATCCCCTATGATAGCAATAGGTAGTGACAGGTACTCTTTTTTGCAAAAATTGGGGTCTATTAGACCCTAGATTTCTCCTCTGCCCTCAAAGCATCTGATCACACCAAGATCGGTGTGATAAAATGCTTTCCCAATTTCCCAATGGCGCTGTTTACATCCGGCGAAATCTACGTCATAAAATGCTCGTAGCTTCCGGTTTCTTAGGTCATAGAGATGTTTGGAGCCACTCTGGTCTCTGATCAGCTCTATGGTCAGCTGGCTGAATCACCGGCTGCATTTTCAGGTTCCCTGTTGAGACAGGAGAGCCAGAGAAAAACACGGAAGATGTTGGGGGGGGGGGGGCATTCCCTCCCACTGCTTGTAAAAGCAGTCTAGAGGCTAATTAGCCACTAGGATTGCTTTTACATGAAAGCCAACCGCTGGCTGAAAAGAATGATACCAAGATGATACCTAAACCTGCCGGCATCATTCTGGTATAACCACTCAAAGTCGTGAATGGCATACCTGAAGACAAAAAAATGGTTAACAATAAAGCACAGTAAACGGTAAGGTATAAAAAATTGCATACCTGAAAAGCAAACATGATAAAACATAATAACAATAAAACATTGCAGAATAGAATACAGTAAAAAAGAGCAGAACAATAGAGAGAGAATAGAGAGAGAGAGAACAATAAAACGACAACTATTTTTATTTTATATTTTTGTTTGTGTTTTTTTTTTTTTTTACACTTTTTTTGTAACTAACTTTTATAACTGTAACCGGTTCCAGGTTCGGGTCTCTCAAAATGCGATGGCATCTCGGGAGACCCTGTGAAAGTGTACCTAGTCTGTGCAATGCTGTACCCTACGCTAATACTCAACTAGTGCATGGTAGCGTTCAAAACATTCACCAATGCAAAGACCAGGATTGTCAGGACAGGAGGGACAATAATAGGGGGTGTCACGCCTATATCCGCGCTAGCTGCAGACACAACATCTTTTTTGGGGGGTTCGTTGGGTAGGGGTACTCGGGAGGACATAAAGAAAATGCCTCTCATGCAGCCGACTGCATTTGGTTGGGGATGTGAATGGGGGAAGTACAGGCGCTGCAGAAGTGGTGGGCTCCCAATTAGGATTGGCGAATGCAGCAGGAAGGGCACTATGGGCATGACGGGCCTGTGTTTGTCTTCTTCTTGGTGGCAGCGGGACACTACTTGTGCTTGCCACCTCACCAGCTTGAACTGCACTTATGTGACTAGCCACGTCACCACGTGTTACTGCAGTGCTGGTTTGACTACGACCGGGGTGTACTAGGCCGCTGGCGCTTGCCAGTTCACCAAAACGCTACAAAAAAAACTGTTAGCGATCGCAGGGATCAGGCCTGACTCTGCGAACGCTGCAGTTATGCGTTTAGTGTTTTGTAAGTGACAGTGATCGATCGATACTGCACTTGGGTGGGCTGGGCCGGGCGGAGGGGCAAAACGCAGGTGCTAGCAGGTATCTGGGCTGATCCCGCTAACACTGCGTTTTTGGGAACCCTAAACTGCTGGGGACACTAGTATAGATCTAATCGGATCAGATATTGATGCGATCAGATACTATACCACTAAGGGAGGTGTATGCTGCGTGCGTGGGTGTTAGCGGTACTGGCGCTAATCTGACGCTGCCTGGGGCTGGTGCTTGCCAGTTCACCAAAATGCTACCAAAAAAACTGTTAGCGATCGCAGGGATCAGGCCTGACTCTGCGAACGCTGCAGTTATGCGTTTAGTGTTTTGTAAGTGACAGTGATCGATCGATACTGCACTTGGGTGGGCTGGGCCGGGCGGAGGGGCAAAACGCAGGTGCTAGCAGGTATCTGGGCTGATCCCGCTAACACTGCGTTTTTGGGAACCCTAAACTGCTGGGGACGCTAGTATAGATCTGATCGGATCAGATATTGATCCGATCAGATACTATACCACTAAGGGAGGTATACGGTGCGTGCGTGGGTGTTAGCGGTACTGGCGCTAACCTGACGCTGCCTGGGGCTGGTGCTTGCCAGTTCACCAAAACGCTACCAAAAAAAACTGTTAGCGATCGCAGGGATCAGGCCTGACTCTGCGAACGCTGCAGTTATGCGTTTAGTGTTTTGTAAGTGACAGTGATCGATCGATACTGCACTTGGGTGGGCTGGGCTGGGCGGAGGGGCAAAACGCAGGTGCTAGCGGGTATCTGGGCTGATCCCGCTAACACTGCGTTTTCGGGAACCCTAAACTGCTGGGGACGCTAGTATAGATTTGATCGGATCAGATATTGATCCGATCAGATACTATACCACTAAGGGAGGCGTATGCTGCGTGCGTGGGTGTTAGCGGTACTGGCGCTAATCTGACGCTGCCTGGGGCGACGCATATCACCGCCGGGCGATCAGGGGGCTAAACCTTTATTCGGTAATAAACGGCGGGTTCCCTGAAACTATAAAAAATAAACGAACTAACCAGCGTCACCCGTAACAGTTATACGGTGATCAGTGGTGAAAGGGTTAACTAGGGGGCAATCAAGGGGTTAAAACATTTATTAGATAGTATATGGGGGTCCCTGTCGCTATAAAATGCTGACGGCGAACCTAAATATTTACGTTCCTAACTAGCGTCACCAGCGACACTAATACAGCGATCAGAAAAATGATCGCTTAGCGACACTGGTGAGGGGGGGTGATCAAGGGGTTAAAACTTTATTAGGGGGGGTTAGGGGGGTATCCTAGACCTAAAGGGGGGTAATACTCACTGCCCTAACACTAACTGTCACAAACTGACACTATGCAGTAATCAGAAAAAAAAAAAAAAAAAAATACTGCTAATGTCAGTTTGTGACAGGGGGGGGGGGGGGTGATTGGGGGGGGGGATCGGGGTGTAAGGTATGCCTGGCATGTTCTACTGTGTGTGTGTGTGTTGTGTGCACTCACTTGTCATCTCTCCTCGGCGCTGGAACGGAAACTGCCAGACCGAGGAGAGATGACATCACATCCTCTGCCTGTGTGAAACGACACACAGGCAGAGGAGGATTCCCATTGGCTGGGAGCGATCGCGAGGGGGGGGCCACGATCGGATGGTCTCCCCCTCGCCTCCCGACGCTCCCAGTCAAATGCCGACCGCCGATGGCACCGGGGGGGGGTCCGATCGGACCCCCCGCCCGCGGGAGGCAGATCACGTACGGGTACGTGATTTTGCCTGCCCGTGCCGCTCTGCCGCAGTATATATGCGGTAGGCGGTCGGCAAGTGGTTAAAAAAAAAAAAAAAAAAGGGGATATTTATTATAGCAAAAAATACAAAATATTGTGTATTTTTAAAAAATTGTCACTCTTTTTGTTTTATAGCGCAAAAAATAAAAATGCAGAGATGATCAAATACCACCTAAAAAAAAAAAAAAAAGCTCTATTTGTGGGAAAAAAAAAGTATGTCGATTTTGTTTGGGTACAACGTTGCACGACCGCACAATTGTCAGTTAAAGCGACGCAGTGCCGAATCACAAAAAAATGGCCTGGTCATTCAGCAGCCAGCAGCCAGCAGATACAACACAAAAAAGTACATGAAAGTTGAGCAGAACACGGACACCATTTCGGGTGACAACAGTTTAAGAGGTCATTTCCCCTCATTTTGAAGAGATTTAAGTTCACTTCCTCTGCATCTCCAGGACAGGAAGTGAGGGGACATCTTCCCACTGGGACACAGGCAGCAGGGGGAAAAAAAAAAAGACAGGGGTTAATGAGCTTCCCCGTTTTAAGAAAAAAAAAAAAGAATTTTGGCATTACATACAGTTTAAGCCTTTTTAAAAGTTACTTTCATTTCTGTTTACATAGCTAGATTTCCGCATTTCTTTGAGCTCTAGAACAAATGCTTTGTTTGAGCAGGATTGAGTATTCAGCTTTTATTTATGTGTGCTGTTTCCATGATGATAGGAGGTTCTCACAGTTTACACTGAAAGGGGCTGCTAGTAGACTATGAAGATGAATGCTTTCTGGCAAAGATTAGTATTAACTTTATAAACTATAGTTTACAATATTTCAAATCAGAAGAGCAGCCACCCTCTCTGTTCATAGAAGTGCATTCCTAAACACTGATCTTAACAGCCAATTGCTTCCCCCCCCCCATGCAGCTTCCTGCCATCAGGATTGCCAGTGGAAACCAGTAGCTTCCAGCAAGCCATTACGTCTTCAGGCATGACCATTTCTGCATTAATAGACAATGCACTAGCTTCTGACATCATTGCACACTGAATTATAATCTATTCATCTATCAATCCCTATTATTATCATTTACATTTATCTATGTATTTTTTTTTTACTTGAATGTTTATTTATAGCATTTGTCAAATAACAAGTCAGTTATGAAAAAAATCACATACAAGTGAAAGACAATAGGATATCAGGAAGAAAAACCTTCCAACAGCATAGGAGTTAAAGCAGTATTAATCCCAAAAGCAAACCTTTATTATACTGCAGCTTACCAGTTCTTAGATGTGGTGGCTGCATTTACCACTGATAGGGTGCTTTACACTGATCAGCTTTTATTTATTTATGCATAACCTTTATCCCAAACGGAAAAAAAAACTGTTGCTGTAGCTGCTTATAAAGGTGTGAGCTGGACTTCAATGTGTTAGTGTATCTACAGTGCCTTGAAAAAGTATTCATATCCCTTAAAATTTTCCACATTTTACAACCAAAAATATAAATGTATTTTATTGGGATTTTATGTGATAGACCAACACAAAGTGGCACATAATTGTGAAGTGGAAGGAAAACGAGAAATGGTTTTCAATTTCTTTTACAAATAAATATCTGAAAAATGTGGTGTGCATTTTTATTCAGCCCCCTTTACCCTGATACCCCCAACTTAAAAGCTAGTGGAACCAATTGCCTTTAGAAGTCACCTAATTAGTAAACAGAGTTCACCTGTGTGCAATTTAATCTCAGTATAAATAAAGCTGTTCTGTGAAGCCCTCAGAGGTTTGTTAGAGAACCTTCGTTAACAGACAGCATCATGAAGGCCAAGGAAAACACCAGACTGGTCAAATTGTGGAGAAGTTTAAAGCAGGGTTAGGTTATTAAAAAATATCCAATGCTTTGAACATCTCACAGAGCACTGTTGAACCCATCATTCGAAAATGAAATGAGTATGGCACAACTGCAAACCTAAAAAGACATGTCTGTCCACCTAAACTGACAGGCCGGGCAAGGAGAGCATTAAATCAGAAAATCAGCCAAGAGGTCCATGGTAACTCTGGAGGAGCTGCAGAGATCCACAGCTCTGGTGGGAGAATCTGTCCACAGGACAACTATTAGTCACGCACTTCACAAATCTGGCCTTTATGGAAGAGTGGCAAGAAGAAAGCCATTGTGGAAAGAAAGCCATAAGAAGTCCCGTTTGCAGTTTGTATGTAGCGGTCACATATTTGGTATGTAACTTAAAGTATGTTATAGCTTAGTATCTGGCGCCATCTAGCGGCCAAAATATAAAAGTACTGCATCTTTATTTCTCATCATTTAAGAAGTTGACATGGAAGTGTTTTATTGTTTACATTTGGACATTAACTTGACCTACCCACGATGCTCATTAACTCCCATGAACATCAGGAGAACAGAACTGCATTGTGGGAAGGTTATAAAAGAGCTGGGGGCGGCCATCTCAGGTCTCTTGGACACGCATGGCCAGCCTGGGAGGATCTGTGTGAAGTTTCCAGCACAGCGCGGCCTACCTCCACGGAAGAGAGATCCGAGCAGCAGTACTGTGACACCCCAGAGAGCTGGACTGACGGCAGGGCAATACTGGGAAGGAGCCAAAGGAGCCTGTCGGAGCATCTGGGAGTTCGGGAGCTTCTCATTGTGTGGAGCGGAGCAGCGCAGCAGTACCGGCTGACCGGGGACAGAACCCTGTACATCAGAACTGAGTATTCTGACAACAGAGTCTTCTGACAACAGAGTCTTCTGACAACACTGTCCTGGTTGGGTGAGAAGGCTGTTGCCCAAAAGCTTCTTGATACACTTTTACACATTCATCTGTACAATACAGAGTTGCTGGGACCCATAGTCCCACAAGTGAAGTCAAGAGGATTAGACTGAGTTAATATTATGCTTCGGGCCTGTACCTCATAGAGGATTTAGTACTGTGTCATTGGCATTAAAGATAGTTGCAGTGCTGTTGCACCAGAACTGATTCTATATTTCAGCCTACTTTGATCAGGAATCATTAACGCCTTGTAGTTGAAGTCAGTTGACTGCTAGACTGCGTTGGTCTGACAGTACTACCATTGTAGTACTTACTTTAAAGCAATCACAGTAAACAAAGATTTACTTAAGTATAACTCTGCGAATGTTGTGTTCCTTTGCATCGTCAAACAATTGGAGATCCAGGTAAAGACAAACAGGTATACTATATTGTGCACTGTGAATTTACCTTAAGGTGTTGTTTTGACCGCATACTATTGCATCACATCTGGGTAAAAGGGAATTGAGTCTGTGCTATTACACATGATGGAACCCAAAGTGTCAGAGGTAAGGGTAGCTCTGAGGGTTTGGGATGGCCAGTGGGAAAACAAACAAATTAGCAGCTCCTATGGGGGTAATGTGCTTCATGTAAAATGCCATGTGGGGGACACTGCAAACATGTAGAAGAAGGTGCTCTGCTCAGATGAGACCAAAATTGATTTTTGACGTAAAAGCAAAACGCTATGTGTGGCGGAAAACTAACATTGCACATCATCATTAACACACCATCCTGACCCTGAAACATGGTGGTGGCAGCATCATGTTGTGGGGATGCTTTTTTTTTTTTTAGCAGGGACAGGGAAGCTGGTCAGAGTTGATATAAAGATGGATGGAGCCAAAATCTGTTAGAGTCTGCAAAAGATTTGAGACTGGGGTGGAGGTTCACCTTCCAGCAGGACAACGGCCCTAAACATACAGCCAGAGCTACATTGGAATGATTTAGATCAGGGGTCTCAAACTGATGGCCCTCCAGCTGTTGCAAAACTACAAGTAACACCATGCTTGTAACTGTCAGCCTTGCAATGCCTCATGGGACTTCTAGTTTTGCAACAGCTGGAGGGCCGCCAGTTTCAGACCCCGGTTTAGATCAAAGTATATTCATGTGTTAGAATGGGCAAATAAAGGGGAGGCCATATTTGGCCGCCTTTCCTCATGGGGATTGTGGCATCGGCATTTAAAAGAGTACTAAAAGGTCCTTCAGGTAATTTTAAATTTGATAGGTTGTTTAGGGTCAGGTGATTCAAAAGGTTATAGAGGGTTAATAGGCTATTAGGGATTGGGCAGTTAAGGTCAGGTGTCATAGAAGAATCTAGAATGTTAGCTAGTATAGCAATGATTGAGCAATTTAAGTCAGGTGTTTTAGAAGGTTCTGGAAGGTCAAGAGGTCAGTTAGGATTGGTCAGTAAAGGTCATATGACCTTTAGAATATTCCAGAAGGTATCCTATAGCCTATTTAAGGGAGATTTCCAGTCAGGATTGTGCCAGACGCCAGAGAAATTATAGCGCAAAGAGCTCAGGCAGAAGTAGCTATAATACTGGTTTCAGTATTTCTCTGGCGGAATGAAGACTCTAATTCGTCAGCTATTAGAAAGAGCAGAGGCGGCTGGAGGAGAAGAATGGATTCGGACTTGCCTTGCCTTACCTGCGGGTCAAGACTCCGGGGAAGCTGAAGGAAGATTGGAAGAAGAAATGAGAAGAAGCGTTGGAGCCGGTGAGAGTCAGCGTTCATGTCGGATTGCTGTACATGAAGTAATTCCGGCGCATGCAGTTCCGGAGGTCGAGAGGCAGGAAGACGTCACACAAGCTGGAGAAGAAGGGCGGAGAGCGAACAAAAGGAAGCGGCTTCCGAGGAGGAGCTTAAGTCCGGCGCTGCCTGTACAGCCTGAAGTAAGGAGAGAGAGGCCTGTGTCGTCATCGGGTAGTCGGCGCGCATGCGCGACTACCGCTACTGATTGCAATGAAGAGAGAGCAAGTCAGGTAACATCTGCGGCCACAGTACAGTCGCCTGCACAGCGGTATCCAGTGGAACAGCAGCAGAGGATCAGCAGCCACAATGGAGAAGCAATGGGGGAACCCAGTTTGGTTCCTCCTACTAGTACAGCAGCCGGCATTCCTATCACTGTGCGGTGTGCTTCACCTTTGGTTTCTGATGGAGTCAACAAAGTTATTAATAATGATGGTGAGTTTTCAGCTGTCTCACAACTTTCTGAATTGTCTTCTTCTTTACAGCAGCTTATTGCAGTTATGCGTGCTCAAACAACATCTCAGACAAGGATGCCCAGAAGCATGGATGATAGTACAGCAGGGGTTTGGTCGGCTGTCTTAAATGAACCGAGCATTATACCTCAGAAGTCTATTGTGTCACAAGAGGATGTCAGCACAGTGGGCACTGGGCCTGAGAAAGGGTTCAGGGAGTGCATGCCTTGTTTTATCTCTCCTCTGGGTTTTCATCTTTCTTCCTCTTTGCGGGAGAAAATCTGGAGAGAGGAATTTATTGATCTAAATTTAGTTCTTCCTCTTTCTAGAGAATTTCCGAAATATGAGAGGAGGGATGAGAAGCAGGAGGATGATCGGCGGAAGCCATTAATTAAATCATTTTACAGTTGGCTGCAAGCCTTTTGTATTTATGCAAGTGTTTTGTGTGAGAAATGCCCATCCAAAAGCTCTTTATTATTTCAACATATTGACATTATTTTAGAAGCTTACAAAAAAGTTTTAGTGGGTTTTCATGGTTGGCTTATGATGAGGCTTTCAGACAGAAATTGGCAGTACAACCCTCTTTGCAATGGGGGTCTAAGGACGTCGGTCTCTGGTTGAATTTGTTTTTACCTCAGAAACAGCCTTTCGCGTACAATTAATACGGTTTCCAATTCGCCTACAAGTACTAATTATAAGAAAGGTTTGTGTTTTGCATACAATGATAGCCATTGTAAATGGTTATCTGCATGCAAATATAAGCATGAATGTGCTTTTTGCTCGGGAAATCACCCTATATCGAAGTGTTTTCGGAAGCTTCAGGCAAGTCAAAAAGAAAGTTTTTCCAAAAGCAATCACGCCAGTGAAGTTTCCAAGAATTCTTCCTTGGTTACGGGTTTATCCAAACCTTCAGATGGCATCTCTGCTAATTGAAGGTTTCTCTACCGGGTTTTCGTTACCCAAATTTCAAGGTACGGGTTGTACACAGGTAAATAATTTAAAATCTAGTGCGTAAAAAATTATTGAAAGAAGTGGAAGCAGGCAGGATGGAGGGACCTTTCAATAGCCCCCCTTTTGACGATTTTCGGATTTCACCATTGGGTTTGATTCCTAAAAAAGAACCGAATGAATTTCGTCTCATACATCACCTGTCATTCCCTTTTGGTAGCTCATTAAATGATCAAATTGATAGTGATTCAGTGGCAGTTTCTTATACATCTTTTGACACAGCAGTATCTAAGCTGCGTTCATTAGGGGCTAATGCACTAATGGCGAAGGCTGATGTAAAATCCGCTTTTCGGCTTCTTCCTTTACATCCTGCTTGCTTTAACTCATTGGGTATTAATTTCGAGGGTAAATTTTATTTCGACAAGGCCCTGCCTATGGGATGTTCTATTTCATGTTTTTATTTTGAAGCTTTCTCCACCTTTTTAGAATGGGTGGTAGGTAAAGTAACTGCCTCTGAATGTTTTATCCACTATCTGGATAATTTTTTATTCATGTGTAGGGGTGGTTCAAACGATTGTTTGCATTTACTAAAATCTTTTCAAGTAATATGCAATTATTTTGGTATTCCTTTGGCGGAAGAAAAAAACATTTTTCCAACTTGTTGTATTGAGTTTTTGGGGATAACCTTAGAAACTATAAACATGGAATTTAGATTGCCCAATGAAAAAATGTATAGACTTAATCAGCTTTTGAGGTTATTCATTAGGAAAAGTAAAGTAACTTTAAAGGAGATGCAATCGTTGTTAGGTCAATTAGCATTCGCAACAAGAATTTTACCTATGGGTAGGGTTTTTTCCAGAAGATTATACACGTCTATTTCAGGTTTAAAAAATCCGTCATCACATATTAGAATCACTATGGACATCAAACAAGATTTAATGGTTTGGTTACAATTTTTGGAAAAGTTTAATGGTAGAGCTCTATGGCAACAGGACTTTATTATAGATAGTGCCTTTAAACTTTCAACTGATGCTGCTGGATCGGTTGGTTTTGGGACAATTTGGGGAAATCATTGGTGTTCCTCTACTTGGCCAAACAGGTGGATCACGAATGGTTTTTGCAAAAACATTGTTCTTCTAGAGCTTTTTCCTATTATAGTATCTTTAGAACTCTGGGGTTCTTACTTTAGGAATAAGAGGTTGTTATTTAGCACTGACAATAAGGGTGTTGCTTTTGCGGTTAACAGCCTTTCTTCCAAATCGCCTCCTGTGGTTGCCTATTTGCGACATTTAGTTTTTCTATGCCTCCGATGGAACATTTGGATAAAGGTCAAGTATATTCCAGGTAAGACTAACATAATTGCCGATGCTCTATCTCGCCTACAGATGGATCGATTTTTCGAATTAATGCCAGAGGCGGATGTGGTGGGGTCACCTTGCCCGTCGCATCTGTGGGATCTGATTTGATATCTCAGCATATTAAGAATTCTTTAGCCCCTTCTACTTGGAAGAATTATACTTCTTCATGGCTTTTATGGTCTAATTTCTTATTAGCTTTGAATGTTACTGTTTCGGAATATTCGGAAAGTATTGTGCTGCTATTTCTTCAATCGTTAATTCAGAGGGAATATTCCTGGTCTCATATTTGTAAAACTTTATCGGGGATTTCTTTTTTGCGCCTTTACAGCCTGCCTCCCTGTCATAGTTTTTTCTCGGTGAGACAGGTTTTAAAGGGATATAAGAGGATCAATTTTAAGAAGGATGGTAGATCTCCGATAACACCTGATATTTTGTCAAGACTTTGTATGGCAACGGGGTATGTGTGCTTGTCAAATTACGAAGCCGCACTTTTTTCTTCGGTTTTTACAATAACGTTTTTTGCTGCGTTTCGGATTTCTGAAGTTTTGCCTTGTTCTAAGGCAAGTACATCAGGAATGTTATCCTCAAATGTTCAGTTTCTATCGGATGGTCTTCGTATTTTCCTGCGTTTTAGTAAAACGGACCCTCTAGGTTTAGGGGCCTGGATAAATTTGAAAGAATGCACGGATGTTAATATTTGTCCAGTTAAAGCTTTACGTTTTTTATTTTGAATTGCGACCCAATATTTCAAAATTTTTATTTATTCACGAGGATGGTTCTCCTCTAACTATTTATCAATTTTCGGCAGTCTTGAAAAGATGTTTGGTGTATTTACGACTGAGTCATTTAAAGATCACATGTCATTCATTTAGAATAGGAGCGGCTACTGAGACCGCTCGAATTGGTTTACAAGATAATATCATCAAGAAAATAGGGAGATGGAGTTCTAATTCCTTTCAATTATACATTCGTCCTTATTAAATTGTTATTTTGTTTCAGGTCCTCACCGCAAAGTGTGGATGGTGGGTCATTCTTTTGTTTTTTGGGCACAACAGAGAGCAGCTCATAGAATATATTCTGAAAATTTGGGACTGGATCCTTCCTCTTTTCGCATTCATTGGAGGGGTATGTTGTGGGAAGATTTGGTTTTCGAGTTAGGTAGATTATATGCTTTATATACTTCACCGGATATAATTGTAATTCATCTTGGTGGTAATGATATTGGGAAAGTGAAGACTTTAGACTTGATTTCTTCCATGCAGGACACATTTAGATTTTTGCGGATCAATTCACCAAACACGGTTTTGGTCTTTTCAGAAATTATTCCACGTTTATGTTGGTCTAATTCTTTAGTTTTCAAATCTCTGAACAAAGTTCGGAAAAGGATAAATAGGGCTATGGAGAAATTTTTAGTCCCCAATTTAGGTTTGTCGTTTCGTCATATGGAACTGGAAGGAAACTTGCCAGGTTTATGTAGATTTGACGGAATTCATTTATCTGAGGTAGGTTTAGATATTTTTAATTCTGATTTGCAAACATGCATAGAGTCGGCCGCGGTCTGGGGTTCTGTTGACAGGAGAGTTGATGGTATCAACTCTCCTGTTTGGGAGATTTAAGAAAAGATTTGATGATAAATGCTGAGTCAGCTCGAGTCTCAGTGGCTGGGTTGAGTATGGTTTATTGTTAAAATAAAGTTTGGTTGAGAATATGTTTTATGAGAATGGATTTGATGTTATAAATAAAATTTGGTTTGGTATTAAAAAAGAAAATAAAACCAATAAATCAGGCCGTGGCCAATTATATCCAATAATAAAGAAGTATTATTATAATGAAATGGGTGTATTGTCTGTTTATTTATTTGCTATGCATGTTTGTGAATGTGCATGATGCCTACTATCCCATGGGCCAGTCAAAGTCCAGACCTTAATCCAATTGAGAATCTGTGGCAAGACTTGAAAATTGCTGTTCGGATGCTCTTCATCCAATCTGACCAAGCTTGAACTATTTTGCAAAGAAGAATGGGCAAAAATTTTACTCTCTAGATGTGCATAGCTGGTAGAGACATTCCCAAAAGACTTGCAGCTGTAATTACAACGAAACGTGGTTTTACAAAAGTATTGATTCAGGGGGGCTGAATACAAATGCATGCCACACTTTTCACATATTTTTTTTTTTTTTTTAATGTTGAAAACCATTTATCATTTTCCTTCCACTTCACAAATATGTGCCACTAGGGATAGGCTGACTGTTTCGAGTCAGACATGAGTTTGACTCGAACATCGGCTGTTCGATCGTTCGCCGAAGATGGAACATTATGGGCCGTTCGCGCCAAATTCGAGCGGCGCGTCACGGCCCATAATGCACAGAGTCATCGCAGTGGTTTGCTGGCTGACGATTGGCCAAGCATGCACTATGACCCGCATGCTTTGGCCAATCACAGCACCGTAAGCAAACAGAGCCATAATTGGCCAAAGGCAGGGTGCCTTTGGCCAATTAGGGCACAAGGGGTTAAGTACATGCCCCACACTATATAAGGCCGCCTGCACGTCGAGAGAGAGAGAGAGAGAGAGAGACACACATTTCATTTACTTTGAGCAGGCAGTTTATTCAGTTAGCTAGATCTCACTGCAGACCATTCATGTTGTACTGTTTCTAATCTACTCCAGGCAGCCAGTTGATTCAGTTAGCTGCAGTGTATTTCATACAAATTATATATATATATATATATATATATATATATATATATATATATATATATATATATATATATATATATATATATATATATATATATATATATATAAATATTACACATACACACAGAGGCTTGTATATATAGTCTAGCCAAGCCTATACCTGACTGTGGGCCATTCCTGGAGTACATGTTCAAAGACACTTTCAGGCAGGTGACTCAGTGACGTGCAGTTCATAAAATATGTATCCACTGCATTGTAATCCAGCCAAGTCTATACCTGACTGTAGGCCATTCCTGGTGTACTGTTTTTAGTAAACTTCAGGCATTGTTTTGCTAATCTAATTGTACAGTATGTCTGGAAGACCACCAAGGAGAGGCAGGCGCTCACAGGCCTCTAAAAGAGGGCAAGCAGGCTCTGTGTCTACAGCCAACAGTGCTGGTTGTGGACATGGTGCATTCTCAGCACGTGGCCGTGGGGCATGCTTGTCCTTTTTTTCGGCAGCTGGCCGTGTTGAGCCACAACATGCAGAAGAGTTGGTAGAGTGGATGTCCAAGCCGTCCTCATCCTCTGTCACCCATGCTCAGGGTACTTTGTCTGCCAATGCAGCTGCCAAAGTGGCCTCTTCCATCGGCTTAATGTCATCAGTCACTCCTTTCCTAGCCCCACCATCATGAACTGAGGAGTCCCCCGAACTGTTCGACCACAGTGTAGGGTACATGCTGCTGGAGGATGCGCTGCGTTTTGAAGGCTCTGATGATGGTACCCAGGTTGAGGATGAAGGCAGTAACGTGAGCCCAGAGAGAGGGGGTGCCCAAGAAGGACAAGAAACTGGCAGTCATGTTCCCCCAGCTGCAGCATACTGCCAGGTTTGCTCCAGTGGCGAGGAGGGAGGGGATGATGAGGTCACTGACTCTACGTGGGTGCCAGATAGAAGAGAGGAGGAGGAAGAGAAGGGGGAGGAGGCGGCACATCTCCAACGAGGCAGGATGCCCTCCAGGGGCCAGCTTAAGGGTAGGCATCTGACTGCATCACACCGCAGAGCTCCACATGTGCAGGGCGCTGCTGACTCCGCTCGTTTTTTTCCAAACTGCTGTGTAGCAGATCGCACCTTTGCTGTTTGCAACATATATCTGAAGCGTATCAAGCATGGCCAAAACAGCAGCCACTTGGGCACCACATGCTTGACCAGACATATGTCGAACTCCCATGCAGTCTGTTGGCAACAGTACTTAAAAGACCCACACCAAAGAACAAGGCGGACCTCTCCTTGCTCCTCTTCAGCTGGGATCTGCAACCCCACTATAACTTCAGTCCTCTCAGAGACCTGCACTGAGAGGAATGAAGGTGTAGAATTAGGTGTCCCAAGCATTTGCGGGCAATCTGGTAGCGGTACATCAACACCCGATTGTAGCAGGCAAATTTCCCTACCCCAGTTGCTAAACCGACGAAAGATATTCGGTCCCAGCCATCCACATGCTCAGCGGCTGAATGCTAGTTTGGCTAAATTGCTAGCACTCCAACTGCTGCTTTTTCAGCTGGTAGACTCTGCCCCCTTTCGAAAATTTGTGGAATGTGCGGTACCTCAGTGGTAGGTTCCCAAACGGCAATTTTTTTTCTCGGAAGGCCATTTCGTCTCTCTACCGACATGTGGAAGGCAATGTCTTGGCCTCGTTGGACAGGGCGGTCAGCGGTAAGGTGCATATTACCGCTGACTCATGGTCCAGCAGGCATGGACAGGAACGTTACCTTTCTTTCACGGCACACTGGGTAAGCTTGCTCTCAGCTGGTTTGCGACAATGGCACCAACCTCCTCTCCGCCCTCCGACAGGGATGCTTCATTTATGTTCCCCATTTGGCTCACGTCCTTAATTTGGTGGTGCAGCGGTTCTTGTGCAGGTACCCGGCTTATAGGATCTCCTGAGGCAGGCCAGGAAAGTCTGTGGTCATTTCCGCCGGTCATATAATGCCAGTGCTCGGCTGGCTGACCTCCAAAAGGAATGCAACCTGCCCAAAAACCGCCTTATCTGTGACATGCCCTCCAGGTGGAACTCAACGTTGGCAATGCTGCACATGCAGCAGAGGGCCATCAAGGACTACGGACGGAAGGAAGGAAGGAAGGAAGGAAGGAAGGAAGGAAGGAGCCTGGCACTCAGCATCAACAGCAGTCCTCAAGGGATCATTTTCAGGCCCCAGAAACCCATGGACTTGTACGTGGCTGGCAGGAGGTGGCTGCGGATCAGGTCGTCCTTGGTGACCCAGAGGACACCGGACCGAATGCCTTAGCAAACATACGCTGCATGGCCTCCCTGATCCTGCAAAGCCTGCAAAAGGACCCTCGGATTTGTGGTATCAAGGAGAGGGATCAGTACTGGCTGGCAACCCTTAATCCACGTTACAAGGGTAACTTATCCAGCCATCGCAGAGGGAGCAGAAGATGAAACCTCTTCGGGAGGCCTTGGGAGCCTGGGAGGTTACAACATCCTGGTCCTCCTGGCAACGTGTTGCTGAGGCTTCGGTCAGTCAAAGAATGAGCGGTGGAGAAGGTGGCCGTCTGACCGATGCATTCAGACAATTTTTAGTCTAATCGGTTCCAGCAACCATCGCCAGAGTCTGTTGTACATGGTGCAGGAATACTTTGGGGCAAGATCAGACTTGGAGATCTTTTTAACCGAAAATCCACTGGGTTACTGGGTCTTGAGGATGGATCACTGGCCAGAGCTTGCACAGTATGCAATTGAGCTACTGGCTTGTCCTGCATCCAGCGTACAGAGTGCACCTGTCCACCGACTCAGTTGATTGGCTCACCTTCATAAAAATGAATCAGTCTTGGATCACTAGCTACCAAGCACCTGATGCTGATGTAACCGACTAATTTTTTTATGAATGCAAGATCCCTTGAAGACTGCCTATGCTGATGCTGAGTGACTATCCTGTTATGCTGCGTGACTATCCTATTCCTCCTCAATGTTGATAGCTTCTAAGAACATTTTTGATTCTGGGCACCACCACCAGTGGCTAAGGCCCAATTTTTCTGCCGCTGTTTAACAGGGGCGTGTAATTACAATTTTTGCTGTAATATTTTGCAGCAGGGCTCGTTCCTGTGCTCAACAAGAGTATCTGTTAGGGGTTGCAGTGTTGTGGCACCAGCACCAGTGGCTAAGGCCCAATTTTTTCTGCCCCTGTTTAACAGGGGCGTGTAATTACAATTTTTGCTGTAATATTTTGCAGCAGGGCCTGTTCCTGCTCTCAACAAAAGTATCTGTGAGGCTTTACAGTGTTGTGCCACCACCACCACCAACACCACCTAAGGCCCAATTTTTCTGCCCCTGTTTAACAGGGGGATGTAATTACAATTCTTGATATAATATTTCACAGCAGGGCCCGTTCCAGCACCCAGCAAGACTAACTGAGGGCTTACAGTGTTCTGGTACCACCAACACCTAAGGCCCAATTTTCCGCAGAGTGTATAGAGCAGGCCGTATAGTATATACAGGCGGTCCCCTATTTTCAAAAATCCGACTTACAAATGACTCCTACTTACAAACGGAGGGAGACAACAGCAAGTGAGAGGAAATCTACCCCTAGGAAGGGAAATTTTCTCCTGTAAATAATGGGAAAAAGGTGTCTCCTCCACTGATTTATCACCAATCTTTGTTTCCCTTAAAACCCCCAAATTTTCTAAATCCAATTGTCATTGGGACAGAAAAGTGAGATGAAATCTTCTGAACAGGGGCACAGACAGCAAAACAAATGTTACAGAGGTGATAACCCTTCCCTATGTTTTCCAAAAAGCTTTAAAATATTTTTTTTGGCTGGAGCTACACTTACAAAATGTACCTGTTCCAAATTACAAACAGATTCTACATAAGAACAAACCTACAATCCCGGTCTTTTTCACCGCCTGTATACTGCTGTTCAGAGTGTATAGGGCCTGGGGGCCCAATGCCTTTTCTATTTTTAATTTGGGTGCGGCGTTCCCCTTAATATCCATACAAGACTCAAAGGGCCGGGTGGGTAATGGGCTGGGGGGGGGGGTTACCCATGCAGTTTGTCTCACTGATTTTCATCCATATTGCCGGGACAAGACATTACATTAAAGCCTCAAGCAGTTTTAAATGACTTTTATTCCTTTAGAAATGTAATTTTGTGCAGGGACTGTTCTAAGCACTGGAAACACGCGCCATTTTACAGGCATACTATTGACACCCCCCAGGTACGATATTTAAAGGAATATTTCACTTTTATTTTTTCACTTTAAGCATCATTAAAATCACTGCTCTCGAAAAAAACATCAGTTTTTAAAACTTTTTTCCATTGACACATGTCCCCTGGAGCAGGACCCGTGTCCCCAAACCCTTTTTAGGACAATAACGTGCATATTAGGCTTTGTTCGAATGTTGGCGCAAACTTTCGGTCTGTTCACATGTTCTGCATGCGAACCGAACCGGGGGAGGGGGTTCGGCCCATCCCCATGTGCCACTTGTATTGGTCCATCACATACAATCCCAATAAAATCCATTTACGTTTTTGGTTGTAACATAACAAAATGTGGAAAATGTCAAGGGGTGTGAATACTTTTTCAAGGCACTGTAAATCTTGTAGTACATCTAACACTCCCCGCCACCAGATTAACAATGCTGTTGCCCAGAGGGTTACTGGCCAGATCACCAGGTGAAAACAGAGGGAAAAAAGACAAAAACAAATGCAGCCACCACATCTAATGATTGGTAAGCTGCAATATATTAATTTTTTGTGTTTTTGGTTTACTATAGTACTGCTTTAAATATATACTGTATACCAAGCATATTAGACTTTTGCAATTCATATCAATTGGGACAATATGCTTAATTGTCTATAATGTAGTCATACAAAAAAAATATCCTAATGAAATCATCCAAAAGGTTGGTTAACATGTCAAGCAGTTTGATAGATCTGTATATTGGCACACAAAGTTGGCAAGAAGAAGAATGAAAAAAAAACCTATGCATTTTTCTATCTTTCCTCTATTATCTTTATTTTTGTCTCTGTAGCACCCTCTAGTGTGTGCTAGTTGGTAGTGTAGGTCTGTTAGCGTAGGAACATTTAGTTTGGCTCAGGGCTAAGCCTGAGCTGTGAATCTGGGTCAGGGTTCAGTGAGTCAGGGCTGGATGACTCATCCTGACAGCTTCTCTGGTGCCTCCTCCTGGTCTAGAAGGTTCTAGAAATGTCTAGAGCTAGTGGGTGGAGGTTAGGAGGAGCTGTTTGGCATATTTATGAGGGCCTCAGCTAATGCCCAGTAAGGGGCTGGCAGGGGGCAAGGCTTACCTCATTAATAGGCATAAGCCATGCCACCAGGGCAGTCAGGTGGAAGATGGAGATATAGTGCTGTGGAGACTGTTGGTGGCCCTTTGGGGTACACCCAGGCCCGGATTGGCCATACCGGGCATATGCCCGGTGGGCTGGGGGCCACATGTCACATCTCGCCACTCTGCAGCTGCTTGGCCAGACCTGCTCATTCCTCTCTGCGACAACTTGTGACAAGCTCCGCGGCTGGCGGCCGCCTTTTTTTCTGGCAGAGTCCCGGCCGTGTCCCCACTATCAAGACTGCAGGCTGGGCTGCTCCTTGTGCCAGCGCCGCTCACCACGGTCGGCTCCACGGCCACCTCCGTGGCCGCCCAGCCAGCCTTCTATTGAGCTTAGGAGGAAATGAAGAGGTAGGGCAGGTCATGTGACCGTGAAGGGGGAGGAGCTGGATGAGACCTCCTCTGCCTGGTGTGTCGTAAAAGGACCTGGGACTGCTAGAAAGGTAAGGTAAGTGAGATTTGCAGTCTCTGGTCATCTCCTGTATTAGATTTGCAGTCTCTGGTCATCTCCTGTATTAGATTTGCAGTCTCTGGTCATCTCCTGCACTTGATCCACAGTCTCTGGCCATCTCCTGTATTAGATCTGCAGTCTCTGGTCATCTCATGTATTAGATTTGGCATTATTTGTAATGCCATTATTATTGGTTGCCATTATTTGTAATTTGGTTTTTTTTTAAAAATGGGCTGCTCAGCTTAGAATGCCCCGGCCTATTTTTTGTCCCAGTCCGGGCCTGGGTACCCCCTATACTGGGGGGGAGGTGACCCTGGGCCAGGGCTCGGGTGCTGGAAGGATCCTGCCACAACACACGGAGGAAGCCCTTCCTTGAGCAAGTGAGGGGACAGTGTGAGTAGATTAGCACTACTGGGGAATTACAAGGGGGAGACTGCCAGTTCTCCCTGAAGACTGCATTGTGCCAAGTCTTCATCCTATCCCTGGGAGATCTCCTACAGTGTCAGCCAGGTAGGTTGGTGAGAGAGTCAGTCGGGAGGACTGCTGTGAGAAGTTAGCCTGGAGGGCTAGCGAAAGGGGCAGCTGCAGCCAGGTGGGTTGGCAGTGCCTGAAGAGGTGGTGCTGGGACCAGTAGCCACAGGGGGATATTGCAAGCTGATCACTATGTTCTGCTACACAACAAGGATCTTTGAGTTCCTGTCTGCAAAGGGCTATTGATAAATCTGACTGAGCCTTGACTGTGCCTGTCAGATCCATTTCAGTGATTCAGCTGGAGTCTGCAAGCAAGTAAAGTGCATGAGGAGTTGTTTTGTTGCTCAAGTCAAGTGGGCATTCCATAATTTCCCATCCCCATCCAAGTTATTAACCCTCAATAAACCACAAAAACAAAGTCACAGACTGTTCTCGGTCTCTGGAGTGCCTGTGAAAACAGGGTTAAGTAGCTGGTAACTCTTTTTCTAAGAAGTCTTCCAGGGCAGCATCGGAGAGAGATAGGCTCCTCCTTCCTGCAACAGGAAACACATTAGTCTCACCTGTATGCCTCAGTAGTATTAAAGCATCGAAGGAACTCTCAGTAAGCCAATGCGTCCCCACAATACCTGGTATCATCACTTATCCAATCGTCTTCCAGGGCAGCATCCAAGAGGATGTATCAAGCAATACTTACTAGGGTGGGGATAAGGTGTGGAGCACCTTGCGACCAATGTCTGATCTTGACAGCTGGTCGCTGTGGTAGTGTCTCGCAAAGGTACTGAAGCTCGATCATGTCGCTGCCCTGCAGATCTGCTCCAGAGTTGCCCCTGCCTTTTCTGCGACCGAGGTTGCCCAAGCTTTGGTCGAGTGGGCTTTGACCCTACTTGGGGGGGGGGCAAGGTTTTGTCCCCAAATGGCCATCTGTATGACAAGGTTTATCCATCGTGAGTCTTGATGCCTGCTTTGCCTTATTGACTCCTGCATAGAGGACAAATGACATGGCAGTTCTTTGCCAGCCCTTTGTTCTCTCGAGATAAGCTATAAGTATTACGTCTAGTTTGTTGTATGTGTCTCTTTTCTGCTATCCATTCACTTAGGAAGAGATGTGATAACCACATTCTGCATCCTGTGAAAGGTTGAAGAGACTTTTGGTATAAAAACTAGGTTTGGCGAGAGGACTATTTTATCTGCCTGGATAAGTCAGTAGGGTTTCATTGTGTAAAAAAAAAAAAAAACCTTGGAGACTTTCACCTACTCCCCCTGGCCGATGCTAGGGCCACTAAGAGTGCGGTCTTTAGTGTAGGATTTTTATCTGAGCACTCCTCCAGTGGTCCGAATGGCGGAGAGAGGTATCCTCTGAGCACCTTGGAGAGGTTCCATGTCTGGGTCTGGCTCTATTTAATGAGATCAGGAATAGCTTTATAAATGGGTCCTCTGCTAATCTGGTGTCCAGACAGGGGGAGAGTGCTGCCACTTGTACCTTCGGGGTGCTCCGAGAGAGGTTCAAGTCTGCTCCCTCCTGCAGGAAATCCCAAATCGCTAGGATGATTCTCTGTCAGAATCCTGTTTGTTTCTGTACCAGGAGACAAACTTCCTTTTCACTCCAGTTATGCGGTTTTATGCTGGCTAGAATGGGGTTGATCACTCCGTCCGACAGTTCTTTCTTTTGCAGCCTCACCCTCTCAGTAACCAAGCCGTTTGCGATTTGGTTGTTGACTGGCCCTCGCGATAGGAGGTCCGATAGGTCTTGCTGTATCTGGTGCGGCTGGAGTTTCTTTCGAGTGACTGAACCATGTTCCCTGGGGTCAGTGAGGTGCTACGAGTATCACTGTTGCCCTTTCTTCCATGATTCTTTGGCTCACCTTTGGTATTAGAGCGGTCAGGGGGAATGCATAACATGGCTGGTGTGCCCAGCTTTGATTGAACGTATCCACTCTGATGTTGCCATCAGTTGTATCCAGCGAGAAGAACCTTGGCAGTTTTGCATTTGTCCATGAGGCAAACAGATCTACCTCGGGCACTCTCCAGTTTTGCGTGATCCACAAGAAGGTTGCTTGGTTTAGAGACCACTCTGTCTGTTTTATGGTCTTTCGACTTAGAAAGTCTGCCAACGTGTTGTCTGTCCCCTTCAAGTGTATGCCCGAGGTTGATCGGATGTTTGTCTTAGCCCATGACAGAATTGCTTCTGTCAGGCTCAAACGAGGAGATTTGGTCTCTCCTTGCCTGTCCAGGTATGCCACTGTTGTGGCGTTTGACTGAATCCGGACATCTCTCCCCTGGATAGCTGGTTGCAATGCTCTCCACGCTTCCTCTATGGCTTTTAATTCCCTCATATACTAGGAGGCTCGAGACCATCTGGAGTTACATCTCCCCTGTGTACAGAGATCCCCCATGTGTGCCCCCCATACTAGGGTACTGGCGTCTGTGGTAATCCTCACAGGGTTGGCTTGCGCCCATCTGCGCCCCTCAGCGTAACAGAGCAGATTGAGCCATCACTGAAGAGATTGTTTGACCAACCAAGGGACAGGAATGGACACCATCCCACTGGGTCAAATGTAATTTTGTAGAGGCCTCATGTGGAGCTGTGCCCAGGTGATGGCTGGGATCGAGGACATCAGTCCTAGGACTGCCTCGTTCTTTTCTTCCATCTGGAGGGTTTTGGTTACTCTGGCGTCTAGCACATAATCCAAGTATACCACCTCTGGCTTGGGGTCAGCTACGATTTTTCTGTATTTACTATCCACCCCAGGTTTTGTGGATAAGAAATACCTGCGTAGAGGTTGTTTTTTTTAGGTATCTGCAAAGAAGAGCAGATTGTCTAGGTATGGTATCACGCCTATGCCTTGCTGTCTCAGGCCCTTTAGTGCTTCTGCTATAATTTTTGAGAAGATTCTGGGCACAGAAGAGATGCTGAAAGGCAAAAGAGGTGTACTGCAGATGCAGGGTGGCCACCGGCCCCTGGATCATGAACCTTAGGTATGTTTGATGGCTTTTCTTTATGGGTACATACAAGTACGCGTCTTGCAAGTCTATTGTGGCCATGCATACCCACGCTTTTCTGTTGAGCGGCTTAAATCTCCTGGAATGACAAAAGGGCGCCTTCCCCTGCTTGTTTTTTGCTTGGGGGGGGAGCCCTTTGTTCTTCGCTGCAGTCCTGTCCAGGACCGTTTACAGGTCTGGCCCGAACAGAAAATTTCCTGTGAATGGGATCTCTCACAGCTTATTCCTAGAGGCAATATCTCTTCCCTAAGGTCATGGACCTAGAAGATAGCTTTCAATTTCAGCAGAGGCATCTCCTACTCTGGTTAGTGTTGGACTGGCCCTTGGCGTGTCTCCTAGCAATGCTTGCAGTTGAGACAGCCAGCTACTAGGGTGCGAGCTGTGCAGGTGGTAGCCATTGCCGAATTCAAAATAGACGCCCCTGCTTCTCATGCTCCGCATCATCAAAAGCTAAGTTGGATTTGTTTGCGACTCTCACGAGGGAGGCATCCACTTTGGGACATTTTAGCCCAAGTCTTGGCGTCTTCCTCTGCAAATGGATACCTGCGTTTGACCGCACCTGGTATGAAGAGCTTCTCCTGGGTTTTCTGGGCTGCAACCCCTTGTATATTTTGTCATGCAGGGAAAGCTTTGCAGCTTTTTGCTCTTTGTACGCAGTGTGTCCGCTATAGCCTTTGGGCTAGGTTCCACAATTGCAACCTGAAGGTCGCACAATTTTTTTGATGGAATTTTGCCAGGGATTTTGATGCAACTTGAAACCATGGTGTATTCTTGAGGTCTATGGACCTCAAGTTGCATCAAAGTGGGACCAAAGTAGTGCAGGGACCACTTTGAAGTCGCTGCGACCTGAAGTCACACAGATATGAACGGTACTCATTGGAAGTCTCTGCAGTCCCAAGTCGCATGACAAGTTGCACCAGATGAGACCGAGCCTTGGACGATTATCTGTGTCTTCTGAGGGAAATAGGGTACTCTCTGATGCCGAGTCATCCTCCTCAGAATCCCAGCATAAGCCGACCTCTGAGATTTGTTCGGAGTTATCCGAATCGACTAGATGGAGTACTGGCTTGGCTAGAGCTTGCAGGCATCTCCAGCTTCTCTACTGCTGAGTGTATTGGCCCAATAGTGCTCTTTATTTCCTTTTTGAAGGAGTTAAGCATGTCCATAAAGGAAGCCTCTTGACTCCTTAGCCACCATTTTATGCATTTTTGGCATAGTGGATTTTTTAACTCGGGGTAAAACCGGTGACCGCAAGAGGCGCATGCCTTGTTCTGGTCTGCGCCCTTTTTTTCTCTGGGGCCTTTGCCTGCAAGTAAGCACAAAGGGCCTGAGTGAGGTTGGCTGTGTACAATGCAATTGTACGGTTAGTAGGGAGGTAAAGACAGAGGTGACCCCAGAGTGCTCTGGCTTACCTTGGAGCTGTCCTGACATGCAGGATCCACAGGGCAGGGTGAAGAAGCGTCCAACCTGGCCGGCCACTGGGATCCTCTGTTTAGAGAGCCCTTTCTGCTTCCTGCTTCAGCTCCAGCCCCGCCCCCAGCTGACCCCATGCGGGTTGGTGGACACACCTGCCACGTCCTCTCTGGCGTCCTCCTTACTGGGTTTCCAATCGGGAGGGGGCACATTAAAAGGCCTTTTCCCTGGAGGCTCCAGCCTCCACCAAGATGGCCGCCGACCGGACCACACGATCGGAAATGATGCGTCCAGCCCCTCGGTGAGCAGGAGGGTCGGCGGCCAGGTCGCTTGCACAGCGAGGGAACCTCTAAAGCACCTGGAGTGCGGGGCTCAGCCGGATGGCCCTCCACCATCGAGAAGCAGTAGCTGTGGGGGAAATGCCGGCGACATTTGGTGCAGCTGGGGGGATAGTTGCATACCCCTCTGTAGGGGCGAAACTTCAGGCAGAGCCTTGAGGCTCACATTGCTGCCCCTGCTCGCCCTCCCAAGGCCCCCTGGGCTGAATGGGATGCTGGTCAGGGAGTCCCCTGCAGAAAGCTCAGAGACTGAATGAAATAACAAACGTTTGCAGCTTCTGTGGGTCCGGAGGAAACACAGAACAACTGAGGCATACAGGTGAGACTAACAAATTTATAATGGTGGACTAATGTGTTTCCTGTTGCAGGAAGGAGGAGCCTCTCTCTCAGATGCTTCCCTGGAAGACGATTGGAGAAAATTTGGTGTACCTGTCTGTGCAGTGTGGGGGATCCCAGTTCATCTGCAGCTCCCTAGGGGGTGTGCTACATCTATGTAGATTTATTTTCCCATCTTTTTTTCTACCTATTACTCATGTTACTCTGCTACCTTTCTGTACTATCTAGCTCTATGTTTTGTACCATCTTTATATGTCTCGTGTGTTTGCTTTATTTTTTAAAGGTTGAAGGGTCTACAACCTGAAACGTTCTTAATAACCTAAAGCACTATATGCCTGTATTATCACAGATTGCTTTAACAACTTCGATGGACGAATAGTAATCACCATATTTATGCCTTTGGCACTCTTGAATACTTTACTAATAAGAGGGTCTGCAGCACAGGGATTGCTTTTATACAGTCAAGGGCATGTCGCATAATAAGTTTATACTGCTGTGTGATTGAAGCTTGACTCCACGCTGCTGGCAGCCTCGTGGTCATTTAAAGCTATAATAAGCCTAACAAGCATCGACAGTGGAGGAATTTGCATTTGGTCTTGAACTGCTAGTTCAATCAGAGTGGACAGAGTTTAATTATATTCTTTGCTGATAATCATCAGTAGATAAGGCATAAAAGTAATTTATGGATTATGTGGGCAATTATTACAGTGGCCTTTGTGCCTCGACTGAGGCTGCGATTATCAGCTGGTTGCAATTTTATCAATTCAATTACAGAGCACATAAAGACAATAATTCTGAATCATGATATAACTAAGATGGTGTAAATATCAATGGTAATAATCATGCTTACATGGGGTCCCAGCAGTAAGACTTTTGCATGTCCATTATTTTTTTATAGCTTATAATTAAAGACGTTTTAATGTTTTCTACAGTAGCTGCTGTACATTTATGTTCAAGTATAGTAATATGTAAGTGACCTGTTTGATACATTTATCCACAGCGCCCAACTGTCCCCCTTTTGAAACTAAATCGTTTTGTCCCTTTTACCTCCACAAATGCCCTTCATTTTAATCTGCTATATAGACCTTTAGAAAATGTTACTATTTACCTACAAGAGGTGTATTACTACACCAAATCTTTAACCCAACCTCAACATTATTGCATTTATTTTAAAAAGCTAGTATAAAAGCAAAATTAGGGGATAAAAAAAACTTTAAACAATCATTGCTATTAAAAGTGGAAGAAATTCCATGTAACTATTCTTACATACATTCCCTACCCTCTCCTCCTACCTATATGGCCTAATCTGTATAAAAAACTTGAAATACCTATTTTTAAACTGATCACATGATCCTGCAGCTCTGGTTCCCTTGTGTCAGTGAGTGGCTGCTGCAGGGGATGGGAGGAAGCGCCAACAACGGCAGGACTATGGGAGCCTATGGGTAACATCATAGCTCCCAGAATTCCTAGCGGCTGTTGAGTGCTTCATGAGCCATAGCTGCACAATTACGTGACTGGACCATAGAGGATTGAAATAAGTACACACATCTTTTTTTAATAGAGATTAGAAATGATAGGTATGGGTGGGAGGATTGGAAATGTTTTTAAGAATAGTTCGAATTAGGATTTTCTTCTACTTTATTTTTCTATGGTTTGTGTAACTGGGCAAGTGTCAGGGGTATGTAATTTGTCAACATACTTTATGTTAAAACATATGCATCTTGTTTTTGGGAGGCATTTATAAAACTTTTTTTGGCCTGAGCTCTGCCCGTTTTCTGCATGACACCTCTCTTTCTTCTGGTTCATAAACAGTCATGGCCAAAAACATTGGCACCCCTGCATTTCTGTCAGATAATGCACCACTTCATCCCCAAAACGTTGTTGCAGTTACAAATGTTTAGGCATTCTCATGTTTATTTCTGTTATATATATTGGGATGACACAATAATGGAGAAACAATAAGCCAAATTGGACACATTACACGCAAAACTCCAAAAATTGACTGGACATAATTATTGGCACCTTCAATTTAATATTTGGTAGCACACCCCTTGTAAAATAAATTACTGAAATCAAAATCGCTTTCTGTAACCATCAATGCGTATCTTACACCTGTCTACCAGAGTTTTGGACCACTCTTCTTTTGCCAACTGCTCCAAGTCTCTCAGATTGGAAAGGTTCCTTTTCCCAACTGCTGTTTTGAGATCTCTCCACAGGTGTTTTATGGAATTTAGACCTAAACTCATTGCTGTTCAGTTCAGTACTCTTTCGTTTTGTCTTAAACCATTTCTGGGTGCAATTTTCTGGGGAAAGTGATGCATTATCTGACAGAAATGCAGGGGTGTCAATATTTTTGGCCATGACTGTATAACAGAACATGTAAACCATTTTAAACTTTTAAACATAAACTTCTTGCAGAAACATACACCCCTAGATGTTGCTTTTGGTAGCTATAAAAGAACATCTTGTGCCCCTTTCCGATTTAGTTTTACTGTCTTTATGGCTAATCTCCACCATCTTTCAAATCATTGTCCCAGAAGATAGTCCCCAATGGCCATGGAGACAATCCCACTGAACAGTACAATGGCAGTTGGCAGTGATCAGCCATAAAGTTAGACCCAGTAACAAAGTGGAACTAAATCAGACAGGGGCATAGATGAGGCTTTTCTGGCTAACAAAGTTCACATCAAGCATCTTGTGGTGTCTGCTCTTGGGCTGATGTGTTACTTAAACCAGTTTAAAATTGAGTACAGATTCACATTAAGGATAGCGTAGCTCCAGATGTATATACTATGTAGACACTATGGAGTGAAGTTTTGCTTTTCTGAGCACTAAGATATAATCTATAATCACCTTCCTAAAAGGTGTCCTCTCCAACTACTAATCCTGTTGAATGCATTTTTCGCAAAAACATTTTTATTTTTTTATTTCTCACCTGTTTTAGGGTTATATATAGTAAGAATCACCCCTCCTCCAATTCCCATGCTGTGAGCATTCAGGAGTCCAACACACACCAATGAAGCAATAGCAGCATCAACTGCTGTTCCACCTTCTTTAAGAACATCCCTGTAAATAAGAGTCACAGAGGACACTCAGTTATGATTAGCTATAATTAGAAACACAAATGTGCAGTAATACAAGTGAATCATTGTGTACAATTAATTTGGTTCAATACAAGCGAGTCACTGCAGATAATCCTTTTGCTTTGTCTTAGGAAAAGTTTTTAGTGATATACCTCGCAAAGGTCAGATATATACTTTATATAGGAACGTGTAATCCTTTAAAAGTGAATAGTGTATTTCAGTATATTTTTTTTGCCAGAGAATAGAAGGATTGAGTAATTTTAGAGGCTACAGGGATGATAATACATTGAGAAAAGGTACAAGAATATTTTTTCAAGAACCTGGGTATAGAAGACCCTGTCTTGAACAGAAAGTAGTTGTCAGGAAGGCACTAGCGATAGTACAGATGAAGCCTCAAGACGTACATGGGTGCACAGGCACAGATGTGCAGTTGTCTGTTTTTCTGTGAATAACCGTGAGCCAATATTGGCGTCAATAGGACTATTTAAACTGCAGAAGTTCTATTAGCCAGCGCTGTCTGATCTACAGCTGTACCCATGTTCCTATATCTCTTCCTGTGTTGACTTCTGTTATTGACCCGGCTTGCCCTGACCTTGCTTGAACACTACCTGCCCTGACCTTGACCTGTCTCTGGATTTGCTCTACCTCCTGCTCATCTGCCCGATTCTATATTGCTGACTTCCGCTTGTATCCTGACCATTGTCTGCCTGCCGTTTAAGCCTGTATCTGTCTGTCTGTCTGTCGCTGGCCTGGCTTGTCTGACCCTCCATCCAGTTATCCACCTGTCCTGCACTGCATGCTACCTGGTCCCAGCTGGTTCTTCACCTGCTGGGTGCTGCCAGTTCTTCCAGACCTGCTACCTGCCAGCTACCTGTCAAGCACCGGTCAACTGCTGTCTGTCCAATCCAGGGTCTCTGCTGCCATCTGCTGTTCCAGCGATCTGATCTGTCTCTGGCGACCCACCTGCTACCCACTGCCACGGCTGACGGACATCTTACAGGCACTCATACCTCCCTGTCGCAATATCAGTGGTCTCAGAGCCGGGGCTGTTCGAAAGGACTCCCTATACACGTCAGGCTCTGCCACAAGGTACGTGACAGTAGTTACTCACCATGACAGAAGTGGCTCCAATGAGGATTTGCTGCAGATACTAATGATCTTAAGCAGCTGATTATTTTTGGTTCCTTGAGGACTATTAGACTTTTTTGCCTATGCAATTAATTTTGGGCTGCAACTAACGATTATTTTCTTAATTTTATAGGTGGCCGATTATTGTTTTCGATTAATCGGTTAATAACCTTAAAAAAAAAAAAAAAGTGTGGTGTATAATTTAGTTAATATGTAAAAGTTTAAAAAAAGGCAATTCATTCCTAAATATCTTTATACGCAGGGGTAAACATAAATAACCAACTATATGGTTAGGGAGTAAAATCTTTAATCCTCTCTAAGAATAACAGACAGAAGAGATATACTATTAGGAGGTTGAATCTGGTAAATATCATCAAACTCAGATCAAATTTTTTTTATTTAAAGAAAAAAAAAAAAATCTAGGACTATTTTGCAGATTTTCAAACAGAACTGTAATATTATATGCTTTTCTGCAGCTTTTCCATTGAAGTATATCGAACCAAAAAAGCACCATTTTGCATTGAAAAAAGTCCTTGACCCTTTTCAAATACACAGCAGCTGAAAAAAAGCATAGATGTGAATGTTAAATGAACTGTAGTGCATTTCTGCAAAAAGCACCAAAAAACACATGGGTGGGAACCTGGCCTAAGACATTTAGTAACATAATGGAGTTTAAAAAAAAAAAAAAATTATCCCTTATTTTTTTTACTTTGCAACAGTGAAAGTAATATTTACATTAGAGATTATTTGCTCTTTGTCTAATTTTAGCTTTTTTAACCCCATTAAAAATAATCGATTACTATTTTCATAATCGATTAGTTGTTTCAGCCCTACATGCAACGCTTGAGTTGTGGGGGCTTGAACAGGTGGTGACATTTACATTTGGGCATCTGTTATAGTAGCAGTCCGGAGATCTGGTTTTTACATTTATAGCCCTCAAATAGGTCACATCCTGCTCAAGATAAGACATCAGGAAGCAATTGAGTCAATGAGTCCAGTTTGCATACATACAGTAATTGTGTGTTTTTTATATTGGTGGGGTAGGGTGCATTGTGGTTAGATTTTTTAAGAACTTATGAAATTTGAGAAATATTTTTAACTAACAAATTTTGAGATTGATATTATGTCCGAGCGAAGCCACTTTCCGTCATGGTGTCTTCTATACCCAGGTACTTGATCATTTATTCACTGCAGTTTTGGTTACAGTGACGGCACTTAACAAATGAGTTGGCACACATTTAGACGGCTAGCTTTTCTTGCCCCTCATTTGTTATGGTTTTATTGAGAAAAGTACATGTATTATCAAAACACGAGAACCCATCTCAAATGAATACAGATCTGCCTTTATTCAGAAGACTTTCCACGAAGGGTAAACAGACAAATCATCATCTATATCAAGTATTCTTTTCTTATAACCTCTTGTTGCAAATGAGCGGAGTCCCAGAAAATGGCCTTCATCTTTGCTTTGTTAGAAAATTTTAAAGCATGTGTTAGTAAACTTGGCTGAACAATGTTGAGTGCATGCTGTGATGACTAGGGTCTTAGCATACCCAGACACTTCTCTGTATGCCCCTCACTTGCCCACCTTATTTCCAAAAAAAGTTAGCACGCTGTATGAAACCTACATGAAAACAGGATGCAATATTTTGCAAATCTCAAACTAATATTTAATTCACAATAGAAAACATATCAAATGTTTAACTTATAAAAACAACACTAAAAAACACTCTAAGTAGCAGAGTCCCCTGTAATATTGCAGCAGCGCTTTTGTCATATATTAAAAGATGGCAAGCTTCATTATATTGTTCATATATGACTATTGCGATGCGGTTCAGTAGTGTCATATGGTAATTTTGATTGTGAAGAAACACCTTCCACCAAACACTTCACCACGTGAGATGATCTCCCCTTTGGGCATGCACTCACCACATATGCAGAGAGAATGCGCCTTAGATCTGATCACGGACTCTCCATTGTTCTGAAAGAGTACAAAGATGTGGCATCTTTGTACTCCAATACAGCATGATGCCCTGCTGGCCTTAAATTGGGCCCTTTGTCAAAGAGATGATCTTCCGCATAATCAAAAAATATTCCTGGGGCACGCCTTGGACTACTGTCCAACCCATAACTATTTTTGGTACAGCAACAGATTTTATTCGCAACAAAGAGGAGTTTCTATGGCCGCAAAATTTGCGCAAGTATAGCAAATCTTTTTATGGCTGAATGGGAAGACAAGGTGATTTTTAAAGAGAAGCATGAGGAACTGATCTTTTATAGACATTTAATCGACAATCTCTTTTTTTATCTGGGCAGGGACCAGTGAATCATATTGCAATTTTTACAAGTACTGAACAGTAATAACAACAAACATAAAGTTAACCTACCATTACCACACTAAAGAAATTAACTTCCTTGATGCAAGTGTGTATCGTCATTATGACAGATTGGAAACAAAAGTTTACTTTAAAGCAACAGGCAGAAACAGTTATCTCCCTACTTCCAGTGGCAACCATTCCCTTTGGCTCAAAAATATTCCAAAGGGGCAGATCATGAAAGAGTTAGGAGAAATTGCTCCGGGGACACCAAGTTCATTCTTCAATCTAGAATTTTTACTGAGAGGTTTGAAGCCAGGGGCTATGACTCGCAACAATTGGAAAAAGTGGTTGAAGAAGTAGGCTCGGTCTCAAGGAAAGGATTTGCATCCCACTATAGAATCAAATATAAATAAAGAATGGGGATTTATTTCAGGGTTCCATGCCCAATATAAAAAGGAGGTTGAGTCAATCTTCAAGCAACATTGGCATGTTCTTCTTTTGGATAAGAAATTGAGCACTGCATTACACAATTTAGAAATAGAAAAAGCGCCTAGTTTCAGAGATCGGAGTTGTTAAAAAAGTTTTGGACCCACCAAAGCGACCGCAATCTTTTTGGGACCGAAATGGCTTCTTTTCCTGCAGAAGGTGTAAGGCTTGCAGAAAGGTCTCAAGACCAATTAGAGGACTAGCAACATTCAGTTCTCCTGCTAATAGGAGTTTTGATATCAAACAATTCATAACATGTAATAGTATACATGTAGTCTATGTTTTAAAATGCCCTTGTGGCCTTTTATATATAGGGCGCACTAAGAGAATGCTAAGATCAGGGGCGGACTGACCATTGAGCCACTCGGGCACTGCCCGAGGGCCCTGGGCCACTAGGGGGCCCCATCAGGGTTGCCAGCCTCAGTAAAACCAGGGACAGTATGTATAAATCTGTGTTTTTTTTTTTTTACATCTGTCTGTGTATACTGTGTGTACATGTATGTGTATACTGTGTGATTGTATACTGTGTGTGTGTGTGTGTGTATATACTGTGTGGCCCCATATTCTCTGATTGCCTGGGGGCCCCATAATCTCCTTTTGCCCGGGGGCCCCATGAGTTATCAGTCCGCCCCTGGCTAAGATAAGGATAGCCGAACACATCCACAATATTAAGATGGGGTTCAAGGACCATAATGTGTCCCTCCATTTTAAACTGAAACACAATCAGGATCCAACAGGTCTAGAATTTTGGGGGGGTGGAGCATTTAGTGCCACACTGGAGGGGTTCTAATCTGGTTTGTGAGTTATCAAAACAAGAAACTCAGTGGATATATTTAACAGATGTTATCTCCTCGAAAGGTTTAAAAATTGAACTGGACATAAATTGTTTTATCAGTGATGCTTACTATGATTTTTCATTACATTAACTTTAAGTATTTACGATGGACTGTGCTTTAGATTTACATGATAATTTGCTAATATATAAATGTTCAACCAGCTGGTTTGGGTAGAATTACAGGGTTTCTTAAGTAGATCTCTTCATTATTTAGATTTTCCTAATATGGTATTAACATATTTTTGACCATCCCTCATCTCTGCATGAATTTTATCATATACCAAGTTTTTTTGGACATTTAGATGGGTGTTCAATAATTTTTAATAATATTTTTTTAATAAATTTGCTGATTTTATTAACTTTGTTGTATACTGCTACAAATGTATAGATTTTGTTTGCAGCTTTGGCTATATATGTCCCATCATAGGTACGCTCTATCCTTACTAACTTGTTAAGGGGTAGGTGAGATATGGGCTTATGGGTCATATACTTCTGTGCGAGGATCCACGATTGTGTTTATTTCACATTCTAATCATGTTCATTCATTTTAAATGCATTATATACGTGCCTGATTATTGTTACCGATTGGTTTATAATTAGTCAGCTCTGTGACCGTGATGATTTTTGTATTGTCCTTCTACATGCCAGCGCATTGGTGGAGCACCAAGTGGGCAGATATAATGGACATCACATGATTGTACACGGCGCAGGGTGGTGACATGTGTTTCATATAAAAAACCGGCATCTACACCACGAGATCACGCCCTCAGACGAAGTCAGGAAGTGACAAAACGCGTCAGACTTGATCTCCGTGGTTTTACCGGAAGTGACGTGTGCGCGTCACAGACAGCCGAGGTATCAGGAAGTAGGATTGAACTGCTCGTTTACTCAGACGTTTCCTTACCATTACCGGCTACCGGTTGATTTCTGCACAGGCACTTTACTTTGCTTGAGTTTATTTGATTTTTTGTACGTATATTTTGTAAGGGGTTGATTGGGGATCATTAAATACTTATCAGTATTACGCTATGTGGCCAATTTGTTTTCTCCACATGGATCCTTGCATGATACGGCTTTAAGTCTGGTGGGAGTTCTTTCAGAGTGATGGAGAGTCAGTGATAAGATCTAAGGCGCATTACCTCTGCATATGGTGAGTGCATCCCCAAAGGGGATATCATCTCACGTGGTGAAGTGTTAGGTGGAAGGCGTTTCTTCATGATCAAAAATTACCATATGATACTACACACACACACACAAATGTTTTACCTTTCATTTCTATTTCAAACTGAATGGGTTGTTTTACAAGGTGATTGTTTAAAGCGGGGTTCCACCCAAATTTTGAACATTATCTCTATGCATTCTCTTCCTTGCCTAGATGCTGACATGCTGTGTAAAAAAATTTAAATCGCCGTAATTACCTATTTTTTTCTAATCTTCTTAGCACTTCCTGGTTTTCCTCCCATGGGAGTAGGCGTATTTCTAGCCTCTCCCAGACTCCTGGGAGCTAGTCTCAGGCTTCCCAGCATGCATTGTGCAACAGCGTCATCACAACAGCTCGGTGAATGCTGGGAGCACATCCAGGAAATACATGCTTGTGGGCTTCAATTGCCCACAATGAAGATGGAAACCGCCTTCAGTGAATTTTATAAGTTATTCTTTACAACAAAATTGGACACAGGTGAACTTATTACACAGAACATGTGAGTAGATAATCATGAGAAGAAAAGTTTGTGAATGAACTCCAAAAAAAAAAAAAACGATAGGTGGACCCCCGCTTTAAATCACTTTACTGGGGAAATAGCTCCTGCAGCACTATTGTATTCTGCCAGCAGGGAGCACAAGGAGCCTTCCCCACTGGCAGGACACAACCATTAGTGTTGCTGGGTACAGCCGGTGGCACTAATCATTCAGGAAAAACCTGACAGGCTGGTAATACATAGTCAAATCTATAGATTTACTTGTGTACAGCCAGGGTACCCATACAGTCAGGGTACATGGATCGAAATTCAGCCGGTCCCTGCTGACGAGCTGAATTTTGATCAATGTATGCCTGGTGTAATGCTACAATTAAAATACTTATCATACCTGTACTACCTCCTCTTATTTCTGTGGGCTTCACTGGCACTGTCTGTGCAAATTTTAATTGCCTAAAGGTTGGTATTTGGATAGGTATATTCCCAACGTGTTCCCATTCATAGCAATGCTTATAATAGGCAGCCCAAGCTTCCTATCATGTCAATATGTAGATGGTTGGGGTTTATGAGGCCTTTGGACAACCATCTGGTCACTGTACAGATATGAAGTGTTGGAGAGGTTCTAAAGTTTTCTTTCTTTCTATTTAAAGGGATTGTAAATGATCACATTAAAAAAAAAAAAAAAAAAAAAGTTTGAAATAGAAATGAAAAGGCAGAACATTTGTGTGTAGAAAAAAAATAAAATAAAATACCCCCCCCCTTTTTTTTTAGCACAAGAGCTGGGGAGGAGAAACAGCAGCAGACTGAGCTTCCCAGTGAATGGCTGTGCAAAGGGGGCATGTCAGGTCAGGTCTGATCATTGGAGGAGAGCAGGTCGAGTTCCCAGTATACCTTGAGAACTGACCACGGTGTGTTCTCCTGCTTAGTGTTGTCAGTTTTTGATAGGAAACCAGAGGGACTGGCAGGATCACCAGGGATTTCACACAGAGGAAGCAATACAAAAAGAGAACAGGATACTTTCTCATACAAGTACATGGCACAGCAGGCACATATCAGGAACATGAATTGATGGGGTAACAAACGCTTGAACACAGACTGTGTTGATGGGGAATCAAGAAATTTTCTTTCCTTCAACCAGTGTTGGAAGAAAGGAAAATTGCTTAATCTATGGCCTGCCTTAGTTTGTACACTTTGACAACACTATATTTATTTATCATACTCACCAAAGTTTCAGCCTCTTGCACAACATGCCTCATTTTTTTTTCTGACAAACACATTTTGCTAATATATTAAATAAATCGAATGTTTTCAATGGGCACATACCATATTTTGCATATTTATAAATCAGTGAATCGGACATCCACCAATTGTAAAGTAATTGCTGATGTAACTGTTTTTGAAGCTTGCTCTTCCATAGTTTTGCAATTGTATGAAATACTGAGATGTGTAGATTAGCCTAATAGAGGGGTCCCAGCTTCCCTGCTTAATGTGGGTAATCTTTTTATCTATGCACCAATTATTATATGTACATGGGGCAGCCATGTTTGTACATAAGATATTCAGGCTCTACCTCAATCTAGTCTAGCCCAATTGAAAACAATAACCTCTCTGTAAAGTAGCAGAGAGTCTTTAGACCTTGCATAGCACTCCACAAAGTTGTACATTCAGCATACAAATTTATGTTAATGGTGTTGTCAGCGCTGGTTTAAAGGCGAAGGTGGGTGGGGGGGTGGTAATACCAGAGCAAAACAGGTTTTGTCATTGATCATTCCCCAGATGTTGGAAAGCTGACAGTGTTTGGTGACCTCCATTTTTAGATTTTTAGGTCAGGTAACTGTTGTCTCAAATCTATGGGTAGCCTAAACATGACCATAGACATTTGTGGTAGGTCGGACATTATTTGTCTGTAATCAAACCATCAGACATTGTATTTTAAGTCAACTATTAAGTAAAAAGGAAAGGGACATTCCTTTTAGGCAGACAACAAAGGAGAGAGGATGTAGAAATGCAAAAAAAAAGAGCCAGTTTATCTCATGGGAAAGAATAGCAATTGGGTGAGATTTTCTAATCTGTCTGATCACTCCGATATAAAAAACAGTGATTTAGGGCTGTTGGAGCCTAACCCTAAATAATTAATTACCACTCATTAGTCTTCTAATATCTAACCAAGCTTATCTCATTGGTTAATAAAAATTAGAACACTTTTTTTGCACTACCTCCAGCAGTGCCCTCCCTTTACCATAAAAAGCAAAGTTCCCAGTAGTAACACCTACCTTTTAACGTTCTAAGCAAGTCCCAGGTTGTGTGGAATGCCCAGTGAGGCTAAAACCTGATCCAAGAGCTGGGCATTACCTTAGGATGCTGATGGGTGCCTTAGGTATAATAGCAAACTTGGTCTACACTTTTAATGGTGTCTGTTTCTGGACACTTTCAATACTCTAGTTGGATTAATCACCTAAATCAGGGGTCCTCAAACTTTTTAGACAGGGGGCCAGTTCACGGTCCCTTAGACTGTTGGGGGGCCGCACTATAGTTTAAAAAAATATGAACTAATTCCTATGCACACATCTTATTTGTAGTGAAAAAAAAAAAAAAAAAAAAACACACAGTACAATATTTAAAATAAAGAACAATTGTAATCAATATGAACTTATCAGTATTTCACAGACTCCCCTCTTTACAGAACCACTCCCAATCACAGACATCCCCTCCCCATCACAGATCCCCCCCATGACAGATCCCCCCCATCACAAAGCCCCCCAACACAAACTCCTCTCCATCACAAAGCCCCACATAACAGATTCCCCCCATAACAGACTCCCCCATATCACATACTTCCCCCATCACAGATACCCCCATAACAGACTTCGCCATCACAGATCCCCCATCACAGACTCCCCCCATATTACAGATCACAGGGCATGATGGGTCAGTGATGTCACAAGGGAGTGGGATCACCAGATGACATCTGGTGGCCACTCCCCATAGTTATATATGAAAAGTGCACCATTTAAGCAGACAGATCGGCGGGCCACAGCGTCGGGGTGGGGGGGGTCATTTTTGTCTATGTTCAGTGGGTTGATGGCAGGAGTGGTGGCGGAGGAGGAAAGAGAAGTCGGAGGGAGAAGACAAAGACGAAGACGACAACATTTTTAATAAAGGACTTGTCAAAAACTGGCTATTATCTTTTGTTACACTACACTACTTTTTTGGTGAATGGGTAGGGGTACGATGTACCCCATACTCATTCACATATGGGGGGGGATGGGATCTGGGGGCACCCTTGTTAAAGGGGGCTTCCAGATTCCGATAAGACCCCCGTAGACCCCGACAACCACCGGCCAGGGTTGCCGGGAAGAGGCCCTTGTCCCCATCAAAATGGGGGACCCCAAAGCACCCTCCCCATATTGAAGGCATGTGGCTTGGTTCAAGGGGACGCTCGCTTGTCCCCTCCCTTTCATGACCTGCATGCTCGCATAAGGGTCTGGTATGGATTTTGGGAGGGACCCCACTCCATTTTTTTTTTTAAATTTAGGCGTGGGGGTTCCCCTTAAAATTCAGACCACACCCAATGGGCCTGGTATGGATTGGGGGGGGCGCACAATGTTTTTGTCTGGATTTTTGAATTCTACACCATAATATTATTAATATTACATGAATACTTACATACCATTGCATGCAGTGCATTTAAAGAGTTAAAATTATGGATTAAACCAAACTGATGTGCATTGGCTAATTATGCTGCTGAGTACAATGCAAGTTTTGGAGGCGATACCATCGGTGGGATTCAAACCCACGGCTTTGAAGGTAGCAGGGCATACCACTACACTACAGAGCTGAGCACAATCATGCATCAAAAACACAATTACTAATGTTTGATTCTTTTCATTTTATACAATAATGTTTTGCATTTGAGGCATTAATATTATGCTAACAACCATGCTCATGTGGCATTGGCTATTAGGCATTTGCCTATTGTCAGCATATGCTGCTGATTAATACGCAAGCTTTGCGGTTTTTATTTTCACTGTATATAGCTGGTTGCTAAGCAAAGGGGCCACAAAACTGGCCGCTGCGTCCTTAACAACCGACAAGTCATTAGCTGATAGGTGAATGTAAAAAAACACAAAAAATTGTCAGAAAAAAAAAAAAAAAAAATAATAGCGAAAGAAACAGCTTGGGGTCCCCCCCCCCCTAGGTCCATACCAGGCCCTTCGGGTATAGTATGGATTCAGAGGCCCCCCCCTATGCCAAAATGTAACAAAAATTATGGTGTTTCCCCCCCAAAATCCATACCAGACCCTTATCCGAGCATGCAGCCTGGAGGTCAGGAAAGGGAGGGGACGAGGAAGAACACAGCAGTGGGAGAAGTCGGCGGCAGGAGAAGTAGGTGGCGGGAGAGACAGCGGCAGGACAGCTAAGAGTGATTTTACAATAAAGGACTTGTCAAAAACCAGCTCTTGTTTTTTTTTTCCTTTTTACTGCTTTTTGGGGTGAATGGGTAGGGGTACGATGTACCCGATACCCATTCACATAGGGGGGCCAGGAACTGGGTGCCCCCTGATTCTGATAAGCCCCCTGCCTTAAGACCCTGACAACCACAGGCCAGGGTTGGGAAGAGGCCCTTGTCCCCATCAACTTAGGGACAAGGTGCTTTGGGGGGGGCCCAAAGCACCCTCCCCATGTTGAGGGCATGTGGCCTGGTATGGTTCAGGAGGGGGGTGCTCGCTCATCCCCCCATCCTGATCTCCAGGCTGCATGCTCGGATAAGGGTCTGGTAAATTTTGTTTAAACTATTGTTTTTGTGGGGTTTTTTTTTTGTTTTCTTAATTTGGTGCTTAGAGAGAATGCACATTTAGTTGACATATTTTCATGGCTTACTTAGTCCACAAAAGAATTAGTAGAGCCCTGGAATTCAGCATTGGAGCAGGGATTTTCTTTTTTTTGGGGGTGGGGGTGGTTCTTCCCCCATTACACTCTCTTTTGTATGCAACTAGATTTAAAGGGGTATGAATAGTTTGCACTTTTAAAATATGTATTTTGAGTCTGCAAAAGTCAAAACGCAAAGTCCAAAAAATCTACTTTTTATTTCAACATTAGTATAAACATTTGTTACATTAATGTACTTGGGCCAAGTAAAGAAAAAGGCGTGGAAATTATGCTCCAGCATTTGACAATATAGTTAGAAGGTGCTCTGCTCAAAATAGCTTACAATCTACAAGGGTATGACACTAAAAAGTAGACACATTATACAAATCACAATAGAAAAGCAGGGATACAAGCATGTTATTACAAGCATGACAAACCTTATTGGTGATCAGAAGTCTTCGCCCCAAACCCCAAAAAAGTTACATGCCAGGGATAGAAAGCAAGCTAATAACAAGCATGACAAACCTTTGTGGTGATCAGAAGGCCTCTCTCCAAACCCCTAAAAAGTTAAATGGCAGGATTCTCATAAGCAAAAAACAGCCAAAATTAATACAAAAGCCAAAAAGTCAGCACACAAACTACATTGACACACAGCAGGAATGAATTAGCAGGAACCTTCCTTTTCATCTAAATCATTACATAGCAGTTGTAAGTCTAACATGTGAGATTTAGAAGCAATCAAACCACAGTCTTAGTGGGGTGTGGGTCAGGAATTATGCCCCCCCCCCCCCAAAAAAAACAAAACCAAAACAAAAACCATATCTATTTGTAACCCAACATACACAGTGTAAACAAAGATTCTGGCCTCTCAGGTCAAACACCCGCCACAAATGCAGGCCTTTAAATAACCTAGCTAAGATTGCTAGCACAACCTCCAGCCACCAGTGTAATTGTTTCTGCCTCTTGAGGCAAACCTCAAATGCTCACACCTGTTCATTAGGAATACCACACTCTTTACAAATGAAAAAATGCATCAGCAGATATATCCATGCAGGGTAAACCTACAAATAACAAATGTTGTAGGCTCTGGCCATGATCAGTGATCCCAAAAATCTCCAAATCGAACTTGTACGTTGTTGGGCATGTGGAGGGTCCAAAACGAGAAAGGACAACTTTGTGAGGGCTGCTTCAGACAAATTGGTGACAAAGCGCATTTGTCATCCATCATAAGCATACGACATTAAAATATGTGGACAGGATCACACCAGGCTTATACATCCATATCTGGGGCAAAACACCCCAGTTCTAGATTTGGGGCAAATCCACGCTTGCTTGATTTATAATCTGATTTCTTGGGGTTCCATTATGTGAAACCCATCAAAAATGTAATCACTGGTGAAAAAATACATTTTTACAACACAACGGAGGAAGAACATACAAACCTCTAGCCAGGGAGCAGGATTGGGATTTGAACCAAGGATCTCAGTGCTGCTAGGCAGAAGTGCTAACCTTTTAACCACTGTGCTGCTACAAGTTTGTAGGCTGCATCTCTGTGGTGTCAAACTGTCCTAAGTCCCGGGGTGAAAGAAGTTAATCAATGCAGATGTACTGTGGAAGGCCAGAGAATCAATGAACAACCTGTTTCTGGAATATGCCATCTGTGGCTGGATATTGCTACTGTCAGCATGCTGAGTGATAAACAGCTGTCATTTTGTGGGTTTTGGCTTGGTAAGAGGATGCAATTAGTGGTGGTGGGGAAATGTTAAGGCTGTCCTAGTCCTTGCCCATGGAAAACATATGACACAATTTGCAATGGAATTCCACCACCTATATGTCCAAAGAAATGCAGTATATGTGTATTCCACCACCTATATGTCCAAAGAAATGCAGTATATGTGTATTTAAGTGTAGCTCGGTGGCTTACAGGTTAGCACATCTGCCTAGAAGCCCTGAGGTTCTGGGTTCAAGTCCCAAACATGCCACTTCATGTAGAGAAGTTGTCTGTTCTCCCTATGTTGTTAAACATAACTCCTGACTCCGGGCCTTACATAAATTATCTCTAAATAAATAATTTAGAGATAATTTATGTAAGGCCCTGAGTCAGGAGTTATGCTTAACAACATAGGGAGAACAGACAACTTCTCTACATGAAGTGGCATGTTTGGGATACAAACCCAGAACCTCAGGGCTGCTAGGTAGACGTGCTAACCTGTAAGCCACCAAGCTGCTACGTGTGGAACCCTCCTACACATAAATACACGTATACTGCATTTCTTTGGACATATAGGTAGTGGAATTACATTAGTCAGGAGTTATTCTTCTTGAGTTATTCTGTGATATTTGGTGGTTCTTGGTGTGTGAGTGTAGAATAGTAATGTTACCCTCTGAATTTTGGGAATGCCATTTTTATTTCTGATGTTGGTACACATATCACATTTTTTGGGCTAAAAATGATGATCATTTGGAAGTAAAAAAAAAAAAAAAAAAAAACCATTTTAAATTTGCATCAGAAATGGTATTATTTGTGGTTTATAAGACACCTGTGTAAGTTTGGTTAAGAATTTTTGTGAGATGGACAGCAGCAAGTAAGAGACAGGGAAAAATATATTTTACCAAAACATAACACATTCTAGCATTCTTAGGCCCCTTTCACATGCTGTCAGTTTTCGTCCGATCTCTCCATAGAAATCAATTGCGCTCGACAGGCCTCTCCCCACTCAGTGAGCAGAGACGGGTCTGTCATCCGCCGGCTCAGTGAAGATCAATGGAGAGATCTCCCGCTGAGCTGGCAGACTCCGCTGAAACGGATCCGCCTTGTGTAGAAGTGGCCTTAAAAAAAATAAATAAATAGAGAAGAAGCAACATTGTTGAAAGGACAATTTCTTTGAGATAAAGATACATCAGCGCTATAGTGAATTCCGTTTGGGTGCTAATAACCGTGATTGCGGCATTTTAGTGCTAATTACCGTGATTGCTGTAATTTTGCCGCTAATTAGCGCTATAGTAAATGACCCCCATTTTGTTTGTGTCTTTGCAGCCTGAATGAATAGAGACACATTTTTTTTTTGTTTCATCCAGCTGTATTTCTTTAGTGCAAATTACAGTATAACATCCATGTGAAAGATATAACCGCAACATGTCAAAAAAAACAAAACAAAACAAACAAACAGAATCGCGGAGTTGGAAAAAGGATCACCCCCTCCTAAAAATGACTTGTAAACCCAATCACCTTCTCAATGGCACACAAAGCCATATTACTTTCAACTCTGAACAGCTGTAGTCATCATGAAAATAGCTTTCCTGGAGAGTTTTAGTCCCTGGTAGTGCAACTGAAGCAAACAATCAACTATGGGTGGCAAGGCACAGTCAAAAGATCTCCAGGATAAATGTTGTGGACTGGCACAAGTCAGGAGATGGATACAAAAAAAAAATGTCAAAGATTTAATCAATGCCTAGAAGCACAGTGAAGTCTATTATTAAGAATTGGAAGGAATTTGGTACAACGCAGACCCTCCTTGGATCAGGACGTCACTCCAAACTGGATGAAAGAGCCAGGAGGAAACTGGTCAGAGAGGTTACCAAGAGGCCTACAGCAACTCTAAAGCAGTTGCAGGAATTTATGGCAAATTTGGCCATTGTGTGCATGTGACAACAATATCACAAATTCTCCACAAATGTAGCTTATATGGGAGGGCCACTCCTCAAAAAAGGCCACATGCAGTCATGACTGAGCTTTGCCAAAACACGCCTCGAAGATTCTGAGGCCACGTGCAAAAAGGTGTTCTGGTTACATGAGACTAAAATTGAATGATCTGGCCTCAACATCAAACAATATGCCTGGTGGAAATCCAATACAGCCCACAATCCAAAGAACGCCATTCCTACAGTAAAGCATGAAGGTGGTAATATCCTGTTTTGGGGGAGTTTCTCTGCAGCAGGGACTGGTGCACTTTTCAGGATAGAAGGAAAAACGGATGGGGCAACATACTTTGAAATTGTTGTGGAAAATCTGCTGCCCTCTTCCAGGAAGTTGTCAATGGGAAGAAGGTTTACCTTCCAACATGACAACGACCCAAAGCACACAGCAAAAATGACCACACAGATGTTGAAGGAGAAAAAGGTGAAGGTCTTTGCATGGCCTAGTCAGAGCCCAGACTTAAACCCCATTGAAAATCTGTGGAATGACTTGAAGACTGCAGTCCACAAACGGTCACCATCAAATTTAACTGAACTTGAGCAGTTCTGCAAAGAAGAGCGGGTAAATATTGCAAAAAGTCTAGATGTGCAAAGTTGTTAGAGACACATCCCAACAGACTATAGTCTGTAATTAAAGCAAAAGGTGGTTCAATAAAATACTGACACAAGGGGTGATCCTTTTTCCAATTTAGTGATTCAGATTTTTTTTTTTTTTTTTTTGACATGTTGGTGTTACATCTTTCACTTGGATGTTATAAGTTGCACTGAGTAAATACAGCTGGACAAAACAAAAACTGCGTCTGTCTTCATGTAAGGCTGCAAAGCAACAAAATGTGATTAAATTTAAAGTGGGATGATTCTTTTCTATACCCAGTGTATGTGCAAATTCGCTACTAATATGGTTTGTACATTGAATGTATATGCTATTAATAATCTTTTCTTATATAAAGCTTGTATTATCTCCATACTGGTGTGCATCTATATATTCATTGAAAATGTTATATGCTGTTTGCAGTAGTTCCGTCTGCTCCCAAATTACTTTGATTAGGTTACTGGTTAATTTTGCAAGAAGGGAATCCCTTCTGTTTACAGAGGCCCTGTCCTGGGTGGAAGCACTGCTGACTTCATTAACAAACTCACTCTTGCACTTAGTGAGAGTTCTGGTTCTTATATTTACCTACAGGTTTGGCTCAATACACTGGGGAAGGACATTTCTTATAACCCCCAAAAGAGGTCTACAATTCCAAAATAGACATTCTAGAATAAATGTTTTAGATAAGATACATCTGGGTCCCTGTTAGAAGTTCTTTAATCCAATACCTAATATTTACCAATTAATGAATGAATGAATGAATTGTGTCTTTGGCATGATTGACTTTTATTTATGTCTAGATACGGAAAAGTAAAGTATATGGGCTTTTATAGCTTCATAAGCATTCTTATGGAGAGCTAACATATGGTGGTAATTAAGCTTGAGCTGGGTTCTTAACATCCTCCCAACATAAATAGGTAAGGTTACACTTTTCTTGAAGATACATAGAGTTTGGTATATGAGAATAGAAGTTCTTTATATGATATCGCTTGATTAAGATATAAATAAGAACAATAACCTTTCATTGAATATAATATACAAACTGATTTATGTAACATTATGTAATATATCTGATAGATAAAGTTATATTGTGTCGCCTATTGTGTAGTTATATTGCAGCTAATAACAAACAATCCACCAATTCACCCCACTGCCAGATTTCATACATCACTTCCAGAGACAATGAACAGTCTTTTGCTGGTTTTATTTTTTTGTGTAGCGGTCACTACCTAAAGGTAGGTGATCTAGAAGTGTTCTAGTGACAGAATCCAGTTCCAGGCAAATTTAGCCAGGCCTGTGTTCCTATTCCAGGCCTGTTTGGTTTGATCAAAGAGTGGGAGTGTTCGTATAGTGGGAGGTATGATCACCTACATTCTGGCTCAAAGATCCTCTCCTGCTTTCAGTGGAATTTTTCTGGAAGGGAGGTTGGACTTGAGAACTGAGTGGCAGGCAGCTCATGTGGGGGGCTCTGACCAATCATTAATTTGCATTGGCAGAGGGCAGGCCTCCTATATAAAAGTTGGGGTCACATGCTTCCGGGCTCTCCTGTGTGAAGCACAAGAAAGACAGCACGGCGTGCTGAGGGGCCATACCGGGCAACCCCATGCGGGGGGGGATGTGCTGTGTGCGTGAAGGAGGGATGGAGGAGCCACAGAGGAAGGAGTTAAAGTGATCCCTGTGGAGTGCATCAGGTTGCTGTGGTCGGGGGAACCCAGTGCTTGATGGTAAAGAGGATCCAATGGAGGAAGTAGAAGTAAAGAGGCGGAAGTGAACCCGCTTATCGGATTTCTGTGACTGAAGAACATGGGACTTTGATATGAAGAGATAGTCAGTGTAACGTTCAAAGAAGTAAAAACGCTAGAGAAAGTAGCGTAACAAACTGTGTGACTGTGGAACACAGTATGGACAATAATGGACAGGCTGGAGCAATAGTCAGTCGTTTATTATGTGTTCAGTTCACATTTCTATAACTTCCAAAGACCAAAGGGTGTTGGTATGCGGGTCATGAAGAAGGTGGTGCAGCCCTTCGACCTTAGAGGATTAATACCCCAAAGGAAGCACATCAAGTCGGGCAGAGAAACTATTCAGAGTAGTAAATCTTCAGCCAGATTGACTGCAGTGAGAATCAATAGAAGGGAATTATTTAGAGTGATTCGCCTTGTTAACTGGAAGTAATAGTCTATCTATCCTTTTTGAATTCTTTATGGGCATCTCATACATCCCTGATATCTCTCAAAGTTTCATCCCATCAATAAAAGCAAAGAAAAAGGAGTACCGTATATACTCGAGTATAAGTCGAGGTCCTAATTTACAACAAAAAAAAAATGGGAAAAACTTAGTGACCCGAGTACAAGACGAGGGTGAGAAATGCACAGCTACTGTAAGTGGAAAAGAGGGTCAACAATGCCCATTTGCAGCATCACTGTGCCCATTTGCATGCCTCACTGTCCCTCTTTGCAGCCATAGGTCCAATGTCAAGCACTTTTCTGCAGCAGAGAATGACATTTTCCGAACCGGTTTTGGGGCCCTGTATCTCAGGGCCACTTGGAGCTAGGAACCCCAGCTTTGGATATGTTATGGTACCAGTTTCACTGGGTTTGCACACCAAATTTGGGGTTCCTAGCACCAAGTGGCCCTAAGATATGGGGCCCCAAATTCGGTTCAGAAAATGTCAAGCACTTTTCTGCAGCAGAGAATGACATTTTCTGAACCGATTTTGGGGCCCCATATCTCGAGGCCACTTAGTGCTAGGAACTGCAGCTTTGGATATGTTGTGGTACCAGTTCCACTGGGTTTGCACCAAATTTGGGGTTCCTAGCACCAAGTGGCCCTGAGATACGGGGCCCCAAAGACGGTTCGGAAAATGAAATTTTTTGCTGCAGAAAAGTGCTTGACTCCAGTATAAGTCGAGGGGGGCACTTTCAGCACAAAAAATGTGCTGAAAAACTCGACTTATACTCGAGTATATACGGTAATTGACTGTTATGTTTCTAAGGATTGACAAGGGGATGGGGCAGGGTGAATGGCAGATTGAACAACTAATTCAGCAGCTCCTGCAGGGGGTAGTGCGCTACATTTGTTTTATTGGGGGGTACAACTTGGATAGGGATTGGGAATATTGGATGCCCATAGGATTTATTATTGCCATCATATTTATAATTTAAGCACAACAGCACAATGTTAGAGCCAGAAGATTAGATGTGCATGGACATTGAATGTGAATCTCCTGCATCTCCATGCAGACCGTTACTCCTCCTGCACTTGTTTCCTTCTACCCACACTGGTTTCCCCCTGCTCAAACTTGTAGTTACAGTATTAAAGTATGTCACATCTTCTATTGGGTAATAGGGACCCACTCTGAATAAGTCCCTCTACAGGCTCTGGTTGCACGCTACTTGTCCTGCAGAACCTTTCCCCGGAGGCCTAGTAGTTTAAAAGCATGACTTAGATGGTGGACTACTGTTTCCAGCCAGCCTAACTTGCAAATCCAGTTCCCTCAGGCCACATTGATTTGACACAGATCCCCACAGTCTCTCCTCTAATCCAGGACTCCTCATCATCCACCGTGTGTATGATGAAGACTCTGATAATGACCGTGTAAAAGCAGAGTTCCCTAACAGACTTCCTGGCACATCCAGCCCTCCACTGTGGTAACACTCACTGACCTTCCACTGCCCTGAGTCCTTGATGAGGAACTTGACCGGACCATGCGTTCCGGCAGCTTCACCTGTCCCTCTGCTCCAGAAGTTCCCTACCACCGACCGTGTGGTGGCAGAGACATTGCCAATGACCGTGTAGAGGCAATGTTCTCTCACAGTTCTCCCCGGGCCTTCTCCTGTGATCAGCACACCGATGGGTGTCCTCCTGCTGCTGCTTAGCACTCCATTCCTCACTTCACTCAGCCGACTTCTCTCCCTCAGTGGCATATCACCTCAGCTTATATAGGAGGTCTGCCCCCTGCCAATACCAGATGGGGATTGGTCAGGGTTCCCACATAAGCTGCCTGCCACACCAGATCCAGGCCCAGCCCCTCTTCCAGAATCTTCTCTCTGATAGCAGGGGAGGTGGCCCAGAATTAGAGCACAGGTGGTCACACCCACTGCTAGTCTGACCACTCCCAGCCCCTAGATCAAAACAGAAAGGCCTAGCTTGCAGCATAGGCCTGCCTAAATTTGCCTGTGCTGAACCCTAGTAAAATAACCCTTACTAGCACCTACCTACTGGTAGAGTGTGCTACAATCGTATAAGTATATGTTGTACAGATGGTTCATATTAATCTCAAGGGATTCCTATGGTATGTCAGCGTAGTTGTTTCATCTTGTATTTCAACAGCCAGGCCTCAGTGAGGGGAGTGGAAGCTAGCTTTCATTAGAAGAGTCTGTAGGACAATAAGACTCAGAGGAACTTTAAATGAACCCCTTTAAAGATAAAGTTGGTGTCAGATTTTAGGAGTAAAAGCTAGGAACAGAAGCACAGTTGGGCAAATTTGCTTCAGACACACCACAAGGAAGCTTCTCTCACACACACACACACACACACACACTTCAATCTTCATATTAGGACTATAACTACATTATTAATGTTATTTTTGCATTCTACATTTTGATATTGTTCTTGTAATATTTTGCTATTTTATTATTAAATTAATTTGAGTTTTTACACAAGAACTGAACGGACTTTCTTGGAACTTCTCATCAATATAAGTTATTGAATATCGATAATTATACCGATGCAACAATTTCTAACAGTCCCCAGGACCACTCATCTGTCATTGCCATTACAGCCCCATAATTAAATTTATTTTACATTATGAGAGAAGTCGAGTAGATAAATAAAAATCCTTCTTGAGTAGGACAGCCAAGAACTCAAACGTATCAATTTTCACTGGATTGAACATGTGAAGGGGAAATCCAGATTATACACCGCTATTTCCAAAATAATACAAAAGCACCAATTCCTACATACATGCATGTTGTGAACTAAATAAAGCTGTAACATGATATAAAATGTGTTACACAACAGAAACCCATTTGTTATTGCTACAGTTGCCAATTAGCATTTTGTCACCCAATGGGGCAGCGCTGTTATACCGCCAGCAAAGCGCCGCCACTTATGGCAAGTTTACAGGTTCTAAAGCCATGAGACTCTTTCCCCAGCAATATATTAGTGGCATGTTAGAGATCACAGACCAGTAACTAGCAGAAACAAACAACAATTAATTTTAAGAGTCATATCTTTAAAGCAGTTAATCTGACACTGAGTAAACAGTCGGTAGCAAATTCTTCCATGTTCATGTATTTTAAATGACAATGACTGATTCAATACCAGAGAATGCTTGGTGAAAGTCACATTCACTGCTTTACAATCAAACTACTAAGAGTAATATAGTAAGTACATAATTAGGAGGCAGTCATGGCCTAGTCAGTAAATACTGAAAGCACTGACAAGTGTGTTCTACATATCTGCAGCTTTCAGAATTAATTTTTCAAAGAAAATGTAAAACCAAATACTGCTTTTATAAAGAGTTAAAGTCTAAGTCCAGGCATTACCCCCATTTACCCCCAAACCTCTCTTGCTTCCTAGAGCATAGCCCAACATTTTTCTTAATTTTACCTTGTTCCTGTAGTTTAGAAACAGATTTTATTACTTTCTATGATATTATCACTTGACTTGTAAAATTCTCATGGGGCAGCTGCTAGAAGCTCAGTCCCTACACATGTAGGCATGCCCAATAACTACTTCATCCAAGAGCCCTTTCCATCACATAGCGTATGGCCAGACTTTTGGAAGTCAAGTAAAGAAAAAGTGTGAAAAAGATAAAATTATTGCCTGTTGTACAAAGATATTCTAAAATGTCCAGGACAGATTTGTTCATACCCATATAATTAATTATAATGGGATCATAGTGATATTACAAAGTAACTGTTTTCTTTAATTAGTATCACGCATATCTTTAATCATGTAGTCATTCAAATGGAAAAAAAGTGGTCACACTGCTTATGGTACAATGTGTGCTCCACACTGAACATGGACCAGAGAAAGCAAAAGAGAGAGCGGTCTAAGGAGATCAGAAATAAAAATGATAGACCAGTATGTTAAAAAGGTAAAGACTTTAAGACTGTCTCCAAGCAGCATGAGGTTCCTGTGACTACAGCTTTAAATCTTATTAAGAAGATTAAGACCCCTTTCACACTGAGCCGCCCTGGGAGTTAGCGGTAAAGTGGCGCTATTTTTAGTGCCGCTTAACTGTCGTTTTAGCGGCACCATTCGGCTGCTAGCGGGGCGGTTTTTACCCCCCTGTTAGCGGCCGAAAAGGGGTTAAATCAGCCAGCGAAACGCCGCTGTAGCGGCGCTTTGCCGGCGGTATAGCAGCGCTGCCCCATTGTTTTCAATGGTGAGGAACGGTGTATTCACCGCTGCAAAGAAGCTGCTGGCAGGACTTTTTGTGACACCCTGCCAGTGCAGCGCCCCAGTGTGAAAGCACTCAGGCTTTCACACTGGGTTTGCAGCTGAGGCTTTTTTCAGGCGCCTTACAGGCACTATTTTTAGCTGTAGAAAAAATAATGACATTTTTGTTAAGCCAAAAGGTGATTTAAAGAGTCATTGTAATAATGTGATGAAGATTTTTCTTTTGTTTGTTCACTTTGCTGCATTCGAAAACAATATAAAACATTTTCCTTTCGACCGATTCGAAAATGTATCGATTTGAAAGTTTCAAATCTAAAAAATCTGTATATTCGAAAAAAAAATTTGAAAATTCCAAATACGAATTGAACAAATCAACCGTATTGAACTAAACAAAATAACTAGATTAACGAATCAAAACGAAACTAATTTTTTCATCATGCACATGTCTAATTAAGGCCGTGGGAGTGCAGCCAACCTCCCTGGACATGGTTGCAAGAAGAAAATCAATCCCGGATTTAACAGAAGTATAGTGCAACTGGTAGACCAAGAGCCAAGGAAATTTTTCAAAGTAGTACAAGCTGAATTCCAAGAAAAAATTACTTCAATTGCTTTTTGAATAGTAGTGAAAAGGAAGAATCCACTATAGAAAGGAATATAAAAAGTCGAGACTAGAATGTGCCAAAATGCATTTTGACACACCGCAATGCTTCATATGAGACAAAACTAACGTTATTTGGCAAGTCACATTAGTTCTATGTTTGCAGATGAAAAAAAAATTAAGCTTTCAAAGAAAAGATCACCAAACATACTGTGAAATGTGGAAGAGGCTTGGTTATGTTTTGGGGCTGCTTTGCGGTGTCTGGCACTGGGTGTCATGAATCTGTTCGAAGCACAATGAAATCTTGAAACTATCAAATAATTCCCAAGCAAAACGCATTGTCCAGTGTCATAAAGCCCTGTCTCAGTCAGAGGTAATGGATCAATTGTGGACTAATTTGATGGTACCCTTCCAAAATGAAAAACAAAAAAAAAGGAAGAAACCACAATTTACTCTGAAATAACTTACCTGCGAAGAAAAGAAAACGATGCTATCATAGTGATGAATAGTGTAAAAATGTAGCGCATGGTGAACATACATAAATACCGTAATGGTAGTGAGAACATAGTCCATATAACCACAAGTCCTTCGACAAAAAGTGTAGTAAACTAAATATGTGACAAAAATAGTCTGAATTGCCAATGGCAAACAGGTAAGTGATGTGCTGTCCAGTTGGGAGTGAACACAGATACAACAACAACTCAGGAGGATGGGAATTCAAATGTTGACACAGAATATGTAGATCCGTACAAGAGAGCAACTTCAATTGGAATCCTGGAGGTAAGGTGTACCAAGTATGGCAAAGGCTGGACATTGACTCCCATCAGGATGATATGTGGAAAAAGAAAAATTGTGCTTCCACATAGTGCAGATAAAAGAGGCTGCGGGTCCGCGAGACTGGATCTTCAGGTCGGTCTGTTGGTTGGCTACTTGGCCCGCTTGTCCTTCTATTGTTGCATGTGGAAGCACAATTTATTTTTCCACATATCATCCTGATGGGAGTGAATGTCCAGCCTTTGCCATACTTGGTACACCTTACCTCCAGGATTCCAATCGTGAGTTCCAGTAGTGACGACTGATCTTGATGACCCCTGGAGATCCCGGAGAATTTGCCTTAGAGGTTCCAACCACCTGGACATCCCTCCATCTGCCTTGTGTGGCGCATTGCCTTCAAGACTCCATGTCGCTGACAGTGGAGTCCACTTGATCTGGTAAGAATATGCACTTATTACTCATCCATTGATGTTTTCATCTGAAGTTGCTCTCTTGTACGGACATACATGTCACATATTTAGTTTACTACACTTTGTCGAAGGACTTGTGGTTATATGGACTATGTTCTCACTACCATTACGGTATTTATGTATGTTCACCATGCGCTATATTTTTACACTATTCTTTGTATTGTTTTTGTCATATCGTATGTAGCTGCTCATTTCTCCTTTTTTAGTTAGCGTAGTGTTTCTCCTCACATTTTTTACTATCATAGTGATGCCCTATGCCTCAATATTGCTTGTTACATAAGAATCAGTACATCCCCCTCATCCCCCAAACCCTCCCTTCTACTGACATGTAACCAAGGTTTTGGGTATTGTATTATGGACAGGAGAAGGCCTGGTCTCTAATACACTGAAGTACAGGAACTGCTAAAGGTTCCAGGCAGCACAGAATGAGAATTTCTGCAGATGGAGGTACAGTATGTGCCAACGTATGCTGCAATTAGCTTTGCAGATTTATTTCTACATATAAGTTTATGTCAAGTAATATTAGGTCGCATGGTCTGTAGCTATACACTCTGTGGATTGCTTTCTCTAAGAGAACTTTTTCAGACTAACACTGGTTACTGGGTGGATTTACTAGAACAGGGAAGGCATATCACCCCCTGTTTGCAAAGCTTTCCATGCAGGAGTGGCCTGCCAAATGGGAAACTATAAAAATCAAAAGCTAGGCATGCCCTGGCTGAATATTAAAATGCAACAGACTGCAAACCATTCACCCATCTGCAAAAGGCATTGGAGTTCCAATGTATGTACTGTTACTTTCTAATAAAAGCGTCTTCAAATTTCCACTTTTCTCTTGCATTTGTTAAAATGATGCAGAGATCATGAAAAGTCTAAAACAAAGTCTAATGACCTAAAACATATCTAGGTGATGCACCCTGTAGTACTTTGACATTCTTGTGGTAGTCTTCATACCTATTCCTATGTCCCTGTGAGACCTCCTTAAATCCTGTCACATTTTGAATGCCAATCAATCACTCAGTCATGCAACATTGTACCCATATTAATTTTGAATCCTTTCTGAGACAAATAGAGCTTTTCATTTAGTGGAATTTAATCACTACTGGGCTTTTTTTAATTTGCGCTATAAAACTAAAAAGTACCCAAAATTTTTAAATAAAAAGCAAGTTTGTTTCGGTAATTAAATTTATGAAGAAAGATTATTTGCAAAATTTGGACCAAAATGTATTCTGCTACATTTCTTTGGTAAAAAACTCAAATCAGTGTATATTATTTAGTCTGTGTGTTAGTCTAGTGTCTAAAAACTTTGGTGTATACTGTATATATCTAAAAATTGATCAGTCCTGATGTACTGTACTAAACAGTCTCCTTTCCCTACAATGCCAGCACAGTACAAATACCCCCCAAATGACCCCTTTTTGGAAAGTAGACAGTCCAAGGTATTTAGCAACAGGAATGGTGAGTTTTTTGCAGTTGACATTTTTTGCCACAATTTTTTAGATGATAAAGAAACTAAATAAAATTTGTTTTTTTCTTCAAATTTTATTTATTTTTTTACATACTGTCACCAGAGCAGTACAGTGTCATCATATGACAATGATTAGGGACATTGACTGGTGACAGTAATATATATTTAAATTTTTCTAACTTTATTTTTTCCCTTTTTTTTTACATTTTTGTACTGCTCTGGGGGTTTGATCAGGACTTTTTTTCACTATGATTGATGGTATCCATTCATGTGCCATTGTGATAGCTGTGATTGGCTATAGCTATCACATGGTACAGGTCCGCAATGATTGGTCCCTGTACCATATCACAGAGATCACAAAAGAACACAATGAATGGCTATGAATGAAAGCCATTGTGTACTATTGACATTTGATCGCTGTCAATAGATTGGTCACAGCAATCTCATGGTACCAGGGCCAGCACAGTATGATCGGTCACAGCGGGTGACAGATCATGCTGCTGTGTGCCCCCTAGGGCGCAGACAAGGCATGCACCTGGAGGGCGTCATATGACATCCACTCAGGATAGTAGTGCTCCCGCCCGGCCTATTTTAAAAGGAAAAAAAAAAAAGTGCAAGAACAGCATGCATCTAAACCACCTCACATTATATTGCCTCCAACAGGATAAGGATTGAAAACACACAGCTAAAAAGGCTCAAGAACGGCAAAGAAAAAAAACACTGAACTATTCTGATGTGGCCTTCTATGAGCCCTGGTCTGAATCTTATTGGACATGTATGGAAAGAGCTGAAACATTCAGTTTGGCAGCCTTCCCCACCTGAGACAGCTGAAGCAGTTTATTCAAGAAGAGTGAGCCAAACAACCTGTTGGCAGGTGCAGAGGTCTCATTGAAAGCTATAGAAATCACTATAAAAGGTTATACCATAAAACATTGGGTTATGGTCCCATAATTTCTGTCCATGCCATTTGCAATTGTTTTACCATTTAAAATATTCTGTTTAAAGAAAATCAGACTTTGCTTTTGATTCAATATGGAATACATTATGATGGATGACAATTTGTTTAGTCCGCTTCAAGGTATATTAGAAAAAAATGTGGTTTATTTTTTTTTTCATTGAAGGGTACCAACAAATTAATCCACAATTGTAGGTTTTATTCACTTGCAATGTACCTCTTAAACTTACTAGTAAATGTGACTACTCCAAGAAGAATCAATTTTCCAACACAGCCACATCCTCTTTGGATATCATAACCCACTGCTGTTCTGACAGTGTCTAGAGCTCTGGGTCTGCTGGTACCATATCCAAGATGGTGGCGACCAGTATCAATCTCAGGGCTTTTGGATGTCTACACAGGTTAGGCTTTTACAGACAAATAAAATATTTTATGGACATGAATGGTCTGGTGACAGGGTCTCTTTTTTATTATATAATAAGCATGCCAAGAATGCCTTTGTGCTTTTAGTGCAGTAAACTGAAGCATTCAGAATGTCATAATTCATTAATGGTAAAGTGTAAATGTTAAACATTTCCCTGTGTCACCCATAAAGCAGCCATAAATTGCTATCTAGTGGTTAGTGATATCAGGGAGTGAGGAGTTAGGTTAATCAATAGAATATCTCACAGAAATTTTTAAGTAGAGTGAGGGAAAGGTTAGAACCTTTTTCAGATGTTTGTTGTATCAGTGTCTTCCATACCTATGATGCTTGTTAAGCAAGAAAAAGTGGAATATAACTGCGCATCAAAAATGTATATAATATATGCTGCGATGTCCTAAATGTGACACAAACACACAACGTAAATGGAAAAAATGGTGACTCGCGCTGAAACAAACTATAATGTATATGGCTAAGAGGTAACCATAACCTTAAAGAAACCAAATACAAAATGAAAATGTGATAGTACACTATGCAAAAATTGGGGGAGTATTCAAGCCCCCTTAAGCAAATATAGAGATTATATACAATAATGTATCAAAATTGGTGCAAAAAATCTTTAAAACACAAAAAGTTCGTGTATAACATATCGAATAAAATCAAAAATATTAGAGAAATAGTCCATATGAGAAAACACCCAAAAAGTGATTTGGCAATCCTGGATTATCCAATTGTATGGAATCCTAGGTGTAGGGGTCCACCACCATAGATAGAGAGCCTTGCCGCTTACCAGAACCCCATGACCCCCCGTTACAGAGGGTCTAAATGGGCTGTGAAATCCTGCTATTCCGGAACTCCCAGGAGTCAGGATGGAGGCTGGAATGGGACATCAGGAACTGTAGTGGAGATGAATGCATCCACAGGGAAAAAAAAAGGACTTGGCCCTCAGCGAAGTAGTATCATCATAAAAAGAGAGAAAGAGGAGGGCTCCGATATTTTAAATAAATATCGTTTGATTTTACACTAATAGTAAACACTCACATGTAAAATAGAAAAGAACATCCTCAGAAGAAGAACAGTCTGTGGTACCGGCCGGATGATCACAGACAGCCCGTCCTGTTGGATTTGCAACGGCAGTGGGAGGTGACGCGATGATACTGCTCAGCCCTACGCTGCGTTTCGCAAAAGAATTGCGTCTTCCAGGTGCCCGGAAGACGCAATTCTTTTGCGAAACGCAGCGTAGGGCTGAGCGGTATCATCGCGTCACCTCCCACTGCCGTTGCAAATCCAACAGGACGGGCTGTCTGTGATCATCCGGCCGGTGCCACAGACTGTTCTTCTGAGGATGTTCTTTTCTATTTTACATGCGAGTGTTTACTATTATTTTAAATAAATATCGTTTGATTTTACACTATCGGAGCCCTCCTCGTTCTCGCTTTTATGATGATACTACTTTGCTGAGGGCCAAGTCCTTTTTTTCCCTGTGGATCCATTCATCTCCACTACAGTTCCTGATGTCCCATTCCAGCCTCCATCCTGACTCCTGGGAGTTCCGGAATAGCAGGATTTCACAGCCCATTTAGACCCTCTGTAACGGGGGGTCATGGGGTTCTGGTAAGCGGCCAGGCTCTTCATCTATGGTGGTGGACCCATACACCTAGGATTCCATACAATTGGATAATCTAGGATTGCCAAATCACTTTTTGGGTGTTTTCTCATATGGACTATTTCTCTAATATTTTTGATTTTATTCGATATATTATACACGGAACTTTTTGTGTTTTAAAGATTTTTTGCACCAATTTTGATACATTATTGTATATAATCTCTATATTTGCTTAAGGGGGCTTGAATACTCCCCCAATTTTTGCATAGTGTACAATCACATTTTCATTTTGTATTTGGTTTCTCTATGATGCTTGTTGCCTTCAAATGTATGTCTGGTCCAAAAACTTTATTTTTTTATTATTTTTTTTTTGGATAGGAGTGGGGAGGCCAAGGATGCTGTCAAATTTTTATTGCTATCTAGGACTGCATTAAAGATATTTCACCTCACTTCCTGCGGACATGAGACAGGAAGTGAGGGGAACATTTGTAACAGGGGCACAGAGAGCAATAAAAATCTGGCAAGGATTTTAGCTTTTCCCTCCTCTACTAAAAAAAAACAAAACTGCATGTCTTTCTCCTTGGAAATTTATCCCCATTTCAAGTCTGTACAAATGTTACTAGAAGAACAGGAAGGAAGGAGAAATCCCTCTAATAGAACACTAGATAGCAGTAAAACCTGAAAAGCACTCTAACGCTTCCCCACTTTTTTCAAAACAAAGTTTGGCGTTGCCATACACTTTAATGTCTGGGTCACAGACAGCAATAAATCCTACTGCCAGTCCTCATACCTCTGCACCGTTTCCAAAACTAATACAAGACATTTAGGCTATCTTAATAATATACAAATTAACACTAACAAAAATTTACAAACAGTAGAGAACAATGCACAAAAGACTACATGCAGACATGGGATCTGTTTTCTGGAATGCCTGGGACTTGGTGTTTTCTAAAAGGGCTTTTCAATAATTTGGAAATCTTGTATGTATTTGCATATTTATCTTCTCTTTATCTTAAAATTCTTGTCCAATGAGATTGGCTCTACTTCCATAGCTGTCAATGTTCCCAGTAAACTCGCAGGCACCTTCTTTCAGTAGGTTAAATGGTGATGTTACATGCCACCTACCTCAGCAACCACCCCCAGGCTGGTTCGACGTTTAGCAGGACATGAGAGGTTTGGACAACTTCCAAATATGGGGTAATGTACTGCAGACAGAGGCAACTATGTACCTCAATATATTACTGTGGGAGATAATACTTGCTGCTAAGTTATCTAGAATGGTACAGGCTGAGCTGCAAACCACCAATTGAACCCAAGAGCTGCTTTACCAACTCCACCCAATGTACATAGATAGATAGATAGATAGGATAGGATAGGATAGGATAGGATACATTCCTTAAACTCACCTTCCAATCTCAGAACATTTTCCAGCATCTGTAGCTACAGCTGCCGTTCCATAGATCTGTGCGCTCAGGGTAGTCTCCTTAGGGTTCGAACGCAGTCCAAAAAACAATCCCAAGAACAAAGCAAGTGCAACCAGTACAATGGCCAGAAATCCTATTATAAGATGGCGACTCCGCATGGCGCTGTAAATGGAGGAATACAAAAGTAGTATTAAAAATATACATCATTCCTCTATGAATTTAATTGTAATAACAGTTATGATGATGCTTTACTCTATACAGATAGCTGTTATTCTCTCCCACTCTGGTTTATGCCATTACTCTCCCTTTGTGCTCATGTTGCCATTAATAAAGCAGGAGAGGTGCAGAGACACTGGGCCCGAGCTGTGTTCTTGCAGCATGATCAGACAGTCTCTAGTTGACACTACTCGAAGCTGGCAGTGGTTTCCTGGCCATCCCCTGACTCAGAGGGTGCCAGCGATGCCGTCAAACAGGGCACAAAAATCCATTTTAAAAGAGGCCTGATTTGGAAGCAATTTATCTTTGGTCCTTCTCCTTGGGTATTAAATAGCAAAATGTTCCCTTCAACAAAAGACTATAAATCTTTCTGATTTTCATCTGGGAAAAACAAACACAATTAGCCACACAATAGTGGGAAAAAAAATTTCTCATGCAGTTAAGTAAAGCATTTTTCAAAGAAAAAGGCATATAAAATGTCACTCTGGTATTTAAACACATCAGATGATATTACAGCTCTGTCATCTCAGACAAGGGTGCCATTTATCTGTAGATGTCACTATTTAAGTCCTTTGGCCTTCTTCATTTAATATAGATTGTAGCATTTTAAGTGAAGCTAGCATTAATATAAGCACAACACGGACAACGGGCACACACAAAGAACTCTGTACCACTGTGTTATGCTGACACTTATACTGAACCTATGGTTTACCTGTGGGTAAAAGTAAATTACAATTCTATCAGCCGTATTAGGCAGCTGGTTATTCTCTCCACACACATCTACTGTTGCAGAAACTCTCATTATAGTGATGCCATATGTGCTATGACTCAATATTACCATTTGCATAAGCATCAGTACATCCCACCACCTATATGACAGTGTCAGGGGCTATTGACAGGTATGAGATAACAGCTACCACTGCAATAAGCTTTGTAGTTTTTCTTTTTCTACATGCAAGCTTATGTCAAGTAATCTGGAGCTAAAACACTGCTGAGGGGCTGCCTTTTCCTAAGAGGGCTTTTTCAAACGGACGCTGGTTAGTGGGCAAAGTTATTAGGGTAGGGGAGGCATATCATCACGGTTTGAAAAGCTTTCCTTGTGGTAGTGGCCCGCCAATGGTAAACTATAAAACTCTATAGCTATGCATGCCCTGACTGTATACAGTATGTGCAAGTTGGTAGAGTAGGGACACAGGTACCCCGCCTGTTAGAGACAGCAATAGCCTTAGGGAAAGGTTCCTCATGAGGAGGGAAAGCATAGGGTTCGAAACCTCTCTGGACACCTGCAGGTTGGGCACAAGAAGGCCAGGCCAGGCCACGCCACAATTCTTCCATCTCTACAGACACTGACATTTGGCTACAGTCTACTCTCTACATCAGCCATTCTCAACCAGGTTTCCTCCAGAGGTGGCTAGGGGTTACCTAAACTGTGGCTGATTTACCTCCTGTTTGATGGTGCCTACATAGTTCTGAGCCAATGTCACTTGGAGGAGCCAGTGGTATGACACCAATGATCTTTATAGCTCACGGTAAGGGGGCCATTCCTTTCACTGGTCACCAAAGTAAGGGGCATTGTTCCCACTGACCCCCAATGAATAGGTTTCATCAGGGATTCCCCTGATACCTGAAAATTATTTTAAGGGTTCCCTTCGGGTAAAAAGGTTAAGAAAGGCTGCTCTACATGTTGTTGAACTGTGAGAGTTCCCAGTTGAGGTTATTTGCCAACTGTCTCTGCATTATTTCAATACAAAAGCTTTCACTGCACTGGAACTGAATGAGTTATTCCGCTGCACCCCACCTACATGTGCAGTCCCATGTGCCTGTTACCACCTTCTCATCCCCGTTTCCAAACAGCTGCAGCCAGGTAATAAAAACTTATCAGATCCTGTCTTGTAGCTTCTAGCAACAGTACCACTTGGTCTCTTCCACGTGGCTCTGCGTATCATGTGCCCTTGCTTCTATATGACATCTGCAGTAAATTAATAATGCACAGGCCAGCATTTAAGAAAGAAGGCATGGCTTGTGAAATTTGTACATTTTTGAACACTTCTTATGATACCGCTATGTTTTTTTTGAGTACAGGGGAGAATGGGGAACTGGGGGAGAAGTAACAGAAACACCAGGCTCTAATATCTCTGGAAGAGGATTTGATACACAGCAGAGCTCAACCATCAGCTATCTCTGACAGGTAGAGGGATAATTGTGTACCTACTGTAGTGGGTCAAGTTGAAAGGTGTGGTGTTCTTTTCCATCAACAGGTACATCCTTGGCTAGGGTACCCCAGATAATACCCATCCCCATACCAATCCTAAACATTCCCAAACTTTGGCACTCAACACTGAACTGGAGGAAAGTGGCAGTTTGGCCATTTTATAAACAAATAAATATTAAAATCTTTTTAACATTAACAATCAAAAACAAGTACCTGTAATGTATCACAATAACAAGGTTGCAGGTCTTAGGAGGCATCCCATAACCCGATTCAGCTTGGGTATCACCGTTATACTCAATTATCCCCAGCCGCGCAACACAGGCTCGGGGACAAACCCATTTAATTTCACTATCCTCAGCCGCGCAACACCGGCTCGGGGACTAACATTACAGCTCCAAATTGCTAATGCCCCCACAGACCCCAACTGCCACACATCTAGGCTAATAAAATGAAAAACAATCCACAATTAAAAAGGGTGGGAGGACGGGACTTCCTTCTTTGGATCCACCACGAGTCTGCTGCTGTATTCCGTGCTGCACGTCTCCCCTCAAAGCAGCCCCCACGATCCTGAAAAACAACCAGCCAATCCTGATAACCTTCCCCTCCTCACTCCCTGTCATTAATCCTTTGTCAGTTATCACTGTCTCCCCTATCATGAAGCCCTTCGCCTATTTGTATTTTTTTTTGTTGCTACGGCGTGGTTCAATGCCCACAAGCACAGACCATGCTTAGCTATAAAAGGTGCGCCTTTAGCAGGCGCACCCAGCTAAAGGAGGGACACAGCAGATGGATTGCATGTGAGAGTGGGTGACACAGGCATTCCCAGGCACATTTACTTAGCATCAGACTGAGCCTTAATAGCAGCGGCAGTTGCTGAACTATATTGCTCATCAGTAGCACTATGGGCAGAAGAGGCGGTACAAATACCCCGAAAAATAAGGGCTCAAGGGGATCTCCCTCAGGCTCTGAGAACCCTCCCTCTGCAACGCCATCTTCCCCTGAAAAACCTAGGGAGGCTGGTCAGAGTGAGCCATCGGGGTTTGGGGTTGCAACTGCTTCTGGCATTTCAGCCCCTGTATATATTACTCAGGAGTTTTTTTTCCTCAGCCATGAGTGGATTAGAGGAAAGATTAGTGACCTTAATTGCATCTTCACAAAGTAGAAGAAAACACATTAAGGCCCCTTCTATCACCCAGGACCCTCAAACAGAGAAACTATGAGAGAAGGAAGATGATCCCCCTCAGGGGACCGGAAAGAGACTGATGACTCCTTTTCTGAGGAATCAAGTGGGGAAGGACCCTCTTCAGCTTCACAGGCTGAGAAATTGCTGGTGCAATCTCTTTACTGAAATGGTCCGCTCCACATTCAAGTTACCCGCAACTGAGTCGGTTGAAAAGCTCACTTCTGGTTTGGGTTTACTGAAGCCTCCTCAAGGTGTGCATGTCTTTCCTGTTCATTCTTTGCTGGGAAAGCTTATTTATTCTGAGTGGGATCACCCAGATAAGCATTCTTTCCCTCCTAAAAAAGTTTTTCAACACTTTATCCTATGGAGGAAAACATTTACTAAGAGGTGGAGTATACCGGCAATTGACGCTGCGATTTCCTATGTAAACTAAAATGGACTTGTTCGGTTGACAATGCTCAAATGCTTAGGAATCCATCTGATGAAAAATTGGAATTCCTGTTAAAAAATATTTTCTCTTTGGCAGGTTCAGCAACTCAACCTGCAGTGGCGGCAATTGGAGTATGTCAGTCCTGTAGAGACCACTGAAAGGTGCTCAAGGTTTTCCCTGAACAGCTAGCCCAGGATTTAGCCAAGCTGCCAGGGGCTTGGTATTTTGCAATTGACGCAATCAGAGATTCTATTCTGCAAAGCTCTCGCTTTACGCTTGGGTTGGGGCATATCCGTAGAATATTATGGCTGGCTGTCTTTTCCTTTCCGCGGTGAAAGGCTGTTGGGGATGGAAAAAGGCACCCTTTTGCCAGTTAAGAAAAGGAGTAAAACGTCCCTCATTTAAACGGGCTCTTTTCTCCAGTGCCAGGGGCTTCTGCCTTCAGGCAGTCATGACGGCCTCCACCATCAGGTTCAAGAGGACCTCAGGGTCAACCCCAGGGACAAAAGCCCTGGGGTGAAAAAAAAACCTACAAAACAGAACGCTAAAGCTTCTTATGAAGGGGTGCCCCCACTCGCTCGAGTGGGGGGGGGAGAAGACTTCTGCAGTTCTCAAGGGTATGGCAGGAGGAGTTTAGAGACAGATGGATGGTCTCCATAATAGCTCTAGGCTACAAACTAGAGTTCCGAGATTTCCCGTCTCCTTGTTTTCCTCAGGGCAAAGGTCCATAGATCCAGAGAAAAAGAAGTCTCCTTTTTTTAAGCATTAGTCCGACTTTTATCTCAAAAAGGGTCATGGTGGTCCCCGCGATGGAGCAGGGGTTGGGGTTTTTTTTTTTTTTTTCCCAAACCTTTTCACGGTGCCAAAGACCAAATGGGGATGTCAGACCCATGCTAGCTATCCAAGATCTAAACCGGTTCCTGAAATATCCACTTTTTCCACATGGAATCAATCTAATCTGTTGTCTCCATCCTATAAGGAGGAGAACTTCTTGCATCAGGGAGCATACCTGTATGTGCCTATTTTTCCCCGCTCATCAAAAATATCTGCGTTTTGAAGTAGAAAAACTTTACTTTCAGTAGCATTGCCTTTTTGGTCTAGCTACTGCACCTTGGGTGTTTACAAAATTTCTGGCCCTTCCTTTGGCCAGATTAGGGACTCAAGGTATAACAATTGTAGCATTCCTAGATAACCTGCTCTGAATAGACAGGTTGGTAGCCCGCTTAGACCAAAGCATGGTCTCCACAATCAGCTACCTGGAATACCTAGGTTGGGTCCTCAACCTAGAGAGATCTTCTTTAAAACCATTAAGAAGACTAATGCCCCGTACACACGGTCGGATTTTCTGATGGAAAATGTCCGATCGGAGCATGTTGTCGGAAATTCCGACCGTGTGTGGGCTCCATCGGACATTTTCCATTGGATTTTCCGACACACAAAGTTGGACAGCAGGAGATAAAATTTTCCGACAACAAAATCCGTTGTCGGAAATTCCGATCGTGTGTACACAAATCCGACCGACAAAGTGCCACGCATGCTCAGAATAAATAAAGAGATGAAAGCTATTGGCCACTGCCCCGTTTATAGTCCCGACGTACGTGTTTTACGTCACCGCGTTCAGAACGATCGGATTTTCCGACAACTTTGTGTGACCGTGTGTATGCAAGACAAGTTTGAGCCAACATCCGTCGAAAAAAATCCTAGGATTTTGTTGTCGGAATGTCCGAACAAAGTCCGACCGTGTGTACGCCCTATAAGAATGCTTGGGTCTGGTTATAGATACAGCCCAGAAGAGGGTGGCTTTTACCCTAGGCAAAGACTAGTTCTGTAAAGGAGCTGGTTCAGGTGGTCAGGGCAAAGAAGGGTCCTTCTATTCGCCTTTACATAAGGTTGTTGGGAAAGATGGTGGCTTCATTCGAAGTGATTCCCTATGCTCAGTCTCAGTCTCAGATACTGCTGCAAAACAGTATCCTGTCTACCTGGAACAAGAAGGTCCAAGCGCTAGATTTTCCAAAAAGAGTCTGTAGCCAAAGGGTGCGCCGAGCCTCAGTTGGTGGAAGAATCTGCAGAAGGGGAAAATCCTTCTTACCAGTTACCTGGAAGATGGTAACAACAGCTGCCAGCCTTTCGGGCTGAGGAGCAGTCCTGGAAGAGGCGACTGTCCAAGGGATATGGTCCAGAATTGCAAGGACCTTGCTCATCAACATTCTAAAGATTCGGGCAGCACACACAGCCCTAAGGGCCTGGACATTCAGGTTGCAGATTTGTCCGGTCAGGATTCAATCCAACAATGCCACAGCAGTGGCTTATGTCAATCACCAAGGGGGCACCAGAAGTCATGCAGCCCAGGGAAAGGTAAACCATATCCTAGCCTAGGCAGAAAAGCAGGTGCCGTGGATATGGGCAATCTTCATTCCAGGGGTAGAGAATTGGCAGGCAGACTACTTGAGTCGCCAGCAGTTGTTCCCGGGGGAGTGGTCCCTCCACCCCGAAATCTTTCTGCCTATATGCTAAAGATGGGGAATTCCGGAGGTAGGTCTGTTTGCGTCTAGGTTCAACAAAAAAGTCGACAACTTTGTGTCAAGAACAAGGGATCCATTCGCATATGGAACAGATGCATTGGTGACCCTGTGGGATCAGTTCTCATTGATTTATGCATTCCCTAGTATTGTGCTGCTACCACGACTTCTTCGCAGGATCAAGCAGGAAAAGAAGTCGGCGGTTCTTGTGGCCCCAGTGGGGCCCAGAAGATCTTGTTATGCAGAGATTGTAAGGATGGCGATAGGGGACCCATGGACCCTACCACCACGTCCAGACCTGCTCTCGCAGGGACCAGTATTCCATCCTATCTTACCACCGCTATATTTAACAGTTTGGATATTGAAACCCACATTCTGAAGAATCGTGGGCTTTCAGGCTCAGTGATATCTACCTTGATTAATACAAGGAAGACAGATTCCAGAGTCATTTATTATAGAGTCTGAAGGCATATGTTCCTGGTGTGAGTCCAGGGGTTGGCATCCTAGAAGGTATATTCCTTGCCTTTCTGTAAATAGGATTAGAAATTAAGCTGGCCTTGAGTACCATCAAGGGCCAGGTCTTGGCCTTATCAGTATTATTCCAACGACCACTTGCTTCGCATTCCCTGGTCCATAGTTTTATACAGCGAGTGACACGGCTTAATCCGCCAGTTAGGTCACCCTTAAAACCTTGGGACTTGAATTTGGTTTTGTCAGGTTTACAAACACAGAATTTTGGGCAGATACGACATACTCCCTTGACCCTTTTGACAAGGAAGTTTTTTTTTCTGGTTGCCATATCTTCCGCAAGAAGGGTATCAGAATTGGCTGCTCTTTCTTGTAAAGAGCCATATTTAATTATTCACAAGGATAAAAGGTGGTATTGCGTCCTTATCCTAGCTTTCTGCCGAAGGTGGTTTCAGGTTTTCATCTAAACCAGGATATTGTTCTACCTTCATTTTTTTTTCCAGAACCCCGTTCTACGGAAGAAAGGTCACTACATTCTCTTGATGTAGTGAGAGCAGTCAAAGTCTATTTGAGGACGACAACTCAGATTAAAAAATAAATAAATAGGATGTTTTTGTTTGTGTTGCCTGAAGGTCCTAGAAAAGGACAGGCAGAGTTGAAATCTACTATTTCTAAGTGGATCCAGCAAGTAATTATTAAAGCTTATGGTTTGAAGGGAAGATTCCACCTTTTCAAATCAAGACGCACTCCACCAGGGCTGTTAGTGCTTCATGGGCAGTGCATCAAATCTGCAAGGCCGTAACTTGGTCTTCAGTCCATACATTCACTAGATTCAGGTGGATGTAAGAAGGCATGAGGCTATCGCCTTTGGGCGCAGTGTACTGCAGGCAGTAGAATAGGTCCTCAGCAATGCAGACAGGGAAAACACCGGGACCCGATGGAATCCCTATAGAATTTTACAAACAATACGCTGCAGAACTAGTAGACAAGCTTCAGGACCTCTTCTCTGCGTCGATGCGCCTCGAGAGACTCCCGGATACAATGAGTGAAGCGATTATAGTGGTGATCCCCAAGCCCGGGAAGGACCCTACTTTATGCTCCTCGTATCGCCCCATATCTCTCCTGAATGTGGACGCAAAGGTCCTGGCAAAAGTACTGGCCAATAGGCTTAACCTTGTCATCACTGCCCTGATCCACAGAGATCAAACAGGCTTCATGCCCGGGAGAGGTACTGACATCAACATTAGGCGTCTTTATACTCATATAGACAGGGCGGATGGGGAGTCCGGAGGAGTGGTGGCCTCACTCGACGCAGAGAAGGCTTTTGATTCCGTCGAGTGGGGCTACTTATGGGAGGTGCTCTCGCGTTTTGGGTTTGGCCCGGGCTTCACAAAATGGCTCCGCATGCTATATCATAGTCCTTCAGCCAGAATACGCACCAATGGTTGTCTATCGGAGAAGTTTAAATTGTTTCGGGGTACGAGACAGGGGTGTCCCCTCTCCCCGGGCTTATTTGCCCTGGCGATGGAGCCCCTGGCTGTACTGCTGCGGGCTGACCCCGGGGTGAGGGGGCTTCAGGTGGGCCCAATCGAGGAGAAGATTTCGCTGTATGCGGATGACGCTCTGCTCTATTTGGCGGACGCGTCGTCCTCCCTGCAGACTGCACTAGGTCTAATTAACCGATTCGGCGGGTACTCGGGGATCCGTATTAATTGGGATAAGTCGATACTGTTCCCGCTCCATCAGTCGACCCCTAGGATCCCACACGTGCAGCTTAAATGGGTAGAGGACTTCAAGTACCTAGGGATTAAGATTAGTGGTAAAGTCCAGGATTATATGGACGATAATCTGCGACCACTTATGACACAACTAATGGCTAGGTGTGCTTCTTGGCGTTCCCTCCCACTGACCCCGGTTGGCAGAGTAAATCTGCTAAAAATGATTTACCTTCCCAAATACTTATACTTTTTTCGCAACACACCCATCCATATCCCAAGGGCCTTTTTCCAGAGATTGGAGGGTCTGCTGATACACTTTGTGTGGGCTGGGAGGCCACCCAGAGTGGCCAAGCAGATCCTATATCTCCCATTATCCGGGGGGGGACTGGCACTACCGAACTTTCAAATTTATTACTGGGCAGCTGTTCTTGTTACGGTTCGGTGGTGGTTCTCCCAGCCCGCACAGAATCCTGCTGTTACTCTTGAAGCAGCCATTTTGGGTTCTTTTGCAGCCCTGAGCAACCTTCCGTTTCGTGGACTTCGGGCTAGTCAGTCCATGACAACTCTGATGCGAACCACTGTAAGGGTCTGGCAGGAGGCCAGGAGGATATACGGGAAACCCAATCATATCTCACCTCATATGCCCTTATGGGGCAATCCCATGCTCCCTCACCTTTATAGTATACCAGACCCCTCTATCTGGGCAAAAAAGGGTATCCTCACACTAAAACATATAGTTCAGGATGGTAGGCTTAAGTCTTTTCAGGCCCTGAGGCAATCATTTTCTATCCCTTCCTCCTTCCAATTTAGATACTGGCAGCTAAAGCACGCTTTTGAGGCTCAGTTCCCTGCCCCCCTTATTTTGGAACCAGACTCCATTGAACGGCTCCTGATTTCTAGCGTGATGGGGAAGCCACTTTCTACGTTATATCTATACCTCACAGTAGAGTATGACACCAAACTAACCAAGACATGGGAAAAATGGAGGGTCGATATCCCTTCCTTGGATGAAGAGGAATGGAAGGAGTGTTTAATTTCCTACATTCCTTCCATGATAGCGGCGAAAGATAGGTTCATACAATTTAAGTTCCTACACAGAGCGTATTTCACCCCACAGAGACTGGCACGCATTTATGATCAAAGGGACCCCAATTGTCAGAGATGTAGGCAGGAAGTGGGCACCTTTTGGCACATGGTCTGGTCCTGTCCCAAACTCAAACCCTTTTGGTTAGCAGTGGCCACCACACTGAGCGATGTCACAGGTTTGAATGTACCGGTTGACCCTCAGATACTATTGCTTAGCCATTTGGAGGATATTGAGGGAGACAGATATAGTAAACTGTGTCTTACCTTCGCATTATATTATGCTAGGCGTGAAATATTAATGGTATGGAAAAAGGCAGAGCCTCCTACTTTGGCATCATGGAAAAGGTCAGTGAACATGGTACTTCCCCTGTATAGATTGACATATGAAAGTAGGCAATGTCCAGGAAAGTTTGATAAGATCTGGTCCTCTTGGGTAGATGCCTCTGGGGCCCCGGAACCCCCTCTCGCATAATTATTATGCTATGAAACTGGTTGGAGGAAATCTAGTGTTTCTTTGACTGCTCTCCCGCTGCCTGTTCCCTCTTCCCCCCCCTTACCTTTCCTTCGTTCTTCTTCCCCTCCCTCTTCCCCCCCCTTCCCCCCCTCCCCTTACCCCCTCCTTCCCCTCCCCCCCCCCCCTTCCTCCTCCCTATCAGGTTGGATTGAAAATGGTTACTTATGTAAGTTTATCTACGATGCTATAATATTATAATGTATTAAGGTGTACTGTTAAGTGATACTTCTGATATTTGCACAATTGGAATATCTGATAGGCAATGACTACAGGTTGAAGGTTGATTTTAATGTCATTTTCTTCTATACTTTGAATGTCTTAAATCACTCTGTAAAGTAATGCTGATTTGTTTAATAAAATTTTCTGTTAAAAAAAAAGAATAGGTCCTCAGGCCTGATGGCACCCTACTTTTGTTTGTGTCTCCCTCCCCTCAGTTGGCATTGCTCTAGGACATCCCACATAGTAACTACTATGGCTCTGTGTCCCATGACGTACTTTAAAGAAAAGGATTTTACAGGTAAGCCGTTATAAAAATCCTATTCTTCAGTTCATGACTGTTCAAGACTCACATTCTGAACACAAGTCTCTTCCTATTCTTCTGGTCATAAGAGGTAGCTCAATCACCAGGAACACTGAGTGATCTCATATTCCCGAACAGGGATCCAGAATCCAGACTCACCTGGGGCCACACTAATGGGCACAAAGATCACTACCCTCACCTTTGTCCCTCAGGAACATGGGCAGCCATTAGCCTGGCTTGCTGGACTAATCTGCAACACCTCACATACGGGTCCATTTATCAGGAGCTTTTCAGAAAAAGAATGACTTCGGTAGCTTAGTTAGTGAAATACAACTTACAAAAAAAAAAAAAAAAATGTACAAAATGTCCAGAACCTTGGCCAGGGACTTTTTTCTGGTTTTTGGTTCCATGGACTTCAAAGGATCAATAAGGTGTTTTGAAAAGCACAAAATGCACCGGGAACATGCAAACCGCAACCTGCATAGGTGTGAACCAGGCCTAAAGAGACAGCACTACCAGCACTATCTCTACAGCCGCGCATCGGGACAATGTCTCACTGCTTGTGATTAGCGCCGTGCAGTGCCGAGTTCCTGGCGGGCTCTGCACATGCTGTTTGCGAACACGCCCGAGCTCATCCTTAGCAGTGTCAGCTTCCTGAAGGGATCGGGCAGGTGGGATCCCAAACACGCCCAAGCCCATTCCTATTATAGGTTCCAGCTTTCAAATGGGAATGTTAAACAGGGATCTTTAAGCCCCCGTTCACAAAGGAGCGACTTATGTGATTTGACTGGTCAAATCACATGGCAAATCGTATCTTATTGCCGGCAATCACACTGTTCAAATTGGTGCGATGCCGACTTTTCGGTGCCGCACCGATTTGAAAAAGTAGTACATGCACTACTTTTGGCAATTTCGGGTGCGACTTGACACAGATGTCTTCAAAGTCGCACCCAAAGTTGTACTGAGGTGCAGCTTTGAAATCGTGCAATTTCAGATGAAGTGCCGCGATTTTAAAGCTGCAATTAATGTGAAGGGGGGCTAAAGTGAGTGCTGACTGCCACATTGAAGCTTACTGAAAGCCTGCTAGTAGTAAAGTAGCAGAATATCAGTATATGACAGTTGGACAATGAACTCTGGTATGCAAGATTTTTATTCCATCTTTCTGGCCAGAAAAGAATGGAAGCTCCTGACCCGACTCGTGTCTACACGTCAAGAGTCCCAGATACAGTGAATACAGTGTAGATATAATTTTTAGCATATTACGTCACAAGCGAACAGGCGGTACACTTCTTTATACAAGGCATTCTAACCTTTTAAAAATCAACATATGCATCCTAAAATCAGACAAGTTCTGCAAAAATATATATTTTTAGCTTTTTTACTAAACTTTCGTTTCTCTGCAGTATGCTCTTGCAGGTTCCTTCATCTGTCTTAAAGGTTTTGAGCAAGCAAGCTTTTTGCACAGAAAGATTAATGTAGCAAATTGATGGGGAAGTCACAAGTAGCTTCAACATAAAATACAAGAAATATGATTCTTAGCTGAAATTCTAAATCAGTCTTACTACACACATAACTATGGCCATATAAACTGACCCCTGTTCCTACTTCATTCCCCCCTTTGATCATAATCATAGCGATTAATATGAGCGAGATTAAGCATCACTAAATAGCATACAGTTTTGTTTTGTTTTTTTCTATGATGACCTCACTAGCAGGCACAAAACATTCTTCTACTGAGAGTATTCCCCATTGTCGGCTCCAGCCGGGTCTCTCATTAACTTATAAAACACTGGGATAGTGACCCTTGGCCCATGGTAACAATAAGAATGCAAAAAGAGTAAAAATATTAGCACTCCATACACTATAGGGAGAATCAGAAAATAATGAAAACTTGTCTCTACAATACTTGAGTTGGTGATTAGTGTATGGTTTACCAGCTTACCGGTGGAGCTAAAGCTCCGAATGGTTAGCCAGGTTTTATAGGGAGCATAAGTAGGGTTATAACAGGTTATCTGATTTTCAACGGAGCACATTGAATAGGTAGTCCCATTATGTATGCAGGTACCAGTCTCTGTGCCCTTGCATTGATAATGAGAGTGCCACAGTAACATCTTGGTAGCTATGGATCCTACTCTGGTGGTCCTTATACAAGGGTCACATGAATTACCCTCCCCCCTTTTTAGCTCGGCCAGTATCATTGCTATGACTATCAACAGTCTTGTTATAAAGATTTTAGTAAACATTACACCGATGAATATCGTCAAGCTTCAGCTTGTGCGTAGACCAACCAGCGTCCGGGGTGTGGTTGGAGCAGAGCTTAGTAGATATCCTTTATCTTCTGCCGTGCGTTGAGCCAGCAGCTTCCAGGAGTGTGTTGGCCGCAGGGCTGCAGTCTGTCTATCTTCTGCCGTGCGTAAATTCAGCAGCTTCCAGGGGTGTGCTGAACACAGGGCTCACAGGGCTGGAGTTCTTCCTTCTGATTTCTCTGGTCAATCTCAATCTCAAAGGATCTTGGGGATCTACTGTACTGTGCCAGGAGTCTGTGAGGTCAGCAGCTCATTTTACCCTGGAGTGGTGTATCCAGGGTGTCACCTCAGCTACCTTAATGGCTGTTGGGGTAGATAGCAGAACAGTGTAAGGACCTCTCCAATTTGGCCCTAGTGGGGTTAAGTTCCACTCCTTTACCCACACTGTGTCTCCTGGTTTGAAGGGGTGTACTGGGTTTGACAAGCTTACGGGCAGTTTCTCTTGAACCCATTTCCCTATGTCTTGCTTACTCTCCCCAAGTCTCTGTATCAGTTCACAGTTAACTACCCCTCCTATCTGATTCAAGTCTCCTCTTATCCCTCTAATGATGGGTGGTGGCCTACCATACAGTACCTTAAAGGGGACAGATTTGTCCTCTTTGTTGGGGTACTCCGAATTCTCAGTAAAGCAATGGGCAACATCAAGGTCCATTTCATTTGGGTTTCCTGACAGAGCTTGGCCAGTTGTGCTTGAGCGTACAGTTCATTCGTTCAACTTTTCCAGAGCTTTGGGGCCTATATGCAGTGGGTAGTTTCCAAGTAATCTTAAGTGCTGTTGCTAATTCCTGGAGGCACTTGTGGACAAAAGCAGGGCCATTGTCTGAGCCTATATCTGGGGATAAACATCTTTTACAAAACTGCTTCCGTCAGTAAGGTACGCAACGTTTGGATTTTCCAAGGGGCTGTCTTTCAAGTCTGGTCGGCTTGCATATCCATTACCTGGAGACTGTCATGAGTTAGGGGTTCTTGTGAGGTGGGGAGCAGAGTGGCTGGGTTTAAAGTGTTTGCAGTCTCTAAGTGGATACGAGGATTTTCACACAGCATAGCTTGATATTTAACCATTTGACTGTTAGTAAACCAGTGATTTCCCTTGTAATCCATTAATGCCTGTACTTGGTGTGGGACTCGGACATAAGTCTCCTGACCTAATGACAAATTGTCAGCTTCGGCCACAAGGAGGGCTGTGATGGCCCGCAGGCAGGATGACCATCCCTGAGCTACAGTGTCCAGTTGTTTTGAAAGGTATGCTACAGGGCGCTGCCAAGACCCAAAGTATTGTGTCAGGACTCCTACGGCTATTCCTTGTTTTTTTACTGACATACAAATAGAAGACTTTTTGGCTATCTGGCAAGCCTAGCGCAGGAGCCTGCATTAGGGAGACCTTAATGTCTTGGAATGCTCTGTTTTGTTGTTCTCCCCATTGAAAGGGTTCCTTTTCTACCCCCTTTGTGGATTCGTAGAGGGGTCTGGCTTTTGTGGCAAAGTCCGGTATCCAGATTCAGCAGAATCCTGCGACCCCCAGGAATTCACGTACATGCCGTCTGGTAGTCGGGGTGGGAATCTGACAAACAGCTTCTTTCCTGCTTTCTCCCAATTGTCTCTGTCCTTGTGATACTCTGAATCCCAGGTACTTTACAGTCTCTTGTCAAAATTGCACCTTTCTCTGGGACACTTTATAACGTGCCTCCCACAGTAATTGTAACAGTTCATTAGTGACCGCTGGGTGCATGGTCATTACAGCCTGATTGACCGCTCTGAGGTCTTGAACAGGACGACAGTGACCTGTTTCGGGTTTCTGTACTGGGAGTAGAGGTGTATTCCAGGGAGACTGACAGGGTTTTAGAATCCCATAGTGTAGGAATTTGTTTAAGTACTTTTGTATTCCTAATAGGGCTTTTAGAGGGACTGGGTACTGTTTCAGGCTGACTGGAGTGGCTCCTGATTTTAATTCAATAAGAATTGGGGAAATGTGTCTGGCTAATCCTGGTGGGTTGTCTTCTGCCCATAGTCCCGGGATGTCTTGCAGTATGCGGGCTTCAAAGGGATGGGGCAATTTTAGGATAGCCTGTCCGTCAGATTGGAAGTATATGTATGCTCTGAGTTTAGAAAGTAAGTCTCTGCCCAGCAAGAGAATAGGGGAATCCAGCATGTACAGGAACTGATGTTGGACTTGATGCCCCCCCAAAACTACAAAGTCTTTCTAATAGGAAGGGTCTTTTGCCTTTATACTTCTGCACTGCTTGGTTAATTCTGTGTCTCTCCTCAGTATTAAAAAGGGTCAATAAAAGTTGCTGGCAGTCCGACCAAGTGGGGTTATGGGTCTGAGTTATTGACCGGAGCAAATCTGTGATGGCTTGGGGCTTCTCAGAGTAGGCAGGGTTATGAATCTTCCAGTTCAGTAAATCTGTTATGGTAAAAAGGGGTGTAAACTAGAGTCCGATGTTTCTCCACCGCCTGTTTTCTTAGGGGCATTTGCAGAGGTATGTTGAAAGACGGGGCAAGGGTCCGGCTGTTTGCATCAGGATTTCTCGGAGTGGAAGTGGACACTTGATTGGGGAGCCCATTGACTACTACTGAGTTCCCTATTTCTGTCCTGCCTATACCCAGAGTGTTATGGTTCGGAGTATATTTACTGAGATATGGCATTGACAAACTTGCTGAATCTGATGTAGGTGGACAACAACTTGAGTCCCCTTGTTTACTGGACGGGGCATTTGGACATGGTTCTGACCTGTCTATCTGAGGTCCGTTCATCTACATACGGGGAAGGCTGATCTGTCTCTTCGGGTTGAGAATATATGTGTTTTGTTTGTTTTGTCAGTGGTACTACTCTTGTCATAACTATAATTCTACACTGTTCCTTTTTTTTTTTTTTTTTTTTTTGCTTCTATCCACTGCAGGTCTTTATCTCCCATTTGTCCAAAGGATGCACAATCATCCAGACGGACGTTTTCTCCTAGCTGACTGACTGACTGACTGACTGAGGATTTGTCAGAAAGATGCACAATCATTTGGACGAACATTCCTCCTGACTGACTGGCTGAGGATTTATCCGAGAGATGCACAATCATCTGGACGGATATTCCTCCTGACTGGCTGGCTGAGGATTTATCCGAGGGATGCACAATCATCTGGACGGATATTCCTTCTGACTGGCTGGCTGAGGATTTATCCGAGGGATGCACAATCATCTGGACGGATATTCCTTCTGACTGGCTGAGGATTTATTCGAGGGATGCACAATCATCCGAACGAACAGTCCTCCTGACTGGCTGAGGATTTATTCGAGGGATGCACAATCATCCGAACGAACAGTCCTCCTGGAAGGTGCGTCTTGGTCATGTTTCTGTGAGTCTGACATAATAGTCTCAAATAATCAGTCAATGGTCTCTGAGTCAAGGGTTCCCTGTGGGGGCCACCGCGCTCCATAACGGGGCCAATCTTTCTCACACAATGTTACCAATTTCTCAGGGCTAAGTTTTAAATTGCAGTTCTTAGCAAATCCCTTCCTAAAGTTGGAGATCATGGATTGTAGGGGAGATTCAACACTATATTTCCCACCCATACTTATAACCTAACAGACACCAAGACAGACACAGAGGGTAGGGTAAATGATGAGAATTCAGTAAGGGGTCTGAATCCTCGACACAAGTAGGGACAATAGACAACACTTCCCTCGGTCAGTGGCCTGGGCGCGGTCTCCCGGCCAGGAGCCGCACTTAGAAGAGGACCACGGTTACCTCACCACAAAGTGATGTCTCATACACACATCAATCATACCAGACACTCCCACCCAAAAATTACTGACTGACTGAGGATTCGTCCGAAAGATGCACAATCATCTGAACGGACGTCTCTCTCGGAAGGTGATCAGGCTTCCCTTCTCTCGATCCGTCGAGAGGCTGGCTGGCTGTCTGACTGTTATCCAAAAACAGAAGTAAAAAGACTCTCACCTGTTCCCGTTGGAGCTCCAGCTATCTTTTTCTCAGATTCCCAGATCCTTTTGACGCTACCAAGGTCGTCCACAGCAGGCCACCAAATGGGACACAGCGCAGTCTCCTAGATAACAGTTCTAGAAGGCGCCTTTTGAGACTACAATATAGCCCGCAGGGCTGGCCTCTCGGACCACTCCTTGTAGTTCTGGTGGAAAACAGTCCACCTGCCTCAACAGGTCACACCGATATTCCCCCCTCACGGCCAAATGCACCAAATAAAGTAGCAGAATATCAGTATATGACAGTTGGACAATGAACTCTGGTATGCGAGATTTTTATTCCATCTTTCTGGCCAGAAAAGAATGGAAGCTCCTGACCCGACTCGTGTCTACACGTCAAGAGTCCCAGATACAGTGAATACAGTGTAGATATAATTTTTAGCATATTACCTCACAAGCGAACAGGCGGTACACTTCTTTATACCAGGCATTCTAACCTTTTAAAAATCAACATATGCATCCTAAAATCAGACAAGTTCTGCAAAAATATATATTTTTAGCTTTTTTACTAAACTTTTGTTTCTCTGCAGTATGCTCTTGCAGGTTCCTTCATTTGTCTTAAATGATGTCAGCAAGCAAGTTTTTTGCACAGAAAGAGGAATGTAGCAAATTGATGGGGAAGTCACAAGTAGCTTCAACATAAAATACAAGAAATATGATTCTTAGCTGAAATTCTAAATCAGTCTTACTACACACATAACTATGGCCATATAAACTGACCCCTGTAACTACTTCAGTAGCTTGTTAAGGGCTCTTTCACATTCACTATGCTCTCTGATGAGAGCATTTGACAGGCAGTGAGGAAGCTTTGAATTGCCTCCTTACCACCTGCTTTAACCCCAGACTAGCAAGCCACAAATGCATGCATTGTACATGGTTACTGGGCGGTTGCAGAGTGGCTCTATTCACTTGAAAAGCGAAATGGGGGTATAATTCCTGCCACAGCCATGAAGCAAAGCATCGTGACCACTGTACGTGTACACCCTTAGCGGCTCCCTCTGCAACTAAAGGGGGAGTGATTTGGGGGAGTGAAAGTGTTGCTCAACCACAAGTGTGAAATAGCCCTTTAGGCCTAGTTTACACCGATGCATTTTTTTTTTTTTTTTTTGTGCGTTTTCAGTTTTGCACAAACACACAACAGTCCATTTAACATGGTTTCTTATGGATATACAGTAGTTCACATCTGTGCATTTTACGGAAAGGGCCAGGGACATGTTGACAGGCAGCAACACCTTTCAAAGTTGGCCGTTCAAGTCAATGGGGCTGCATGACAACTCAGATTTAAATGCTTGGTTAGTGTTTGCGGCACATGAGCCCCACTGAAAAAGACAGGTTGGCAAAAAAACAAACGTCATTCAGGAGTAAGGATGAGCTCAGGCTTGTTCGCAACTGCACATGCCCAGGCCCACTAGGAAGCTGACACTCCGCAGCTCTTATCACAGGCAGTGAGACATTTCCTGATTTGTGCAGCCACGGATCGGGAAATGTCTTACTGCCTGTGATTAGCGCTGCGCAGCGTCAGCTTCCTGGCGGGCTCAGGCAGGTGCAGTTACGAACACACTCGAGCCCATCCTTATTCAGGAAGCAGCAGGATCACCTCCCGAACACCTGACAGTGACTGCGTACTTTCTCTCTGAAAAGCAACCCACCACTGATTGCTTTTCAGAGCATGGGCTAGCGTGAACCTATCCTAAGAGAGTAGCCCCTAAGGGTAGAGCAGGAAATGTTTCCACTCACATGATGGGGCAGTAGTACTGTCTTTCTCCAAGAAAAGTCCTGTCCCAACTCTTCTCCCGATGACTACCTACCAAGTGAATACTCAGTAGTAAACAAATGAGATGTCCAGCCACAGCTGCATAGCAAGAAATAGGTGGGATCTTCCTGTTAAAGGGACACACCCTGTTAAATACTGGTGCAAGTCTGAACTCTGCCTGGCCTTTGCATGCTGCCTAAACACCTGCACCAGCTTATCCCAGTGCAAGTAATATGACTTTACTATAATTTTCAGTCACTAATGCACTACATATTTGATATTTCAGCTGATACGCAGAGAATGGTGAGAAGATTATATGTTTCAGATTTTCCCTAAATTTTTCTTTAAAGGACTCCTGGGCTTATAACGCTGCACAAGACACACTTAGGATGCTATTACTGTTATCTATTGGAAAATGCTTGTTGACTGGCTTCAAGGCTGATTCAGTGGTTTTAATACTTTTAGGTCACAGATCCCCAAAAAAGTATGCAGGCTTCTGACTTCTCTTGCTTTTTTTCGGGGTCCAATGGCCATAATTTCATCCCACAGTGTTCACTTAAGCCTTGTACACACGATCGGATTTTCCGCAGACAAAGGATCAGACTTTTGTCCGAAGGGCGTGTGCCGGGAACTTGTCTTGCATACAAACGGTACACAATTGTCGGCCAACAAACACGAACGTAGTGACGTACTACGTGGACTTTCAGCTCTTGAGCGCCACCCTTTGGGCACCTTCTGCTAATGTTGTGTTTGGTGAGCATTGATTCCGAGCATGCGTGTTTGGACTTTGGACTTTTGTCTGACGGACTCGTGTACACACAATACAAAAATCTGACAACAGACCGCTGACAATTTACTAGTCTGCCATCCAACATTTGTTGGCGGAAAATTGGCCAACAATTGTTTGATGGAGCGTACTAACGGTCGGATTTTAGGCAGTCTGTCAGCCAGTCTTGTGAGCTAGGCAATCTTGTTAACTAGACTGCAGGTTCACCACTTGCCGACCACCCCATAGCACATTTACTGCTACAGGGCGGCCGCACTGCACAGAATCATGTGTATATATACGTGATCCTGCATTTCCGGGTATCGGGCGCAAGCGCACGCTGGCTTGCTCCCGCTGTGACTTTACATAGCGGGTCCCGCAGGCTCGATGTCTGCCGGCACCCGCTGATCACTCGGTATACTTGACAGAATGGCAGTCTGTCTATGTAAGCAAGGCAAATTGCCGTTCTGTCAGGACAGAAGACATGGCTCCTGTATTTCTGTAAAGCAGGAACACCAATTAGGGTTGCCACTTCATCCCTTTAAACCCGAACACATATTAATTACACAGGTTCTGTGGCTGATTAAGGTGGTAATTAAACTCACTTGGTGCCTTATCTGCATTTAATTAGCCTCAGAACCTGTGTGATTTAAAGGGATGAGGTGGCAACTCTAACACCAATCCATGCCTTCCACTAGTAAAAGCACCTCCCCCAAAAAAGTGTCAGGTGTCTGATTTGTCCGCCACAATATCGCAGTCCTGTTATAAGTCGCTATAAATAAAAGTATTTGGTTTGTAGAAGATATAACTTTTGCACAAACCAATCAATTTACGCTTATTGGGATTTTTTTTTTACCCAAAATATGTAGCAGAATACATATTGGTTTAAATTGCCAAAAGAAATTAGAATTTTTTTTTTTTTTTTATTGGATGTGTTTTAAAGCAAAAAGTAAAAAATATATATATTTTTTTTTTCAAAATTGTCGGTCGTTCTTTTGTTTATAACACAAAAAATAAAAAACACAGAGGTGATCAAATACCACCAAAAGAAAGCTCTATTTGTGGGGAAAAAAGGACATAAATTTTATTTGGGTACAGTGTCACACTGCCGCGCAATTGACAGTTAAATAACACAGTGCTGTATCGCTAAAAATGGCCTGGTCAGGAAGGGGAGTAAACATTCCGGAGGACAAGTGGTTAAAGGTCTCGTTTTTTGTTTTGTTTTGTTTAACAATAACAAACATGTTATACTTACCTGCTCTGTGCAGTGGTTTTGCACAGAGCAGCCTGGATTCTCCTCTTCTTGGGACCCTCTCTGGCGCTCCTGGACCCTGCCGAGTGACAAGTGGCCCACAGCAAGCAGCTTGCTATGGGGTCACCCAAGCCGCTGCTCTGTGTATCCATTCAGACATGGAGCCACAGCTCGTCCCTGCCCCCTCTTTCTCCTCATTGGCTCACTGACTTTGACTCAACCAATGAGGAGAGAGAGTTCCGGACAGCCGAGTCTCTCACGCAACATCGCTGGATCGAGAATGGCTCAGGTAATTATTAGAGTGGCTATGGGGGGACTGCTGCACACAGAAGGTTTTTTAATCTTAATGCATAGAATGCATTAAGGTAAAAAACCGTCTCACTTTAGAACCAATTTAAATGTGTGTAAATGTTAAACCCTTTTGTAATTTTTTCTTTTCTTTAGTCTTGGGGAGATTTACCCCTTTGATTGTCCTGGCGACCACTGTCACATAAATACAAAATTTGGGGAACTACAAACATTTTGGAGTTGTCCTCAGAGCAAGAGGGGATGGAAATCTCCCCAATGGGACCCAGACGGCAAAAATACCCTGACTCTACCCTATGTTATCTAAAAATTTAAAAAAAAAATACATATGCTTTATGGCTAATTTTCTCTTACTTTAACTTCAACACACATTAAAGCGCCTTCCGCTTCAACATGCTTTTTTTATGCTTCAGTGATGCTTCGATGATGCTTTTTTAAAGCTTAAGGTTCGGTTCACACCTATGCATTTTTTGGGTGCTTTTTACAGAAATGCACTACAGTTCATTTAACATGGTTTCCTATGGGACATGTTCACATCTATGCTTTTTTTATTGCGTTTTTGGAAAGGGTCAGGGACTTTTTTAAACGCAAAACGGTGCTTGTTTTGGTTCAATACACTTCAATGGAGGAGCTGCAGAAAAGCGTGTAGGGTGTTTTGGCCACGATTTGCATTTTTTTATCTACCCAACAACAAATTGGCCCCCAAAAAAGCATAAAAAAATGCAAAAATGCAAAAAGTACTGCAGAAATGACCAAAAGCAAACTGCATAGGTGTGAATCCGAGCCTTAATGAAGATTGGCAAATACCCCGTGTGTGCGTTGATTTTCTATTTGTTTTAAAGGGGCCCAGTAGAACCCCCAGCTCAGTAGTACCCCCAGTCAGCAGATCCCCAGCTCATTGGTACCCACATTCAGCAGAACCCCAGCTTATTAGTACCCTTGTTCAGCAGATCACACGCTCACAAATACTTCCAGATCTGCTGATGCCCCACTCAGTAGTAAACCCTAGCTCTGCTGAACCCCAGTCAGTAGTAACTCCCAGCTCTGCTGATCCCCCCATCAAGTAGTAACTGATCCCCCACTCAGCAGTAACCCCGGCTCTGCTGATCCTCTGGTTTGCTGTTCCCCCTCTCTCTCTGGTCCCTGCTCACCTCCCACTATATTGCTCCCATGCTGAGCAGCATGTTTGATATTGCTAGTTTCTCCTGCTCCCCTAGCTCTGCTGATCCTCTGGTTTGCTGTTCCTCCTCTCTCTCTGGTCCCTGCTCACCTCCCACTATATTGCTCCCATGCTGAGCAGCATGTTTGATATTGCAAGGTTTCTTCTGAAGCCAATATAATGGTAGGGCAGCACTACATATATAAAAGACATCAATAACAAAACGTGATATATAACAATTATTTCAATGATTGTATATAAAACGCTCACATCAATATGGGTGTCTATTAGCAAAGCTTGGGGGAAGGCATCAGAGCCAGCCACCACCCAGTGGGAAAAGGCCACTAAATATACAGTATATAGATGGATACATTTAGGGCTGAGTGTATATTAGAAAGCCTACTTACTAATTTTGTAGGGCAGAAACAAAAGCTACTAGTAGAGTACTAGTAGACCACGTAAAATATTTTTAGATGTTATCAAAGTCCCCAGAAACCTAAAACTGGGAGAACAACAAAAGAAATAACATAGCCCCAGCCATAGGCATAAATATAAGCACTATAAAGTGCAAAACTATTATAGTACTAAAAAAGAATCCACATCAAATCTAACAGGATACTGATCAGTAACAAGGGACAAGAGATTAACCAGTAGCCAATAATGGTGCAATTACATATAATTAGTGCAGAGTCCATCGGATAACAATATTCTAGAGCAGAATCTTAACCTTTCTCAACCTTTTTTCAGTCAAGGCACCCTTTAAAATTGTGGTAAACTAATTATAACCCAGCACCATCCACACTCGTAGGACACCCAATGTTAGTACTGATTTATTCTTCTAAAGCAAATACACCTTTGCACACTGATACTGGCTAGTATTTCAACATTTCTCTTCTCACTCAGTTAATGTGACCTCAATGCCGGAAAGGGGGCAAACAAGGATGCTGTGTAGGCGCCTGACGTCCTCCTTATCAACCAATCACATTACTGGTTGTTAGCACACCGATGGCTGGAAGGTTGTACACAATAAAAACCTGTGGCTTTGTGTAACTTAAAGGCAGGCTTCATCCACCTGCTGGCCTGTATACAATTTTGGGGCAATTTTTCCAAGGAACCCACAAAGAAACCTGAAGACATCCTGGTTGAAAAAGGCTGTTCTAGATAAATAAACATAATAAATGTCTGGTCAGCAATGAGTAACTATTAGGGTTGGGCTGACATTACAAAGACTCAGTCAAATGTGCCCACACAGATCTCCTCTAAACAGAAAAATCCACTGCACTAGCACTAGAATCCAAAAAAAGTCAGTGCAGCACTGGATGAAAGATGCAAGGGTCTGTCAGGAGTCCAGAAACTCACTGACTTTTTATACACACACACTAATTACAAGCAAACAGATCACAGGTGAGGATGGTTACCTTTAATAGCCATTAAAACCCCTTTGTGTCAACTTGTATGCATGTTATCAGGCCAAAATCACCAGGGTATGTAAACTTTTTATCAGGTTCATTTGGGTCGTTTCTGTTGTCATTATGATTTAAAAAGAGTAAACACAGTTGATTGATAATAAATGGCTTCAGCCAAACACTAACCACAAGTGAAAGAAATGTTTTTGTTATCATTCATATTCTCTGAAAAATGGCCAAGAAATCATAAATTCTGCCAGGGTATGTAAACTTATGAGCAATCTTGTGTATATATAATATATATGTAGCACTGCCCCCTTGAGGATTGCTAAGAATTACCTACTCATCTGCATGGCCATGACCAAGTGAACCTTGCAACCCACCTGGGTTCAGACATCCTGTTAATACTATAAAGCAAGAATCAAGCAACTCAATAGTATAAGGTTCTGAAATGTTTTACTTGAATCAAATATGAAAAGTTATTGAAGAAAGGAGTAAATCCACTGAGCTGTGATAACAGCGCCAACTCAGCAAACAGACTCCTCCCAAACACAACAATAGTTGAACAATGAATAATGTTATATACACAAAGGTACACTATATTCAGATCCTAGGTCACCTTCTAGTGGATGTTTCAGTTAACTACACTTGTGGCCACACAGATATAAATGCATCTTAATGAATCTAAACAGCCTATACCAGTGATCGTGAACCTTGGCACCCCAGATGTTTTGAAACTACATTTCCCATGATGCTCATGCACTCTGCAGTGTAGATGAGCATCATGGGAAATCTAGTTCCAAAACATCTGGGGTGGCAAGGTTCGCCATCACTGGCCTACACTATATTCATGGGAGAGCTAATCTCCCGTATATGTGTATATATATATATATATATATATATATATATATATATATATATATATATAATGTGTATATATGTATACAGGCTTCCTATAAGTGATCGCAGTAGAGTTCCACGTGGCAGATCTGTTATTCTTCATAGGTAGTTGGAGCTCGTTAATTGTAATCCGTTTGGTGGCAGATGAAACAATAGATAACAAGTAGTGTAGGCCTAAGGCTTCTGAGTATAGTGTTCCAGCAATGCAGTAAAGTTTTTTTGGGTAAAGATGTGTGCGCACTGTGTTCGGTAATGGTGATAGTGGATAGATAAAGATTGAGCAGGTTGCCCTCTTCTGGACAGGAACATGGATGGCGACACTCTGGCAGTGGCTCCTCCGTCTCAGTCTTCTGTAGCGACTTTCCCCACACGTCCGCACTGATGGGTAGGCACTGTAGATGATGCTAGTAACAGGATGACCGTCAGTGGGTAACAGGACCCGGCCTCTCAGGCCTCGTGGTGGAAGTAATGTTCCGCGTGGTAGGCCGCGACCTCACTCTCTGTCAGGCCCAGGAGGAAGAGAGCGTGCCCGGCCTTCCTAAGCTCCTTTTATCATCCCTCCCAGCAATCTTCAGGCCACTGCAAGGGTCCCTGGGATTTGTAGTCTTAGGGTACGGAAATGTATAGCAGATTCCAGAAGGACTATACGCCTCATAACTCACTCCGCTGGCGCACCGGTATGAGGCCACTGACTGTAGAGTAAGCACGGGGCAAACAATATTCAAAACACTGGAGGGTACGTTATATTGGGTCCTGAAGAAGCCTTGAATTGGCGAAACATTGACCTGGCAACCGGAAACATACAGACTATACATCTACATTTACTATTCTGCTGTATATGCTATTTATGTATAGACTTCTGGTATTTCTAGTAGAGTATTTTCTATGTCAATATGTGGATCCTGTTGAGGCTATTTATGCTGATGTTTTAAACCATATTTTAATGTTCATAAATAAATGTATTACATTTTATACTGTTTTGTGTGGTCTCCCATATTGAGCCTATAAAGTCTGGTCTTTCTAGGTGTAGCAGGCGGTGCTTGAGATAGTCCACATCTTTATGTGTCCTAATTTGGATGTGGCTTGTGAAAGACAAACCTTTTTATTTCCTCTGTAATACACATATTTTGAAATTAATAGTCCATCAGTGGCTCTATTAGTTTAAAATCTGGATGAAAAGGTACACTTTTTGGTTTCCCAGTTCATCCTGGATATCTCATACCTGCAATACCTTCAAAACAAAGCAAAGCTAAAGCTGAATAAAAGCCTCTCAAAAGCTGCAGGTGCTTTAAGCGAGCTTTGTCATAGAGTAAGTAAGTAAGTAAGTAAGGTGTAAACAGGACTGTAAACTAACCATTTTATTTAGCGACAAGGGCTTTCATTGGCGTCCAGAGCACTTTAAAAAAGCATGTCTGAAGCCATATTTCACACGGGCTTTAGCTTGTACAAAAACAATGTGAACAGCAAGCTTCTACAAAGCATTTGCAAAGCTTTCAGCAGGCTTTGCTAAAGCTTTTAAAGTACCATTCAAATCTAGTTTGTAAATGTTGAACCTGGCCCGAGATCTGCCACAGCTGCTGATTAGACAATGAACGAGCAGCAGCTGCTCACTGATGAGGTCATCCCTTTGCTCTCCATCAGTGCAAAGCAATAGGGCACTGACTGGTGTTGTAATCTTCCAGCCAAAATGCCGCTCGCTGTGCAGAGGATTATAGAGGATTATTTTCAAGACCGATTCAGGTACTTATGCTAATCCAATTTAAAAACATTTAAGATATTTTTAATGAACACATAACTGGTGTATTTTTTTTTCAATACCTGCCTAAAGATCAGCTTTAATTGATTCGGGGGAGGGTTGGTATAAAGGAACTATGTGAAAAAGTGATGGGCATTTCTTTAGAATTATATCAACTATCGTCAAGTGGGAGGCATCTGCCATGTTATACGTGTACATACTCTGTCTTCATTCAAAGAACTCTCTTTAAAAAATGTTTACATTTTATTCAAATACACAGGGGACAAGTGCATATAGCAATTGGTCCCATTTTGATTGGTGTCCCCAGTGTCTCCTAAATGCATCTAACGGCTGTCCAACCCCTTCTAAAGCCCAAATTATGGGCGTTCCTATGTGAGGAGGTACAGCCAGCACTGAGCCCTACCCCCTCTCTAAGCTGAGTTATTGGTCACTATATGAATGAACAATCAGTGCTGCTTGTTCATTCATAATAGAAAAAGAATACTGAGAGCTTTGGCTCTGTGTAATGTATCTGCCGATGTGTGTACAGGTAACAATATATTACACAGAACAGCAACACTGAATGATGTTTTATTTATTTTGAATAAACAAGTAGTGCTGATTGTTCATTCATAATAGTGACGGATCATTCAGTCCTGTGGCTCTGTGTGAGAATCAGTGGTTGCTTTTATACATACACAGTCACAGCACATATTTTATGCATGAACGATCAACGATGTCTGAGTGGTGCCATGTATAACACAGCCCAGCATCACTGGTCATTCTTTTTTAAAACTGAAAGAACAGTAAACACTGCGGCTCTGTGTGATCCATCAGCTGGGCGGTGTATGTGTAAAGGCAGCCACTGATAGACAACCAGTGCTGCAGGGTATGTGATCCAGAGTGCCCTCTGCTGCCAGAGACCAATGCTGTTAATCACAAATCTGTCTCTGTTCTAACAGTGTTGTTGGATAGGGCGGGGGGACTGCTTAGCAATGGAGGGACAGATTTGAACGGGAGCAAGTGCTATATGCATTGGTTCCCTGCAGGAGCGTATGTGTGTGTATGTATATGTATATATATATATATATATATATATATATATATATATATATATATATATATATATATATATATATATATACACACAGTATCTCACAGTATTATATATTTTCATGTGACAACACTGAAGAAATGACACTTTGCTACAATGTAAAGTAGTGAGTGTACAGCTTGTATAACAGTGTAAATTTGCTCTCCCCTTCAAAATAACTCAACACACAGCTATTGTCTAAACCGCTGCAAACAAAAGTGATTATACTCCTAAGTGAAAATGTCCAAAGTGGGCCAAATTAGCCATTTTCCCTCCCCGGTGTCATGTGACTCATTAGTTTTACAAGGTCTCAGGTGTAAATGAGGAGCAGGTGTGTTAAAATTGGTGTTATCGCACTGGTTCAACATGGCACCTCATGGCAAAGAACTCTCTGAAGATTTGAAAAAAAGAATTGTTGCTCTACATAAATGTACTATGGCCTAGGCTATAAGAAGATTGCCAAGACCCTGAAACTGAGCTGCAGCACAGTGGCCAAGACCATACAGCGGTTTAGCAGCACAGGTTCCACTTTAGAACAGGCCTCGCCACAGTCAAGAAGTTGAGTGCACGTGCTCAGGGTCATATCCAAAGGTTGTCTTTGGGAAATAGACGTATGAGTGCTGCCAGCATTGGTGCAGAGGTTTAAAGGGTGGGGGGGGGGTGAGCCTGTCAGTGCTCAGACCATACGCCTCACACTGCATCAAATTGGTCTGCATGGCTGTCGTCCCATGAGGAAGCCTTTTCTAAAGATGATGCACAAGAAAGCCCACAAACGGGTTGCTGAAGACAAGCAGACTAAGGACATGGATTACTGGAACCTTGTCCTGTGGTCTGATGAGACCAAGATAAACTTATTTGGTTCAGATGGTGTCAAGCGTGTGTGGCGGCAACCAGGTGAGGAGTACAAAGACAAGTGTGTCTTGCCTACAGTCAAGCATGGTGGTGGGAGTGTCATGGTCTGGGGCTGCATGAGTGCTGCCTGCACTGGGGAGCTACAGTTCATTGAGGCAACCATGAATGCCAACATGTACTGTGACATACTGAAGCAGAGCATGATTCCTCTCCGTTCAGAGACTGGGTGGCAGGGCAGTATTCCAACATAACGACCCCAAACACACCTCCAAGATGACCACTGCCTTGCTAAAGAAGCTGAGGGTAAAGGTGATGGACTGGCCATGCATGTCTCCAGACCTAAACCCTATTGAGCATCTGTGGGGCATCCTCAAACAGAGGATGGAGGAGCGCAAGCTCTCTAACATCCACCAGCTCCATGATGTTGTCATGGAGGAGTGGAAGAGGACTCCAGTGGCAACCTGTGAAGCTCTGGTGAACTCCATGCCCAAGAGGGTTAAGGCAGTGCTGGAAAATAATGGTGGCCACACAAAATATTTACACTTTGGGCCCAATTTGGACATTTTCACTTAGGGGTGTACTCACTTTTGTTGCCAGCAGTTTAGACATTAATAGCTGTGTGTTGAGTCATTTTGAGGGGACAGCAAATTTACACTGTTATACAAGCTGTACACTCACTACTTTACATTGGAGAAAAGTGTCATTTCTTCAGTGTTGTCTTCTTTTTTTTTATGGAACTTTTTCTTTAAAAGTAAGCCTCATACAAAACATATATTTCCAAAATACAGAGTCCAAGTTTTGTTTTCAGATCCATTGCTTAAAGAATAAGTAATGTTTTGCAACAAGGCTATTTACAGAATCCTAAACTTGCATACAAAACCTCTAACTGCAGCATGTAAGCATGGAAATGCACTCATTGTACACAATGCAACCAAGTCCAACAGTGAACACATCTGCAAATGTTGGGATCGCAAATCTCTACAGCCGTTTTAGGAACTTAAGCCTTGTACACACGAATGGATTTTCCGCAGACAAAACCTCAGACTTTTGTCCGAAGGCGTGTGCCTGGATTTTGTCTTGCATACAAATGGAAAGGAATTGTCGGCCAACAAACACGAACGTAGTGACGTACTACGTGTTTTTTCAGCTCTTTATCGCCACCCTTTAAGAAGCAGTACACATGCATGAGGCTTCAATTTTATTTTCGGTTGAATAATGATTTGATTTGGTATATTTTCTATATTTTTGGATGCATATAATGCACTTTTTGGTTAAGTTCTATTGGCAGATAGCATGTCTAATTTTATTTGTTTTCTTTTTTTAATGCACAATAAAAAAAATGTGGAGAATAATACTTGGCTATGTGTTTTACTTCAAATGACAGTTTGGGAGTAGGCAGTTACATTTTAAAAAATACAATGTAAAATTGACAAGGGACACCAACATTGTTGTATCTTTGATCTTAAAAACTATGGGATAATGGTGTTGTGGTAACTTGCACCCAAAAAAAAAAGAATAACAAGCATAATAATATTATTCTTGCTCTCACTAGGGAAAAAAAGCCTTTGAAAATGTGTTTGCAATAACTCCATCAGTATCACCAGCAAAGCAGCTTCATAATTATCCCATTAAAGAAGAAGAGAATGTGCGCTGCATTTAGAGATTTCATAATTTGCCACGTCATGAATGTTAATTCACCAAGACTAGCTAACGCTAGTTTACAAGCCCAATTGCTTCCAGCTTGTCTTTGCTTCCAAGCATGCGTGTTTGTACTTTGTACTTTTGTCCGACGGACTTGTGTACACACACTCAGAAAATCCGACAACAGACTTTTGTCCGCAGAAAATTTTAAAGCCTGCTATCCACCATTTGTCCGTGGAAAAATGCGACAACAATTGTCCGATGAAACGGTCGGATTTTCCACCAACAGCCTGTCATCACACAATTCCCGTTGAAAAATCTGATCGTTTGTACGAGGCTTTACTTTCAACCTTTAATACAGCGACTTAAAAATTCTTCTCATCACAATAAAAACATTTTGGGCGTAAACTGAGTTGCCAGAAGCACTGTAAAGAAGCAAGAACAATAGAAATATCTGAATGCTTTAAGCACAGAAGTGTTCTCTGGATCTTTCTGGATATGTGCAGTAGCAGTGCAAGGGTTAAGTGTGTCCAATTTTTTTTTTGTCTGATGCACCTTGGCAATGCTGCAGAAGATGCATACAAAGCTGTGACAGGCAGCGTGAGTGGGTGGCAGTGCCATCTGTTCTATTAGCGTGAGTAGTGACAGCTCCCCTAGTCACCCACTCATTCTCCGCCTCGACCCCCTCCCCAAAAATATGAAAGTTGAAAAGACAATACTGCAACATAAATGTTCCACGTTTATTTGAATACCAAATTTGAAAATTGAGGGAATGGTGACAGACAACATATATAAAGCTGCAAAGGAAATCTAACTAAGGTTTGGACCCAAGAATACAACACTGGTCTAGTAAAACCACTTCGAATTTTTTGTTCTGTTTGACCATTCTTAGGCCATGCACATTTCATAAAGTCTGTAGAAGATGCTCAGAATATTCTGGTACTGAAACTGACCTGAACCAATCAGGAAATGACAACATTGTAGCTGCTAGATAGAGCTGACGATCATGGGTAATAGCAATATCAAAGAGAAAAAATATGGTCAAAATTAATTGTGTGTGTGTATATGTATGTGTGTATATATATATATATATATATATATATATATATATATATATATATATATATATATATATATATATAATTTACTGTTTTACCTGCCAAAAAAATCTTCATATTTCTGTTTATCCAGTCCTGGGCTTTACGCAGCACAGTCCTGTCTGGCAGGGGAGGGGACCTGATCTTTTTCTGCTGTAGTATCACTTTTACGTATAGGTCTCCTCCCTATGCCCACTTGTGTCTGGATTGTGAAAGGCAAAGCTCTCTGGCACTTTGCTCTCTTTGGCACTTTGCTCTCTCCTCCTAGCAGCATGCTCCTGGCACTGCAATGTATCTGATTGGCTTGGTATGCTGCTTCTTCCTTTTCTCCGAGCTCTGCTGTACAGAGTCTAGACAAGAGGATGATTTCAGGTCAAATGCAGGTATATTTCAGCTTACTAGTCCCTAGATGTTGTGGCTGTGTTCATTTTCACGTTTCAAGCTTTTTAGACATATTTTAGCAAGTACAGAAATACCTGTTGGTCTTGCCAGAAATGCAAAGAAGACAAGCCAGACAGGTCTAAATGTAAGAGTAAGGCTGGGTTCATACTGCAGCACGCTCTGGCTCATAGCAGGAGTCTGATGCGTCACCATTCATCGTTTCAGGTCCGATTTCAGCCTGAATTTTTGGCTGAATTCGGACCTGAAATGGACCATAAGATGCACAGGACTCCTGTGCAATTCACACCTGAGCTGCTGCGGAGATGTGTGAACCAGCTCCATAGAGAGCCGGTCACAATCTCCTGCTATGCAAAGTGGATGTGGGGGAAAGCCGTATTCAATTCGCAATAGTGTGAACCAGGCCTCAGGGTTGTCCCTATAGATATAATGGAGAAATACATATTATACAAGATTTCTATAGCACCAAAAGTTTACAATATCAAGCAGGACAATACAGTTGCAATACATAACAATAGGGTTAGGAGGGCCCTGCTTGTGAAAGCTTATAATCTAACAGGGATGGGCAAGTCACACAACAGGTAAAAGTTGTGTACTGTACAGATGAACTGATGGAGAAAGTAAAAGTTCAGCTGTTATGGATGTAGCACCCTTGTGTTTAGGCAGGGTTGCTCCTAAATTTACCTGCTAGGTATAGCTACTTTGGCTAATTGTTGAGGATCAATTGATTTCACTCTAATGCCCTGTACACACGGTCGGACTTTGTTCGGACATTCCGACAACAAAATCCTAGGATTTTTTCCGACGGATGTTGGCTCAAACTTATCTTGCATACACACGGTCACACAAAGTTGTCGGAAAATCCGATCGTTCTGAACGTGGTGACGTAAAACACGTACATCGGAAGTATAAACGGGGCAGTAGCCAATAGCTTTCATCTCTTTATTTATTCTGAGCATGCGTGGCACTTTGTCCATCGTAATTTCTGACAACGGATTTTGTTATCGGAAAATTTTATATCCTGCTCTCAAACTTTGTGTGTCGGAAAATCCGATGGAAAATGTGTGATGGAGCCCACACACGGTCGGAATTTCCGACAACAAGGTCCTATCACACATTTTCCGTCGGAAAATCCGACCGTGTGTACGGGGCATAAGTCTATAATTGCTGCACTTCTCTCTTTTGCTGCTAGGTGGCCAGGCACTTGGTGGAATTGGATAAGACAAGGGTACTGCAAGGTCAGATTATGGGTATATGGGGTGTCTCAGCCAGTGGACAGGGGTTTTCTTTGATCCCTTGGCCTGCTGGGAGAACCTATATATTTGGGTGGAGTCAGGTGATCAGTGTTCTGTGCCACCTGGACGGATGTCTGGGTGGACGTGTGTTGTACTGCCCGGGCTGCTAGGCTGGAGATGGGGCCTATTCTGGGCACATCTGGCTGCTAGGCTGTCCGAGGGCCTATCCAGAAGCAAAAGAGCAGCTCAGGGTTGGGATTGTGGCTTGCAGTCCAACCAGAAGTGACGATTCTGCCGGCCGGAGATCCTGTCGTGGTCGGACGTAAAGGGAAGTTGTCGCCACTAAGGGACCATCTACCTTATTACCAGGGACCACAGTGAGTAGGTGAAGCAAGTACCGGAGCAGAATTTTCACCAACCGGGGACTGTGAAGAATCGGAAAACCTAAGCAGGTATCAAGCCAACGGAGGTGACGCTTGCAGAGCAGCCTTGTGTGCCAAGCCAGGGACCGAGCAGGCCAGTGGGGGGAAGCTTGAGAAGTATCTGGAGTGCCAAGCTAGGGACCCAGCAGAGAAGCAGGGGTGACACTTGAGGAAGATACTACAGTGAAGATTGGAAGAGCTCAAGGGATTCAGTGGCAGTGAATCATCTAGTCTAGTGAGAGAGACCGGGAGCTCAGTGGGCTTAAGAATTACAAAAAGTGATTGTAGTTGAAGTGAAGGAACTGTTACACTTTGGGCTAGAAACTGTTAAAGATTGTTGCCATAGGAGACAGCATTCCTACACATGCAGATGTGGCGTCTTGCTGGATGCCTTTCCCTGCATGGCTCTCCTCCTGTAGAAGTCTCGAAGTCTGCTAATTGACATTGCAACTTCCTAAGGGTGACCTGGCCCTAACCCTCTCTCCCAAAGTTCTGTTAAGAGAAATAAAATCTCTTTGCATTCAAGAAGTGTCTGGGGCCCATGAATCTACCTTACATCACACCCACTATGCCTTGCATAACATAACATATACATATATGCATACCATATGCCACCATATAGAGAAGGAATTCTGCTATCTCTGGCCCTGGAGGTTCTCATTAGACTGAAGGAGGCATGGGACCTTCCTACATGTATAAGCAGGATAGACTTTCTCTGATTCGCTTTTAGGGATCATCCAAAATCAGATAGAATTAGGGATAGGCAAACAGATTGAGGCAGACAGTTCCAGAGGAATAAAGGGTCTGGAAAAGTCCTGGAGGTGAGCATGGGAAGATGAGATGTCTTGGAAGAGCAGAGTAGATGGACTGGGTGACATTTTGAGACAGGGTCGGTGATGTACATTAGGTGAGAGCAGAAATTGCAAATGAAGACATGCAGGGACACAAAGAAGGGGATTTACTAAAACTGGTGCACACAGAATCTGGTGAAGCTGTATATAGTAACCATCAGCTTATAACTTAAGTTTGCTTAAAGCGGAGGTCATTTCAGTGCCGGCTGAGAATGAGGAAGGAGTGGAGGAGGAGTATAGGTGGTCCTTTTCTAGAGAAACTGGGGTTGATTTACTACAGGCAAATAGACTGAACTTTGTAAATGCTGTTGTACTCATTTTCCCTAGAGTTTAGCGAATGTTGTGACGTTTCACTTTGTAAATAATACCTAAACAGGTGCAAGGAAAATAAAAAAACATTTTTGCTTGCACATGATTATATAATAGAAAACAGCAAAGCTTCACCACATTCACTAAGCTCTAGGGAAAATGAAAGCAATAGCACTTGCAAAGTGCATAGTCTATTTTCCTTTAGTAAATCAACCCCACTGTCCCTTTGCCCTACATGTAGATTATGGCCGTGTTTAAGGCAAGATCTTTCAGAAGGAAAATGATTTGGCAGCAGATCATTCATTCACATTTGATAGACCTCTAATGTCTGTGATTAGGTTTGGAAACTTTTGGTAACTGAAATGTGGAATGAGCCAGAATTCTAACAGTTGATGGCCCTGCCAGTTTAAAAACAAAACTAGTGGAAATATTGCGCCAATCCCAAAGAAAAATATGTGAGCAGCTGCCAACACAACAACCAGACAAATTGTGAATCAAAAAATAAAGAATACAGTGTGGCGCTAAAGTAAATTTGTTCCTCATTCAGGTCAGGCCCACTAAAAATTAATCAGGGGGCCTGGCATACCTAGTGAGGTATTTAATTGAACTTGGGATTTTTGACAAATCCTCTAATATACATCAGCAAAGAAGATCAAGTGTTCCCTAGAATTTGTCTAATGGGAATAAATATATATACGGTTAAAGTATAAAAAATAGTAAAATAATAACCGTGATACTGATATATGGTGCCGTGAACCAACAACCAATATGTTAAATCATAACGAGAAACGTGCTAGGTACATATGTAAAATGGTAAGTAAAAAACTATGAGAAGGTAAAACTCCATATACATGTACTCATAGATCAACAGTGTTCATACACAAACTGAGTGAAATGGAAAGTGAGTTCCAAATGCTGGACCGATGAAGGTGCACCCAAATACTTGATCACTTGGGCTTCCTTTGGACCGCCAAGATGGTTCCCATATATTCAAATGGTAGGCGTGATGTTGGAGATATAGATGTGTAAAAAATACTCTTACCAAGAGTGATGGACTCCCCAGCCAGCGGCTTGGGAGTCAGAGTAGGCTTGAAATGGAACGAACGGCAATGAGTAGAATGTGGCTTCGTCCGTCATTAGAAGTGTAGAAAGATGAGGGTCTCAACAGGATTATCCCCCACATTAGGATGTTCCATTCACCATACAGCTCCTCCGATGGGGAGAAATTAAAGGAAAAAACTCCACATAGCGTAAAACTGCTTTGAGGTGAACTTTAATGAAAAGCTTTGCAGTGAAAGGATATACACTGACTCATGGACTAAGTAAAAGTAGATTGGCCCAAAGACCACGACAAAAAGTCAAAGTGCCAAAACATAAAAATCAGTTTAAAAAAAGCGCTTGTTCAATCGTGGCATAGCAGGCATATCGGACCCTGGTGCACACAGAATCTGGTGAAGCTGTATATAGTAACCATCAGCTTCTAACTTAAGTTTGCTTAAAGCGGAGGTCATTTCAGTGCCGGCTGAGAATGAGGAAGGAGTGGAGGAGGAGTATAGGTGGTCCTTTTCTAGAGAAACTGGGGTCGATTTACTACAGGCAAATAGACTGAACTTTGTAAATGCTGTTGTACTCATTTTCCCTAGAGTTTAGCGAATGTTGTGACGTTTCACTTTGTAAATAATACCTAAACAGGTGCAAGGAAAATAAAAAAACATTTTTGCTTGCACATGATTATATAATAGAAAACAGCAAAGCTTCACCACATTCACTAAGCTCTAGGGAAAATGAAAGCAATAGCACTTGCAAAGTGCATAGTCTATTTTCCTTTAGTAAATCAACCCCACTGTCCCTTTGCCCTACATGTACATTATGGCCGTGTTTAAGGCAAGATCTTTCAGAAGGAAAATGATTTGGCAGCAGATCATTCATTCACATTTGATAGACCTCTAATGTCTGTGATTAGGTTTGGAAACTTTTGGTAACTGAAATGTGGAATGAGCCAGAATTCTAACAGTTGATGGCCCTGCCAGTTTAAAAAGTTGTAGATTATTTTTGTGGCCGAAAAGTGCCTGCAACTATTAGTTGTGTATTTTGATATCCAGTGCTCATGGCTATCAGAATACAATAGCCCAGCAAGGGAGGATTCGTCCATCTATGCTGTTTGTGTAGATGGGAATCTTTTAGCCTGGGTTCACACTATAGCAAACACAGACATTGCATGTGATTCGCACCCGGACTGCTGTGTCAATCACATGTGATGTCTGTGCAATGCGCGTTGAGCCATACAGTTGCATGGCAGAACTCGCATTGGATTTGCAAAAAAAAAAGGTGCAGGAACCGTTTTTTTCCCGCACTAGAATCGGATCGCATGGGTGTTCACATCCATGCGATCTGATTCCTGTCCAAGTCTACAGGGTATGCAATCTGGTTCGTAGAGGGTAGTGTGAACTAGGGCTGCAACTAACGATTAGTTGGCTGATTGTTTCGATTAACCTCCCTGGCGGTAATCTCAAATGTGGCTCGGGGTGAATTTTTATTACCAAAAGCGGTAACCCCTAGCTACACTCAGGATTGCATCACAGTATCATGGGAAAGTTACTTACCTTGTACCCAGGATCCTGCGATGTCCTCCCGCTGTGTCCGTGGGCTGTGTACACCGCCCACTCTATCAATGTGCCGGGCTCCATTCCCAGCGAGCGCCGCAACGCAAATTCAAAAAGTGCAAAATACAGAACACATACAGTACACTGAAATCTTACAGATTACATTACTGTTTCAAATCATTTCACCTCCCTTTTGTCCCCAGTGCTTTGTCCAGTGCCCTGCATGCAGTTTTATATTATATATACTGTTCTTTCTGCCTGGAAACTTGAGAATGTCCATGGCAACCAAAAAGTGTCCCTTTTACTACAAAAGTGGTTTTAGACAGCTAGGAAACAGCGATAGTAAATTAGAATCACTTGCAGAATTGAGCGATAGTCATTAGTGGGGAAATTCGTCATCAAACACTGAAAGTAACGACAGCGACAATTCTGCAACTGAGCAAATTTCTGTGTTTTTGATTTGATTACATTATTGAATTCATTTCATTATTATTATATTATTATATTATTATTTGTTATAATTATTTATAGTTATATATTATATTATAATTTATGATTTCGTGTTTCAAACTTTATCATACTCGAGATGTCTACTAGACTCTTGTTTGGACAGATTTAAGTGAGTTATTCCTAAGAATTACAGGCCTACAATATAAAACACCAAATTTCCATGTGAAACAATGTACCGCTTTGAGACGCAGAAATCTGACGTAATCATACCGCCAGGGAGGTTAATCAATTTATTCTTAAATATCTATATGCAGTGGTAAATATAAATAACCAACTATATGGTTAGGGAGCAAAATCTCTAATCCACTCTGAGAATAACAGACAGAAGAGATATACTGTATATACTATTAGAGGTTGAATCTGGTAAATTTAATCAGCCTCAGAAATCAAATTTTTTATTTAAAGACAGTTTTGTCGATTTTCAGACAGAACTGTAATATATTATGACAGACTCCCTTGTCATAGGCAGGTGTCTTGATAAAAGCTATTTGTGCCTGCTGTCACTTATGCTGGCCATACAAAAACAATGTCTTCCTTTAAAAAAAAAAAACTTAATTTTAAGTTCGTTCGATTTTCTAATTATTAGTGGGGTCAAATCGACGTTCGTTTTCGACCACAGTGATGGGAAAAATTGAAGGAGCAGAATAAAAAACTTCTTGGTCACAGGAATTTTCAGACATATATGCGGTTTTCATTCAGAAATTACATTAATTTTAAAACTGAATGTTAAAAGCAAGAGATATTTTCAAACGTCAATCTTTTCGTATTATTGTCCGAAAATCGATACGTTTTATGACCAGCATAAGGCTCGGTTCACACCTATACAGTTTGCTTTTGATCCATTTCTGCAGTGCTTTTTGCTGTGCTTTTTTTTTTTTAATACTTTTTTATTCATTTTTTGAAGACAAAAAACGTTATGATATAGAGCCTCTGGGCATACCTCGGCTGAAACATAAACAGTACCAGTAAAGACATATAGCTAAACACAGCAACAACCTGAACTGCTCATGACCACAGCTGGTAGGATATTGTGAGGATAATAGTTAAATTCAATTTAAACAACTATCTTCACATGTTCCACCATGGGAAAAGATACGTTTTACAAAACAGACTCAGAGGGGCAACAATAGCTTAACTTTCCCGGCGGTATGATTTTTTCGGCTTTTAGGTGCTGAAAGAAGTACAATTATTTTGCATGGAAATTTGGCGTTTTATATTGTAGGCCTGTAATTCTTAACAATAACACATTTAAATCTGTCCAAACAAGAGTCTAGTAGATATCCCGGGTATGATGAAGTTTGAAACACAAAATCATAAATTATAATATAATTAATAAATATAAATAATTTTAAAAAAAATAATATAATAATAATAATAAAATAAAATACATTTCCCCACGATTCACTATCGCTCAATTCTGCAAGTGTTCTAATTTACTATCGCTGTTTTCTAGCTGGTCTAAAGCCACTTTTGACGTAAAGGGACACTTTTTGGTTGCTATGGACAATCTCAAGTTTACAGGCAGAAAGAACGGTATATATCATATAAAACTGCATGCAGGGCATTGGACAAAGCACTGGGGACAAAAGGGATGTGCAATGATTTCATACAGTACTGTAATCTATAGGATTACAGTACTGTATGTGTTATGATTTTTAAATTTTTTTGAATTTGCCGCCAGGCACCGCCCCTGTGCGTCACAACGCTCCCAGGGAACGGAGTCTGACACAGAGAGGCTTCGGAGGAGGACACAGCCCGAAGACACAGCGGGGGACATCGCAGGATCCTGGGGACAAGGTAAGTAACACTGCACCAGGATCCTGAGATGTAATCCCGAGTGTGGCTCGGGGGTTACCGCTAATGGTGCTGAAATTTAACCCCAAGCCACACTCGGGAATGCTATCAGGGAGGTTAACCTCACTGCCTATATTTTGGCCTGACAATGTTGTCTAGCAGGGGGATCTGGACATCACTGTGTGGCATTGGTTGTATCCGATTCCAACCAAATGTGCCAAATTTTAAAAAAATTGGCTGGGCAGTACCTAGCAAGATAAGCGGCTTTTTAAAGCGGGACTGCGGAGTTGACCAACGCTTTCCATGTATTTAGAGAGGACACCTCTGGTTGTTTCCATTTTAGAAGCAGCTCCTTTCTGACATAAAACAACAGAAGTCCAATTAAGGTCCTGGTTGCTCGACTGTGGGCTAAAGAGCCCAGCAAGCAAACTGATACGCTCAAGGGTATGTGAATCTTAGTTAGAGTAGTGATAAAGCCTGTGACCTCCACCCAAAGGACCTGAACCTTAGAGCAAGACCATAGCATATGGTCAAAACCATCATCTCCGTTTCCACATTTCCAAAAGTTTGAGGAAGAGTTTGGGTAAACCCTAGATAATTTTTGGGGAGACATACATATACCCAATGTATTTGTTTAAATTTGATCAACCGATCCCTTACGGAGATCAGTTGTAAAAACGGGTATTGCCAGGCGTCTTCCTAACCCTCAGAATCTAGGTGAGGAATTACACTCTGCCATTTGGTGAACAATGTCTCCATGCCAAAATGGACCGAGGGTAGAAGTGCTTTGTAGCTGTTAGATGTGGGTTTGACCAGTTGCTTGTAACATAACATAGATTCGAGGTTGGATTGTATGAGGAGTACTGGGAGAGAACCAAACTAGGTGGTGTAGGCATGGCGGAGTTGAAGGTATCAGCTCTAAACAATGCGTTTCTCAGCGACTCATATGATCCAAGATATGCCGCCTCAAGAACCACCACAGCATTTGACTCGTCAGATCATACCCAGTTATGAGTTATAGGAGGGCTGCATAAAAATATTTCTGAAGGTCCGGGTATGCTAAACCACCTTCTGTCCAGGGTCTTTTCAGAATAGATTTGTTTATTCTGGGGGGGGGTTGAATCTCCACAGAAAGGAAGCAATAGTGGGATCAAATTGTTGGAAAAAAGCTTTAGGAACCCAGATTGGGGAGTGTCTTAGTACATATAAGAAAACCGGCAGAAATTTCAGGTTTATCCTGCCTATGAGGGATAATGGTACACAGGGGCGTTGCTAGGGGGTGGCTATTGGGGCTATAGCCCCGAATCTGGGGCCCATAGCCCCTAGTCTCTTTCTGCAGGGTCCCTGCCTAACCAGCGGGTTGCGGCTGCTGTGGCAGGCAGGCTGGCTGCATGAGAGAGGCGGAGGAGAGGAAAGAAGCGAGCTCTTCACAGCCGGGCCTCTTCAATTTGGGAGCGAGGTGTGGCGAGCAGCAGATAGATGACATAATCTCTCACTGTCCGCCACAAATCGGTGCTCTTCCGCCCTCACAGCACGGTCTTTCTTGAGCTCCACTTTGCAGCCAGACCCCCTTGCTTCAATGTCGGAGGTGCGGCAGGGAGCAGCGAGATGACATCATCTCTCACTGCCAACCCTGCATCACCGCTCTCCTGCTCTCACTAAAGTGACAATCTGCAAATGGTGGCAAGAGATGTGGCAAGTGAAAATCTGCAAATGGAGGCAGGAGACGTGGCAAGTGACAATCCACATCTAGTGGCAGGTGACGGTGGCAAGTAAGACGCTGCATCTGGTGGCAGGAGATGTGGCAAGTGACACGCCCAGGGCTCCCACTGATTCTGCAGTATGGTGAGTTGAACCACTTTATTATATATTAGAATGTAACAATAGAAATAATGCACTTCAATCACCCTGACACCATATCAACCATTATGCCATGATGATTGAAGCGCCCACACCAGCCATCGCCTGTGAAAAATTGCTTACCACTGGTCCTCCCCCCACGGGCATGCAAAAAGGTTGGTGACCACTGCTATGGGCTCTAGCCCCAGATCTTTTGCAGACCTAGCAACTCCCCTGATGGTACATTATCCCATGCTCGCAGTTTTAGTTTGAGCTGGGAGAGTAAAGGGTAAAGGTTTAATTTGGCAAATTCTGAGAACCAAGGGGTTATATCGATACCCAGATAGCGTATAGAGATGGCCCATGTCAAGGGTAATGAGGAGTCTGCCTGTGCTTTGGTTTGGGAGTCAATAGGCAGAGCTTGGAATTTATTCCAATTCACCCTTAGCCCAGAAAGGCTGGAGAATTCAGAAATAACGCTTAAAGCTGCTCGGAGTGAGAGTCCTGGGTCATTGAGAAATAGAATTAGATCATCGACATATTGAGCAAGTTTTTCGACTATACTGCCAACCTGAATGCCTTTTACCAAGTTTGATCTCCTGAGAGCTGTGGCCAGAGGTTCCAAAACTTGAGCGAATAGAAATGGGGAGAGGGGGCAGCCCTGTCACCACTGGAAAGGGTTCAGAAAGCAGACCACCTAATTTAATTTGAGCTGTGGCAGATTTATAGAGAATGCCTATCCATTTACGGAAGGAGCGGCCAAATCCAAAAGCTTGACGGACTGTTACCATAGAACTCCAGGTCACCATATCGAAAGCTTTTTCTATATCTAAAGCTACCATTACATGAGATCCTGAATGTGGGTTAGGAAGCTGCAGGTGGGTGAGCATCCTTTGGAGATTGATGTCAGTGGCCTTCCCTGGCATAAAGCCAGTTTGATCGATGTCACCCAGCTCAAGCAGAACTTTGACCAACCTAGTTGCAAGGACCTTGGCCAGAATTTTGAGGTCATAATTTAATAGGGAAATTGGCCTATAGCAGGCGTAATTTTCTGGTCTTTGCCTGGTTTGGGGATGAGTATAATAAGGGCACCATACATAGAAGGGGGTAGGGAGTTATCTTCAAGGCATTGAGAAAAGAGTTGCTAAAGCTTAGCAGCTAAACTTTCAGCATACCGTTTGTACCAGTCTCCTGGGAGACCATCTGGGCCAGGGGTTTTAGAGGGCGGGATTGAGGCTATGGCCAGTTCTATTTCAGTAATTGACATTGGAGCATCCAGAGTGTCTATCTCCTCAGGGCAGGGCCGTAGAAATTTTTTTGTTCTGGGCAGGGGGGGAGGGGGGGTTCAGCAGCAAGTACTAAGTAAAAGTATTTATTTTAAATAAAATAAATTGCACCAAAATTATAAAGACTGGAAAAAGGAAAAATGATATGTGCTGCCCCTAGTAAGCAATTACATCCTTAAAGCGGAGCGCCGCCGAAAATTTTTTTTTTAAAAGTCAGCAGCTACAAATACTGCAGCTGCTGACTTTTAAAACATGGACACTTACCTGTCCAGGGCGCCCGCGATGTCGGCACCTGAGACCGAAGCATCTCTCCGTCCTCGGGTGCTGCCGCCTCCATCTTCGGTAAGGGAATCAGGAAGTGAAGCCGTGCGGCTTCACTTCCCGGTTCCCTACTGCGCATGCGCGAGTCGCGCCGCGCAATACGGATGCTCCCTGCTGCCTCTGGGACCCGTGTGTTTTCCAGCAGGCAGCGGGGAGGGAGCAGGAAGTGGCGTAAATAACCGCAGATTCTGTGGCTATCTATGCCGGAAGTGGGTACAGATACCTGTAATATACAGGTATCTGTACCCCCCTCCCCCCTGAAATGTGCCAACTGTGTCACCGGAGGGGGGGAGGAATCTGATGAGTGGAAGTTCCACTTTTGGGTGGAACTCCACTTTAACTATATTTTATCAGATCCTTTAGAAAATCAAACCTGATTTCAGTTTTTTCCTTCTTCCAGTTTTTTCCTTTTTCCTTTTTCCAGTTTTATGAACGCTGTTGGCTATTGTCCAGTATTAGTGTCCAAACTGAATAGGTACAAAGTGAGTGTGCTGCCTACCTCCTACAAGGAGATGGTGCCCTTTGCACCTCCTCGGGGTTGGCTATTATGGTGTCTGTTGTATCAGACAGAGCACTCACTGACTTTTTTAACTTTTAGGCTTCATTCCCACGAGGTGGATCCACTACCTCGGAGTCCGCCTCTGTCCGCCAGCTCAGCGGGAGATCTGTCCGTTGATCTCCACTGAGCCGGCGGAAGACAGTTCCCTCTCTGCTCACTGAGCGGGGAGGGGCTTGTCAAGCGCCACTGGTTTCTATGGAGAGATTGGACGAAAACGGACACCATGTCTGTTTTCATCAGATCTCAACCGATCTGATCCGCCAGGGACGGATGCGAACGTAGGGCCATCCGTCTGATTTTAGCGGATTGGATTGGGTCGTATGTCAGCGGACATGTCACCACTGACATCCGTCACGCCATAGACTAGCATGGAGCGCCTGTTTAGGTCCGCCGACAAAACTGACAGGCGGACCTGAACGGTCCGACAGTGTGAAAGGGGCCTTACAGATTAAAAAAAAGGGGGGGAATGCACTGCCTACCACAGGATGGTGCACTGTAATAGCCAATCTTACTGGGCAGGTACAAATTGCACCATCTCGTGGAAGGCAGCAAACTCACTGTGTTCACATTAGCTTGATTTTCAATTATTCACAGAATAAAAAAAACAAAACAATCAACTGAAAAATTACCAGCCTTGAATACACTGACTTTTCTTTAGGCTAGGTTCACATCTAAGCGGGTGCGAGAAGGTGTGTAATGGCACACCTTCCTGCACTGGCAGAGGAAAAACACCCTACTGCTTAGGAGATACGCAGAGGTACACTATAATGCGGGAAACCCTCAATCCACGCATGTTTTATGCACCTCATTCAAATTGCAATCTGCAGTGGGTGTCAGTGCTATCTTAAGGTTGCAAAACAGTGTGTTTGCCTGCACCAGATCTCATTCACAAAATGGCCATGCGAACCGGTTGCAGTGCAGTTCTAAAATTGGTGCATGCATGACTTTGGTGTGATTTGAGCCCATTCAAAATTAATGGGCCTTCAACACAGTAAGCCTGGTTTCACACTGTAGTTTGCATGTAAATTGCACAGGAACGGCACTGCATTCCTGTGCAATTCACATGCGATTCTGTGTGGTGTGATTTGAGCCCATTTTGAATGTGCTGAATCGCACCACATTGCACTAAAGAAGTGCAGGGACCTTTTTTTGAAAACTAACCATGCGATCTGGTTCAGACAAACACTGCGTTTGTGACCTTCTTTTGGGGACTTGTTAACTTTGAATTGACACCTGCAGCAGATCAAAAACACAGTGTGATTGCAATGCGGTGCGGGAAACGCACAGGGATCACAACGTTTCCTGTACCATATGTATGATCCAGGGGTAAAACAGGGCCAAGGCATGCCACTGAGGGCAGCAGATAGTCCAGCCTGGTTCTGGCATTGGTAGACATGTTGTGGTGTCAACTGCTGAATCAGTAAGCCGGTGAGCACCACAACAAGCTTGCCAGTGCCAAGCTGGACTGTCAGTAACGCAAGCAATAGAAAACTCAGCTTAGCCTCAGTCAACTGTCAGTAACACAAGCAATGCAAAATTTAGCCCAGCCAGCCTCAATCACATACTTTGCCAGTTGCCACACAGAATAACAGATAGTCTCTCATTGACTCACGATTACCTGGTATGAACAGCAGAATTTCAGCAGCAGCACAGCACTCTGAGCAGTGGTAAGTCTGAGGACACTCTCTAAAACTAGGCCAGAAGAGAAAGAGGGACATACCTGGACAGGACAGCAGCAGTTCATCCATGTGGGGGGCCGGCAGCTACACAACACTTTACAAGCACTCTGCACTCCAGGGCCCAGACGAAGCTCCTCTCCCAAGCCCAAGGTGGGAGTGATACTGCAAGCTAACGGGAATACATGGTGTGTAGTGGGCAGGACTGCATGCAAGGCCAGCTCCCACTGTGCTGCCTTGTGATAGATCTGTGAGCCTTCAGCCCAAGCCCGATAGACTGACCTGGCGGTGTACCACAACATGCGTGCAGGAATGCCTAATCATCTATTACACTTGCTGCAGCAGCATTATTACACTCTGTGTGCCACTGACTGCAGTGCTGCATGTCGCTGGTGCCATGTGTGGCTGCAGAGCTGGGACACCATGCATTTAATTTAGGCCCTGGGGGGTTTGAACACCCCTGACCCCCCCCCCCCCTTATCTACGGCCCTGCCTCAGGGGACAGGGTAGGTAGTGACCTGCGTTGCAATGCGGAGCTAATAGAGTCTGGGGCGGGGCATTGAGGCTGATGATAGAGTTCACTAAAGAAGACATAAAACTCTCAGAGGATTGCGTCAGGATCATTTAAACAAACTCCAGTTTTTTTAACAGCTCGGGTACAGTAGTTTGAAAGCGTAGTTCAGCCACAAGGTTAGCTAGAAGGCGACCATTTTTATCCCGATTCGAATATTCTACCTGTCAGTAAGCAAACATCAGTCTGAGTCAAAAAAGTATAATGCAATGCAAATTCCCTCCGGGCTTGTGCCAGCTGGAGATGATTGGATGGTGTGGGATGCTCTGCAAATGTTGCTGTGCATTTTTGCATGCGCGATTTTGCTGTGATTTGCATTTTGCATTTTAATGCTTTTTTTGTCTAATTTGTTGTTGGGTAGAATACAAAAAGCAAATCGTGGCAACAACGCACTACATGCTTTTCTGCAGCTTCTCCATGGAAGTCTACTGCACTAAAAAGGCAAAAATAGCATTGTTTTGAATTGAAAAAAGCCCTTAAACCCTTTCAAAATACGCAGCGGCTGAAAAAAGTATAGTTGTGAACATGTCCCATAGGAAACCATGTTAAATGAACTGTAGTGCGTTTCTGCAAAAAGCACCAAAAAATGCATCTTGTGAACCAGACCTAAGACGGTTAGTAGCAGCAGCATGCTTTTTTTGTATCACCTGTCATAATGGGGTTAAAAAAAATAAAATTAGCCCTTTCTAGTACAAAAAGTGCAGATAATCGATACTATAAGCGGTTCATTTATACTGTGAAACAGTGAAAGTAATAATATATATTATTTGTATTATTTATATATATATACATAATAATAAAAATACCCAGAAGTAGGATATATGGGCATTTTAACTAGGAATCAGAAATGAAGCTATATGAAGGGTGGAAGGAGATATAAATCTTTTATATTAAAACACCGTATTTATCGGCGTATAACACGCACTTTTTTCCCCTTAAAATCAGGGGTAAATCGCGGGAGCGTGTTATACGCCGATCCCCTGCGATCCTGAGTTGTCAGATCTAAAAAATCGCCGACCTCGATTTGAAAATGGCGCCGAAATACACAGTGCCGGTCCTCGGCTCTTCTCGGCCACTTTCGGCTTCACTCGAGCGCCGCCCGAACCTAGCCGAGTGTACTCGGCTAGGTTCGGATAGCTCCGCTCACAGTCACGCCCATCCCGAGTGGAGCCGAAAGTGAACGAGAGCCGCCGAGAAGAGCAGAGGACCGGCTCTGTGTATTTCGGCGCCGGCGGCGCCATTTTCAAATCGCGGTCGGCGATTTTGAAGCTCAGCGAGTTGCAAGGCTGCACTGGGGCAAGGCTGGACTGGGGCAAGGCTGCAATGGACACTGGGGAAGGTTGCACTGACAAGGCTGCACTGACAAGGCTGCACTGACATGGCTGCACTGACATGGCTGCACTGACATGGCTGCACTGACATGGCTGCACTGGCAAGGCTGCACTGACAAGGCTGCACTGACAAGGCTGCACTGACAAGGCTGCACTGACAAGGCTGTACTGACAAGGCTGCACTGACATGGCTGCACTGGCAAGGCTGCACTGGGGCAAGGCTGCACTGAGAAGGCTGCAATGATGGGCATTTAAATGTAAGTTTTTTTCCCTTCAACTTCCCTCCTAAAAGTTTTTTTTTCCTTAAAATTCCCTCCTAAATTGGGGTGCGTGTTATACGCCGGTGCGTGTTATACGCCGATAAATACGGTAGTATTAAAAGCTGAGACTTTTTTTCATGGATATGATCATTTTAAATATAATGCACAATACTGGTAAAAGTTTACTTTAAATGTAATTGTAATTCCTTCTATTACCTCCAGTCTATCAGCCTCCACCTGGGTTCAGATGTTAATCTTCTGGTTTTGCACAGAACAGGCCTGATTCTCCTCCCCTAGGGTCCCCCACCGACGCTTATGGCTCCTCCTGCCTTTAGAGTGCCCCAATAGCAAGCTGCAAAGTAAAGTATAGAATGTCCCTATAGCAAGGTAAAAAAACTTCTGCCTTTAGAACCACTCACTTCCTGCCCAGGACATGTCCCATGAGGCATTGCTCCTCACACATGTACAAGTTCTCAGGCACTTACTGACATGTATGGAGGATGCACTGCGCTGTATGTGTGCTGCACTGTATTTCCTGATATGTAAACAAATAATGCATTCTGTATGCTTGCCGATTAATCGATTATGAAAATAGTTGACAACTATTTTCATAATTGATTTGTTGTCGATTAATCGATTCGTTGTTTCAGCCCTAGTATGAACTGTAGAGATGCGATGCGGGAACCTGCACTGGAATCGCAGGGATTTCCGCATGGCTATAGTGTGAACCCAGGCTCAGAGTGCGATCACAGCACTGATTACATGCAAGAACCCCCGGCAATTAGGTGTGGGAGGCAGTGCCATTGAAAGCAATGCGAGAATGCTGGCTCCCACAGCTAATTGCGGCCACTAGCATGTAATTGCTCATGCAGTGATCAAATGCAAGTGTGCAGCCTTGGAGAAAGCAGTCAATTGCAGCCACTCATGTAATCACTTATGCAGCAATCACATGCAATTGATCTGCCCTGTCTGTGTCCAGGGCCAATCTTTTGCATGTGATCAATGCATGACCGATTAGTTGCAAGTGGCCATGTTTAGCTGCGAGAGCCGGTGTTCTATCAGATAGTGCCCGATATCGAGAAGTGCCCGGGACGAACTTCGCAAGCGCCACACGGAACAGCATGACAGCTGATTTTACGATCGGCTGTTGTGACGGAGAGACGGCGCTTGCACACAATAGCCGACGGAAGAAATTTTTGTGTCAGATTGTGCTTCGAGATGCCGAGGCGTGTTCATGTCGGTGAAGGGTGGATTTTTAAATGATGGGCTGTGCTGCAAAGATGGGCCCGGATTTTTAAAAGATGGGCAATGCTACAAAACACAACTTTTTCTGCTATTTTTCTGCTAGTTAGCTAAACATTCCCTGCAAACCCGCACATCAACATAGAAAAACCTTCACTTCAGTTGACTAAACATGCCCCGCAAGCGTCCAGGAAAAATAGGAGAAAAAGATTTGTTTTGCAGCACTACCCATCATTTAAAAATCTGCCCCTCACGGACATGAACACGCCTCAGCAGCGCAAGGTAAAATCTGACACAAAAATTTCTTCCGTCGGCATTGTGCGCAGGCGCCGTCACAACAGCTGATCATAAAATCAGCTGTTGTGCTGTTCCATACGGCGCATGTGCAGTACATCCCAGGCGCTTATCGATAGCAGGCACTATTCGATAGAACACCGGCAGCCATCCACTGCTTTCAATGGGACTGCCTCCCTCAGTTAATTGCTGAGAACCCCTGCTGTGGTTCTAACATCTAATTGGTGTCGGGTACAATGGCGAGTGTGCAATGGCAGGTATGAATGCACATTTAAGGGCTATGGACTGAATGAAAGAAATCTATTAGTACATAGGCAGCTTAAAAAAATTACTCTGCACTGAGATGAACTCTGGGGTAAATGATCTATTTGTTATTCATTGAGCAAAGTTGATAAGACAGGACAGATAAGGAAGGGTGGAAACATTCCATATAATGATTTGGTTTTTATTTCCTGCTTGTATTTGTTTATTTTTCTTCTTGTTTTCAGAAAACTGTTAAGCCTAGTATACACTATTTAGGTTTTTTTCCGTTCAACCCCAAGGGTTGAACGGAAAAAAAAACTGTCCTCTCTCCGATGCGAGCTCCTGTGCTAACCATGCAAGGTTAGTTCAACGATCTCTCCTGCTGAGCTGTTGTGTCCTGACAGGGGGACGGCCACCCCACCAGAACACTCCGATCAGTGCTCTCCGCCATTGGCTGAATTGGTCGCCTGCTGGTTTTCCAGCATGCACGTCTGACAGAAGTCGGCCGAACAGAACAACACACGGGCCGAATGTCACAGCATCCCCCAGACTCCCTAATGGATCCAAAGACTTATTCATTCGTCCCATTCTTGCACTCAGACACCCTGACCTCCTTGTGCATACCCAGACTCCTCCAGATATTCCTCCTGCAGTCAGACCTCACTCAACAAACTATCGAATCCATGAACAAACTCTCTCCCACTGTCCCTCTACTGTCCCTCCTTGCACTCATAGCCTTGACCCTCCAATGCATCCACAGATCCACCCCCACCAACCCTAATAATGTCAAAAACACCCCCACCACTCTCTTCCATGCAGCTAGAGACCACCCTCAAGCAGTCAGGCTGCATTCACACCTGAGCGTTTTCAGCTCGTAAAAACGCCCAACAAGCAAAATCTCATTCATGTCAATGGCACCTGTTCACATCTAAATGTTTTGTCACCTGAAGCAAAATGCTTGAAGCTCAAAAATCTACATGAGCTTCTTTTTAGGCAGATTACAGGCGTTTTTCTGCATTTTTTTTTTTTCTTTTAAAGATTTTATTTGCCAAATGTACATACAAGTTACTTGATGCAATAATCAGAATACAGTGTATCTTATACAATATGTATATTCCTATATTATTATTTAAATGTACATACTGTTTCGGCCCTTTTTTGTTAAATAAATCTTCAAACCTATAACAAGTTTACAACCTGGAGGTAACTTCCTCCCAGAAAAAAACAAACTAGTGTGCTGTGTGCTGTTTTCATTTAGTTATCTAGATTCTGTAGTCTATACATTTCACAATGTATCATTGCCCTCTAACATTGTCAGTAGAACAGTTTTTACGTTTCAGATTGCACAGTTTCCTTAGAGTTGACCCATCTTCTCCACACTTTATTAAATTTCTTGGAACATCCCCTTGCTTCATGGGTCATTTTATATAATGTGACATTGGCATTGACTAGATTTTTCCAGGCGGTTAACGTGAGGTACTCTCTCTTAATCCAATTAAGGACAATTAGTTTTCTAACATAATAAAACAACAATCTTAGGAGGGTTCTCATGTTATTACTCATAATTTCATCTTCTATGATACCTAGAAGTCCCAGTAGCGGGTTACATATGTTTGGCAGATCAAATAATTCAGCAATGAATTGGGTGACTTGTGACCATAACGGGCGTATTCTATTACAGCTCCAAACCATATGAAAAAATGATCCCTCTTCTGCTAGGCATTTATGACATATGGGGCTTTCCCTTCTCCCCATTTTATATAACCTAATTGGAGTATAGTACATTTGGTGTAAATATCTTAGTTGTATCAATGTCTTCTTCCCACTGCTCCTCTGTAAGATCTGGGATAATAGCTATCCAGCGATCTTTAAGCTTTTTTTCTTTTGGTATTTTTTTGTCTCTAAGTGTGTTGTAGTAGGTAGAGATCAATTTTGTATGAATTGGGTCAGCTAGGAGTTTCTCCAATTTAGAGTTCTCAGGAGAAACAGGTCCCAGCCCAAATTGAGCGTGGGTAGCGTGCTTCAGCATAGCAAACTGGAATGCCCAAGAATCTGGGATATTCAGTTCTCTTTTTATTTGTGTGAATGATTTCATGTTACCATTGTCAAATAGTTGGTGTAGGTACGCGAGTCCAGTGGAAAAACTCCTTTAAGCATGGGTTGTACCATAGTGGTGCATTTGGTGATAAGTGGAGGGGGCCATCATCTATGTGTTCCAAGCAGATCCCAAGTGTTCTTTTTGCAGTTTTAAGCATGTTTCTACCATCTGCTGTGGGGACTTCTCCTCTAAAGAAGAAATTTAGTAGTGTTTCGTATGATGTCGCCACCGCTGCTTCAACCGCAATTGCAGCATTATTCAGCTGTGGGAACATTCGCCAGTGTACATGTACCAGTTGTGCAGCCAGATAGTACAGGCGTAGGTCAGAGACCGCTAGGCCACCCCTCCTTGCCGGCAGCTGTAAGAGTTCCAGAGATACCCTAGCTGCTTTGTTGCCCCATAGGAAGGAGGTTAGGAGGGAGTTGAGTATCTAAATGTTTTTTTTGGGATATAAAAAAGAAAGCACATAAAGAAATTTGGGCAAAAAAATAATTTTAAATAGATTAGCCCTACCCATTAGTGTAAGTGGTAGATATTTCCATTTTTGTATCCTTTTCATTGAATGTTTTGATTATTGGCCATATATTTGTCTCAGCAAAGGAACTCACCGGGGACTTAACCAGTATCCCCAGGTATTTAAATGTGTCACCACTGCCAAAGGGCACTGAGCGGGAAGATTTAAGTTTGGTTGCAGATCCATAGGAAAGAGAGCCGATTTGGTCCAATTAATTCTGAAACCAGAAAAGTCTCCAAACTCCTGGATCAAGGAGACTGCTGCTGACAAAGACTCATCCGAATCTCCCAAGTACAGGAGCATATCATCCGCGTATAAGAAAACATGTTCCTCTGGCTCCCCAACCGAGAGTCCCTTAATGGTTTTGTGGTTCCTAATTTTTGCTGCCAGCGGCTCTATGGCGAGGGCGAACGGGAGTGGGGATAAAGGACACCCTTGCCTCGTACCCCTATGAATCTGAAAAGTGTTCGATATGAGCCCATTCACTCTAATACTCGCCCCGGGGTTCTGTATATAAAAACTTTACCCATGACACAAATCGTGGTTCAAAGCCCAGTTTTCTGAGGAGGGAAAAAAGATAATTCCATTCCACTGAATCAAAAGCTTTTTTTGTGTCCAATGATGCAATTGCCCTTTTTCCTATATTTGTGCGTTCAATCTGCATATTGACATACAATCTTCTGAGATTCATTTGAGTACTTCGCCCTGGGATAAATCCCGTTTGATCCGAGTTTATTCATTTAAGGATAACTGATGTCAATCTACCGGCCAAAACTTTGGCCAATATCTTGACATCTGAGTTAATCAAAGATATATTGGTCTATATGACTCACATTCTTGTGGGTCCTTTCCCGGTTTGGGGATTAGCACAATCAAGGCTTCTCTCATAGATTCAGGGAATATACCCTCTTTTTCAGCTGCTATAAATACTTTCTGTAAGCATGGTGTCAGTTTTTCTTTATGTAGTTGGTACCATTCAGCTGGGAACCCGTCCAAGCCCGGATGACTTGCCTGGCCTGAAGGAGGAAATAGCCTGGGATATTTCTTCCTGTGTAATTGAGCTTTCCAGAGCTGCACTATCCTCAGTGCTCAATGAGGGTAGGTTTAGATCTGTCAAATAAGAGGTTAATTCCTGTTCCGTATGGCTGGTCTGGGTTTGGTAAAGGGCCTCATAGAACTCAAAAAAAGTATTCAGAATCCCATGAGAGTCCCCCACCAATTCGCCATTAGGACACCTGAGTTGCAGCACTGATATCAGAGCATAAAGCGGCTTAGCTAAAAAGGCCAGCAGGCGGCCACTTTTATTTCCAAACTAAAAGAAAGATCTAGTCTGATGTAATTGTTTTTTTGCATTACTTTCAGCAAGGATTAATTTGTACTGCCTAATCTGGTCCTGCCACAGGTTATAATTCTCAGGAGATGGGTTAAGAATATATATCCCTTCAGCTTCTACAGCTTTGATTTCTGCAGATCTCAGATCTGAGTTCAGAGCCCTAGAAAAATCTCTTGTTTCTCTAGTGAATTCCCCTCTCATAGTCGCCTTAAAGGCTTCCCATTGGTTGGAAACTAGTGTATCTACCCCGTTCTCCTTCCAATAGTGATCAATCTCTGATTTGCGTTTCAAGGTAATGAATTCCTACTGCAGCCATTGTACATTTATACGCCAATGCCGTCTTCCCCGAGGGATATTGAGGTCCAGCAGGACTTCCATAGGGGAATGATATGACAAAGCTTGTGGGAGGTATCGAACAGTGGATATAAGTTGAAGACCATCTACAGAGGCTAAAAATAAATCTATCTTAGACAGTGTCCTATGTGTCTCCGAGTGGCAGGAATATTCTCTGACCCCAGGATTTCTTTGTCGCCATACAACTGTGAGAGCATAGCTCTCCAGCCAGGAGGATAGGTTATGATGGGAGTCAGAGGTACAGCCATGCCTGTTGAGAGCCGCATCTGAAACCGTATTAAAGTCGCCCAACAGCAACAATGGGCCCTGAGCTATCAGCATTGCCACTTTTAGTGTAGCCTCCAGAACCTGAGAGGAGAATAAGGGAGGGATATACACACATACCAGACATTAAACATCCGACAGACTAAGATAGCATATCTACCGTCAGGGTCTAATTTGACCTGTAATATATGTGCAGCTGCTTTTTTGGTTACTAAGATAGCTACCCCTCTTGAATAAATGGAGTATTCTGCATGAACTACCCTCCTAATTTTGGCTCTTTTCAAGGCCATAACTTTAGAGCCTTGTAGATGTGTTTCCTGTAATAGGATTATATGGGGTTTGTATCTCTTAATAAAATCAAATACCAGGGATCTTTTAACTTTTGAGTTCAGACCCCTTACATTCCATGACATCAAACTAATTTTGTCTGCCATCTATATCTGAAAGAAATAATAACCATATATTTGGTGGAACAGCATACATGTAATCATTAACCTCCCTGGCGGTAATCCCGAGTCTGGCTCGGGTTGGATTTTTCCATACCAAAAGCGGTAACCCCGAGCCAGACTCGGGCTTGCATCGCAGGATCCAGGAAGAGCATACTTACCTTGTCCCCTGGATCCTGCGATGTCTCCCCGCTGTGATCGGCGAGCCGCTGTGTCTCGCTCGATTCACAGTGCCGAGCTCCGTTCCCTGCGAGCGTTGCGACGCACGGGGACGGAGTTCGGCGGTAAATTCAAAAGTGAAACACATAGTATAGATACAGCATACTGTAATCTTACAGATTACAGTACTGTATCAAATAACTACACATCCCCTTGGTCCCTAGTGGTCTGCCCAGTGTCCTGCATGCAGTTTTATATATATAAAACTGTTCTTTCTGCCAGGAAACTGGAGATTGTCCATAGCAACCAAAACTGTCTCTTTACATCAAAAGTGGTTTTAGACCAGCTAGAAAAAAGCGATAATAAATTAGAATCACTTGCAGAATTGAGTGATAGTGATTTGTGGGGAAATCCGTCACCAAACACTAAAAGTAACAAAAGCGACAATTCTGCAACTGAGCAAATTTCAGTGTTTTTGATTTGATTACATTATTATATAATTTTTATTATTATTATATTATTATTTGTTATAATTATTTATAGTTATTTATTATATTATAATTTTTTATTTCGTTTTTCAAACTTTATCATACCCGGGATGTCTACTAGACTCTTGTTTGGACAGATTTAAGTGAACTATTCCTAAGAATTACAGGCCTACAATATAAAACGCCAAATTTCTGTGCAAAATAATTGTACCGCTTTCAGCACCTAAAATCAGAAATAATCATACCGCCAGGGAGGTTAAACAGTTATCTCCTGCCTGGATTAAAACAAGTAACAGCTATAGGACACAGCACATTATAGTAGTAAACAGTGAACCCGCCCTTCCCACTCTGCACACAACCCCAACTGTTTGTGTGCCCAAATCCCATAACCTTATAAGTTAAATGACCTTGGGGGGGTCACAGGTCATTAGTGAGAAAGCAAACGCTGCATATTAACAAGCAGCGTGTGCTGATGGAGCCAGAGAGCTTTCAAATCTGTAGGAGCGCCGTCTCTGGTCCCTTCCTGTTAAACATAACAGCCCTCAGAAGGGAGATAGCGTGTCTGTCTCTTCCTCCTTTTTAACTCCCTATTGTACAGGGAACAAGTTATCTTTTAATTATTCTGAGAATCAACAGTAAAAAATAAAAAAATAAAAGTATATATAATGGGGGATATAAAAGTTCCCCAACAAAGAAAAACTTTTTTTTCCAAAGTAAAGCCTTCAAGGAATTATACTTGTATGAGTATTGTTCAAATGGTGTGCATAACCGTGCAGGACAGCACGCAGAGCAGGGGCGTAACTACCACCATAGCGACCCATGCGGGCGATATGAGGCCCGCAGCCGAGTGGGGCCCAGTGAGGATAAGAGCACCGCCGGCACAGTCTCCCAGCCAGGGGAAGAGAGAGGAAAGGAAGAGGCGACCTGTCCGTATCAGCAGAGAGCTGAATTGCCCGATGTAAGAGCTTTCATTAGAACTTCCTGTGTTCCCGGGGCTCTCGTCACATAGCTCCACCTTTTGGCCCGGTGCCTTTGATAGATAGAACGCCGATCCAATGTGGGACATGTGACCTCATCAAAGGCGTCGGGCCAAGAGGTGGGGCTATGTGACGATGAGCCCCGGGAAGACAGGAAATTCAAATGAAAGCTATTACAGCGGGAAATCCCGCTCTCTGCTGATCCGGGTGGCTTGCCTCTGCCTCTGCATAGGTGGGGCTGTATGGGGCACAGGCAGACCAGGCTGTATTGGGCACAGGTCACGCTGTATGGGGCACAGGTCACGCTGTATGGGGCACAGGTCATGCTGTATTGGGCACAGGTCACGCTGCACTGGGCACAGGTCACGCTATATGTGGCACAGGTCACGCTGCATTGACACTAGGGCAGCTGTGGGGGGGGCTGTTTGCAGGGGGGCCCCATACAACATTTTGCTATGGGGCCCTGCTATTTCTAGTTACGCCCCTGACGCAGAGTATAAATAGTGTCAGATCAAATATAAATACAAGAGAAGAAAAAAATGTTTTTCTTTTTCTTTTTTTTCCAAATCCGCTTGCTCTGTGATGGTATACCATGGACGATCATGTAGATCCTTATTCAGATAGACAAACATGATGCATCAGTCTCCCAACCATGCGCCACAGGACTTGATCTCCCCCTAGCATCCAGCCAGCATGAGGTTTCAATAGGGGAGTTTAAGAAAAGAACTTTGCCTTTATCCACCACTCTTAACTTCGCTGGGTATAGCATGCTGTATGGCATCTGTAAGTCTCGGAGTCTCTTTTTAACATGGACAAAGCTAGCTCTTTGCTTCTGCGTAGCAGCAGAGAAGTCGATGTAAATAGAAATACGGTTGCCATTGTATTGTAGATCTCCTATAGTGCGACCGATATTTTCTCGGTCTCTGAAATGTAGGATACGGGCTATCATCGGGTGTGGGAGTGAGCCAGGAGGAGGAGATTAGGAGTGGCTGGGGCAATCCCTGTTCCAGCATGCCCTCACCTCCCCCAAACAGGCCTCTAGTGACAACTATATTGGTATTAACTGAATCCACAGTATATTTTGGTTAATGGAAAGGAAAAGTCTGGCATGATGCATGGAAAGTATTTATTTTTCATTCTACCTTTATGAAGGATTCACCCGGGAAGCATGACTCTAGCATTTGATGTCAGAGGGACTTCAGTAACTAATAGTTTTGATAACAATCTCTCAACATTTTAATTATATAAGAACTAGCATAGAATTTAGCTTGTCAACAAGTTAGACCAAGTCAAAGAAAGGAAAAGTGCCCACACAGCAAATGTATTCTTTGTGGTAGCTGTTATTAGAAAGTAAGGGTGTAATAATTTCAGGTACAATGCCCTCATAGCTGATTGCCACTCTTTTCGGTAATATATCCTACAACAAATTAAATTTTCTTAAGAATCCCTTTGAACTTTTTAGTAGTGTTATTCAGGTGACAATTTGTAGCAAAAAGATATAAGGATATTTTGTCGGTTACCAGTTTCTTACCTGATCAGTGTAAGAAACTGGGAATACAAAATGAGTATTCAGAAAGAGTGAAGTACTCTTTATGAATACTCATTTGAAACACCCAGAGTGCACTTCTAATAAGGTAACATGTGAACTCATTGCAGCTATTACACATGGTATAAAGCAAACAACTGGAATCTGCAAGGGCTAAATATAGGAAAAATTTGGCTTCCTTACCTGCTTAACTATGTTTGAACAGTTAAAGGTATAGTATAGTGAAAAATAAAAACTAAAACGTAACGTATCGTTCAGTTAAAGTCATCTGAATGCAGATGCATCAAAACAAATGGGGGTTGATTTACTAAAATTGGAGAGTGCAAAATCTGGTGTAGCTCTGCATAGAAACCAATCAGCTTCCAGGTTTTTTTTGTCAAAGCTTAAGTGACCAAGATGAGGTTAGAAGCTGACTGGCTACCATGCAGGGCGGCACCAGATTTTCCACTCTCCAATTTTAGCAAATCAACCCCATTGTGTACAAACTCAGTTTGTTTTCTTTAGGAAGCAGCCACGGCCTGAGTAGAAAAGCCTGTCTCCTTTCAGCATTCTTCACGTGCTACAGAGTGGGACTCTTGCTCTTTGTGTAGAAGCAGTGGTGTTTTTGCTGAGGTCTGAATCACCCCCTGCCCAGTCAGAGCTACAGCCCTACAATCAGCAGGAAGCAGGAGCTTTGTTGATTGCAGAACTATGGGGTGCATGTTGGACCTCTGCTGTGAGATCACTGCTTCCCCACAGAGAGTAAGGTTCCTTCTATGCAGCATGCTGGCGGCGGACAGGATTGAGTATTTTATCTGTGGCTGCTTTCTAAAGAAAATCAACTGTAAGACTTTGCACACATTTTGTTATGATACATCTAGAATTAGGAATGAGTGCCTGGAATTTTGCTTTTTTTTGGGGCATTTGCTCAAATGCCAGACTTTTAGCCTGTTTGGCAGGAGCCGAACTGCATATACAGTAATGGATTTTTCTCTTGCTACTTTATATGGCAGCCTCCTTCTTCTGATGTCAGTGGTTGTTAATGAAGAAGTGGGCTTATTTAAAGAAAACTATTATTATTAAAAATTGGGGTATGGTTACCCCCATCATTCATTTCAGGCCTTTTAGGTCTGGTATGAATTTTAAGCTGACCCCCATGCAAAAAGAAAAAAGGCATAGGCGCCTCTAAAATGTTATACTAGTCCCTTCAGGTCTCTTATGGATTTTATAGGGAAAACCCACAAAAAATATAGAAAAAAGTGTTCTGCAAAAATTTACACCAGACCCTTATCTGAGCGTGTAGCCTGGCAGGCCAAGAAAGGAGGGTGACTGTGCACCCCCTCCTTCTAGAACCATTCCAGGCCACATTCCCTCAACATTATAGTTAATGTACAGGATTTAGATAGCTCCAACAGTTTACGCAGCAGTACAATACAGAATACAATCCAATACAATATAAAACTCAAGTACAGTTATTAGGTGAAGGGAGGGTAGGCTTCCCTGAATAATATTTTTCAAGGATCGCCTAAAGGCAGAGAGGAGGATTATGCGATATGTGCACAAGAGGTTGGTGATGTAGCTGGGGGGCGATATTGTGGATGGCCTTGTATGTTGTGATTAGTATTTAGAATTTTATACGACGCGGTAGGGGAAGCCAGTGAGGAGTTTAGCAGAAAGGGGCGGCAGTCATGGATTGCTTAGTAAGGTGTATTAGTTTAGCAGCAGCATTCATAATAGACTGAAGGGGTGATTGCCTGTGTAAAGGAAGGCCAGTGAGGGGGGAGTTGCAGTAGTCAAAGCGGGAAATAATCAAGAAGTAAATAAGTCGTTTTGTGGTGTTGTTAGTCAGGAAGGGGCGAATTCTGGAAATGTTGCGAAGGTTAAGGCAGCAAGTGTTAACCAGTGATTAGATGAGGGGACTGACGGAGAGGTCAAGGTCTAGTATTACGCCCAGTGCCCTGGCATGTGTGGAGGGACCAATGGCTGTGCCATTCATCTCAAAGGTAAAATCATGGGGAGGGGACAGAGGAGGAGAAAATCTTACAAGCACAGTTTCAGAAAGATTGAGTTTGAGGAAGTGGTGTGACATCTATACTGATATGTCGTTCAGTAAATTTGTGATACATGAGGAGAGTGAGGGGTGAGCTGAGGAGTAGAGAGATAGATCTGGAATTTGTCAGCATATAGATGGTATTGGAAGCCATGGGAGGTTATCAACTGGCCCAGGGAAGAGGTATAGATAGAGAATAAGAGCACATAGCCTTGGGGTACCCCAACAGAAAGAGGAAGAGGACTGGAGATGGTGTTGTTTGTAAAACTGAAAGTGCACTGAGATAGGTAGGAGGAGAACCAGGAAAGAGCAGAGTCACGAAGGGCAAAGGAGTGGAGTTTATTGAGGAGGAGTAGGTGGTCAACTGTGTCAAAGGCAGCAGAAAGGTCTAAGAGTATGAGTATGGCATACTGACCGTTGGTTTTAGCAGTTAGTAGGTCATTGGTGAGTGTTAGTAGGGCAGTTTCAGTGAAATATTGTGGGCGGAAGCCGGTCGGTAGGGGATTGAGAAGGTTGTTGTCAGTAAGTTATCAACTCATACGGTTGTGAACAAGGTGTTCAAGAAGGTTGGAGGCAAACAGGAGCAGGGAGATGAGTCTTAAGTTATTCAAACAGGTGGGGTCCAGTGAGGGTTTTTTAAGTATGGCGGTAACCAGTGCATGTTTGAACAGGGAGGGAAAGGTGCCAGAGGAGGGGGAGAGGTTGAAGATGTGGGTTAGAGCGTTTAGGATAGAGCAAGGTGGTTGCAGTAATTACACAGTTAGTCTGGTTGAAAAAAGACAAGTCCATCCAGGTCAACCAATAATTGTGAGAGGACAGGTGGTGAGGTGGGCTGTGAAAAGGAGTTTGGCAACTTCCTTAGTGGTGACAGGGTTGAAGGAGGAAAGAATTGAGTGTGTTGTTGGACCTGGTGTGTTGGATGGGGGAGAAAGCTGGACGCTGGATATCTCATCACGAATTGTGTCGACTTTGTTTTTGTAATGATTGGCAATCTCCTGGGCAGTAAGCAAATTGGTGGGTGGAGGCAGTGGAGGTGAAGTAAGGAATTAAGGGTAGAAAAGAGTTGACGAGGTTTGGATAAGAGAGTTTTGATGACATTGGTATAGTAGGTCTGTTTAGCAGTGTGGAAGCAGGAGTTGTATTTTAGATTTGTAGAGGGTGAAGTCTTGCAGGGATTTAGTTTTATGCCATGCTCGTTAAAGAGCACAGCTGCTTCTCTTGAGACTTCTTGTGTTGTCTATTTGCCAGGGTTGTAGCAGGCGAGGACTTGTTCTGCGTGTAGAGACAATAGTGAGTGTGTCCATGGAACATGACAGTATGTTGTTGTAGATGAACTGGCCAAATTTGGTCAGGACAGAAGTATGTTTTTTTTTTCATAAAGTCAGCAGAATGAAGAAGGGAAGGGTTGAAATGGCGAAGGTTCCTGCAGGTAACCATTTGCAGGTTGGGGGCATGGGAGGTAGGAGAAGGGGAGAGCATGAAACTAATAAGGTTGTGATTGGAGAGAGGAAAAGGGGTGTTAGAGAAGTTGCAGGGAGTGCAGAGGTGGGAGAATATGAGGTCGAGTGTTGCCATTGGAGTGAGTGGTGGTTTGCGTCCATTGTGTTAGGTTAAAGAGGTGGTTGAGTTGAATAGTTGAGAAATGGCAGAAGTGTTAACATTAAGTGGAATGTTAAAGTTAAAGCTGATGATGGCGGGTATTTCAGAGGAGAGAAAGTAGGGTAGCCATGCAGAGAAGGCATCGAGAAAGTGTGACACTGGGCCGAGTTCAGTCGTACAGTGGGGGAAATAAGTATTTGATCCCCTGCTGATTTTGCAAGTTTGCCTATTTATAAAGAAATGTAGGGTCTATAATTTTTATCATAGGTGTATTTTAAAAGATAGAGACGGAATATCAACCAAAAACCCAGAAAAAAACACATAAAACAAATGCTGTATATTAAGTTGCAGTTCAGTGAGTGAAATAATTATTTGATCCCCAAGCAAAACATGACTTAGTACTTGGTGGAGAAACCCTTGCTGGCAAGCACAGAGGTAAGACGTTTCATGTCCTTGGTTACCAGGTTTTCACACATCTCGGGAGTGATTTTGGTCCACTCTTCTTTACAGATCTTATCTAAATCCTTAAGGTTTATTGGCTGTTGCTTGGCAACTTGAAGTTTCAGCTCCCTTTATACATTTTCCATAGGATTAAGGTCTGGAGACTGACTAGGCCACTCCAAGACCTTAATGTACTTCTTTTTGAGCCACTCCTTTGTTGCCTTGATGGTGGGTTTTGGGTCATTGTCATGCTGGAAGACCCATCCATGATCCATCTTCAGTGTTCTGACTGAGGGAAGAAGGCTCTCATCCAATATTTTACAATACATGGCCCTGTTCATTGGCCCCTCAATGCGGCAATGTCGGTCTGTACCTTGAGCAGAAAAACAGTCCCAAAGCATAATGTTTCCACCTCTGTGCTTGACTGTAGGGATGGTGTTCTTAGGGTCATAGTCAGCATTTTTCTTCCTCCAAACACGGCGAGTCCCCCTCCTCAAGACGGCACATGTACAGTTATGCCAATGAACATCTAAATGATTCAGAGAAGGATTGGGGGAAATTGCTGTGGTCAGATGAGACCAAAATTGAGGTCTTTGGCATTAACTTGACTCTCCATGTTTGGAGCAAGAAAATGCTGACTATGAGCCTGAGAACACCATCCCTACAGTAAAGTATGGAGTTAGAAACATTATGCTTTGGGGCGGTTTCTCTGCTAAAGGTACAGACCGACTTTACCGCATTGAGGGGCTAATGGATGGGGCCATGTATTATAAAATATTGGATGATACCTTCTTCCCTCAGCCAGTACACTGAAGATGGGTCATGGATAGGTCTTCCAGCATGACAATGACCCAAAACATACTGCCATGGTGCAAAGGAGTGGCTCAAGAAGAAGCACATTAAGGTCATGGAGTGACCTAGCCAGTCTCCAGACCTTAATCCTATTGAAATTTAATGGAGGGAGCTGAAACTTCGTGTTGCCAAGCGACAGCCAAGAAACCTTAAGGATTTAGATACGATCTGTAAAACAGTGTGGACCAAAATCCTTCCTGAGATGTGTGCAAACCTGGTCACTAACTACAAAAAACATCTTACCTCTGTGCTTGCCAACAGGGGTTTCTCCATCGAGTACTAAGTCATGTTTTGCTTGGGGATCAAATACCGTATTTATCGGCGTATAACACGCACTTTTTTCCCCTTAAAATCAGGGGAAAGTCGCAGGTGCGTGTTATACGCCGATCCCCTGCGATCCCGTGGTGTCAAAACTTCAAAATCGCCGACCGCGATTTGAAAATGGCGCCGCCGGCGCCGAAATACACAGAGCTGGTCCTCGGCTCTTTCCGGCGGCTCTCGTTCACTTTCGGCTCCACTCGTAGTCCCGAGCGGAGCTATCCGAACCTACTCGGCTAGGTTCGGATAGCTCCGCTCGGGACTACGAGTGGAGCCGAAAATGAACGAGAGCCGCCAGAAAGAGCCGAGGACCGGATCTGTGTATTTCGGCGCCGGCGGTGCCATTTTCAAATCGCGGTCGGCGATTTTGAAGCCCAATATGGCAGGGACAGGGGGTCGACGGCTGCAATGGGGCAAGGCTGCACTGGGGAAGGCTGCACTGGGGAAGGCTGCACTGACAAGGCTGCACTGGGGAAGGCTGCACTGACAAGGCTGCACTGGGGAAGGCTGCACTGACAAGGCTGCACTGGGGAAGGCTGCACTGACAAGGCTGCACTGGGGAAGGCTGCACTGACAAGGCTGCACTGGGGAAGGCTGCACTGACAAGGCTGCACTGGGGAAGGCTGCACTGGGGAAGGCTGCACTGACATGGCTGCACTGGGGAAGGCTGCACTGACATGGCTGCACTGACATGGCTGCACTGACAAGGCTGCACTGACAAGGCTGCACTGACATGGCTGCACTGACAAGGCTGCACTGGACAAGGCTGCACTGACAAGGCTGCACTGGGGCAAGGCTGCACTGAGAAGACTGCAATGATGGGCATTTAAATGTAAATTTTTTTCCCTTCAACTTCCCTCCTAAAAGTTTTTTTTCCTTAAAATTCCCTCCTAAATTGGGGTGCGTGTTATACGCCGATAAATACGGTACTTATTTCGCTCACTGAACTGCAACCTAATTTATAGCATTTGTATCATGTGTTTTTTTTCTGGATTTTTGGTTGATATTCTGTCTCTATCATTTAAAATACACCTATGATAAAAATTATAGACCTTTTATTTCTTTGTTAGTAGGCAAACTTACAAAATCTGCAGGGGATCAAATACTTATTTCCCCCACTGTATATCGTAAGTATAAAACAATTAATTACAGGGGGTCATGATCAGAATGCTTTCATGGATTTCACATTAAACCATGCTTAGACCTAGGCTGGGGTCACACGGAACGGATCCGTTGGAGGGACTCCGCTAGCTCAGTAGGGGATCGCTCCGTTGATCCCCGCTGAGCAGGAGGATGACATGTCCATCTCCGCTTACTGTGCAGGGACGGACCTGTCAGAGCCCCGCTGTTCTCTATGGGGAGATCGAATAAAAATAGACAGCCTGTTCGTTTTCATCCGATCCCATACGATCCGAACCGCTGGATGGATGGAAAATGTATCGCCATCCGTCTGTTTTGAGCGGATCTTGTCGGATCAGATGGCAGGCGGGTGTCAGCGAACACATCTCCACTGATATCCGCATGCCCATACAAGTCAATGGGTGGCCCGCTTGGATCCGCCTGAAGAATGGACAGGCGGATCAGAGAGTGCCGATCGTGTGAAAGGGGCCTTAATGCCCAAAAATGGACTAATTGATTGTTTTGTACTTCAATTAATACTCTATAACATGGCAAGTATAGTATATTAACTTGTTACTTTTAAAACTTTTCAATTCTGATTTGTGCAGCAGGTGTTGGTCCTGCACTGGGGCCTAGGTGAATGCTGACCGGGCTCCTAGGCTTCCCAAGAAATAGTTTATTGTATTTTTAATGCAGTATGAAAGTATTATACGTTCCCTTTCCCCAGTTTCTCCACTGTATCACATCCATACAAACTAACGTTTTCTCACCATGAACAGGATATGAGTGATTTGTTGTCTGTCTGTGAATCATGTGTACATTCTGATTACCCAACTTTTGTATACAAATGAACACCTACGATTAGTATTATACAAATATGGCATGTGTCATTGCAAACACAGTAACAATTCTCTACAAAAAAAAAAGAAAAGGTAATCTGCTGCACAAAAACTAAAACTAAACAATTAAAGCAGCCAACACCAAATTATAGGATACACTATACAATTCACCAATATTTGATTACATGCAGCGCAAAAAGTAAAGAGAGAAGGAAAAAACCCCCTGGAAAGTGAAATGACACTCTGAAGAGCGAGCTCAATAGTAAATAGTATGACACAACCCTAAGCATGCTTAAAGTGGTTCTAAAACTGCTGCAGCTCCTCCCCTGCCCCCCCACCCCCTTTTTTTTTTAATCACTTGTGCACATTCGATCCAGGGATATGCACAAGTGCAGTGGCTCACGCCGCTGTCTCGCTCCTCATTGGGCAGATTGATAGCGACAGGAGCCATCAGCTCCCGCTGCTGTCAAACAAATGCTGTGACATGAATGCTTCACTATAGTGATATATATGCGTGAACAATAACATGGATGCTTCACTATAGTGATATATATGCGTGACTATTCCCAGTTTTTTATCCACACATTTAGAAAAAGTCCAAAGATGCAAAAATTATGTCAAACAAATGTCCAAAAAAGCAATTAAATGTGACTTTCTATGAATAATAAATCCGTGACTGTCACCGTGTTGAAATCCCGTCACCTGGTATAGATTGAAGGCTTACCAGATAGCCTCTGATCAGAGGCATAGAGCTAACAGCTTGGGGTTTGCCCTCCACAGCGGCTGGAACTTTAGCTGGGATGATGGATGTAGATCCACAAACGATCGCCACAGGCTTCCAGACAGCGGTACAATCAGGGAAGAGAGCTCTCACCGTGTTTAAAAGAAAAGAGAAAACTCCAATGGTGTAGAACGTTTTATCTCTTGTTTATTGGACTGACACGCTCGTATCGACGGCGCATGCGAGAAGTTTCGTTTTAAAGCTGTATTGGTTCCTTGCAAGGAAAAGTGTTTTTATGGATGCCAGTGAGGCGACTTTTAATAAACAAGAGATAAAACGTTCTACACCATTGGAGTTTTCTCTTTTCTTTTAAACACGGTGAGAGCTCTCTTCCCTGATTGTACCGCTGTCTGGAAGCCTGTGGCGATCGGTTGTGGATCTACATCCATCATCCCAGCTAAAGTTCCAGCCGCTGTGGAGGGCAAACCCCAAGCTGTTAGCTCTATGCCTCTGATCAGAGGCTATCTGGTAAGCCTTCAATCTATACCAGGTGACGGGATTTCAACACGGTGACAGTCACGGATTTATTATTCATAGAAAGTCACATTTAATTGCTTTTTTGGACATTTGTTTGACATAATTTTTGCATCTTTGGACTTTTTCTAAATGTGTGGATAAAAAACTGGGAAAAGTCACGCATATATATCACTATAGTGAAGCATCCATGTTATTGTTCACGCATATATATCACTATAGTGAAGCATTCATGTTATTGTTTATTTTTCTTTTTTTCTTTTACCACATATGAAAGTTGTTGGTGCTTTAATAGTAATATCAATTTTTGTTGTATTTTTGCATTTATATCCAGCGCTGTGCTTTTTGTTATATCTATTTAGTAGTGCCCTTATCAAGGTATAGTGCATAGCTGCAGGATTTTCCTTCACGGGTGATATTCACTAAGTTACTGTTTGTACACCTAGCGCAAATTTTTTCTTTAGAAACAAACAAATGCTGTGACACGGTAACGGGGGCAGGGCCGAGTCTGTCAATGGACGCAACAGCAGGGCATCATGTTACACTGTACCCATGTGAAATTGTTATCATTTTCTTCACACAAATAGAACTTTATTTTGGTGGTATTTAATCACTCCTGGGTTTTTTATTTTTTCCTAAAAAAAACCCAAAAAAAACAAAAGACCAAAAATTTTGAAAAAATATTTTTTTTTTTAGTTTTCTTTCAATAAGGCCTCTTTCACACGGATGATCCGTATGTCCGTTTTTCATCCATCCGTTTTCGGATGAAAAACGGACATACAGTCATCCCTATGGAGCGTCGGATGTCAGCGGTGACATGTCCGCTGACATCCGACCCGCTCCGATCCGAAAAGTGTAACGGAGGAAAAACCTACTTTTTCCTCCGTTTTCGGATCGGATCGGATGACGACGGACACTACGGACCGTCATCATCCGATCCCCCCATAGGGGAGAGCGGCGCTCTGACAGGTCCGTCGCTGCACAGTGTGCAGCGATGCACCTGTCATCTTCCTGCTCAGCGGGGATCGGCGGAGCTATCCCCGCTGAGCAAGCGGATGTTCACGGGGCGGATCATGACTGATCTGCCCCGTGTGAAAGAGGCCTAAATTTTGTAAATAAGTAATTTTTCTCCTTCACTGATGGGCGCTGATGAGGCGGCACTGATAGGCACTGATAGGCTGTACTAATGGGCACTGATGAGGCGGCACTTATGTGCACTGGTTAGGTGGCACCGATGAGGTGGCACGAATATGCCGCACTTATGGGCACTGATAGGTGGCACTGATATGTGGCACTGATGAGCACTGAGAGGCGGCACTGATGGGTGGCACTGGTAGGAACTGGGCACAGATAGGCGGCACTGGTGGGCACAGATAGGCAGCATGGATAGGTGGCACTGATGGGCACTGGGCATTGATGGGTGGCATTGATGGGCAGCAGTGATGGGCACTGATGGGCAGCAGTGATGGGCATTGATAGCCAGCACTGACTGGCATCACTAATGGCCAATGATTGCTGGCACTTGTGGGCACAGATTGGTGGCAATTGTGGGCACTGGTTGGCACTGATTGCTGGCAGTGATGGGCAATCATTGCTGGCACTGGTGGGCACTTAATTGCATACCTCGCTGTCCCCCGTGAGGAGATGCCACTGATCGGCCCTCCCCTCCTCGCTCTTGATTGAGATTGACACCGTGTTTACATGTGACCGGCTGTGATTGGACACAGCTGATCACATGGCTAAAGAGCCGCGGCTCTTTACACAGAATGGGGTCGCGCTGTGTCCTAGCAACACGGCGCGGCCGCAGGAGCGTCGTTCTGGGAAGCTGTCATATGACGTCCACCCAAAACGAGAACCGCACCGCCCAGCTGTCACTTGACGGTGGGCAGGCGGCAAGTGGTTAATCTCTTGTACAGAATTAATATTCATATTCCTCGGAAGGGTGAACCAACACTCTCAAGAGTTAGCTCAATAACCATTGTGAATACAAATAAAATATTCAATGGAAAAATGAAAAACAAACAAACCTCTGAAAGGGGGAGTAACACTCTGAAGAGTGAGCTCAATAGTAAATAGTATGACTCGTATTCCTCAGATGGGTGAACCAACACTCGAGTTAGCTCAATAACCATTCTGAATACAAATACAATATTCAATAGAAATATGAAAAGCAAACAAATTTCCGCAACATGGTACATATGTGATCTCCCCACAAGAAGTCATAAACAGCATTTGTATTAGGCAGGATGTTCCTCCACACCACGGCACATGAGATAATCACTCGCCTCCAAGTCACTCCATCAGTATTCGGCAGCAATACAACAGCATCATACATGTAATGAAATGCTAATAACACCTCCCATAGTGTAAATCTGATTACTACAATGTAGTACATTTATGTAGCCAGGAGCTGGATACCTACCTATTCCTGCAATCAAAAAACGCTGTGTGGCATTGTTTCAGGAGAAGCTGTTTCCCTCTAGTGTTCCAGTGTGGGATGTCCTGTTACTTTCTTAGAGACAAGACAGAGCAAAGCATCTTAGGACATGTAGTCCACACAGATAGGATTCACCCTTATGTGAAACTACCAGTTGACTGATGGAGAAGAATAGACTGCTGGGAGGGACTATAAGAGGGAAGGCTGGAGGCCTGGCACGCTTTCATGGGACCGGCGTGGATCTGCATGCAGGGAATCTGTTACAGGTTGAGCTGCAGCTAAGTTGCGGCCTGCTCTTGGCGGAGTTACCCAGCGGATATCTGGAAGAATACCTGTGGACAGTTTTCCTTCACTGTCCGGCGGCAGCCTGGAGGCTGCTCCTGTTCTATCCACCTTGCAGAGATATCGGATTTGTGTGAGCCGTGGTTCGGTGCAGCGGAGGGCGCATGTCATCCCTTGAGCCACATTCCTGCGAGATCATCATCCTCATCATCTCCTGTTCCAGTGTGGTGAGCGGGCGATAGTCCAGTCTTATAGACACTGTATATAGACATCATTGTCTCCTGTACTCATTACCATCTTTACTTCAAGGATCTGTTCCAGCATGTCATAGACACTATTTACAGACATCTTTGCTATCCATTGTTCTGCTGTTGCTTGTAGTTCCACAAAATTTTAACATCTTTAAGTCAATGATCACTGTGAATTCAGTTACAGTTCTGATTTGCACATGAATATTGTCTGTGGGTTAAATACCATCTATTACATCAGCTACCTTGCTTTACGATTCAACATTGGCGGCTGGTGGGTTCTTCTTTGGGGGGGCGGCGAACAAACAACAGCCCTCCGACGGCGTCGGACAGCACCGCCCCCCCTGCGTGGGAAATCCAGCTTGGCACTTATCCGCTTGTGTGGCGGGGTTGTGTTGTCCTTTCCTGGAGTGCAGGCAGTGGTCGCGGCCGCTCCGGTGTCCACTCCTCCAGCTTTCCAACAAAGCGCTAGGCATCTAATAAAGCGCTAGGCATCCAATAGGATCGCCTGACGCTTTAGCCAATTGGGAAATAGGTCTCACAGACCTGCCTCCTGATTACCGGGGAGGAACTTTAGTGTGATAATAGCGAAAATTAATTTGCTTATCGTCACAGAACTGGGTGGGATCGGAGCACAATGCTCTGCACTACAAGCTCACCCTTTTTTGAAGCCGATTAGAGCCTCTGGCTCTAATCAGGTGCTGGCGCCATGGTCCGGCGCTCTGATATGTAAATCAGGGGGCTGGACGCATGGATAGGGGAGGCGGCGCCCATGCGCCCTCTATGGATGGGCTCTATGGATGGGCCGCCACTGCCATTCAAAATTTCTTGCATGCAATGAAACACCTAAGAGCTAGCTGAAGATTGACTGGATTGCCACACAACACCACAGGACTACTTTCTCCTCCCTCCCCCACTTTGAGGATTTGCTTTGCTGAAGCTTGTAAAACTGCAGTTCACCACTCTCTGTAAGAGCAGGTAGAATTGTCATACAGTTCCTGTTTGCTAAAGTTGTACTTGTTTATCTACTGTTTTCCCATTTGTGTGTGAAGGAGCAGTAGAGAAGGTTCTGACATGCATAACAGTCATTCCTCTGCTCTCTTGTAACCTATTCACATAGACATTATGTGCAGTTATTTAAGTATAGAAATGATAGTGTACACTGTTGAATCATGTTTGAAGCTTAAAGGTAATAGTTGTTTGCTTCTAATAACATTCGTTGAGAGACAACCTTTTGAGGTGTAAACTCAAGTTGGCTCTTTGATTCCTTTTCCATTCATCTCATTGAATAAACTATTTTTGATTTAACCAATTCTGGTGTATTTTCTTATTACTGTTATCTAGTGGGAAAAAATGTTTGAACCAAGGGTGTCAGAAGTGGCCGAGGACTCACAGGGTCAGGGCAACCAGAGGGGTACTGATTTATCCTGTGACCCTCAAGAGGACAGCACTACATTAGAATCGGTTAAAAAACACTTACAAACAAATGTCTTAAAAAGCGGCATATAAAATTACATATCCCCAATATCCGGCAATGCGCACGCATGCGTAGTAACGTCTTGACCTCAAGCTTCACAGTGATCACGGTTATTGAGGGAGCAATTTGGAGGCGAGTGATTGTCCCATTTGCCACAGTGCGGAGGAACAACCTGCTTAATACAAGCGCTGTATATGACTTCTTGTGTGGAGGTTACATATGCTCTGGTAAGCCTCCGAGTCTCGGTGGAGGATACGAGGTGATAGTGGATTCACTGAGTTACCTTTCCACACAGACTATTAAGTTCACTCTTTAGAGGACTACTATTTCATGTGAGAAAAATGGGAGTTTTGGGACTTTAAATGAGGTCCATGGACAGCGTGGAGGTGAATTGAATACAGTATATTTATTGATCATAAAATGTATCAAACATATCACAACAAAAACCACATAAAAGAAAAGAGCATTATAGTAAATGTCATTCCAAAATTGTTTATACACACATATGTATGTGCGCATACAATAGGGCATCGAGAGTACATCAATTATGTCAGCAAGACGCCACATAGTGGTCGTAACTGATACCGTAAGTAGGTACATACAATGAATGCATATAAAACATACACCACCTTGGCCTCGGTCCCATCATTGCCGCATCCCCATGTACTGACTTCATGTAAGTACTCAGAGGGGACTCATTCACCTCTCCCTGCCTTTAACAGTCGCATAGTACATATATTAATTGATACTTTCACTACACATTACAGATACTGTTGAGCATTTTGCCCCTGATAAGTGGTTACACGAAACGCGTCGGGCATTTTTGTCACGCTGGCATATGCTCACAACCTACCAGCAATTTAGAACACATTTCTTCAATCAATCATGGTTTTACGTTGTGTCATTAATTTTACTTTCACCGCTCAGTGCTGTTTTTACGTGTATGTTTTATATGCATTCATTGTATGTACCTACTTATCAGTTACGACCACTATGTGGCGTCTTGCTGACATAATTGATGTACTCTCGATGCCCTATTGTATGCGCACATACATATGTGTGTATAAACAATTTTGGAATGACATTTACTATAATGCTCTTTTCTTTTATGTGTTTTTTGTTGTGATATGTTTGATACATTTTATGATCAATAAATATACTGTATTCAATTCACCTCCACGCTGTCCATGGACCTCATTTAAAGTTCCAAAACTCCCATTTTTCTCTTCCGAACCAGGGATGGAGGCACACCACACATGCGCCTCATATTAAAGTCCCAACTTCTTCTTTTAATCTTACTATTTCATGTGGGGTCTCCTATCGCTTCTACTAAATGTATGTATCAGTTATACATTATGGGAAGCATTACTTGCATTTTATTCCATGTATGATACTGCTACTGAGCAAAGCTGTTAGTGACTTCCCATGTGGAGGTGAGATATGATCTGGTAAGCCTCAGAGAGTTTTGTGTTTGTGAAAGATATATGTTGATAATAGAATTCTCAAGATATCCTGTTTATACAATTTTTAACTCACCCTTCAGAGGACTATTGTTTTGCATTGGGTTTACTTTTCAGAGGACCCTTTGTGTTGTTTGAAAACTGATCTTATATTTATAGTGGTAACTGAGCTGGCTCTTCAGAGTGTTGGTTTCACCCTTCAGAGGAATTTTAGTTATTTATTAACTATTGAGCTAATTTTTAGAGTGTCATTTCACTTTTCAGAGGTTTTTTTGTATTTCAAATTTCCATTGAATATTGTATCCACTTGCTCTGACCGGCCCATAGTAAAAATACGTCATTACTTTGACATTTGATTCTGGTGTCATGGCAGCTAGCTGCCATAACCCTGGTATCATTTCTTACTATGAACGATTCCGCATCAGATAATAGTGGTCCCGCAGGCGCATTTGCCACAGGATCACTTTTAGAGGCAGCAGGAGAATCTTTTAGACCCTGCATTTCTCATTAAAGAGAACCTGTCACCTACAAATCATCACATAGGGGACTTTTTGTCCCATATGCGATGATAAAAAAAAAGTTAAGCAAAAAAAAAAGTTATTTTTTTTTGCAAAAAATAAAGTTACACCCACACAAAAAAACTTTTGAGGCCCTCCCCACCCCCACATATATGCACGTACAAACGTAAAGGCATGCATGCGTGAAAACGTCCATTGTGATACATATATTACATATCTATCACTACGCACGCTGGAATGAGAGCAATATTTCTAGCACAAGATCTCCTCTGTAACACTAAACTGATGACCTATAGGGTTTTGAAGTGTCGCCGATAGAAAATATAAGGTACTGAAGTTTGTCCAAGTATGCTGCAGCCTGTTCCTTTATGGAGCTTCTTCTGATATGAACTCACCTTGGTTCTAATCAATTTTTACGTGATTAAGTTTGTCACCATTTCACGGGCACACATAAAGGTTTGAAATGTTGGGTATCTATTTACTCAGTGCAATCTCGTCTTTTATATTTTACCAAAAATTTGGATAGTTTATTAAGTTTGCTTGCCCTATAATTCTCTTAAGTGTGTTTTTTTTAACTGCAATTCGGCGTTTCCTAGACCTTTGCGGTAATATTAAGTGACATAAAACATTGGAACTACCACTATTTTATTCTCTAGGGTGTCTGCTTTCAGAAAGTATATAATGTTTGGGGTTTTTTTTTTTTTTTTTTTTTTGCCACCTCAGTGATTATATTAGAGACTTGATCCACTTTGTCAGTGTCATCTATGTCTCTCCTTTTTTTCACATAATTTGTAGCTTTCTTTACAGGTGTACATAACTTTTATTTACTTTAACAAATACAAAATTCGGCATACGTTTTTTTTTTTTTCCCCCCCAAAAACCCCATCCCATAACCCTCTCCCCTACCCCTACCCCCCCCCCCCCCCCCCACCTCTTGTGTACATTAGTTGATATCTCTATTTTTAATCAGTTCTAGTTCTCAAACCTTCAGTAATGCTCCATAATTTTTTTAAGTCCTTCCAGTTTTGCCAGTTTTTCCCCCCCCTCTGCTAATTCGGCTTCCCTTCCAGGTCCTCCTTCCTCCATATATCGAATCCCTTCTACTACATCAACCCACTCCCAAATTGATGGGCCCTCTACCTTCTGCCACTTTTTTGCGATGGTCTTTTTTGCCGCATTCAGCAGGTGTGGTACTAGGGTGTTTTTATACTTTTTTACCTCCCCTCCTATTCCATGATGTAACACTGTCCAGGGGTCTGTTTTAACTTCTATCTTAGTTATTTCCTTAATGAGCCCCAAGATTTTTACCCAATAACATTTTATTTCAGGGCAGTCCCACCATATATGGGCCATGTTTCCTATGCCTTTACACCCCCTCCAACACTCCGATGTTTTGTCTTTTTGGTATTTACATGCCTTATCCGGGGTGATATACCAACCTGTTAAGATTTTGTAGTTCATTTCAGCAACACTGGTGTCAATTGACGAACTGTGGGTCAGTTCCAGTACTTTCTTTAACCTATTGCTATCTAACTGCAATCCTAATTCTTTTCCCCATTTTGTGATAAATGGTGGTACCTCACTACTACCCTTCGTCAGTCCCAGTTTATAGATTTTAGATATTATACCTTTAGTATTGTTCAACAAACATATCTTTTCCAACTCTGATAGCTCCTCCCCTGACCTTATTGGATGTGGTAGGCGACTGACAAAATGGCTTAGCTGAAGGTATCTCCAGTGATGTAACACCCATGTATCTGTTTTGTGCTTTAATTCCTGAAACGTGGCAATCTTCCCCTCTTTAATAATATCCCTCAGTTGTACCTTTCCCTTTTTAATCCAACTCCCCCCAATTTCCTTTTTCCCGGGTGCAAAATATTCATTTTCTGAAAGTGAAATTAAAGGAGAATTATATGTGTTATTTACTTGTTTATATACTGTGTCCCAAACTCTAAAGACCACCTTTGTCAGTGAATGTGTGTTGATATCTAATACTCTGTAGTGTGGAGGGTTCCAAATCAAGTGTCCTAAGTGTGCCTTACTCAAACTATTCTCTATATTCACCCATCTTTACTGTGTATTCTCTCTATACCACTCTATCCCTCTTGACACCAGTGTTGCCTTGTAATAACCCTCAATATCAGGCATCGCCAGACCCCCTTTCTTTTTTTCCTGTTTTAGAATGTCGAAAGACACTCTAGCCCTTCTGTTTTTCCAAACAGTTCTCATGATAATTGATTTCAGTTTTCTAAAATAATACTGTGGGATATTCAATGGGAGCATCTGTAGTTTATAGGTGATTTTAGGTAATAATATCATCTTTATGGCGTTGATACGTCCAACCCATGAAAATGGTTTACTTGTTATCCTTTTGCTCTCAGCTTTTATTTCGTCTAATAGTGGAATAAAATTTAATTTATAGATCTTCCCTAATGAATTAGCCAGTTTTATACCCAAGTAGTCTATTTCTTTTTTCCATATAAATTTAAATTCCTTTTTCAACTTACTTTCCTCCCTCTTACCCAAGTTGATATTCAGAATTTCCGATTTTGCCGAGTTTATTTTGAAGTTTGATACTTCTCCATACTGACTCAGGACTCTAAGAATGTTTGGCATTGGAATTCTCGGGTTGGCTATGAAAAGCAGAACATCGTCGGCGAAGGCCGCGATCTTATGCTCTTCATCTCCAACCCTGAAACCCCAGATATCCGGATCTGCCCTAATTACTGACAACAGTGGCTCCAAGGAAAGGACAAAAAGCAGGGGGGACAAGGGACACCCCTGTCTCGTTCCATTCTCCATTTCAAAAACCTCTGAAGGGGAACCGTTGATTCTTATCGAGGCCGTAGGGTGGTTATACAAAGCACGTATCCTATTAATCATTTTTGGGCCCAATCCCATAAATTTCAGAGTTTGGAACATGAACCCCCAGTCTACTCTGTCAAACGCTTTTTCCGCGTCTATAGACAAGAGCAGACCTGGGGGTCCATTGTCCTTAATATGCTGCAGCAAGAGGAGTGCCCGCACGCCGTTGTCTCGCCCTTCTCTTTTCGGGATGAACCCCACTTGATCTGGATGTATCAAGTCACTGAGTATCTCTTTTAACCGATTTGCTAAGACTCTGGCATATAGTTTTACATCGGTGTTGATCAGCGATATTGGCCTATAGCTAGAGCATATTGTAGCATTTTTCCCCTCTTTTGGGATAACCGTGATCTCCGCTCTAAGTGCTTCTCTACTCAGCTCAAAGTCCCTGCCCAGCCCATTCATATATTCACAGAGTCTAGGGGTTAGTATTTCTTTAAATTTTTTATAGTACATATTAGTGAATCCATCCAGCCCTGGGCTTTTGCCTGGAGCTGATTCGGATAGTGCTCTATTGATCTCTTCTATCGTTATCGGGCTTTCTAAGATGTCTTTGTCATTCTCGTTAATCTTCGGGAGGTTGGCTTTATTCAAAAATTCTACTATTTTCCTGTCCTTTGCTCCCTCTTGCCTTGTATTTTTGGCCACTGAGTATAACTCCCTATAATATTCCCTGAAGGATTCCCCTATTTCTCTTGTTGTATGGAGCATTACTCCTTTACTGTTTTGAATTTTTTCTATGTAGTTTCTAGCTTTTTTCCTTCTTATTATTTTGGCTAATAGTCTACTGCTCTTGTTTCGACTCTGATAGCTTTCTTTTGCCACCTTATAAAATACCTTTTTTGTTTCTAGGTCTATGTAATCCTTTAGTTCCTCTCTTTTTTGGACCAATTTTAGATAGACCCTCCTCCCTTGGCCCGAACCTTTCTTGTGTTCTTGCTCCAAATTATATGTTTCTTCAGTTAATTTTTTAATTTGCTCCTTTGTTTCCCTTTTCCTTATTGCCCCCATCTTCATTATTATCCCCCTTATGTAGGCCTTGTGAGCCTCCCACAAGGATGACCCGGCGATCTCTACTGTATCATTTATTAAAAAATATTGTTTTAGTTCCTGTTCTATTTTCTTTACATTTGATACTTCTTGTAAAAGATCTTCGTCTAATCTCCAGGTTACTGGGGTTCTCTGATTTTCTGAAACATACATTTCCATACTAACTGGGGCGTGGTCTGACAGGGTAGTAACCTCTATCTTAGACTCCACAACTCTGTCCAACAATGAATGTTCAGTCAGTATATAATCAATCCTAGAGTACGTCCCGTGCGCTGAGGAGTAGAACGAGAAATCCTTCTTATTTGGGTTCATAATCCTCCATACGTCCACCAGTTGACATGAGTGAAGCTTCTGTTTTAACTTCTTCAATTTCTCACTCATTGTCCCCAGCGCACGCGACGTACTGTCTACCTCTGGAGCCATACAACCATTGAAATCTCCCATCATAATCAGACCACCTTCTTTAAACTCCATTAGTTTTTCTAATATTTTCCCTAAAAAACCACTCGGCTCTTTATTCGGTGCATAAATATTTGCTAGCGTACACCTCCATCCCTCCAGGGAACCCTTCAGGAATATATATCTCCCTCCCTGGTCCGTTAGCCTCTCTTCAACCTTAAAATTTACCCCTCTTGCTATTCCTATTGCCACTCCTCTTGCCCTTGATGTTATTGAGTCCCCATAAAACCAGCTTGGATATATTTTTGACCATATCTTGCTCTTAGAATAACATGTTAGATGGGTTTCTTGGAGAAACACAACCTCAGCTTTGTATCTCTCCAATTCCCCTAATATCTTATGTCTCTTCGTGGGCTCATTAAGACCCTTTACATTATAGGTCATAAAATTTAACTTCCTCATCCCCTCACCTGTTTTTTAATTTTTGTTGGACCTGCATTACTGAACTAACCCAAATTTTCTCCTTATTTTCTTTTTTCCTTCCCCTTCCACTTTCCCTTTTATTTCCTTGTACACAGAGTTCCCCCTTCCCCTCCCCCACCCCCTGCCCCCCCTCCCTACCCCCCAGCCACCACCTGGCTCCCCATTCGCCAAGCGTCATGGATACCATGTAGCCTAACGAATCACCTGTTTGAGGTGGGAGCCCGAGTGTGTCCCCTACCCCCCCTTGCATGGTGTTTTAAGCAAAGAGGGGTATTTCAGATACCACAGAAACTCCTCCTCCCTCCCTCCGCCCCCCCTCTCTATTCCTTGATCCCCCCTCACCTCCCTCCATCCCCTGTTACAGACCCCAAGTCACCCCTCCACCCAACCCGGCAGGTCCGGTTCTTTCATATCAAGTCTATCACAGAAGTCCTTTAATTCTTCAGGGAGCCTCAATCTTGCTGATCTTCCATCTCTAAAGCCCATTAAGCACGCCGGGAACCCCCAACTATATTTTATGTTTAGTTCTCTCATCTGGTCTAATAAGGGCTTCAAAAGCCTTCTCCTTGCTAGGGTTTCGGGAGCGAGGTCTGTATATATTTGGATCTCTGACCCTTCAAATTTTAGCAGGGGTTTGCCTCTCATTTTAGATATAATTGCCGCTTTATCTTCATAGTATCTGAACCTGATTATTATATCTCTCGGCCTTTGGTGGTCTGAGTTAAATAGTCTTCCTACACGGTGAGTCCTTTCTATTTTAGGGAATTCCATTACCTCCTCTCCTAGCAGAGGACCCAATATTTGGGGGATCACCCTTCTCAAGTCTTCTCCTTTATTTTCTGGGACAAAGCGGAGTCTTATATTTTGTCTTCTATCTCGGTTTTCCTGGTCCTCAATCTTATATAGGGTTATCTTCTGATTTTGTCTAGAAGTTTTAATTTGTTCTTTGAGGTTCATTATCTTCTTTTCTAGTTCCTCCGTTTTTTTCTCCGTTGTTTCTACTCTTTCTAACAGGCTTCCCAGGTCTGCTCTCACCAGGCCTATTTCTAATTTTATTGAGATCTCAAGCTTTTTGAGCATGTCCCCCATTTCCTCTTTTGAAAGCATCTGGGCGCTTGTTCTTCTTTCTGCCACCCGACTTATATCCCCTTCACTTTCCATTATTGAATTCTCCTTTGACTGGGCCATCTTGTCCCCCGCTTTATTTGGGGATCCCCCTCTTCCTTCTGTCCTTGATCCTCCTGGGCCCCTTGCTCCCATCCTTTTGGGCTCACCCCTTGGGACATAAACTGTTTTATTGAGCTTCCAGCTGTCCTATCCTTCAGCGTTTTAGGTGCTCCCCCTTTTTTAGTTGCCGCTTTATTCATTGCTCCCTTCTTTCTCTGACCTCCTGTTGGTTTCCCCAGGATTGACTGAACTTCCTCCCTCCTCCTGTGGAGTGAGGATCCTTCAGGAGAGTTAGCCCAGATGATTATTATTCTGAGTCCAGCTTCAGGCTGTTTTCCTCCTTTCTATTTAGCTCGGCTAATCAGGGGGGGGGGGGTAACACCTCTTTGGACAGGACCCAAGCCCTCCACACACCCATACCTCAGAGATGCCTCCGTCTAACTGTCCCCACCCTGCGATCTTCTCTTTGCCTGCCAGATCAATACAGGTTTACAGTCCTCTTCTTCGTTTCTGTAAACAGGTCCCCTTTTTTTTTTTTTTTCCTTTTCCTATTTAGTTAGTATGTTTCTTTAAGCTCTTATTTTAAACTCACAAAATCAAAGCTGAGTTTTCTTGCTTTGCGTATTCACCCCCCTTCATCCCCCTCTCTCGTTTACTCCAGGTGAACTTTCTTATTTACCTTGTGACCCTTTTACAAATTCAAAACAGGCTTCATTGCCCACCAAGGGTGAGGGATTCAAACATAACAATAACTTCAGCTACCATCCTCATTCATTGACTTCTGTTATCGTTATATCAGGCAATGTAGCAGAGTATCACTTATAACATAGAGAGGGAGAGTAAAGACAGTGCTGTTCCTACATTACCAATACCGGACTCGGCGGGGATCCAAGCAGGTCTCACGTTGTCTGATGAGGGACTGCAGAGGGGGAGCCGTGGGGGGGGGGGGGGGGCGGACGCCGTCCAATCCTCCCTTACACGCCGTCTGCTTTAACTCAGCAGCCGCCTTCTGTGTCCTGGCAGCGACGCATGGAGCTTCTTCTCCTCTTCCCCTGTTGGGATCTGGGGTCCAAAAGCCGCAACGTTCGCGATGGCGTTCGGAGGTCTTCCTCTCCACCCTATCCTGCAGGCATGTTCCTTCCTTCCTGTGTAGTGGCTGGATAGGGCGCGCTTCGGGGATCCTAGGAGAGTCCGCTTCTCTGGCTGACACTCTCACCTCCCTCCCTCCGTGATGCGCTCTACGTCATCACGTCCCTATGTTTGGGGGTTTTATGTAATCTTCGGGCCTTATATGATTTTTTAAACATGTGTGCAAAAATGGCTTTGGCAGCGAAAAAGGTTAACCACTTGAGACCAAATCATGAACCTGTACGCCATTGGCTTCAAGTGGTTGTATCATTTTTAGAGCTGACGGTCAGCTCTCTAGTAATAACAACCTATGCGGCTAAGCAGCCGCTCGGCTGTTATTACAAGCAGCAAGAGGGGACAACCCGCTCTCCCACTGCCTCCTGCCATTCACCCGGGCTCTCGTCCCATCGGGAATCAACTTTGATCGGGTCTTGGATGTAGTAACCTGGATCTGATGTTCCAGTTTACTTGGGAGCCAACAACACCAGTTTTCAAAAATCTTGGCGTTTTGAATACTTTCATGTGCAGAGGAGGGGTTTGGGGTCTTAGCGACCCCAGATCCCCCATAAAGAGTACCTGTCACTGCCTTTTACTGTCGCAAGGAATGTTTACATTCCTTGTGACAGCAATAAAAGTGATAAAAAAATGAAAAGGGACAGTGTAAATAAATAAATAAGGGAAAAACATTTTTTTTTTTTAGGCACCCCATCCCTCTGTGCCGCCGCGCCAAAGCAAATGCATACGTAAGTCGCGCTCGCAAATGTAAACAGTGTTCAAACCACACATGTGAGGTATCACCCTGATTGATAGAGCGAGAGCAATAATTCTAGCACTAGACCTCCTCTGTAACTCTAAACAGGTAACCGTTAAAAAAATTTAAAGTGTCGCCTATGGAGATAGTTTGTTGCCATTCCACGAGTGTGCGCAATTTTAAAGCATGACATGTTAGATATCTATTTACTTGGCGTAACATCATCTTTCACATTATACAAAAAAATTGGGCTAACTTTACTGGGTTTTTTTTGTGTATTTTTTCCCCCAAAAATTGCGTTTGAAAGACCGCTTTGCAAATACAGTGTGATATAAAATATTGCAATGACTGCCATTCTATTCTCTAGGGTCTCTGCTAAAGAAATATATATATATTTGGGAGTTCTAAGTAATTTGCTAGCAAAAAATACGTAATTTAACTAGTAGGCAACAAGTGTCAGAAAAAGGCTAAGTCTTCAAGTGGTTAATCATGTTTAGGTTTGTGCAAAAGACAAAGATTATGCACTCAATGATCCCAAGCAATTAGCAAATACAATCACTTTAATTTGCACCCATCCACACAGTTGTAATCAAATTATTACTGACTTTTTTATACTTGGTTGACAACAGGGATTATTTCTGATTAGTGTGAGTACAGTGAACAATACAGGGCTGGGAGGAAGTATCAACACCCAGAAAATATAGCAGTTGAAAGTAGGTTAGCGCACCTTAAAGGGGACCAGTCATTTTTTCAACTTTCCATCTATTAAATCTTCTGCCCTTGTTGTTTAACTTTGGATAGTAAAACATTTTTTTCTGCCAGTAAATACCTTATACAGCCCACTTCCTGTTGCTTGTCTGGTAAAAAGCCTAGGCATATGACATCATACACAGGTCTCTCTCTCTCACTCTCATGAGAGTTTGTCAGGAAGGGGGGGGAAGAGTCATAAGAGGGCCAATGAAAGCTACAGGGCTGCAGAGCTGGAGATATGCCTCTGTATGTCTGTGTAAATCCAGGAAGTGAACAGGCAGCAGCTTCAGCTGCTCAGTTAAAATAGATGCAGCCAGATTCAGTGGAGGGAGCTTTCTGCAGCATATTTGGCAAGTACAGAATAACAGTATATATAAAATAATATGCAAAGTGTTTTGGAGGGAAGCTTCAGAATGGCAAAGATGTTTTTATTACAAATTATGTGAGCAGACTGCAGTTCCTCTTTAATCCTAATATAAATAAATATGAGAGACCAGACCTGGATTTATGTAGTAAGGTGATACAACTGTGTGCATTCCCATCTGCACTTACTCATGCACACATAGGGGTTGATTTACTAAAACTGGAGTTCAAAATCTGGTGAATCTGTGCATGGTAGCCAAACAGCTTCTAACTTCAGCTTGTTCTATTAAGCTTTGACAAAAAAACCTGGAATCTGATTGGTTTCTCTGCAGAGCTGCACCAGATTTTGCACTTTCCAATTTTAGTAAATCACCCCCTTTACCAAGTAGACATAAGAGAGCATTTAGAAAAACAACCTCCTCCAATCAATCTGCAGGATAGTCATGACAAAAACATGTACTTTATAACATCCTCCATGATGCAGCACAATCCCTTCAAATCAGTGGCGGCTGGTGCTCAATATTTTGGGGGGGGGGGCGGCAAATAAATTTCCCCCCTCTTACTCGCACCGCTGACACCTCCCCGTCCCCTCACTCGCAAGTGATCTTACCTTAGAGATGAGGAGGGCTAGGGCTGCTGCTCCTCACTCCAGCCGAGGAAAGAGTCGGGGATTCTCTTCCCGGCCGTGCAGGAAGTGGATCCTGGCTCTGAGACCCGATTGGCCAGGAGTCCTAAGACACCCTGGTTAATCGGGACTTAGGAGCTGCTTCCTGATTGGCTGGGAGGAGAATCAGGAAGACCATAGCAAATATTAATTCGCTATTGCCACAAAACTGGGTGGGCTCTGTGCCTGAGCCCACCCTTTTTTGAAGCCAATTAGAGCCTCCATCTCTAATCATGAGCTTCAGAAAAAAAAACCCTACTGAAATCCATGCATCCGGCGGCCTGCATGTAGATTGGGGAGGGGGCGGGGGTGGCGCTGTGTGCCCCCTATGGCCGGGCCGCGCTGCATCAAATAGTGTGACAGTCCTTAATTCAAAACTATTTAATGGGCCTTCAATGTCCAGTAAAGCTATATTTCCTCCACCACCATGATGTGATTTATCTCTTCCTTCCTCTTCTCTCAAACTCTGTGACACGTGCAAACACCCAGTGATAATATGCGCTCACCTTGTGCAATGGACCTCAATACAGATCAAAGTCATAACACACTTGTTGCCCCACCTCTTGCTCCTTCCTCCTCATTATTCCTCACCACGGATACATCACATGATACATCACATGCAAGAATAGAATGGGACCACAATAGTGCTTTCTGAATAGTAACAATTTATTAAAAGCTCCCAAAATCAACACTTACATAGCACTGTGGGTGCTTTTAAAATGTATCTCAGCATGAATAACCATGGGTCATAGTGATTAATACAGCCAGTGTTCTCATAACACAGCACGGCTCCATATCCTGTACACGTTACGCTCCTGTACCAGAGCTTCCTCAGCAGGCCTGTGAGATACATAGCACTGTGGGTGCTTTTTAAATGTAAATGTTGATTTTCTTCACAGTGTTGGAGGAAGAATAGCTTGATTGAACATTGAAGGACCATTATATTGTTTTGAATTAAGGACTGTCACACTATTGGATGGGATTGTGCTGCATCCTGGAGGATGTTATATATTATGTTCAAGTGTGGTGAAAAGCACTAATTGATGTGTTAGCAGCAATCACTTTTGATTTTCTGGTTTTATTTTATTTTTCATGCGTCTATTTTATCTTTCATGCGTTTATGAACTTTTATTATTAACTGCGCAGACTTTTTGTATAAACATGTACCCTCATTTTTGCTGAGCATCTATGTTTATGAACTAAACAGACATTGGACTTATCTCAGGGAAACAAACAAAATCGTCCAGAAAGTCCCATTTTAGGTGATCAATTTACTCGCTTTGAACTTTCTAATAAGAAGTGCTCTGGGAAAAGGAGGTCTGTCCCAGTCCCACCATTATCAGCCAAGTCTTCAAATTAGGATATTGTTGATTTCTCAATGTAAACCTGCTTTTCAAACTGTTTTAATGTTGTTTTTGAATTGATATTAAGGCCGGGTTCACATATGTGCTGCCGCAGTTCCCAGCATGGGGTGCGGTGCGTTCCTGTTCAGGTGTTCTGAATCGGGTCTGAATTCTCTGGATTCGAGCTGTTGTATTTGAGAGGACATCTCAGATCTGACTGCCTTGATAGCTGAGATGTACTCTCCCCTAGCGTTGGCTTTAAAAGCCTCCCAGACCACATGAGTTGAGGCGGAGCCCTCATTAAGGTCCCAGTATTGTTGTATTTTAGGGGAAACCATCTCCTCAGCCTTAGGGTTTTGCAACCACTTAGCTGCTAGACGCCAGCATTTCTCACTCCTGTTCTCCGACAACACCAACTTAACCTCCAGAGGGGCATGGTCAGAGAGGCCCGCAGGTAGGTATGAGACCTCCCCCACTGCCGCCAAGGCACAAGTGTTGAGAAAGACCGGGTCGATCCTGGATCTCGATTTATGAGTAGTGAAGTGAAAGGAGTAGGCCCTATTATTTTGGTGTTTCCAGCTCCAAATTTCAGTGTAGTTAAAGGCCTGTGCCCAGTGGAGTAAATCGGGTGTATAAACTCTATTAGGATTAGACAAGTCTAAAGATGGGTCTAAAGTGGAATTGAAGTCTCCTGCTATATAGAGCCTTGAGAATTGTAGTGTGGCCAATTTTCCGTATACCTTGTACAAGACCCGCTGGTTCAAAGGAGGAGGAACATATACATTGACCAGAGCATACACAATCGCCCTAATTTCCAGCAAGAGAATAATATACTGACCCTCCAGGTCAGTCACCAACTGAATAACCTTATATGCCAGTAATATAGCCACTCCCCTTGCATAACTAGAGCAAGTTAGATGAAACGACTGTTGTACCCGGGGCCTTCGGAGGGCAAGAATTTTGTTGCTCAGGAGATGTGTCTCCTGTAGGAACAAAATATGCGGTTTGTGATGATTTAGGTACCTAAACATCAAAGCTCTCCTAATCTTGTCATTTAGTCCCCGGATATTCCAAGATATGTTTTAGTTCCGTAAGGCATCTTGAACATATATTAAAGTAACCGGATTACACACAGATGAGGGGCTTCATCCCATTTGAGACCTGAGAGAGAAAGCAAAGTAGGGTAGTTTTGAAGAAAATGAGTACCATTATAGTATAGTAAAATAACCAATTGTTCAGTGGATGTAGAGCGTACAAAACCAAAAAAGAAAAAACACTAAACTCCCTACTGACCATAGAGTACCCCGACAAAAAAAAACGAGGTCAGTTTTATCATCTAAAACCTGTTTAGAACCCCCTACTGGCCAGAACCCCAACAAAATATCCAGTCAATTTTATACCCTAAACTCAACTTAAACTTTGGCTATTATAAGGTCCCTCCAGGTGAGTGGAGAATAGCAGGTCAACAACTTCGGGTGATCTCATTGGGAACAAACTGTGAGGGGAGGTGCGAAGCTAACTTAGAGTTACTTGGCAACTCCGGTGCTTGCAGAAAAATTGGAAGGATAAAACAAGTGAGGATGTGGAGAATCTGTGCATCAGGCGAGTTTAAGTGGGAGATCCTTATCTCAAAATGGTCAGCCAGTCGTCAGCATCCGCCGCATTGTCAAAGAAACGAACCATTTGGAATTGGGAGTACCAAGATGGCCGCCGTCACTAGGCCCCGATAGCTCTCGGCTGGGACAGACACTGAGCAGTGACACTACAACTCACTACTTCACTACAGGAAGATGGGCAGACAGATGAGGCAGTGGAGTTTGTGTTTCAGGGGCCCAGGGGGTGAGGCTCGGGCAGATTGATGAGGCTGAGGCTGGCAAGATGGCGGCTGTCACCAGGCCCCGATAGGCCGCCGCCGGATCAACAGGCTGGCACGGCGGATAGGCTTCTATACTGCTGCAGGGAGACAGGGGTATGAGAGGGAGAGATGAGGCTGCGAGTCCCCCACTCCAGAGGTAAGGATGCAATGCTCCCCAGACCACTGGATGCACAGATGGTGAAGGATTGTTAAAAGAATTCCCGGAGCTCCTCTCCAACATGTCCGCCGCTGCTCACATCCGGACAAGTCCCCATGCACAGTCTGCTTGCCTTTAGTAATTCAACCCCATAGAGATTGCACATTCAGATTGCAAAGTGTATGGCCAGTTTTAGACAACAAGAACATATGGCATATTGTTTAAGAAATAGACTGCCCCAGCTGGGGGCAACCATACATGAAACTGCAATTAGGACAGTGTTCTTAAAAGATTTGCATAGTTGTTTGTCCATCAAAACTGAATGTAAATTCATTCTGTGTGAATGAGGCAAAATTTAATGTTCTCAGGCTATATTCTCTGCTGATTGAATGTTTGAATAGGGAAAACACCACATTATCGCCACTATGTTGCTGAGAGGCATACTTCTTTCCTGTAATAGTCTGCACCATCTAGTGGCCGTAATGCTGTTATTTTCTCATTCACACATTCGATCTGCAGAGAATATAGCCTGTGAACATTTGATTTTGCCCCATTAACACACAACAAATTTACATCCAGTTTCAACAGACAAACAGCAATTGTTTTTATATGAATACTTCCTTTAGTTACATAAAAAAGAACTTTTTTTTTTTTTTTTTTTTAATCAAATAGTTGTTTTTTTTTTCCTTAATACATCAAAAGACTCAAAAACACACAAAACATTTCCATCAAATAACCCCACCTAACAAAAAAGAAAAAAAAAAACATCTGCGCTCACAAGACTGAACCTCCATCACATCAGGCCCATTAACCACCCTTCTCCTAATTCTCCTACATAAAATTAATAACGTTGTAAAGCTAACCTGAGTGTTCCATTTAATTATTACCTCTTAACAGTATGTAGCACCCTGATGTTTAGGCAGGGTTGCTATTAAATTTATTTGCCAAGTGATGCCACCTGGACGGCTGTCTGAGTGGACGTGTGTCATATTGCCCCGGGCTGCTAGGCCAGAAACCTATCCAAAAGTACTTCAGCGTTGGGACTGCGGGCTTTTAGTCCAACCAGAAGTAACGGTTCCGCCAGCAGGGGAACCAGATGTGGTCGGAGGTAGAGGGGAAGCTGTAGCCACAAAGGGACCATCCACCTTGCTACCGGAAATCACAGTGAATGAGCTTGGGCCAGTACCAGAGCAGACTTCTCGCCAACCGGGGATGGTGAAGAAGTATGAAAGCTTCAGCAAGTGCCAAGTCAGGGACCCAGCGGGACAGCAGAGGTGACGCTTGTGGAGTGCCAAGCCAGGGACCTAACTTGTCAGCAGGGGTGAAGCTTGAGGAGTATCTATGAGTGCCAAGCCAGGGACCCTGCAGTGAAGTGGAAGTGACACTTGAGGAAGATACTGAGTGCTACAGTGAAAGAGTTTAGGGGCCGAGATTACGGACGCAGGATGGGAAATTTACCCAAAATCCTCAATTGATACTTGAGGAATTCTCAAAGTTTTTTACTAAACTTTATAAGAAACCGAACCCATTCCCCACTGCTTAGGCAGACAAATTTTTCCAAGATATACCCCTACCGCAAGTAGCACAGGAACACCTAGAACTAATGGAGGAGGATTTTACAGAGGGAGAAATATTGGCAGCTATTAAAGGCTTGAATCCCACAAAAGCACCCGGCCCAGATGGCTTCACAGGCCATTATTATAGAAAATATGCAGCTATATTGACACCACATCTGTGCTCCTTTTTCAATGCGCTACGCGGGGGGGCTCCCCTAGCCACACACGAAAATGAGGCTTTTATACAGGTAATTTCCAAACCAGTAAAAAAAGACCACGGAGATCACGCTAACTATCGCCCGATCTCGCTCAGTAATGTGGATCTTAAATTGATGACCAAAGTGTTAGTCACTAGAATGAACACCTTTCTATCCAATTATATTCACACGGACCAGGTGGGATTTGTGCCCAATCGGCAGGCTCCTGACCAAACCCGACGGGTGATAGAGATCATAGCAGCGCTTAATTCAAATTGGGACAATCAGGGCACACGTAAGGGAATGCTATTATCATTAGATCTTTGTAAAGCGTTTGATTTGGTGACGTGGGATTATATACACTATACATTGAGAAGATACGGATTTGGGTCTCATTTTATAACTATACTTCAGGCATTATATAGCACACCTACTGCTAGACTCCAGATAAAAGGCCAGAAATCACACATTATAGATAGACATAGGGGGACACGTCAGGGATGCCCTTTATCTCCCATTTTATCTATATTGGCACTAGAACCTCTAGCAATTAAGCTAAGAAATCACCCGGATATAAAAGGCATATATTGTGACGATGGGGAGCAGAAGTGTGCCCTTTTCGCCGATGATATTTTAATGATCCTTTCATCCCCGATTACGTCACTTCCCAATCTATATCAAGTCCTACGTCGCTTCACTGCTTTCTTGGGCCTCACGATTAATCATTCCAAATCTGTAGCTCTAAACATAACATTAGAATCGCAGACTGTAAAATTACTTCAAAATTCATTCCAGTTTAAATGGCAAAGAGAAACGCTCCCATATTTGGGAATCTTTCTAACTCCTACTCTACAGACCCTGTACCAGGCCAATTATCCCCCCCTCTATAGGAAATTGACAGCGGATCTTCTGAGATGGGCCAATAATCCACCGTCGTGGTTTGGCAGACTGTATTCCATAAAAATTAACCTCTTACCGAGACTGTTGTATTTGTTTAGAACTCTTCCGATAGCTATCAACAAACCCGACCTTAAGGTTCTTCAGAATAAGATGATGAAGTTTATCTGGGGGGATAAAAGACCTAGGGTGAATAAGCGAACCCTTTATACTCCCAAAATGAGAGGAGGTCTGGGGGTCCCGGACCTGGTAAAATATTTTAAAGCAGCTCAGCTGGCCCAATTAATTCGCTCTCGCTCCTTGCAAATTCAACCATCCTGGATAAAAATGGAATCATCCCCCTATCCCACAAAACCGATTAGTCACTTGTTGTGGCTCCGTATGAAAGACAGACCAACTATAATGTGCCCTACACTATCTTTTTTCGTTGAGTTTATGGGAAAGATTGCAAAAGCCTTTTGTTTTTCGTTCCAACCATTCTCCCTTAGCCCCGTTAACGGGTAACCCAGATTTCACCCCGGGTCTTATTCCTCACATGTTTTCATGGTGGACAAACAAGGGTCTGATACGTATTGCTGATATGTGTGACCATAGAGGTATCTTATCGAAACAAACCCTCATAGAGAAATATCAATTACCCAATACAGAATTTTATCATTACCTTTAAATATTGCACAATATTTGAGGACTTTACAGCGTAAGTTTGATATCACGACTTCCACCCCAATGGAATATCTGTGCAGGTCCTTCGATAAGCATACAGGCCACCTATCAAAAATATATAGTATCTTGACCTCTAATGCCCTGTATAAACAGTCAGACATTGATTGGACATTCCGACAACAAAATCCATGGATTTTTTCTGACGGATGTTGGCTCAAACTTGTCTTGCATACACACGGTCACACAAAGTTGTCGGAAAATCCGATCGTTCTAAACGCGGTGACGTAAACCACGTACGTCATGACTATAAACGGGCCAGTAGCCAATAGCTTTCGTCCCTTAATTTATTCTGAGCATGTGTGGCACTTTGTGCGTCGGATTTGTGTACACACGATCGGAATTTCCGACAATGAATTTTGTTGTCAGAAAATTTTATAGCAAGCTCTCAAACTTTGTGTGTCGGAAATTCCGATGGAAAATGTGTGATGGAGCCCACACACGGTCGGAATTTCCGACAACAAGGTCCTATCACACATTTTCCATCGGAAAATCCGACCGTGTGTACGGGGCATAAGACTGAAAAATTATTTTATATGCAAAAGTAGGAACAAGATATAGAGGTAACGATGGAAATGGATTCATGGATTAAAATGGCACAATTTGCCTCAAAAGCTTATATAAATACCTCACTTATAGAGGCGAATTATAAAGTCCTATTACGGTGGTACATGGTACCGACGAGAATAGCAACATACGTCCCTGGCACCACCCCACTATGTTTCAGGGGCTGTGGTAAGGAAGGCACAATATATCATACATGGTGGACATGCTCTAAAGTCAGGCAATTTTGGATACGCATTTATAATTTTATCTACTCGCTTACCAAAGTGAATCTAACCAAATCTCCACAACAGGCGCTGCTGGGGGGCCAAGTGGAAGGAGTGCCTGGGCACATAAAAAAACTCATATCTTTTATTTTCACGGCATCTAGGATTGCAGTTGCTAGATCTTGGAGAAAGCCCTTGATCCCCTTTGACTTGGTGAAAGCGAAGTTGATGTGGATCATGATTAATAAACGCCTCTCAGCGATTTTATTGGATAAACAGCCAGCTTTCGATAAGATCTGGGGACCGTGGTTGTCATATCTGTCTACAGGATTATGAGTAGTTAGTGGATCCTAGCAGAGATCTACAGGGGTTCACTCAATCCCCCACCCTCTCTCTTCCCTCTCCCTTTTTTTATAATATCCTTCTCTTTCTTCTTCTCTCTTATCCTTTCCTTCTCTTTGCAGGTTTTCCTGTCTATTGTTGTTATCCTAGTATGTTTATGTGAAAGACCAAGGTGTGGCAAAAGGCTTAATGGTCAAAAGGTGGGGAGGGTGCGGTTGGGGCCCTCCCATCCACAGTAAGATCCCAAGGGGGGTGGCTGGTTGGGACCCTTGCCTATCACCTTCTCTCCAACAAGTACATAAGTGATGTGGAGATTATTCTAGGGACAACGAATATATATAGCTAAACAGCTATAACTCCAAATTTATGACATTCTATATGTTGCTTAAATCTGTATGCAAGTGAAAGTGGGCAGAATTGGAAGAGAGCAACCAGACAGCCGAGTTCACTTCATGCAGAGATAGTGGAGTTGATATTTTCTATTTGTAAAATTCACGCTGGCCATGTTGGCCGAGATATGTTTCTACTTCTCAATACTTGTGGAATGTATATTGTATTTTCTACCAGTTAAATTCAATAAACACTATTGGAAAAGAAAGAGTTTAGGGGATCCAGTGGCTAGTGGATCTGAAGTCTTGTGAGAGAGACTGGGAGCTCATTGAGTGAAGACCCACAGTGAGTGAGTGCGGGGTAAAGAGAACTGTTCATATTGCAGATCCCGTCCGCTCCCGTGTGTAGTATGGAGCTGAGTGAGGGGAAGATGGCCCCTACCCGTCTCCATACCATTGCAGGACGGAAGCGACGTCAAAATGTCACTTCCGCCCATAGCTCTTAAAGAGACATTTTTTTAAATTATTGCATTTAGTGTAAATATGAGATCTGAGGTGTTTTTGACCCCAGATCTCATATTTAAGAGGTCCTGTCATGCTTTTTTTCTATTACAAGGGATGTTTACAGTAAAAGTGACAACATTTTTTTTTTAAACGAACAGTGTAAAAATAAGAAATAAATGGTAAAACTAATGAGAAAAGAGAAAAAATTTTAAACGCGCCCCGTCCCGCCGAGCTTGCGTGCAGTTGTGAAAGCATATGTGAGTAGCGGCCGCATATGAAAACGGTGTCAAACTACACATGTGAGGTATCGCAGTGATCGGTAGAGTGAAAGAAAGAATTCTAGCCCTAGACCTCCTCTGTAACTCAAAACATGCAACCTGTAGAATTTTTTTAATTGTCGCATATGGAGATTTTTAAGGGTAAAAGTTTGTCGCCATGCCATGAGCGGGCGCAATTTTGAAGCGTGACATGTTGGGTATCAATTTACTCAGCGTAACATCCTCTTTCATGGTATAAAAAAAATTGGGCTAACTTTACTGTTGCCTTATTTTTTAATTTAAAATTTTTTTATTTTTTCCGAAAAAAGTGCACTTGTAAGACCGCTGCGCAAAAACGGTGTGACAAAAAGTATTGCAATGACCGCCATTTAATTCTCTAGGGTGTTAGAAAAAATATATATATAATGTTTGGGGGTTCTAAGTAATTTTCTAACAAAAAAAAAATATTTAAACTTGTAAACAACAGGTTTGAAAAATAGGCTTGGGACTGGAAGAGGACCAAGTGTCTCCCAAAAATAAAAGTGTATTAGTATATATAAAGCAATCTTATTCTCTCCCAGAGGTCTACGAAACCCAATAATACCAGAGAATCAAGGGACAGAGCAAAAAGTAAAGGTGACAATGGACATCCATGTCTTGTTCCTCGTTGCAGTCACAAAGGCTCTGATACATTTCCATTTACCTGCACCCGTGCCACCAGGGCAGCATAAAGTAGTTGTACCCAGCCTATAAACTGTGGTCCAAAACCAAACTATGCCAGACAATGCCACAAAGAATCCCATTCTATGCTATCAAAAGCTTCATAGCTCTATTGCCCAAATTTTTAGATGGAACCTGTAGTTTAAGAAATAAGCATCTTATATTCACCGCTGTAGATCTATTTGGGATGAACCCAGTTTGATCTATATGCACTATCTTAGATGTTACGTTCATTAGTCTAATGGCTAACACTTTTGCCAATAACTTTACATCTGATGTAATCAATGATGTTGGACGATATGATTCCGGGTTATTAGGAAGGTTATCAGGTTTTAACAAAACTATAATAATTGCTTCATTCATAGAGGGTGGGAGTTAACCACATTCCAATGCTGTATAAAATACCTCTAATAATTCAGGCAGCAACTCAGCTCCATAAACCTTATAAACTTTTCCCGGTAACCCGTCCACAACTGGGGCTTTATTATTATTCATACTAGCAGAGGCAGTTTGAAGTTCCTCTAATGTCAGGGGTAGATCCAACATCTCCCTATCATCCACTGATAATTCTGTTAGCCTAATGGAATTAAGAAAAAGTTGCAGTTCAGCCTCCTTATAGGATACTTTACTATTATACAAGTTTAAAAAAAAAAATTGAAAAACACTGATGAGATCTCTAAGGGAGTTCACACAGATGGGAGAAGTTTGTAGTTCTACTACTTATGTCATTGGTTGCTGAGCATTTACTATTGCTGCTACGAGATGGCTAAAAGAACATTTTTAACAGAATTGGGCAGATGTAAATAAGATCTGCCTGTTTGACTTGAACCTCAGAGGTAGTACAGAACATCTTCATTATATACCATGTAGAACACACTGTACAGCACAGTACACCTAGAAAGCATGAATAAACAAAGGATTTTTTTAGCAGTACATATCATCTAATGGAATGTGTACCGAGAATGTGTACTGAGATTTTTATCATAAACATGTTCTTACAGTTTAAATCTACCAGCATACGGACAGCTTTACTCTCGTGATCTCCTCATTTTCTTATCTTTGTAAAAGCTTCATTAAAATGCTTGAAGTTAGCGTAACAATGATTTTGCTGATTGGCAGTCTTGGTTACAGCTTACCCTACCTTAACCCCAACAGTACTCACAACACACAATCAGAAGGACTTTATTAACCAAAGTGGAAACATGGGAGTTGATTTACTAAAGGCAAATAGACTGTGCACTTTGCAAAGTTCAGTGTCTTCAGAGCGTAGTAACTGAGGTAAAGAATCCCTTTGCAAAGAATACACAACGACGTGCAAGGAAGATTAAAAAAAATGCATTTTTTTGCTTGCACAGGATTGGATGATGGAAGCATCTGGAGCAAATGCTCTTGAAGAGTGCAACTGCTTGTCTGTTTGCCTTTAGTAAATCCGCCCCATAGTACCATGCATATGACAGCTGTTAGTCTAAGATTAGTATACACTGCTCCTCCTGAGCTTTAGAGGTATATCTGTACAGTGAATGATTAGTACGGTACAGCATCCAGCCACATATATGACCCAGCTGATAAGCATCCTGCTACTAACAGGGTAAAAGTGCAGGATATGTGTCTGCAAATAAAATAAACTTTACAGTCACAGTCCAACTGTCACAAGCAGTTTTTACACAGACTTTCTCCAAGTCTTCACTAGATAAAATATTTGGTGCGCTTTTAGAGAGAGATTAATTATACTACAGTAAAGCAAAATCCACATTTTAACTTCTAGCCCTAAACTCCCCATATACCAGTGTTTAGCAATAACCTTTTTCCTTACCTCTCAGTTGTGGCTCTGCAGTTATTGCGCTGCTGAGATAAGGTGAGTGTGGCAAGTTCCTCTCACTGTTGATCCATTAAGCTGACAGGGGCTGGTTATAATTTACTGAGAGGAGGAGACGGGGCAGGGAGATGTAAAATGAACTTTCCTCTCACAGGATCTGAAACTCTATACAGAAAATTAAGACTTTGTTTGCTCTGCAGCATTCTAGGTAAACGGAACAGGTGTGCTAACCCAATAAATCTCATTAATAATTGACTTTTCACAAAATGATTTAAAATGTGCAAATATATATTTTTTAACAGCAAAAAGGGGTTCCGCTATAAACAATATAACCTGTCATCTGGGCATTTTTGCCCCAGTTCACATATTAGGGCATTGGATGCGTTTTTGAACCCCATCTGATCCGCATGACATGTGAACCAAACCGGCTTTCCAGGGAGCCGGTTCACATATGCACGTGCCGGACGCAGTCCGATTTTAAAAAGAGTTAGGTACAATTTTCAGTTTGGTTCAGGTGTGATTTCCAGTGTCCTACACTTTAGGAATTTGCTCCTGAACCACTGATTGAAATTGCACCAGACAAATCGCACTGAAACCAGCCCCACAAATGTGAACCCGGTCTGCTACATGGTCTTAGGTGGGTACAGTTCTGCCATACATGTATACATTTACATTATAAATATGTTATTTTATCATTAGGAAAGAATAAAAGGGGTACAGCTTTGAACATAGAGAAAATAAAAACAATATCTTGGTAAATCACATAGTCGCAGGTGAAACCTATCTAAGATAGGGCAACATATGACAAGACCAACATATGTCAAAATTAGATCAAATTCAGCAATCATGGGTTCATGAAATAGCTGAAAAGGTTGAAAAAGACATGCAACCCCTGACATATATTAACATGTGAACAGCACATGCCCATGTAACATTGTTACAGGTGACCTGTAAGAAGCAATATGTGCCAAGGAAGAGTCAAAGTAAAGAGAGAAGGCAAAAGCAAGAGGAAGGAGATGCAGCAAACAAGGGTAGCACAGCGTACTGGGCATACCACTGAGGAAAATTAACGGATAGAAGGTAATGTCAACCGGTGTCCCAGCCTGCAAGTTTAATAAAAAGCCCAGGACACATCACAGTTCAGGTTAAGCTCAATTTTTTAAAGATGCAAAAGACTCAAATTACAAAGATAACATTAGGATAAGGATCCTTACAGTTAAATTTAGCAGTTCAATGAAATTTGAAAATTACAGTCACATGTTTGAAGAGATCTGTTTCCTCGTGTCAAGTTTGGTGAATTGAATTTAAGGACTGAGTAACAAAGGTATGCTCATTCGAGAAAGTCACATTCTGAAAAAACTGCCACGTGGCACAAACTGGCCTCTCTGAAGCAACTGTACAAGTTAACAGGCTTAATACAATAAGAATTAATCCTTTCTAACAATGCAGAACTGGCACAGTCTACTCAGGCGGTTCAGGAACAAGCTCAAGTCTGATGCATCTCTGGCTGTTTCCAGCTTCACAGGTCTTAGGAAGCTCACGTCTCCATATCTATAGACAGTAATAGACCAAACAAACGGGACAATTTAAATGGTTGTAATTAATATTTTCAGTGTGTTTCTATTGTTTTCCCTTTGATAATGAGTGACTGTCTAGGGATGTTTTCTTGCATGTCTCCTTTCTTCTGGGGCCATAAATAGGCAGGCTCAGGAGATCTACTGCCTCGTTTCCACTGAGCAGATTGGTTCAGGTCGGTACAGTTTGAATGGCCTACAATGGTCCAGTCTATTCTGGTGAGCGTTTCCACTGCAAGTGGGACCACAAGGGGCCATACAGGGTTTAGAAAAAATGCCTCAGCATAGCACAGCAGAGGGTTTTCTGTCAGCCAATCAGTGGAATGTATCGTAGCTCCGCCCTTACCGAACCGTTCCATTTTCTATGGCCCCACATCTGAAGCAGGACCCTGAATGGAGCGGTTCGGTTCGGTTGTATGGGCCGCTTTTATAATGGAAACACCCAAAATAGCATAAAACCGATCCGCTCAGTGGAAACGAGACAGTAGAGGCCCTGTCTGGGGGTGTTTTCTTGCTTTTACTTTTCCTTCCATGGATATAAACATGCAAGCACAGGCGATTTTTCACAAGGCACAGTCCATCTACCCTGTTATACCCATGGTTGATGTAGAGACTTTTCCATATCTGGTTCTTTAACGTTTTAATACATCTAAACACAGTTACAGGCTGCTTCAACAATGCCAGCCATGCTTTTCATTTGGAGCTGCACTTTGATGTAAATCTTGTTCCTTCACCAGCACACCCAGCAAGATCGACACTCACAAACTGGCACTGCTAACATATATACATATACTGGTAAGCATATGTTTAGTCTGAGACCTGTCTGCCACCTGTTTGGATCTCTTATCTTTGAGTTGTCCTTCCAATTTCTTCATTCTTGCACAGGGAATGTTTCTCCACATGCAACTCCACATGCACCTAAACATGCTCCTATCATGGCCTAAACCTATTTTCAGATTATTTTACAACCAACAATTCTAGAAGAATTACTTTGCCATTCTGACAGTTCGAGCTTGTATCAAAATATTATTCTGTATTACTTTCATTAAACCACTCCTGATATTCTAGGATAGGGATGGTCAAACTATGGCCCTCCAGCTGTTGTGGAACTACACATCACATGAGGCACAAATGCAGACATCCCAACCTGCAGAAACTAATTTCAGGGAGGAGGCAAACTCATTTCAGGGAGGTGGTGCTTCGCAAATGCCCACCCCCCGCAGCATAATATTATTTAAATCACTTTTTCAATATTTTTTCACAGTGCTTCTGGGAAGGGGGTGGGTGGGGGTGGGTGGTATGTGAACAGTGTCAGTAGTTTTTTTTTTTTTTTTAATAACTGTTATTTTTTACAATTTACCGTAATTTTATTATTAATTCTTTTTGGGGGGAGGGGGAGGGGGTTGGGGCAGTGGACAGTGTTGGCAGGGCAGGGGAGAGTTGTGTCAGTAGTTTTTTTATTTTATTTTTTTACACTTTTTCATTTTTTTAGATTTTTTTTACAATTTTTTAAAAATATTTTTGGGGGGGCTTTGGTGAGATGTCAGGGGTCTAAACAGACCCCTGACATCTCCCCTTTGAGACAGACAAAGGGACTGAGGACACACATTCCCCAGTCCCTTTCTTGGCACTAAAGATGAATGAACAGGAGACAGATGCTCCCGTCCATTGATAAACTGAGCAGGGTAAACGATCTCGCTGGCTGTGTCCATTAACTAGTTCCCCCCGCAGCCGGCGGGAAAGGAGAGGAGGGGAGCCGGCTGCGGGGGATGAGGGGGGCCGGAGGGGAACAAGGGGGGTGCGGAGAAGAACATGGAGGGGGCCGGAGGAGAAGGAGGGTGGAGAAGGACATGGAGGGGGCCGGAGGAGAACAGGGGTGGAGAAGGACATGGAGGGGGCCGGAGGAGAACGGGGGCAGAGAAGGACATGGAGGGGGCCCGGAAAGAGCACACAGAGCAGCTGGGGATGATTGGTGTGGCGGGGATCAGCTGTGATCACCGATCTTCCTGTATAGCTTTTTAGCTGACAGGCGCGGGAGGGAGAGAAGGAGAAGCATCTGTCAGCTAAAAATCTATACAAAGAAGATTGGTGATCACAGCTGATCCCCGCCACACTGTCATTCCCGGGAGATAAGGAGGCGCTTGCGGGTGTGCGGGAACAGCCGCAGAAATGCGGGAGTCTCCCACACCTTCCGGGAGACTTGAGATGTCTGCAAATGGGATTTTTGGAGGGAGATCACCCTATGTCCTCCTCCTTACAGGGTGGATACAGCCTGTAAACAGTAATATAACTTGTAAAACACCAATATATTCTTCTATAAACTAATAAATGACCTAAGAGGTCATGCCACCTATTCTGATAAAATCTGGGGTGGATGGATGGCCTCCCTGCTGGCTCTCTTAGCCAGACTCTGGTGACTAACAGTAGACTGTAGCCAATTTAACGCCACAAATGTATATACTTATATTGTTTGATCCCCTATCTAGTAGAAAAAATATGTGTATTCTGAGATGTAAAACTTAAGCAGTAATAACATGGGTCAAATTTAGTGGCATAAACTTTATTCTTTAATGTTTATTGTACAATGTAAAACCCAATGAACGTAAAAGAAGGCTAGTAGCCAAAAACTGAATATAATGTGATTGTGTAGCCAGGTGCTGGACTACAGAAATATGGAGAAGAAGACATTTCCCCTTTACAATCAGTTTACTTTCATTTTCTACTGAGATAAAGATTTTATGCTGCACCACAGTCATCTGGCCAGCAGGGGGAGAGTTTAAGCCAGCTCAAAGACTTCTACGCAGAGCTGTAAGAATCCTGGGGGTTGCAGTTTGGGATGGCAGCCACCCATAGACACTTTGGCCTACAGATCCCAATGAACACTGTGCAGTTCTTTCTCTTGGCACTGGCACTGAGGAGAGAGAGAGCAGAGCACCTTTATTTGAGTATTTACCTGCCAGCATGGGGTGTAAAGCTGAGACTGAGAACGTGAACACCCAGGGGAAGCACAGCACCGCCGACATCACAGTTCCTCCACCACTCTTTATCAGAGGCTATCAGGAAGAGACAGTGTGTATCCACAGCAGCATCCTGGGAACTGGTGAGAGGGCTATCCGCCAAATGACACTGCTAGCTGAGACTGAGCCACTGAGCGCATCTATACCAGCCCTTTTCCGCACTTCTACCAACCCTATACTGGACCCATACCAACCCAATACTGCAATTATACAGAACTGTAATTGCATTTGACCTGCATCTACACTGCACCTGTACCACACCTATATTGCCCCATGACTGCATCTTTACTCTAACCATACTAAATGCTGATTTACTAAAACTGTCATTAAGTTTGCCACCACTTACTAAAGGGCTCCAACGATAGCTGGCAGAAGAGTAATATAAAGGAATGCCCCTCCAGCAGTGCACATCCACGAGATCTAGGCCCAGCATAGTCACCATTAGCCACTTAAGCCCCAAGCCTCTTTCTGAGATTTGGTGTTTACAAGTTAAAAACAGTTTTTTTTGATAGAAAATGACTTAGAACCTCCAAACATTATATAGTTTTTTTGAACACCCTAAAGAATAAAATGCGCAGCGGTCTTACAAGCGCACGTTTTTGGAAAAAAATACACTTTTTTGAATAAAAAAATAAGACAACAGTAAAGTTAGCCCTTTTTTATATTGTTAAAGATGATGATACCCCGAGTAAATTGATATCCAATATGTCACACTTCAAAATTGTGCCCGCTCGTGGAATGGAGTGATGTCATAAATTGTGTTAGTGCCAGAGCCTTTAGTGGAGAGGTTGGAACCTCTTTTTTTTTTTTGAAAGATGTCTAAGGAGGAGGATAAGAAAAGTTCCAAAAGTGCCCCCACTAGATTGTTGACAGAACCCAGGGGTCCTGGCAATGGGAAGCCCAGACCGGAACATAAAACCTTAGTCTGGCCCCTACCGAAAGTGTCTGGGCTAATCTGGCGTCAAAAAGACTTCGTTTGCTCTTGTGGAGTAGTAAGAGTCTTATGCCCTGTACACACAGTCGGATTTTCCAACGGAAAATGTGTGATAGGACCTTGTTGTCGTAAACTCCGACCGTGTGTGGGCTCCATTACACATTTTCCATCGGAATTTCCAACACACAAAGTTTGAGAGCTTGCTATAAAATTTTCCGACAACAAAATCCGATCGTGTGTACACAAATCTGACGCACAAAGTGCCACGCATGCTCAGAATAAATTGGCTACTGCCCCGTTTATAGTCCCGACGTACGTGTTTTACGTCACCGCGTTCAGAACGATCAGATTTTCCGACAACTTTGTGTGACCGTGTGTATGCAAGACAAGTTTGAGCCAACATCCGTCGGAAAAAATCCATGGATTTTGTTGTCGGAATGTCCAATCAATGTCCGACCATGTGTATAGGGCATAATTCTTCCGGGTGCTCAAAAAGGGTGCCTGAGTACCCTTCCAAGGCCTTCTGTTGTCTCTGAACTGCCTTGACTGCCTGAAATCCCTTGAGATTGGCTGAAGGAATCTAGATAAATAGACTCTGGATCTTTGCACTCTTCTGTCTTGGGGAAGCATGCCAAATTTACCCCCTGCCACCTTGGAGATATAACAAATATAGACAGAAGAGGCTTGATTTAACATGTGTATATATATATATATATATATATATATATATATATATATATATATATATATATATATATATATATATTGTTTATGTACCTGAGAAATCGTGATTGCTCTTCAGCCCCTAAAAAACTGCAAAATCAAAATGTGTCCCAAACAGGGGGGGGGAAACCAAGAAAAGATGGGGCTCACTGAGGGGGAAAAACACAGTGTGAATATATTATCAAAAATGTTTATTGGTATGGTACAAAAATTAATAAAACATGTGGATAAAAGAGTATAGACCAAATACTATACTACCCTTGGTTTAGAAAATCGACTGGCCTCAAAGGGTCAGTCGAAACAATCACAGACTGGGGGGACAAAACAACATGTAACAAATGACAAACAACAGCGTCCGGACGCCAAGGAAATTGATGTCTGCCCAACCAACTATCAATGGGAAATGTCCAGCAATTGCTGAATATGGTTGCAGGCTGACATCAATCACCCGGTGGGAAGGGGGCTCGAGCCAAGAGGGGCGGGGGGGAAGAAGGGTCTCGGGGAGGAACACGGATGGGGGCACTAGTTTATCACTATGGACTATGCTGAAGATGTAGTCTCGTGTGTTATCTGTAAACAGTGCTGAGCAAGTAGAAGCAACCATCAAATGTAAATGATGACAAAGTTCATCGGTGTATAAATAAAACTGTACATGTATACTGGTTGGAAGATGTAAAGTCAGTGTGAGGCACCGTAGATAGCCATGCTATTGGTAAACAGAAAATGAAGGTAACCTAGTACATTACCACTTCCGGGTCATGGGTAGATACCATCAGATACTTCCGTAGTGTTGCACACCTTTCATTATGTTCTGTTTCCGGTGGATGCTTATAATATCAAGATGATACTGCTCACAAGAGCGCTATTGCTCCAAAAAGCGCTGTGTTAATAGGCAAATGGAGGTCCATGGAAGTGCGCATGTGATTTCCCCTACGTAGTGGCCCTGACCTGCCGGTATATATTCCATCCCTCAGTGTATGAGCCAACTAACCCCTATGGGGGATGACGCCGTTACGTGATGTCCAGGCGGAACTGACGTTGACGCGTTTCACATTACAAGGATGTGTAGCTTCATCTGGACGTGTAGGTGGCATGCGAGGACTCCTTCTTATTGACGTCCATTCCTCATACACGCCCACCTAGCTGAAAAATTTAAAGGAGATACACCCAATCTGTGTAATGACCGGATTAGCATTTGCTTATTGGTTGCTGCTTATCTTGTTTTTCCAGATTCCTACTCTAACTAAGATACTTCTCGGATACTGAATAATCAGGGAGATTGGGTGAAGTATCCGGGACCAGTAGGATACCGGGATTCCAATAATAACAATACTGCACACAGTAATCCCATCTTGGACCCCAGATGCACAAAACAATCCCGTAAATGGAGGGCTGTTTGAGAACACATACACAGAGCCACGGGTCAGAGGTATAGAGATAGTGCACCCCTCAGTATCCAGTCATGGAGTGACCAGGAATGCTGTGGAATTCTGTATGGTTTTTCTTGGGGATACCTGAAGATTTTATTGACCTAGGTTACCAGAAAGGGCTGTAGATTTAACTCTAGATTTAACTTTAACTTTACCCTGTTTAGGCCTGACGGAGTAAGAGAGCCCAAACGGAAAATCCACCTCTTTTCCTTTTGCTGTAAAACCTGGTCAAAGTCCCCTCTTCTAGAGGAAAAGTCAAGTGCATATATGCCCTTGACCTGCATACCAGACAGTTTGCCCTAGTGGAACTGGGCAAAACGTCTGGCCATTGGTTTATCTGGATTCTTTTCCAGAATCTCCCTCATGTGTTCTCCTAGACGAATTCTAAATTGACGTTTGGTCTTACCGATGTATATTTTTTTACATGGACAAGTTAACATGTAAATGACCCTAGTTGTTGCACAATTGATAAGACTTTTGATCTCAAAGCTGGTTTTATTTTGGGAGTCACTGACGGTAGTTGTCCTGTGTACATATGGACATACTTGGCAATGTCCACAGGGGAACATCCCCTTACTTTTCAGGAACTGGGACAACCAGGAAGTATCTGTACTTTTGATATGTTCAGATTGAACTTAACTATCACCTAAATTTCTAGCTCTTCTTGCCACCATTTTTGGAACAGGCCCTACTATCTGAGCTATACCAGGAGTGCTTGTGAGGATACCCCAGTGTTTCTGTAAAATAGTTCTGACCGTATCCCACTGGGTACCAAATTGTGTGATGATTCTCACTGGGTCAGGGTCAGTAGTTGAAGGGAGGGTGGGAGATACCCTGGAGATAGCTTTATCCAACTTGTTTCCGAACAGTGCCTTCCCATCAAATGGGATTTTGCACCAGTTTTCCTTTGAAGCTAGGTCAGTCGTCCAGGGTTTCAGCCACAAGATCCACTTTGCCATAACTGAATGTAGCATGGATTTTGATGAACATTGAATTGTGTCAATTGCCGCCTCCCCGACAAAGTCTGCCGACAGTTTAAGTTCTTCCAAAGCTTTAATCGTGTCATTCTTGGGGACATCCTGGCGTAAGGCCATTTCAATATTTTCCATCCAGGCTCTGATGGCATTTGACACAGAAGTGAGGGCAATAGCTGGTTTACAAGCTGCTCCTGCAACCAAGTAGCTTCTTTTAACCTCCCTGGCAGTATTCCCGAGTGTGGCTCGAGGTTAAATTTTAGTACCATTAGCAGTAACCCTGAGCCACACTCGGGATTGCATCTCAGGATCTTGATGCAGGTTGCTTACCTTGTCCCCAGGATCCTACGATGTCCCCCCGCTGTGTCTGCGAGCTGTGTCCTCCGTCAGATGCCTCTATGTGCCGGGCTTCGTTCCCTGCGAACGTCGCGACGCATGGGGGTGTAATGCATTTTACATACAGTACACTGTAATCTTACAGATTACATTACTGTATGAAATAATTTCACATTTCTTTTGTCCCTAGTGCTTTGTCCAATGCCCTGCATGCACTTTTATATTATATATACTGTTCTTTCTGCCTGGAAACTTGAGATTGTTCATGGCAACCAAAAAGTGTCCCTTTATGTCAAAAGCGGTTTAAGACCAGCTAGAAAACAGCAATAATAAATTAGAACACTTGCAGAAATTCATGTTATTATTATTATATTATTATTTTTTATTTTCTTTTTTTATAGTTATTGATTATATTATAATTTATGATTTAATGTTTCAAACTTTATCATACCCGGGATGTCTACTAGACTCTTGTTTGGACAGATTTAAGTGAGTTATTCCTAAGAATTACAGGCCTAAAATATAAAACGCCAAATTTCTATGCAAAACAATGTACCGCTTTGAGACGCAAAAATCTGACATAATCATACCGCCAGGGTGGCTACGACCTAGATCAATCCGTCTGTCAGGCGCATCCTTGAAGGACGCAGAGTCCTCCATCGGGAGAGTAATATTTTTTGCAAGGCGTACTACCGCTGCATCTACTACCAGAATGGAGCTCAGCGACTGTGTTTCTGACTCTGCCAAAGGATACAACTTTTTAAGCCGGCCCAAGGAAAATTTCTTATCCGTCTTTGTCCAATCATTTTCGATGATTTATCGGATCTCACCCATCAAATTAAAGACAATCTGTTTCCTTTTAAGGAATGGAAAATAACTCTTGGATTTTTGAGGTGGTTCCTCGGGGTCCTCCCAGGTGATTGCAGTCTTGACTGCCTGGATGAAAGGTTGCACCAGAGCATAACTGAACCTAGAAGAATCTGATTCCTCTGAAGAGTCCTCCAGGAGACCTTCAGGTAATGAATCCCTAGCCGGTCAGCCTGGCGGAGGCAGTGCTCACTGCTGACGGACCTGGAGTATTAGGCTCCACATCCTGCACCTGGTATGCATGAGGGACTGGCTGAGCGGGCACTAAGGCCGCTAACTCCAAAAAGGAGTCCTTCATTGTCCGCTTAAGCAGGTCAACAACCTGCTAACGCTCCAGCTCACAGTTGGCCGCATAATCCCTGAAACAGTCCTCACAGACCAGCTTGTCCGGTAGTGGTGTAGCTCCACATGCCCGGCACTTCTTCCTTGCATAAGTTGGAGGAGAGGGAGAACAATATCATCTTCTGGATCTTGACCTCTCTGTTGACCTATGGCGTGAGGAACGGGGCCTGCGGTCTGGGCTGTAATCATCACGGTGCCTTGAGGACTTCCTGGACCTCTTGGAGTGGGCAGGGCTGTGACAAGAGGAATCCTCGTTAATCCAGAAAGCGCACTCTTTTCTTTTTTACAATGTACCATTACAATTTCAAACGGGGGGGAGGGTGGGATCTGGGGGTCCCCTTGTTAAAGGGGGCTTCTAGATTCCGATATGCCCCCCGCCTGCAGATCCCCACAACCACCAGGCAAGGGTTGTGGGGATGAGGCCCTTGTCCCCATCAACATGGGGACAAGGTGCTTTGAGGGGCTACCCCAAAGCACCCTCCCCATGTTGAGGGCATGTGGCCTGGTAAGGTTTAGGAGGGGGGTGCTCTCTTGTCCCCCCTCTTTTTCTGCGGCCTGCAAGGGACCCCCACGCCATTTTTTAAAAAATTTTGGTGCGGGGTTCCCCTTAAAACCCATACCAGACCTGGGGGGGGGAACCCCTACACCATTTAAAAGAAAAAAAATTGGTTCAGGGTTGCCCTCAATATCCATACCTGACCTGAAGGGCCTGGTATGAAAATTGGGGGGACCCCCACGCAATTTTTTTTTTAAATTTTAGTTTGGGGTTCCCCTTAATATTCACACCAGACCCAAGGGGCCTGCTAATGGACTGGGGGGATCCTATGCCGTTTTTTTCAATGACTTTTATCTGTATTGCTGGGATCCGACAATTCATTATAGCTGCTAGTACTTTTAAATTAATTTTTTTCCTTTTAGAAATGTCATTTTGTGCAGGGACTGTTCTAAACAGGAGAAAAATGCGCCACTTTACAGGCATACTATAGACACCCCCAGGTGCGCAATTTAAAGGAATATTTATTGTTTCAATTTAAGCATAATTAAAATCCACTGCTCCTGAAAAAAACGTCAGTTTTTAAAACTTTTTTGTGTTGATACATGTCCCCTGGGGCAGGACCCAGGTCCCCAAACACTTTTTATGACAATACCATGCATATAAGCCTTTAAAATTAGCACTTTTGATTTCTCCCATAGACTTTTAAAGGGTGTTCCACGGATTTCGAATTTGCCGCGAACACCCCAAATTGTTCGCTATTCGGCGAACAGGCGAATCCCCGATGTTCGAGTTGAACTTATGCTCGACTCGAACATCGGGCTCATCCCTACTCTTCACCAGCTCATGAGGTATGAGGAAAAAAAGTAGAATGTTGGGGGAGGGACTGTGTCTTTAATTTATGCTATTCACTAGTCCTGAGGGAGGAGTCGAAGCGGAGCTCTATCATCTGTATGCTGCCATGGAGGCACCAGGAAAGGCAGTTCAGGAAAGGCTAGTTGAGTTAGATCTAGTTCTAGTTCTTATCAACATCTGAACACAGCTCATAATGAAGTCCACTTGTCATCAGAGAAATCTGCCATTTATTACCAGTACATAAACGGGTTGATTTACGAAAAGCAAATAGGCTGATCACTTTTAAGAGAGAAGTTGCACTTTGAAAGAATTTTCCCCACAACTTGGTAAATGTGGTGACATTTTACTTTGTAGAGAATACCCAATTACATGCAAGGAAATAAAAAACAAAAAAAAAAAAAAACAATTTTTGTTTGCAAATAATTGGTTGATGGAAGTCAGAAGCACTTCACCCAATTCACTACGCTCTGTGGATAACTCCCTTGCAAAGTGAACAGTTGATTTGCTTTTAGTAAATCAACCCCTTAAAGTGGTTGTAAACCCTTTACAACCACGTTTTACTACAGGTAAGCCTAAAAAAACATTAATGCAATCAGAGACTGATTTCAGTCATTCCTATTGAGTCAGTGAGTCATATTATCATAATATAGACATTTGGCAATCAGTACAGCTCCGGATTTCAAATGGTTTACCGTAACCCCAGTGTGCTGACTCACAGCAAACCTTTATCCATATAGCGTAATCAACTGAGGAAACCAAGCTGGTGAAATAAAACACAATAGAAACTTAGTTCATCAGGAACAGTAATATCTATTAGCCTCAATAGGCTGCTATAGGAAAACTGCAGCTTGGCTAAATGTCTGTTATGGCCATCTCGTTTAATGATGAAAATAATTTTTATCTCTGATCTCCAAATTTCAGCGGAAAGGTACACCTATTCTGAAGAGCACTCCTTCAAACCGTGTAAACAGCTGTAGATGACACTGTGGACCATATTTAGACTCGAGGAGGAAATAGTCTCTCAACAGGAGTTATCCTGATAAATTTCTATAGCAGCTGCAAGTATACATATGAAGGAGGAGGAGAAAAAAGATATTGATCTCTGTATGGGCGTTCTTACCCCTGTTATGCCGTGGCTCCAGATTCAGGACACACTTTCACTGTCACTGTGCACTGCTGCAGTTTTCCATAACGGAGGTTATAAAGACCGGAGGTTTGCCGCATGGTGATCCATATTCGTTGGCCATCAGTTTACCCAGAGATACAGGCAGTTCATTCGGTTCATCACCAATGGAGCAGAGCTACGGTGGCCTATAGGTGGATAAAAAAAATTCAAAGTCCGGCCTTTTGGCGTAGATAGTGAAAAACCACCTTGCTGGCCCGGGTGGGGGGTCATAGAGGAGTGCGGGGGTATGCTAGCATTGGCATACGTCACAGAGATCAATATCTTTTCTCTCCTCCTCCTTCATATGTATATGTGCAGCTGCTATAGAAATTGACCAGGATAACTCCTGTTGAGAGACTATTTCCTCCTCGAGCCTAAATACGGTCCACAGTGTCATCTACAACTGTTTACACGGTTTGAAGGAGTGCCCTTCAGAATAGGTGTACTTTACCGATGAAATTTGGAGATCGGAGATAAAAATCATTTTCATCATTAACCGAAATGGCCATAACAGACATTTAACCGAGCTGCAGTTTACCTATAGCAGCCTATTGAGGCTAATAGATACTACTGTTCCTGATAAACTAAGTTTCTACCGTGTTTTATTTCACTAGCTTAGTTTCCTCAGTTGATTACGCTATATGGATAAAGGGTTGCTGTGAGTCAGCACACTGGGGTTACGGTAAACCATTTGAAATCTGGAGCTGTACTGATTGCCAAATGTCTATATTATGATTGCTAATGACTCAATAGGAATGACTGAAATCAGTCCCTGATTGCATTAATGGTTTTTGCTACATTAAACCAAGGAAATCACATTTATCCCTTCTGAATTGCTTATATACAATGATTTCCACTTATGGACATTTACATTATTAAGAGTATCTTCATTCTGGAAGGGATTACCTTGGCCTCACTGTCCTTAATTGTTAGTGCTGCTCGTCAGTCCTGCCTGCTTAAAGCCGCTCACTTGATCTCTGCCTTCGCCTTTGTCAACATCACAGAGACTTTCTCCTGCGTTCCTGTTAAAGACTTACTCGGCTGACATCCCTTCTTGCTTCTGATCCTGCTTGCTGTACTACTACGTTTTACCTCTGGCTCTCTGACATTGGCTTGGCCAACTACCCGATCCGGTTACTGAACTCTGGCTTGTTTTGACAACGCTTACTCTGTTTACCTTTTTATTGTTTTTATTAAACAAGTGTGATTTAAATATACTGTAACTTCTGTCACGGTCTTAGTCATGGTTCCTGATAGTAGGCGAAGACCATGAATTCAGAAGATACAGTCAATCCACTTGTTGGTAATATTTTTCCAGATTGGAGGAGCAAGATCACCGCATGGATCAGTTTGCCATAGTGTTACAAACACTCCTGAGCTGCATGGCTCACCTGGAATCTCCCACTGTGGCTGCTTCGGTACAACCTGAGTTGCAGACCATCCCTGCTGTTGTGCCAGTCTCTGTGCAGACACCTGCCTCGAGTATTATCCCTATAAGAGGTATGTCTGATTCCGCTCCACTTCCCCAGCGATTTGGGGGCGATCCAGTTCAATGTAGAGGGTTTCTAAACCAGGTTGAGATATACTTTGAGATGCTGCCCCAGGCGTTTCCCACGGACAGAAGCAAAGTAGGTTTCGTGATATCTTTGCTTTCAGAGAGAGTCTTGGCCTAGGCAAACCCTCTTTGGGAGACACAAAAACCTGTTGTCTTGAGTTACCTGGAGTTTGTGGCCTCCTTTTAAAAGGGTATTTAACGCTCCCGCACGCTCCGCATCTGCTGCTAAGTGCTTCATGTCCATCAAACAGAGTACGAGAACTGTTGCCGACTATGCCATCGAATTCCGTACTCTGGCAGCAGAGGTTGCTTGGAACAATGAGGCCTTTGTGACTGCCTTTTCTCATGGTCTCTCGGATTCCATCAAGGATGAGATAGCAGCCTGAGATATACCCACTGAGCTGCAGAAGTTGATCACGTTTGCCATCCTCATTAGCTCCAGACTCAGAGAGAAACTCTCTTTTAAGGAGCGCTTGCGGAAGCCTCCTGTACGTTTGCCTCTGAGCTTTGCAATCCCACCCGTGCCTCCCTCACCTCCCATGCCTCCTGGTACCGAGTCGGTCAGTGAAGAAGAACCCATGCACTTGGGCTTCACACGTCTCTCTGCAGATGAGAGAACCTTTAGGAGGAGGGAGAGATTGTGCCTTTATTGTGGCCAGACAGGTCACTTTTTGGAGTCTTGTCCTACCTGTCCAGGGAATGCCCGAACCTTGAGTTCCTGTCATGGACAGACCTTAGGTGGCGTTGTTTCGTCCCCAGTTATCTAGAAGGATAAGCCCTTGGTTTCGGTCACCCTTTCTTGGGCTGAGTTGTCCATCGAGATACAGGCTCTAATCGACTCTGGGGCTGCAGGTCTGTTCACTGATGCTGCCTTTGTATCGCAGCACTCGATTCTGCTGCATCTACGTGACACTCCACTTGCCATTGAGGCTCTTGACGGGAGGCCTCTACAGCCTGCTCATGTGACTCATGAGACGGTTCCGTTGTCCATGGCTGTAGGGGCTCTTCACCATGAGATAATCCAATTTCAAGTTATTTCCCCACTTAGGTTTCCGCTGGTTATTGGTTATCCTTGGTTACAGAGGCACAACCCCTCTTTTGATTGGCTCTGTGCTGAGGTTCTCTCCTGGTCACCTCAATGCAGTGAGGCATGCTTCCAGAAGGTAGCCAAGGTCATGTGCACCTCTTCTCTCTCCTCCCTGCCGGGGGAGTACCGCGATTTCAGCGATGTCTTTGACAAAGGTCAAGCCGGTGGTTTGCCTCCACACCAGCCTTATGATTGCGCAATTGACCTTCAACCTGGTGCCATACCCCCTTTTTGGCCGGGTTTACCCTTTATCGGTCTTAGAGGATAAGTCCATGAAGGAGTATGTTGCAGACGCACTTTCTCGAGGTTTCATCCGCAAATCCTCGTCTCCTGCTGGTGCTGGTTTTTTCTTTGTGAAGAAGAAAAACGGTGAACTGAGACCTTGTATTGATTATAGGGGTCTCAGTCATTTCACGATTAATAATGCCTACCCGATTCCGTTGATTACAGAGTTATTTGACCTCCTCAAGGGAGCAATGGTTTTCATGAAACTTGATTTGAGAGGGGCATATAATCTTGTGCGGATTAAGGAGGGCCACGAGTGGAAAACTGCATTTAATACCAGAACAGGCCATTATGAGTCCCTCCTAATGCCTTTTGGCCTTTGTAATGCCCCAGCAGTTTTCCAGGAATTTATTAACGATGTCCTCCGAGAGTTGTTGCAGTTATGTGTGGTGGTTTATCTCAATGATATCCTCATATTTTCCAAGTCCCTGGAGAACCACCACACAGATGTCACCACAAAGAATCCCTCCCATGATCGAGCCATTGTGTTCTCCTGGCGAGGCAAGCAACCTCCGCCGGGAGAAGACAGTGATTATTGCTAGGGGATTTGCATGTAAAATCCAGCAGGCTGGCTGTACCCAAGTTGATAAATCAATTAACTTGGGTCATACAGCCTGCCCATACATAGTTCAAACCTCATCTGGTTCTTGTTGGAATGGCCGAGATTCGAACCGTCTATGATCAACCAAAAGGTACAGTGGACACTAAATGTGGATGTCCTCATCACATTTAAAATTCAAGCCATAAAGCATCTTAGTATGCAGAATGAAAATCCAGAAAACTAGTCAATGGATCAGGAGGTGACACAAATCCCCTCTGCTTACTGCTCTTACATGGAGATGGCATTCCAAACACAAATCAATGACATGCATGATAATACAATTCAACATTATTTTTATTTTTTTGCTGTACCTTACAATAAATGTCATGTATTCACACAACATCTGAATGAGCCATTAAAAATCCAGCCCAGTTCCTGGTTTTGTATAAATACTAGAAGGACTGGGGGAGAGAAGCGAGCCCAATGTGCATTACGCTCACTTCTCATTGGTAAGGACTAATTGAATTATTTTAGTTTTCTTTGGTGTACCTTAAAAAAAACGGCATCTATTCACACCACATCTGAACAAACCTTTCAAATCCAGCCACAATCTTGCAAAATCCAGCTCAAAAGATGCGGAGAGACAGAGTAAAGTAAAGTAAAAATGTGGAAGTAATTAAACAACTGTACAAGATGTACGGTAATTACGCTAGACAATTAAATGAAAACATAATTATTGGGGGGGGGGGATTCAGCCCTTTGACTCAATTGACAAAATTCCCAGCCAACTTATATGTATGGAAGTCATTTTCCATGTCATATATGGATTCTTTCAAGGGTGGCCTTGTAGTACATATAAATATTTATTGTACAAAACATATACATTAGTCTAATGTCTCTTTACATTTGTGTCTCTTGTATGTATCCCAAATACCAGCTGTGTATGTTATATCTTACTAGTGCCATTTGTTTTCCCATCAGCAATGCTTAATGATACTTTTTCTTTATACAAAGTCTGTGTTTTAAAAATGTGTTGTAAAAACATTACACTGCCACAAATAGTGAATTTCAATAAAACAACAAAAAACAGCTGTGTACACTTTTTCCACTATAAGCTATTATATCAATTTAAAAACTACATTGAACAGTACTTGCTCCCAAACACAGTGAAACTGTCATCTAAAATACGTACAGTATATATAGATGTATAGTGTATGTGTGTGTGTATCACCAGACAAAATCATTTAAAGTGGTTGTAAACCCTTAGACCTCTTTCACACTATTGCAGCTTGTAAAAACGCTATATGCAGTTTATAAAACCACCGTTTTTAGCATTTTTTTAAAATGCGCTTTTAATGCATTTTTTATGCTTTTTTGGAATATATTACATCACTGACTTCCAGCATGCAATCTGGGCATGTGAGCAAACACAAAAACGCAATGCAGTGCCCTTATACACTACCAAAAGTACTGGGATGCTTGCCTTTACACACACATGAAGTTTGATGGCATCCCAGTCTATAGGGTTCAACGTTGAGTTAACCCGTCCTCTGCAGCTATAACAGCTTTAACTCTTCTGGGAAGGCTGTCTACAAGGTTTAGGAATGTGTCTATGGGAATGTTTGACCATTCTTCCAGAAGCGCATTTGTGAGGTCAGACACTGATGTTGGACAAGAAAGTCTGGCTTTCAGTCTCCGCATGAATTCATCCCAAAGGTGTTCGGGTTGAGGTCAGGACACTGTGCAGGCCAGTCAAGTTCTTCCCACCCAAACTCGCTCAACCATGTCTTTATGGACCTTGCTTTGTGCACTGGTGCACATTCATGTTGGAACAGGAAGGGGCCATCCCCAAACTGTTCACACAATATTGGGAGCATGAAATTATCCAAAATGTCTTAGTATGCTGGCGCCTTAAGGTGATTGTAAAGGCAGGAGGTTTTTTTCTTTTGTTTTGTTTTTCGTGTTTTTTGTTTTTTTAATGTTGATTGAAATTTTCACATTACATGAATAGAAGCAAGTATATAACTCAGAGTTCAGTAGCTCTGGTTCACAATTATGAACATACAAGAGAAAACCAAAATTTAAGCACTAAAAAGGGAATGGGAGGGGGGAAAGGGAAGGTGACAGGGGAAGTATATTTACTTGTAAACAACAATGTGACATAATATTTCAAAGTGAAACAACACAGTAGATAATAATACTTTCAGGAGTGGAAGCAACATTGGGTACATCTGAGTGGTGATCTCAGAAACACCTTAAAATGTTTCCCTACTGAGTCTGCGGACTTCTTCGCACTTCCAAGGCCAGAGTCTTTTAGTTCACTGGGGGACGTGCCATCAGAGTCTGAAAATAAGACACGCACCCCACCACCCGGGTCAGGAAGTTTGGATCCGGAGAAAGAAACCATCGGAGGCAGACCACACAGGAGCATTACATTCAGGCCAGGCGACAGACAGGATTGACCCAGCGGCAAGATGGCCATCAGTCAGGAACAGTTTTAGCAGGCACCATGTCATCAGGCTGAGCAGAAAGCAGAGGTACATCACACTGAGCAGTGGCACATCCGCATCGAGCTGGGCAGCAGGCAAAAGCACACTTAGCTGGGCAGCAGGCATGGGCACACCAAGCTGGGCAGCAGGCATGGGCTCACCAAGCTGAGCAGCAGGCATGGGCACACCAAGCTGGGCAGCAGGCACGGGCACACCAAGCTGGGCAGCAGGCATGGGCACACCAAGCTGGGCAGCAGGCATGGGCACTTCATGCTGGGCAGCAGGCATGGGCACTTCATGCTGGAACACTGGCACCTCAAGCTGGAACACTGGCACCGAGACATCAGGCTGGAAGGCAGACACTGAGACATCAGGCTGGAGGGCTGGCACCGAGACATCAGGCTGGAGGGCTGGCACCGATACATCAGGCTGGAGGGCAGGCACCGAGACATCAGGCTGGAGGGCAGGCACCGAGACATCAGGCTGGAGGGCAGGCACCGAGACATCAGGCTGGAGGGCAGGCACCGAGACATCAGGCTGGAGGGCAGGCACCGAGACATCAGGCTGGAGGGCAGGCACCGAGACATCAGGCTGGAGGGCAGGCACCGAGACATCAGGCTGGAGGGCAGGCACCGAGACATCAGACCAGGCAGCAGGTACTGGAACTTCAGACTGGGCAGTAGGCACAGACGCTGGCACATCAGGGAGAACAGCAGGTACATCGGACTGGATAGCAGGTACAGGAACTTCAAACCAGGCAGCTGGTACTGGAACTTCAGACTGGACAGTGGGCACAGGTGCTGGCACATCAGGCAGAACAGCAGGTACTGGCACAACAGGCTGAACAGCAGGTACTGGCACAACAGCAGGCATCGGAAAAAAATCAGGCTGGGCGGCATACAGGAACACATCAGGCTGGAACATATCAGCTGGTGGGGAGACAGGACTGGATACTGGCATGATGGTATGGGTTGGAAAAAACTTCCGCTTCTTTTTGGTTTTGGCCACAGGGGATCTGTAAGTGGGTACAGGGCTGTAGGTAGTGAATGCAGCTGGTATAAGCGAAGAGTGAAAGGATGGCAAAACAGAGGGAGTAGGTTTTGAAGGGAGATTTAGTGGAGCTGATGGAGGCAGTTGAGAAGCAGCAGGGGAGTTAAAGGCAGGGTAGGTGCAACAGGAGGAAACAGGGTACTGGTATTTAATTGGTAGAAAGATATATATTCGGAGTTAACAGAAGCTGAATGCAACAGACTTGACCAGGCCTGTATTAATGATTGCACTGAATCAGGTTTGCACTTGGCTTGTCTGACCAGAGACTGCACTGATTCAATGCATTTTGCAAGCACCTGCTGAGGACAAGCTGAATATTGTTCAAAAAAGAATGCTGAGTCATCCTCCAACAGCCAAACTAAAGATTCTACCTGAGCTGCACTAAAAGGGGGTGTATAGTCATCCCCTCCCTCAGCGACATCAGACAGGGCCAACTCAGCACAGATCTGAATTAATGGTTGCACATCTTCAAACAAAAAACTGCCTTGATCAATAAAAACATGAGCTAGGCGGATGCCTTCTAACAATTGTTCCCTAGTGTATTCAGTCAATGTCTGATAACAAAAGTCTCTGTCATCAGTTGCCAGGAGCGATAAATACAAAATACTTTCAAAATCCATCTTTCAACAATAGCTGGGACTCAGGCCCCAATTCCCAGGTGCAACCGATCTGATTGTATGGCTTCAGAATTCTGTCAGGGGATGTTATACACAACATCCAATGCAGGTGATCAGATCGCTGGGCTGCACCAAGGAATCAGGGACAAACGAGTAATTGAATAAGAAGGTATGTTTATTGTTAATGATAAAGACACACGTGAAATCAAAACAGCAAACCAAAAAAAAGTAAATGGTGAAAACACAGCAAACCCCCAAACCCACCTAACTATCTATCTAACTAATATAATATACGAGCAAGGAAACAAACATGAAATAAAAACTAAGGCATGGGCCAAGGCGATAAGGGAACAGAAACCAGGAATAATAAAGCAGACCAAGGAGCAGGGAACAGGAAACAGGACTCAAGGTCAGGATACACAAACGGGGTTCAGGAACAAACAGGAACAGGCTGGAACAAGAGCAGGTACTGACAAGGGCTTAGCAGAGGAATTCTGAAGCACTGAGGCTTAGTTCAGGGCGGGTTTATATAGTCCAGCAGACCCATGACAGGTGTGCTGATGGCAAGTCTGCAGTCCAGGCAGGGAGACACCCGCTGGTGGCCACTGGAATTACACCCTTTTGGTGCTGAATGTAATAGTGGCACCAGCAGGAGAAACCGGAGATGACACCGTTCCTGACAGCAACGGTGTATCCCCTAAAATATTATAGGGAGTTCTGGGGAAGAAAAGACAAAGGGGCAGAGTTACCCGTCTCCTGCGTATCTCCAGTGATGTGGAAGTTACAGAAGCCGTTCAGCAAATTCCAGGGCGGTCATCCTGGGGAGCAAAGTGACTACGTTTATAAGGAGGCTTATTTGGGCTGTGATGGTGTCTTGGTAAGGCGGAGGAAGCAGTGGCAGACTTTGAAGAAGAGCCATCATCAGAATTGGGGTGGCACAGTGGTGTAGTGGGTAGCACTTTCGCCTAGCAGTAACAAGGGTCGTTGGTTCAAATCCCAACCACGACACTACCTGCCTGGAGTTTGCATGTTCTCCCTGTGCCTGCGTGGGTTTCCTCCGGGTACTCCGGTTTCCTCCCACACTCCAAAGACATGCTGGTAGGTTAATTGGGTCCTGTCTAAATTGTCCCTAGTAGGTATGAATGTAAGTTAGGGACCTTAGATTGTAAGCTCCTTGAGGGTAGGGACTGATGTGAATGTACAATGTATATGTAAAGCGCTGCATAAATTGACGGCGCTATATAAGTAACTGAAATAAATAAATAAAATAAATAAATTGGTGTGTTCCATTTCCATTCCTGAAAAATTGTTGATGTAGTGCTCCGCGTCATCCAGGGGGGTGAAAGTAAGATGTTCTCCTGCATGGGATTGGATATGCAGGACTGCTGGATAGGCAAGGTTGAATTTGACTTGATTGCTGTAGAGTGTCGAGCAGATCGCTGAGAAAGCCTTATGTTGTGTTATCACTTCAACCGAGTAATCCGCAAAGAGCAGTAGTTTTGCACCATCAATGGATAGAGAACGTGAGCAGCAAAATTCCTGCATAATGGCATTTTTATCTGCATAGTTGAGGTATCTAACAATGACAGGATGGGGTTTTGTGCGATTTTCTGCAAGCTGGCCAATGAGATGGGCCCGCTTGATAGTGCAGGGGATGCGAAGGTCTAATTGTTCAGGAATGATTTTAGCACAGAAGTCCGTAAGCTGGGCGTTGGAGACCGATTCTGGCAAACCTATAATGCGCAGATTATTTGTTCGTGAGCAATTCTCCAGGTCATCTAATGTTTCCCAGGTGTCTGTTAGAAGTTGACATGCGTGTTAGTGAAGCTGAGTTAGCCGAGGCCTCATCCTCTAATGAAAAAATCCACTCCTCTGTGTCTGAGATCCTCTGAGCCTGTGTCTGGAGCTCAATATGTAGGTGTTCCAATCCCCTCTGCACCGCAGCATCTACTGTGGCTGCTAGTGTAGGAGCAAGGAGGGAGACAACCGCCTGTGCTATATCAGCGGGGGAGGTACGGTCCGTTTCTGCTGGGACAGGCGTTGCTGAAGACTGCAGTGTTTCAGTGGCCGTGTCTCCCACCGGCTGCAGTATGGAGGAGACCGAGCGGGTATGTGATCGATCCACAAAGCGATACATAGGGGCCCCATGAGGTAGCGGAGACGGGGGAGTCACCCCCAAGCTTGACAGGCTTTTTATGCCGAGTATGTGGGGAGTTCAGCGGGAGCCTGCTCTGCTCACCTCCCCCTCATGCGGCGCCGGATCCGGAAGTAAGGCAGAAGGTTTATTATCTTAATGCATTCTATGCTTTAAGATAAAAAACCTTCTGTGTGCAGCAGTCCCTCTCAGCCCCCCTAATACTTACCTGAGGTCCATCTAGATCAAGCGATGTTGCACGAGACACTCGGCTGGCCGGGATTCCCCCCTAATTGGCTGATCAAAGTCAGTCAGCCAATAAGGAGAGAAAGGGGGTGGGGCCGGCCAGCAACTTGGTGTCTGCATGGCTACACAGAGCTGTGGCTCGGCTCAGGTGCCCCCATAGCAAGCTGCTTGCTGTGGGGGCACCCAACAGTAGGAAGGGGCCAGGAGTGCTGGCAGGGGACCCGAGAAGAGGAGGATCTGGGCTGCTCTGTGCAAATCCACCGCACAGAGCAGGTAGGTATAACATGTCTGTTATTTTTAGGTTTAAAAGACGAGACTTTAGTGTCACTTTAAGAGTTCCCTTCACTGGAACTCAGGGGCCAAGCCCAACCCCTGAAAAACAACCCCACACCATAATTCCCCCTTCACTAAATGATTTGGAACAGTGCACATAGCAAAGTCCATAAAGACATGGATGACTGAGTTTGGGGTGGAGGAGCTTATCTGGCCTGCACAGAGTCCTGACCTCACCCCAATAGAACATCTTTGGGATGAATTAGAGTGGACACTATGAGGCAGACCTTTTCGTCCACATCTGTGCCTGACCTCACAAATGTGCTTCTGGAAGAATGGTCAAACATTCTCATAGACACACTCCTAAACCATTTGGACAACTTTCCCATAAGAGTTGAAGCTGTTATAGCTGCAAAGGGTGGGCCAACTCAAAATTGAACCCTACAGACTAAAACTGGGATGCCATTAAAGTTCATGTGCGTGTAAAAAGGCAGAATACCCAAAACTTTTGGTAATATAGTGTAAATACCCAGTGAAGTGAATAGCCTCAGATGATACACAGAGATGAAATAAACCTTCTCTCCTCTACAGCTGTTTAAAGTTCACAGTTTGCACAAAAAAAATCTAAGATTCAGAAGGCAGGAGGCAGATATGTTATACAGTGCACAACATAAGGAGAGCTGAGTGTAATCTGAGATCTGAGTGGAGGGAATGGACACTCCAATCTACATAGCCATACAGAGCTGAGGCTGTCAATCACCTGCTGTGTGCTGGAGTGGGGGGCTGGGATTGCTTGGTGTTAGGACAAATGATCAGAAGTTTACCATGCAGATAGCAGAGGGAGGAGAGAAGTCCAGAATTCACACTAGGTGCTTTGGATTGAGGCAGGTACACACTATAGAAGGATATGCTTTGTTCATTTTTCATTTCAGAGATTTACAACCACTTTAAGAAAATTGGATGCAAAATTTATAATTAACAATCACAAAATTTAATTAGAACCAAATTATCGTACAGAAACTGTGAAACACAAATGCACTACGCACTCTGCAAGTGCAGTTGCTCCAGAGTTTGGTAAATGAGGTAAAGTTTCACTTTTCAAAGAATACCCAATCATGTGCAAGGAATTTTTTTTTTAAAAACTGCATTTTTGCTAGCATGTAATTGAATGATGGAAGTGAGCAGAGCTTTTGCCACTTTACTGACTTTGGGAGCAACTGCCCTTGCAGAGTGCAACTGCAGTTTGCAAAGTGCACAGCCTAGCTGCCTTCAATAAATCAACCCCAAAGTCCTCTGAGTCAGTTTCAAACTTTAAAAAAAGAAACAAATTCCAGCAGAATGGAGGTTAAATTCCAGCAGAATAGAGGCCAGACAGCACTAAATGTTTACAACATCATGGCAGGATATCAACTCCAAAGCGCCACCATCAAAGTCTGTAACTGAAGCTCAGTTTGTGTTTTGTATGGGAATTATTCGTTAGCGTACAAATTTCAGACTGACATAATGATAGATTGTAATACTGTATGTACAATAATTGAATGTATCCAGAACCAACATACATCTTAATTTGGAACTCCAGATAATACTTTTTTCTTGTTTTGGATAGAGTGAGGAAAGATCCAAAAATGTCAATGGATCTCCTTTTAGGGCCCAAACACACCACGCTGCAACACAACATGATTTTTTGTGTAACGAGGAGTTGAGGTGTGTGACGTTAGGCAGCCCATTTAAAATGCACACACAAAAAGATAGTGCAGGCCAAATTTTTTTTGCAGTACAGCAAACTGCATCCTACAGACCAGAAATGTGTTGTACAGTGCATACTGCCATGTGAAGGTGCGTTGGAGCGTAAAAAAAAAGGCATTGCAGCGCACTGACGCACGTAACATGTATTACCACTAGTGTGCATTCAAACCTATATGCACACATGGCAGGAGACATCGCAAAGCACACATTTAGGTTGAAATAGGCTATCACGGTTTATTTTATAAACACATTAAACTGTAGTGTGTAAATGTGGACCAAGGAAAAGATAAGATTTCTACTAAAAAAGGGATTTTCATGCAGAAAATTTGATGTTTTTTTTGTGTAGAGAAAACAGATGTGTCAATAGGCCCTTATATTACAGCCTAACCAAGCTGATTGCATACTGTTCAGCCACTGTACAATATTTCTAGCTATCATCTCTCAAATAGTGCACTCTGTTTTTTTAAAGCAAAATAAAACCTGATCTTTTTTTTGCTGCTTTTTCAAGTGCTTGCATATTGTCCTGATTCTAGCCAATTTCTACCAAGTACATACCTAAAGCCTATATATTGAATATTTAGAAAAATTGGGGATATGGGGATGGGAGGGGATTTGGGGAATGGTGGGGATATGATTCTGAAGTTTTTCTTGTGCACTTTTGATATTTTATTAAACTTTTAGGCAAATGCACTGTGGTACTGTGAAGAATAAAGCTAGCAAAGCATTCTACTAAATTCTTCTGCCACTGGCCAATTTGCATGAAGTTGGGGGCTTTAGCATTATTTTTAAGAACAAACTGTCCTATAGCTTTTAGCTCTGTTGTGACTGCTATGCCCACTGGTCAATTCTGGCCCATTATTGCAGGATGAAAAAAATTAGGTTTAACAACCAAAATTACCTAAAAAAAGAAGCCTTTTTCAAGGTAAAATTAATCAGCTTGGGGTAAATCACTTACACATCCAAAATATGTAATGTGTGGAGGTTGTCTGTGAAACTTGTGCTGTTCTGTAGCACCACATGTAGGTTTAAGGCACATCTCAAGCTATGTAACCCTTTGAAGTCGAATTAAAAGGAACCTCGCAGTTTTTTTTTTTGCTTCGTTAAAGGTCCCTTAAATAACCAACTTCCCATGACCTTTTTTGACAATGACTTGCCTACTAGTCCTTTTAATAATGCAGAAATTAGTACCAAGTTTTGCCCCCAGTAGACTTCAATGACGTTCCCAGCTAAGTTCGGGTTTCCTGGATTTAAAGCAGGATTTGACTAACCCCCTCCAGATTGAACATAGACAGATTGGGGTTGATTTACTAAAGGGAAAAAGACTGTGCACTTTGCAAAGTGCAGTTGCACTCTGCAGGTGCACTTGCTCCAGAACTTAGTAAATGAGCAGAAACTCTGCTGACTTACATCATCCAATCATGTGCAACCAAAAATGCATTTTTTTTTTTCCTTGCACGTGATTGAGAATTCCTTGCAAAGTTAAGCCTTACCTCATTTTTTTAACAACAAGGTTGTTCTTTATTGAGAAGACATCATATAACAATCCATATACATATATTAAGCGCATATAAGCAACAGGAATGTACATAGTATAATTCCAGAATTAAAGTAACAGAAGGAGAAATCAATCAAAATGGAATGTAACAAAAGAAAAGAGAGTAGGTTATGCAGGTCAATACGTTAGTATTACACACAACTGTCCACAAGTTCATGTTCCATAAGGTTAGAATCTTATCTCTCATCCGGGGGGGGGGGATTATACCAGCTTATGTTCTAGTCACCCTACTCTAGCCACCCTACTCTGGATCGGTGCCTTACTCGTGAAATGGAGAGGGTATTAGAACTGTTCAGTCCAGGGTAACCATATCCGGTTGAACTTCTGAGGGCAACCCCTGTTTGTGTATGTCATCTTATATAGGGGTAGTACAGCATTAATATTAGCATCCCACACCTCCGCCCTTGGGGGTGACGGTGAGGCCCATTTCTTAAGGACTTCTTTCTTAGCATAGAACAACAGCAATGATATACGGTAAGTATTTTGGTATACTGAGGCCTCTGATCGTCCTCCTGGATGCCCAGTAGAGCCAGTTCCGGCGAAGTCGGTAATGTAAGTTGCAAGCGGATAAAGCCTTACCTCATTTACTAAGCTCTGGAGCAACTGCACTTGCAGTGGGCAACTGCACTTTGCATAGTGCACTGTCTTTTTACCTTTAGTAAATAAACCCATCCCTACTGGTTAGGTGGGTCAATAATCAGTTTTTGTCTATGGGCACCTCAAGACTGATTATGTTTTCCACCATGATGCCAGTACATAAGGCCATCTTTGTAATGCATTCTATACACAGAACCCCAAATTAACGCTTGTCTCTTCTGGATGCCTGTTACATAATGCACTATAAGCATGGTGCAATATATTGATCTCCAGGAGCAGGTTTAGGAACTATTCACAGCAGTTTCTGAAAATCAGACATGAACAGATTTAGACATGAAGGAAACGTGTAAACATCTGTTTTGCTACTTTCATACTGACCAGAGGAATTTGCTGGCAATTAACAAAACTGCTGCAGGCATCTTTTCTGACGTATCATACCCTATTTATTCAACAGCAACTGATGTGGATTATTATGCCTTGTACATCAAAAAGACATAATAAAAATGGTTGTAGCTGTCATGAACTTTTATAGCTTTTTTTTAATGAGCTGCCAATAAACTGACAATCTGCTAGAGCTAAACCTAAGCATCCAGTTGTCCTATAAGCAGAATTTTAAACAACATCTTAACCCTAAGTGTAGCCTAAACTAAAAACATAACTATAAGCACAAGGGACATTAGTATGATGTGTCCCTTGTGCTGATTCTTCTTAGTTTAGGAGAAATTTTCATGTTTCCTACCCCCCTGCCTCCGCTGCCATAATCATCTGGTGCAGTGGGGGTTAATACAACTAAGGGGCTGCCAGGAACTCTCTCTTTAAGAGAGGCAGCCAAGACAGCCAGCAGCAGCACAGCTTGATTTGTATCCTGCAGCATGCCTGCTTGCATGTAACTGCTTGTGCTACTGAGCTACTAAGAATTTTTAAAGCTTACCCCCAGCTATTTCCCTCACTAGCATGTGCGGCCACCAGTGGCATCACTATGGGGGTATGGCTCACACCCAGATGACACCCGCCAGAGGGGTGACACCATCAACTAGGAAGTGATATCCGACCGCGATGATGTCACCCCCATCAGGGCCGGATTAACGCTTTTGGAGCTGCAGCTTCAGGCCCCTACCTTAGTATAGGCCCAGCTGCCCTGGCACAACAAAAAGAGACCTTCCTGTCTCACACATGGAACAAAATAGCATCGGTCTGAGCGGCTCTCAGCCATTCATAGGAAGCTTTGTATTCTATCAATGAATACAAAGCTTCCTCTGATTGGCTGAGTCAGATAGGCGAGCTGATGATGTCACAATCTCCAACTTAGCCAATCAGAGGAAGCATTTAATTCAGAATATTCCATTTTACTGAGCTGATTCTCTGCTTCTGTAGTAGCTGGTGCTATCCTCTTCTCCCGAATCCAGCAGTGAACAGTTCCTCAGCTTCCTCCCATCCAATGTAGTGCTATCGACTTTGCATTTGACTTGATGAAATCAAAAGACCTGCGACTGCATAGGGGAGAAGAGGCTGCAGAGACTGGTCGGTCTTACAGCCTACAGAGGGGGCCTCTGGGAGCTTTTTGTGGTACCCTAGACCTAAATGAGCATTTAACCCTTGCAGTGCATGGGTAGCCCCATTTCAAGGGAGTATTTTTCCATTCCCTGGAGTTCAGCTTTAAACTGCTGTTGCATGGTTTTTTTACATTATAACACATACACTATCTCTGGTGTCTTACTGTTTAACGATTAAGAAATAGTTACATATATCATTTTTCCTTGCAGGGTGGAAGCTGCAGATGTGCACTGAAGTATGGAGAAAATAATAAATTATTATTATTATACAGGATTTATTTAGCGCCAACAGTTTGTACAGTGCATTACAATGTAAAGGGAGACACTACACCAACAGTACAATTCAAAAACATCATGTCAGACAATGTGTTTCATTTACTGTTGCAATTACATAGAATACACAGCACAATTGATTGGGTGAGTTGTACTGCAGACCTGGAAATTGAATGCACAATCATATTCACATCTGAATAAAACTCATTTTATGCACCAGTTTTGTGTGTTGTCTCCCTGCATCTGATTTTTCCCCATTTCTGACTCACCAATGTTCTGCACTGTGTCTCTATGTGAAAGCAGCCATCTTGGAAGAGGCAGGGATTTTCTTTCTCATATCAAGGACTCCAGCAAGGAGGATAGTGGGCACCAAAGTAGTGGCATCACCACATCTCACTCCAAATCTTCCAGAATTAAATAGTCAGGGGCAGTCGTTCCCTAGGTCTCACACTGTAGATATACAGCTATGAGGCTTTACACACAGGAGTGCCTGTACATACCAGGATGTGCACTGCTGTTTTTCATAAATAACTTCTAGATGTTTCCTATAACATGGCAAATCTTAACTTTTTGAGTTTAAGTACACTTTAAAGTAGAACTAAAGGAAAAACGTGTTTTCATGTTTGATGGAGTAGTTATAACCTCTGTCAGTTTTTTTTTTTTATCTGTGTGAGATTTTTCTCCATTTCCTGTCCCATAGCCAAACTGGAAAGTGAGGACTGTTTGCTATTCTTCTGATTTCTAGGAATGATATCCTGCTATTTTTTGTTATTGCCACTGAATAATCTGCTCTTGACAGCTGCCTCCATAAGGATGTGCATATGCTGCATCCCCAGCCCTCCCTTTCGCCCCTGCTTCTTTCACTCTTTCACTTCCTCATTTTTTCCACTTCCCCCACTTCCTCCTGGAGGTATCTATGGATGCCTACAGATATTCTACTGTACTTTGACCTGAACAGTTTTGTGCAATTTCCCAATAAACCTATACACAAACCAAGATGGCAACCACAAGGTCTTCAGCCTCTGAATTCTGCAAGGAGAAGACTGGCTCCTCCCAGCAATTGCTGCTTGCTTACCTGTCAAAACCTGGTGAAAACGCTTGGTCTCCTCCTTCTCCAATTTTGACTCCTCGGCTGTCAAAGAAGCTCTCACCATCAGCATTGGAATCCTACCTGATGTCCCAACACCCCTCCTGGCTGGTGGATGCAGAACTCTGATATTTACTGTGTTCACTCCCTATGCGGCAGAACTTAGATGCAGTAGCCCATAGAATTGAAGAAACCTTCCATAGAGAGCTGAATAACCTTAAAAAGTAAATTAGAGGTATGGAGACACAGGTCACCCACTTAGAAGCTAGTAAAGACTCAGTTCACTCTCACCTCAATGCCCTCAAACAGGTGCCAGACTTACACCAACAATGCTTTACCTCTCTGTGCCTCTTCTATGCAACAGTTGGCCAAGTGTTGAAAACCACAATGCAGTTGAACTGTAAGAAGGAATTGCAAGTGAAAACAGACAACAGATCATTCTCTCTCCACACACCCTCACAGCTGTTAGCAGCTATTCCACTTTCTGGATGTGGAAGCAATCTAAAGGGTGGAAGGGATGACTCCCTCTGGCTGACACTTTCTAATGGATCACAATTATACTGATCCACTACAGGGATCTAAACCCTTCCTGCTAATGCCCCACCCTGGTGTTTGATCATATACACTGCCATAGCACCATTTGTCTAAACTCTTGCAGGATTCCTTTATGATCTCACATGGACGTTGGGGATTAGGGCAGTCTGCAGTCTCTGGGGGAGCAGTCGCAGGTTTGCATGCTTCTCCTGCATCTGGCCTAGACTGTTTTCATCCCACCATCTTAAGAACACCTTGACTCAAGTCTAGGAAGATAATAATTCTGCGCTACGGAGCATATAACTAGCTGCTGCCCCCATCCCAAAACCACTACCAATCGCTAAAGTACAATGCAAATAAAATAAATAAAAGTGTCAATGGTGCTGCCAGCAATGACTTACAAATACCGTGCCAAAAGGTACCCTTGTGCTGGTGAGAACAATGATGTGCAATATCCTCTGCTAGGGCTGTAAGGTAAATGTTGATCCAAGAATGCAATTCACCTCCCTTATTTTAATAACAGATGTTTGAAGTATAAACCTTTTTGATATGTGAACCATGCCATCAATAAGATCCCTGATGCTGCGTACACACAGTCGGACTTCCGGCAGGAAAAGTCAGACGGAATCTTTTCATCGGACATTCCGATCGTGTGTGGGCCTCATCGGACTTTTTTTTTCAAAAATTCTGACGGACCTAGAAATAGAAGATGCTTTAAATCTTTCCGACGGAATCAATTCCCATCGGGAAAACCACTTGTCTGTATGCTGTTCCGACAGACCAAAAACGACGCATGCTCTGAAGCAAGTACGAGACGGCAGTTATTGGCTACTCGCTATTGAACTTCCTTTTTCTAGTCCCGTCATATGTGTTGTACAGTCAGACTTTAGTGTGATCGTGTGTAGGCAAGACAGTTTCAGCAGAACTCCGTCGGAAAAACTTTCAGAGTTTATTCCGACTGAAAAACTGGTTGTGTGTACACGGCATAACAGTGCTATGATACACTTCCCCTGATGGTGTTCGAAATATCCAAATGTATAGTCTAATATCACCCCCCTTCAGTGGAAATAAAATGCTGTAGTGCAAGAAACATAAGTTCATACATAAATAAAATAAATGTGGCCGTCCAAGAAAATATAAATAATATAAAATTGCAACAATTCATAAGTCCATGTAAAGAGTCCTCAAAAATCATGTGACTGGTGTGTGATAAAACTTGCGCTGAATAAGTGCTTCCACTCATGCTCCCCCTCCACTCACCAGGAAGCTCAACCCCAGGAAGCTTGAGGGACACTCCTAATGATGTCATTCTGACAAAACGCATAGGCAGGGCTTGTAGCCTCATCGAGTCACTTCTGGATTCCAGTCCATGGAACGCAGGGCGTTCCAGACTGTAAGAGAAGCCCAGTTGGCAAGCGCGCATTGGCGCAGGCATACTAGGATATGCACAAGGAAAAGCATGTATTGGTGCATGTGTGAGCGGCACGAGCAGGCGCGCTCGTGCACAGACGTTCAGGCACTGGCGCCAGTCAGCCTATTTAAACCAAGCAATGACACACACACATTGCTGAGTGGTCTTTCAGCTTGTTCCTGTTAACCTGTGCCTTGATCTGTTCCAGTTACCTGTGTTTGACCCAGCTTCCCCTGTACCTTCCTTTGCACTTCCACCTGCCTACCTGTGACCTTGGCTTGTGTTTAACTCTGCTCCTGTCTCATGCTCCTGTACCTCACTGACTGAACCCGGCCTGTATCTTGTCTCCGCTTCAGCCTCACGTTCCTGTACCTGCTCTGCCTGGCTGTTGATGACCCCCTGGCTTCTGTTCTGGCAATGCTTCAGCCTGCTGTTCCAGTTTCCAGTACCTGTCCGGTGATGTATGACCATCAGGTTCCTGTCAAGCTTCAGCTGGTGTCACCATATAAATCGGTCCTTGTGCCACTCTGTGTCCTTCACTCCCTGTCATCTCTATCAGGGGTGTTGGACAGGAGGTGCAAGAGAAGCCCAGGCTATACCAGCGACTTGCCTCTCTTACCCAGGCAGTCAGCACCCTGCAAGAAAGCTACCTGTCAGCTGGAGGTTGGCATCCAATCCACAGCTTTGACCCCAGCAACTTCACACCTGCTACCGCACCTGACCATTCCACATCTGAACAGATATTTCCGCATCCACTGGAACTATGCCACCACCGGAACCCCGAGTTCCTGCACCAGAGAGATTTTCAGGCAACCTGCACAAGTTCCAGGCATTTAAGAACTCCTGTGAACTTTACTTGAGAACTCCTGTGAACTTTACTTTACCCTGCAACCAAGAACTTTCTCACTTGAAACCACCAAGGTGGACTTTGCCATGTCCTTCCTTCTTGGAGAATCACAGTCCTGGACACATCAGTTCATGGAACAAAACAGTACAATCTTGGACTCTCTCGCTTTATTCTTTGAAGCAATGGCTCAGCTTTACAATGATCCCCAATGTTCAGCTACTGTAGAATCTACTCTCCATACACTACGGCAGGGTCACCGACCCGCTGAGGACTAAATTGCTGAATTCCGTCTGTGGGCCTCTGATACAGGTTGGAATGACACAGCCCTACGGCATTAATTCCACTTTGGCCTGTCTGAAGGGCTCAATGACGAACTTGCTCGAGTGGGGGTCCCCAGTTCCCTCAATAGCCTCATTTGCCTTGCCATTCAACTTGACTGTAGACTCAGAGAAAGGAGAACAGAGAGATCTGGCGGAACCCAAGAATCCTCGGGCAAAGCCTCTGCAACTTCTGCGTTCTTCACTCACTGGTGAAGAAAAGTTGCAAAGACGTCGGAATAACTTGTGTCTATATTGTGGGGTAACAGGACATTATCTTCAAAACTGCCTAGTGAGGCCCACCAGAACCAAGACCATTCCCTCTACATACCTTGCCAACTGTTCGGTGGGAAAGGGATCTGCTCATGTCACCCTGTTCCTGTCACTTCAGTTCCCTGGAAGGAACATCCAAGTACCAGCTATAATCGACTCCGGAGCTCGCAGCTGCTTCATGGATAAAGACTTTGCCCTACATCATCAAATACCTTTGCAAGCAAAAAGCATCAGTTAGCCATCCATTTGGCCGATGGATCCCATCTCAGGTCTGGGCCTATAACGCACGAGACTTGCCCGCTGCTGGCTGTATCCGATATTGGTCATCGGGAATATCTATGTCTGGACATCATTCCATCTCCCCTGTTTCCCATTATCCTGGGCATCCCCTGGTTACAAGCCCATCATTCCACAAATAAACTGGGCATCAGGGGAAATGACTTTTCCATCCACCTACTGCCAGCAGTCCCGCCTTCACCCCATTCCTAAGGAACCTGCACTCCTTCTGGGCATACATACTGTCTCTTCTGTGTCACAGCTCACACCTGCAGCATATCATGAATTCCTGGAGGTCTTGGATAAACAGAAAGCAGACATCCTGCCACCTCACCGCCCATACAACTGCCCAATTTAACGTTTAGCAGGCACTGAAATACCTTTCGGGCGCATCTTCCCTCTTTCCGAAGTGGAACTTAAAGCATTAAGTCAGTACATTGATGACAACTTGGATAAGGGCTTCATCGGCCTTCCAAGTCCCCCGCAGGCGCTGGAATCTTCTTTGTAGAGAAAAAGGATCATACCCTGTGTTGATTACCCGGAATTAAATAAAATTACCACCAAAAACAGATATCCTTTACCCTTGGTTCCGGAACTATTTCAAAGCCTCTACTATATTTATGAAGCTTGACTTACGAGGCAAAATTAACGAGGCGCCTATAATCTAGCGGAGGTCCGCGAAGGGGAAGACGGCCTTTTGCACTAGATTCGGACATGAATATGAATACCTCGTTATGCTCTTTTGGGTTGTGCAATGCTCCAGCAACATTTCAGCATTTCATCAATGATATTTTCATGGACTTTCTTTACCTTTACCTGATTGTATATCTAGATGATATCCTCATCTTCTCTACTTCCATCACAGCACACCGTGAACACGTTAAAAAGGTTCTCGGCCGATTAAGAGATCATGGACTATACGCAAAGGCCGAGAAGTGTGAATTTGAAAGAGAGACCATTCAATTCTTGGGACTTATCTTTTCCAATTCAGGTATTTCCATGGATCCCCAGAAGGTCAAATCTATCCTCGAATGGCCCACTCCTACTGACAGAGCACACAGAGTTTCATAGGATTTGCTCATTTCTACCGCAAATTTATTAAAAACTTCTCTGCTATCATTTCTCCTGTTACTCAACTGACAAAACAGAATATCCATTTTCCAGTGGACACCTGCAGCACAATCAGCATTCGATCAGTTAAAGACTCTGTTTACTACAGCACCTATCCTGCAACACCCAGATTCTGCATCCCCATATGTTCTCGAGGTGGATGCTTTGGAAAATGCCGTAGGTTCTATCCTGTCACAATGCCAAAGAACAAAGTCTCTGTTACATTCCATTGCTTTCTTCTCTAGGAAATTCAGCCCCGTAGAAAGGAACTACGATGTGGGAGATCGGGAGTTACTGGCCATAAAGACAGCCCTGGAAGAATGGCGTTACTTACTAGAAGGAGCAGCTCACCCCATTTTGATCTTTACCGATCACAAGAATCTCGAGTATCTCAGGACAGCCAAATGACTAAGATCTTGTGAATCCAGGTGGACACTATTCTTCTCCCGCTTCTCCTTCCATATCACCTACAGACCGGGTTCCAAGAATGTCAAGCCTGATGCGCTATCCCACATGTACCCAGAGGAAGGAGAAGAACACCACCAAGCGGACACAATCCTGCCGGCCCAAAGTTTCCTGCTACTACAAGTATATCTAATTACTCAGCTTAAACAAGCATCCACAAAAGATGCTCTGCCACCAGGTGTTTGCCTCCAGGAACAAGAGGGGTTGTTTCTGCACAACCAAGAAGTGTTTGTACCCTCAAGTCTGCACCCCAAGATCCTTAGCCTGTGTCATGATCATCCCTTGGTGGAACATTTTGGGGTAACCAAGACAATAGAACTAGTGGCAACGTTCCTTTTGGTGGCCAGGTTTAAGGTCCAATTGCAAGGATTATGTCGGTACCTGTGGAGTCTGCAGCTAAAACAAAAATGACAAGACCAAATCTTGGGGTCTGTTAAGACCTTTGCCTATTCCCAAGAGACCCTGGGAAATGATCAATACGGATTTTATTGTTGAGCTTCCCCCATCCGAAGGGTTCAATACCGTCTTTGTGATCATTGACAGATTAACGAAGATGGCCCATTTCATTCCTATGTTAGGAATCCCCTCAGCAACGGAAACCGCTCATACCTTCATTAAGGAAGTGGTTAGGCTTCATGGGGTACCCAGCAGTATAACTTCCGATCGAGGAGTACAATTCACGTCCAGATTCTAGAGAGATCTTTGCAGGATACTAAAGATCTAAACTTGTTTCTCATCAGCCTATCATCCAAACAGAGAGAACAAATCAGACTCTGGAACAGTACCTTCGGTGCTTCTCATCCTTTGCCCAAGATGACTGGGCATCACTGCTACCCCTGGCAGAATTTGCATACAATGATGCGGTTCATTCAGCTACAGGACAAGCACCGTTTTTACGAATTATGGGTACTTGCCAGTCTTCATACCCGACATCCTGCCTGATTCCTCGGTCCTCGTAGTCCAAGAAAGAATAAGACCTCTTCAGTCAACAAAGTATTGCAAGATGCCATTTCCAAGGCTCAACGGGACAATAAAAAATTATTTGACAGAAGAAAAAGAGGAAACCTGAAGTTTCAAATAGGAGACAAGGTTTGGTTATCTATTGCCAACTTAAAATTGTCATGTCCATCTAAAAAGCTCAGACCTAGATATATTTGTCCATTTCCAGTTAAGAGACAAATTAATCCAGCAACCTACAAACGTGTACTCCCAAAGACTTACAAGATCCACCTTGTCTTTCATGTGTCCTTACTAAAAACCGCAAAGCTAGATCCATTTTCTGGTTGTGAGTCAGGTCCACCAGCACCTACAATAATCAACGGTAATGAGGAATATGAGGTCGAGACAATTGTGTATTGTAGGAAAAGAAGGGACACCACCCAGTATTTAATTAAATGGAAAGGCTACGGACCAGATGATAACTCCTGGGAACCAGAACCATGCGTGAGCGTGCTGATCCAGCGACATGGTGTTCCAGTTTCCAGTACCTGTCCGGTGATCTGCGGCCATCGGGTTCCTGTCAAGCCTCAGCTGGTGTCACCTGCTCAATTGACCCTTGTGCCACTCTGTGTCCTTCACTCCCTGTCATCTCTATCAGGGGTGTTGGACAGGAGGTGCAAGAGAAGCCCTCTCTCCAGCTTGATCTCCACCAGGTAAGTGACACAGACATGTTGTTTTTTATACCTATACTTCCTGATTTAAAGTGGTTGTACACCTCAGTCATGAAAGTGAACAAAGCACATATACAGTATATTGCCAAAAGTATTCGGACGCCTGCCTTTCTTTGACTTCATCAAATGTTCAGGGACTGTCAGCATCAAAAATGCATAGTACAATTCAATATCGCCCCTGTAGGTGACTGCCCTCTGCATATGGTGCCCCTGGCAGTAAGAAGAACCCAGATGACCCTTGGATTTGGGTTTGATTGTGTTTTTGGCTGTGTTTTCACCCTCGCTACACTGGTATCTCTTGTTTTATTATTAGGAATTGGTTAGATATATTCCATTTTTGTTTTTGGATTTAGATACCTTAAGTTTTTCATTATTTCCAGCTTAAACCCAACCTTTTAAATTTTTTAATGCAATTGTGTTTTTTTTAACTGTTGTTATATTTCTCTTTGCAGTTTTACATTATTTTCTGTATGTAACCAAATATTATTGGGGCAACCTACTTACTGTTTTATTCCAAAGTTATATTTTTGTGGGCACATGCTATACTCTAGACTGTTTGGTGTGCTTCCATTGACCTTCATTTTAGACACTCTACTCCACATAACAAACTCCCTCCCTTGATAGGGTATTATTGGGAGTAACTAATATTTTTTGGCCAAAGGTACCCTCCATCACAACACTCCTTCTTCCTCCTACCTTTTCCCCACCTCTCAACCTTACACTAGACTTCAACCCCACCTACCTGCCCCACCCCACCCTCTTCCAGGTCACTCCCGTCCTACCTATTCTTGTCTATCTCTTCCACTTAACAGCCTCCTTTATTTCTTTTCTTTCTCTTGCTTTGTACCTTTATTTTTCCCAATACCTTCAATCTGCATGAAGAATAGCTGTTTCTCCATAGTCAGTTACTATGGACCCCATCATATTGTCTTTCTACAATATCAAGAATTAAAACTCCCTTACAAAAGCTTAGCTTCCTCTGGTACTTATCCAAAATAAGAAGTCAGAGAGTATATCTTCAAAAAATGCATTTTACAAAGGACAAAACACCTTAGCACCACAACTAAAGCTCTGGTGTAAAGCTTTATGCCTCACCAGAGTGGTTGATTGGTGTCACCACTCCCCCATATAATTGTGGGTTCAAACAGGACTGTTTCACTATCAAGCTTGTTGGTCTTCGGCATTCCAAGCTCTTAAAAATAGAATCAAACTATAGGAGCTATGCTCTTTTTCATCATTCAGACCTTCTATTCATCTAGGATCCCCTCACCTCTCACTGGTAACCTCAATTATTGGAGATCAGGACATTCCCCAAAGAATGGATGATGGACACTTCAAACACCTAGCTGTCAATAAGTTTCAAATTCTCCACTTTGTTACTCTCTCAGGCTGGTTACAAAAGGATGAAATCTGATCTCTAAACTTCCTTAAGCCTGGTACACACTACAGGTTGCATGAAAAAGAAACGGACAGCTCCGGTCGAGAGCCGCTGTACTAACCATGTGAGGTTAGTCCATCGATCTCCCCCGCTGAGCTGTTGCATACTGACAGGGGGACTGCTTTCCCACAAGAACACTCCGATCAGTGCTCTCTGCCATTGGCTGGGAGTGCGAATCGGGAGTCAGTCGGCTGCTGGTTTTCCAATGGCCGGCTTCTGTCGGACAGACCAACATACACACAGGCAGAATGTTGGCCGGTATTTTTTGTACCATCTCCTGACATTCTGTCCATGTGTACGGGGCTTAAATCAAGGTGCCTGGGCAACACTCTAAGGACTCATTTACACTTGCTTAGACTTCAACACACAATAAAGCGCCTACCGCTTCAACATACTTTTTTTATGTGTTTTTGATGCTTCTGCGATGCTTTGGTGATGCTAAAGCCTAATTAAAGCCTCTCAAAAGCTGCAGATACTTCAAGTGAGCTTTGCCATAGACTTCTATGAAGGCTTCAAAGATGCTTTGAAGCACCACTAAAGCAACATGGAGTATAGTAAAGCAAAGCCGAAGCAAAGCAAAGTAAACACAAACAGGACTGTAAGTTAACTATTTTATTCAGTAAAAGGGGCTTTGACTGGCATTCAGAGAGCTTTCATAAAGCGTGTCTAAAGCCATGTTTTGAAGCAAGTGTAAACAAGCGCTTACTTAGATAATTCCTAAAATCAATATTTAGCTGTATCTCACTTTTTAGACCCACCACTCCATTCTGCAAAGATCAAAACCCCATAGCTCACTCATTCTCCTACCTATACAAGCAATTAGTTACTCCCACAGAAAGTTATAAGGTTATGTTTTAAATAGGTCAAAAAATGGAGGGGACACTAGAGAGAAGAACAAAAAATTGCTGCTCACCCCTTAAAAATTGGAACAAAAAAGGAAGAGTTTCCCTACATTGGGGTTTTTAGGCAGCACAATAACACATATAGTCAGTGTTGTATGAAAAAATATAACAATTTTATTGGATAATATACCATCAGAGTTAAAAACAATGAGCTCCAGTGGGAATTATTTAAAAAATTGTTGGCTGAACATACATAAGCAGACATTTGTTCATAACAATACTTTAAATCATGAACATTAAAGCTGACGCGTTTCAACCCCTATACTTGGGGTCTTCTTCAGAGGGTCAGTCTGCTGGGGAGAACACGAAAATAGAATTGATATACACATATAAGTTCCATTGGTATAAATATATTAACTACATTGATTATATGATACATCGATACAGTATAGTTACCAATTGAGTGTATGTCCAAAGGAAAACACAGGTTCCCACATGGAGATCCCTTTAAAAGATATATTGCTTTGCCCTCTTCCACAAGGGAGAATTCCAATCACCTCTACCGCCACCACAAACCAGACCAGGATGGTAAGAAGCAACGTGGCTTACGAGAGGTCACACTTTTGAGCACCGCCCGCCAGAGCAGACGACCGGTCGGAGAGCATCAAACCACCTGCGATGACAATTTGCAAGGAGAAATAAGTAAAGGCCCATCATAAGATAGTCAGATTTAATCTGTGGGCTAAAAAAGCCACTGAGAAATCAAGGGCATTATAAATGTAATACATATGGCTCAAGCCAAAAAGGGTTCCGAACCATATTTAGTGTAAGTTTGAAGAAGAATACCATAAGAGGTACATGACTGCAAGGTAATTGATAAGTAATCTATCTGTGTTCAAGGAAAAAAGTGATGATGGGGTGAGAGGAAAGTTGAGAAAGGAGGGGGTTAAGGAAGTGAGATAAAGCGTGCAAACTGGATGTGATAAGATGGTAATAATATTTGGTGCAAACGGGTGCAAGTGAGTGGAGAACGGGGCAGGGGGGGAAAGCGGGAAGAAAAGGGGGGGAAAGGGGGGGGGAAAGGGGGGGGGAAAGGGGGGGGGAGGGGGGGGACTGTGGGGAAGTTATGGTGTGAAAAAAACATAATTATTACCTCAAAGAGTGCTAAATACCACGTGTGGATGCATCAAGTTGTCCCATATGACTGTTGCTTGTTAGCCAACCCGGGATTGGTCACAAGCTGTATAAGACTCAGGGGGTAGGTATCCAAAACCTGAGTCAACCAGTCTAAGAACAAACAGAGTATGTGATTGTAAGGAATATGACCAAATATATTGTAAGTAGTCAAAAAATAAAGGCAATAATAGGGGTCGGTATGCCCCAATTATGTGGGACAATAACATACTATAACAACACATGGCTAAGAAAGTGTACTTACTATGTGATAGCCCAGAATGACAGCAGGAGAGGTAACAGGCAGCAGAGTGTGTTTGCAGTTCACCAAATAGAAGAAGATTGAGAACATATGCCAAGTATCAGTTTTTATACTTATGATTCAGGGGGTGTGTGTACCTTGCATCTATCCATCCAGGTGTGCGCAATCCGCCGATAATCCCGTGGTGGGCGGCATGGCGGCCATCATGGCAGCCAAGTGTGGTCTCCCCGGCGTTCTGGAAGAGCGACGCTCCGAATTCTCGTCATCCTCGCCGAAATCTCGCGATGTCTGTGACGTCACGTCGCTCGCGCGGGGCCCCGCGCATGCGCAGTGACGGAAGGCATCCGAGGATGTTCCGGAATGCCGCCGGCAAGGAGGGAAAGATCCCCAACACGGCACCCGGTGGCCAATCAAGCGTCCAATGGGGAAACATGGGGGGGGAGCCGCCTAACATAGGCGGACCCGTCCCCCCCCCTTGCCGGGAAGGCACGTCCCAGCTCACTCCCGCTCCGGAGATGATAGCGGAGAGAGTGCCAGAGCTCCCCCAGTGGGAGGAAAAGCAATTTCAAAAATTTCTATTTCAAAAAGGGAAACACAAATGCAATTTGTTAGGATGACATATTTTCTTTACAGTTTAAAGTTAACACCATTGTTTAACAATGGTGTTAACTTTAAACTGTAAAGAAAATATGTCATCCTAACAAATTGCATTTGTGTTTCCCTTTTTGAAATTGCTTTTCCTCCCACTGGGGGAGCTCTGGCACTCTCTCCGCTATCATCTCCGGAGCGGGAGTGAGCTGGGACGTGCCTTCCCGGCAAGGGGGGGGGGGGGGGACGGGTCCGCCTATGTTAGGCGGCTCCTCCCCCCCCATGTTTCCCCATTGGACGCTTGATTGGCCACCGAGCGCCGCGTTGGGGATCTTTCCCTCCTTGCCGGCGGCATTCCGGAACATCCTCGGATGCCTTCCGTCACTGCGCATGCGCGGGGCCCCGCGCGAGCGACGTGACGTCACAGATATCGCGAGATTTCGGCGAGGATGACGAGAATTCGGAGCGTCACTCTTCCGGAAGGCCGGGGAGACCACACTTGGCTGCCATGATGGCCGCCATGCCGCCCACCACGGGATTATCGGCGGATTACGCACACCTGGATGGATAGATGCAAGGTACACACACCCCCTGAATCATAAGTATAAAAACTGATACTTGGCATATGTTCTCAATCTTCTTCTATTTGGTGAACTGCAAACACACTCTGCTGCCTGTTACCACTCCTGCTGTCATTCTGGGCTATCACATAGTAAGTACACTTTCTTAGCCATGTGTTGTTATAGTATCTTATTGTCCCACATAATTGGGGCATACCGACCCCTATTATTGCCTTTATTTTTTGACTACTTACAATATATTTGGTCATATTCCTTACAATCACATACTCTGTTTGTTCTTAGACTGGTTGACTCAGGTTTTGGATACCTACCCCCTGAGTCTTATACAGCTTGTGACCAATCCCGGGTTGGCTAACAAGCAACAGTCTAGTCATATGGGACAACTTGATGCATCCACACGTGGTATTTAGCACTCTTTGAGGTAATAATTATGTTTTTTTCACACCATAACTTCCCCACAGTCCCCCCCTTTCCCCTCCCTCCCCCCTCCCCCCCCCCTTTTCTTCCCCCTTTCCTCCCCTTCCCCGTTCTCCACTCACTTGCACCCGTTTGCACCAATTATTATTACCATCTTATCACATCCAGTTTGCACGCTTTATCTCACTTCCTTAACCCCCTTCTTTCTCCACTTTCCTCTCACCCCATCATCACTTTTTTCCTTGAACACAGATAGATTACTTATCAATTACCTTGCAGTCATGTACCTCTTATGGTATTCTTCTTCAAACTTACACTAAATATGGTTCGGAACCCTTTTTGGCTTGAGCCATATGTATTACATTTATAATGCCCTTGATTTCTCAGTGGCTTTTTTAGCCCACAGATTAAATCTGACTATCTTATGATGGGCCTTTACTTATTTCTCCTTGCAAATTGTCATCGCAGGTGGTTTGATGCTCTCCGACCGGTCGTCTGCTCTGGCGGGCGGTGCTCAAAAGTGTGACCTCTCGTAAGCCACGTTGCTTCTTACCATCCTGGTCTGGTTTGTGGTGGCGGTAGAGGTGATTGGAATTCTCCCTTGTGGAAGAGGGCAAAGCAATATATCTTTTAAAGGGATCTCCATGTGGGAACCTGTGTTTTCCTTTGGACATACACTCAATTGGTAACTATACTGTATCGATGTATCATATAATCAATGTAGTTAATATATTTATACCAATGGAACTTATATGTGTATATCAATTCTATTTTCGTGTTCTCCCCAGCAGACTGACCCTCTGAAGAAGACCCCAAGTATAGGGGTTGAAACGCGTCAGCTTTAATGTTCATGATTTAAAGTATTGTTATGAACAAATGTCTGCTTATGTATGTTCAGCCAACAATTTTTTTAAATAATTCCCACTGGAGCTCATTGTTTTTAACTCTGATGGTATATTATCCAATAAAATTGTTATATTTTTTCATACAACACTGACTATATGTGTTATTGTGCTGCCTAAAAACCCCAATGTGGGGAAACTCTTCCTTTTTTGTTCCATGTTTTAAATAGGTAAATTCTAAATTCATTTTCTGTACAAGTTAAAAGAACCATCTATTTTGCACACATATCCTCAATAGCTAAGGTTCCAAAGGAAGGTTATAGGTTCCAGAAACTTGATCAACTTGACCAACTTAGAGAGGCCAGTGTTTTTATGTGATCAAGAAAGCGGAAGACTTGACCGCCTCTCTTAAAAACAAAGAATACAAATTCTGACACATTGCGGGAGATTTACTAAAACTGGAGCACTCAGAAATTGGTGCAGCTGTGCATGGTAGCCAATCAGCTTATAACTTCAGCTTTAGGGATGAGCCCGATGTTCGAGACGAAAGTAAGTTCAACTCAAACATCGGGGGTTAGCCTGTTCGCCGAATAGCGAACAATTTGGGGTGTTCGCGGCAAATTCAAAAGCCGCAGAACACCCTTTAAAAGTCTATGGGGGAAATCAAAAGTGCAATTTTTTTAGGCTTATATGCATGGTATTATCATAAAAAGTGTTTGGGGACCTGGGTCCTGCCCCAGGAGACATGTATCAATGCAAAAAAAAGTTTTAAAAACATTTTTTTGGGAGCAGTGATTTTATTAATGCTTAAAGTGAAACAATAAAAGTGTAATATTCCATTAAATTTCGTACCTGGGGGGTGTCTATAGTATGCCTGTAAAGTGGTGCATGTTTCCCGTGTTTAGAACAGTCCGAGAGCAAAATTAAATTTCTAAAGGAAAAAAAGTCATTTAAAAGTACTTGCGGCTATAATGAATTGTCGGTCCCGGCAATACACATAAAAGTTCATTGATAAAAACGGCATGGAATTCCTCCACAGGGGAACCCCGAACCAAAATTTTTAAAAAAATCCATGGGGTCCCCCCAAATTCCATACCAGGCCCTTCAGGTCTGGTATGGATTTTAAGGGGAACCCTGTGCCAAAATTTTAAAAAAATGGCGTGGGGGTGCCCTAAAAAGTCCATACCAGACCCTTATCCGAGCACGCAACCTGGCAGGCCGCAGGAAAAGAGGGGGGATGAGAGAGCGCCCCCCTCCTGAACCATACCAGGCCACATGCCCTCAACATTGGGAGGGTGCTTTGGGGTAGCCCCCAAAGCACCTTGTCCCCATGTTGATGGAGAGAAGGGCCTCATCCCCACAACCCTTGCCCGGTGGTTGTAAGGTTCTGCGGGCAGGGGGCTTATCGGAATCTGGAAGCCCCCTTTAACAAGGGGACCCCCAGATCTCGCACCCCGTGGGAAATGGTAACGGGTACAGATGTACCCCTACCATTTCACAAAAAATGTGTGAAAATGGTATGGCTATGCTATGGCTTTCCCGTAGCATCAGAGGGGGCGGGGTCACTCGGTTACGTAACTGGGTGGCCTTGCCCCCCTCTGACGCTACTGGGAAGCCATAGGGATGTCTCTGTGTGTCAGAGGGGGGGGCGGGTCACCCAGAAACGTCATTGCATGGCTCCGCCCTCAGTTATAAAAGAGCTGTCACCTGAGAGGCTGGTCATTATAGAGGGTGCCTCCCATGGAGGCAGATCGTAGGCGGCGTGCGGGTTTATTTTTTTTTTCGGTCCGTCAGAGCAAGAAAAGAAGAAGAAGAAGACTTCATGGGACAGTTTTATTTTTTTAATAAAGGACTTGTCCCAAGGTGTGTATTGTCTTTTTTTTACCATTTTCACACATTTTTTGTGAAATGGTAGGAATGTACCCCGTTACCATTTCACACCGGGGGGCCGGGATCTGGGGGTCCCCTTTTTAAAGGGGGCTTCCAGATTCCGATAAGCCCCCCGCCCGCAGAACCCCACAACCACCAGGCAAGGGTTGTGGGGATGAGGCCCCTTCTCTTTTATGTGTATTGCCTGGACCGACAATTCAATTATAGCCGTGAGTACTTTTAAATGACTTTTTTTTCCTTTAGAAATGTCATTTTGTTCTCAGACTGTTCTAAACACGGGAAACATGCACCACTTTACAGGCATACTATAGACACCCCCAAGGTACTAAATTTAAAGGAATATTACACTTTTATTGTTTCACTTTAAGCATTATTAAAATCACTGCTCCCGAAAAAACGTCCATTTTTAAAACTTTTTTTGCATTGATATATGTCCCCTGGGGCAGGACCCAGGTCCCCAAACACTTTTTAAGACAATAACTTGCATATAAGCCTTTAAAATTAGCACTTTTGATTTTTCATGTTCGTGTCCTATAGACTTTAACGGTGTTTGTGTGTTCAAACTAATTTTTTGCCTGTTGGCATCTTCTACTGCGAACCGAACCAGGGGGTGTTCTGCTCATCCCTATTCAGCTTGTTCAATTAGGCTTTGGCAATTAAACCTGGAAGCTGTTTGATTTCTGTGTAGAGTCAAACCAGATTTTGCACTCTCCAGTTTTAGTAAATAATCCCATTTGGTTCTCTTGAATCAGTTTGGTCATTTATCTGAATACAGGGCTATGCTCACACAGGAGATGTAGTGGTCAGACAAGAACCTGGTCTAAGGCACCCCCTTCCTGAATCATTTCTACATTTGCCATTAACCCACCACCCAGCTACTCTCTCTTTCTGGGAATCACGGTCTAACCTTGCATTTCAAACCATCAGTTCTTCATGCATTTACTCCACCTTTTCTATTTTTCTTGTTTTCTGCCTCTCTGATGCTTTATATTTCTTAGTCTTTTCCCTATCCCACTTTCAACACCCTTCATCCCCTGTCCTGCAGCTTATACCCCTCCTCCCACCCTATGACCCAAACTTTCTTTCCTTATTGTTCCCTCACAATACTCAGCCCTCTGCCCTACACCCTGCCATTTTTATTATACAATATTTACACATACAACAAATTATGAAATAGTTTATTATAGGGAAAGTCATTTTACAGTTTTAAATAAGAGTGTCGAACCTATTTACTTTCGAGCTGATTGTTACTTGTTATCTTGTATCTGTATTTACTTGCGTAAATGTTGTATCACTCTTTTCCTGCTTATACGTTGTTATTTTGTCCTGCCCTTATTTAGTGATGTTCTAAATAAAGAATTAAAATGTTTCAAAATAAAATAATGATACTTTTATAGCATACAAATTGAAATGATTAAACTTTCCATCCTTCTGCATATTTATAATTCAGCAGTGATTATATTAGAAGAACAAAGCTGACAGACAAACATCACAAAGAAAAACTGCTTTGAATGATTAGTTCTTTTCCCCTGAGTATAACTTCAAATTTATAGTAACTGCAGGCTAAAGCCAAATTTACAATCCAGCCCAAACAGATTTTTTTCAAAAAGATTTGGTGACGCAACAAAGTCTTAAACCTTCCAATGCTGCCCAGTCCTTTATGATGAATAAAAATGACTTTTTTTCCTCTGCCTCTTCTCTCCTAACTTAAACACAATTTGAAAAATGTTTTATAAACAAAAATACCTTTTTTAAATATTAATAGTTTTTGCTTTCTGCATCCTCGCTAATAAGTTCAAAGAGCACGTGCTTGTAGACTTGAACCTAGACTCCCTTGGGCTTGAAGAAAGAGCACAGCCTACACAGACAGCCACTATCAAAAATCATGATGAAACACCAAGCCCCCCCCCCCCCCCCCCCAGTCCACTCGTCAAACATCAGATACATTAGCAGTGCAAAATGAGATGAAGGCCTGAACTTGGCTGTCATATGACATGTCAGGGCCTATGGTAGCCTACCTAAGGTCTGAAATGCTGCCGTATCTGAGATCTGACATGGTAACATTTACTAGTGCCAGTGCTACTTGGCCAGTTCTAACATCTATACTTTGGGAAACACTGCCACAATATACTGCCATTAATTAGGCTGCTTTATGTAAACATAGGGGTTGATTTACTAAAGGCACATAGACTGTGTACTTCACAAATTGCTTTTACACTCTGCTAGTGCAGTTGCTCCAGAGCTTAGTATATAAGGTAAACCTTCACTTTAGAAAGAATACCCAATCACATGCAAGCAAAATTTAAAAAAAAACTGCATTTTTGCTTGCACATGATTATATGATGGAAGTCAGCAGAGCTTCTACTCATTTACTAATTTTTGGAGCAAGAGTGCAACTGCACTTTGCAAAGTGCACATTCTATTTGTCTTTAGTAAATCCACACCATAGCATATGTCTGCACTTAAAGCGAAACTTTACCTGTAAAGGGAAGTTCCAATCATCCTCCTCCTTCCCCCCTCCTCTCTCATCATTGTAAACAGTTATTTTTTTCTGGGAACAGGTACCTATATCTGACAGGTACCCACTCCCACTTCCGCTGTGAGCACAGTGGAAGTTTGGCTACCTTCTTCCCACCTGCAACCTCCCTGCAACCTCCTAGGACACGTCACATGTACAGTATTCGTAGCTTCTAACCTTTTTTTTTTATTAACTGACTGGAGCTCTTTAACTTGTACTTTATATAAAATGCAAAACACTAGCTAAGAATGTTGTGTTTTTCTTTTCTAATGAAGGAAAAAGTGTGTACACGAACACCCAAATACTTGCATATATTATACAGCCCAATCTCCTTTTACCTAGGAATTTGCAGCCAGGAATCTGATGTTCATACAGTACATAAAACTGTATGCAAGTTCCCCTAACCTGACAATTTTTTAACTTTTGTTTATGATCACATATGTAGCGCTGGTAGATTTGCGATCTACCATCTGATAGGTAAATTTAGTAACTTGTTCGTTAGGAAGGTTAGATTTGCCTCTATTTCAGCTTGGCTGACGTTGCGTGTGTTTTCATACTGAGCCGTGGGTGTCGCTGTTACCACTGGCTAGTGTTGGAAAGGCAGCGTGTCTAAGTGTATGGATGCTCTTCTGTCCCGGAGACAACTCGGTGGAGGTGGTCCTCTGAGTTGCATTCTGGGCGAGGGTATTTATGGCACAGACGCCGTATTTTGGGGTTCGTTTTACAGCCACCTGCTGGCCATCCTGGCCGACAGGTATGCGTTAGAGAGCTATCTCATGGTCCTCCGTTCCGGAGGCCCACGTTGCTTGTCTGGGGCCTACCACAGCGGCCGAGGAATGGTCCTGAGCTGTCTATCCAAAGGGAGGAAGCTGGACAACCGAGAAGATCCCAGGGGAGGACCCGTCATGGAAGGATCATACAACGTGCTGGTCTGGAGAGGGGCCTGGTGACTCGGTTGGAGGACGTATCCTAAAGTAATTATACAGCATAGTGTTGCCGGGTTGGCTTAAAGGTTCAAGCACTGTGACTGACATTCACCACAAGAAAACCAATACATCCTGTGGCAGAGGATCGTATGGGTTTATCCCAAATAAGTCTGCGGCAGAGACTTTTGTTCGTGCTACGTACTGGCTGCTAGACTGGTGGGAGAGGCCTATCCAGGCGTGCAAGGAGTGTGTTTCACCAAGGGAGTGCATTCTACTGAAATATCCAACCCCATGGACATTTGTCAAGAATCTTACTAAAAAAGGTATTTGAGTTTTCCTCTGCAGTTCTCCTTCTGCCTCTTTCCTGCTACTTCCTTCGTTGATGGTTTAATAAAGCATTGAAAATGTACTCAAGTGTTGGTGCGTGTGTCGTCCAGAGGTAAACTCAATGGAACCCTAGACCCGGTGCCGGTGAAACAGAGGGAAGGAGAGTGAAGGTAACAAGCCCACTTAAAACAGCAGCTCCATCGAGAGTTATTGCTACATGCGGGGGCATCGTCCGAGATTTGTTGACCGTCAATTCTCACAACCCAGAGAAGTGTTTCATCGGGAGTTTATGGTGAGAACTGGACTTTGAAAAAAAAACGTACAGGAAGAGAAGCGGTTAAACTGCAGGACTTTATTTCTGAGTACGTAGACGGCGGGCGCCACTGAAGGCCCGGGAACTATGTGATCAGAAGAACAAGTGGGAGGAGTCTACCCTACTTGATACTGCGTGGGAAGCGTGTCTGTGTTTGGTGCCAGAGGAAGAGAGAGGCCTCGTGATCGTGCTGAGAAGATCAGAGTGTGACCATGTCTTTTCCGGCGATGCAGCCAATTGTGGGACCGAGAATGTTCCCTGCAAGCACTGTGTTGAATACTGTGTTGACCGGAGCCCTGCTTACGGATACTGGAGTTCGGTTGAAGCCGCAGGGGCGGTTTGTTCTGTACACCTCAGGAGATATTGAGGGACTGGGCATGATCTGCCACCGATGTGAAGGACTGGCCATGCATCTTCCTCCATTTGGCCGATGTCCGCAATGTGGAGAGTACTTGTCTGTGGTGGAGCAACCTACCACGTCGCCCCGTGCTTATTGAATGGATTGGGCAACAGGTATTGCCACAGTAGAAGCTGCTACTACTACAGAGAGAGAACGGCAGGCCGTCACTTCGCCTGTTGTTACTGACAATGTTCCGGAGAGAGACACTGCTGCTGTTGTCTCATCAGGGGACATTACTGTGATTTCTGCGTCCACTACACCTACTCCTGTTGTACCTGCTCAAAGGAAGGTGGGATATGTGAAGGCTTTCCGCGGCCGTGGTCGAGGCCTACCCCAGAGGTTACCTGAACCGGAGCTACCAAAGTCCACGTCAGGAACAGGTAAGCCACTGATGGGGAATGTATCTGGGACTGTAAATAAATATCTGCCAGCGGAAGAGTTGGGAGATTCAGAAATAGAATCCATGTCGGATCTTTCCGGTGATGATGACTTATTTGAGACTATGTCACAAGAGCTGTTGTGGTCACAAGGTGAAGATGTCGCCTCTGCTATGACCTTCCTTGAATGGACAGCCCTGAGTTCTGGAAAGACGTCACCCTGTGTGGAGCCGCACAGTACTGCTACCGAGACTTTGTCGAAAGTTGCTAGTTCACTACAGACACCAGCTGGGTCTATGGTGAGCAAATCATTGAATTCCTGTGTGCCACCTGGTATGGGGAAGGACAGACCTTTGCCCAAACTTGCACGTTTGCAGAGAATGTTAAACAAGCGTGTAGCTGCAGAGTATGGTTTGGAGTTCCCTTATGTGCCTCAGGATATAATGCAAGTGATTGAACTTAACCGGGAACTTTGGTACAGTGAAGCTGTTTGGGACTATTTGTCTGTGCCTAAGCCTTTCCGAAAGACTGGATGTTCTGTTAAAATGGATGAACGTTTTAGTGGATGTTTTATGCACTGGAACTTCGGTCGGCACATCTATGCTGACAAAGTGGTCACCTGCAGGCCCGGAAAAGATGACGTTGTCTATTTCATTACCACAGTGGATAAAACGGGAAAAACACTGACATTGCCAGATCCCCGGTTTTATTGGTGACTCTGGACAAAAGGACTTTGGGTTAGTTAGTTAGTATTAGTGTATAGAGATCTTCGTGATCAAAATATAATGTTCATCTTGATGTATTCAAATTCAAAGACTTTTCGCTAGCTGAACTTTTCCATTTAAAGAGAGTATACAGGGATGGACTCCTTAAGATTTTTTTCTTTTTTTTGATACTAGATGATGGGAAGAGAGGCTCATTTTCTCTAAAAATGAGGCTTTGCTCCTGATATTGTACAGTATGTGTGTGTGTTTAATAATTTTTCCTTTTCAGGGTTATTGGATCTCCTATCAAGCTGGGAGGCTTTTCAGCTAGATAGATAGTGAGGTTATGTATAGTCATAGGATGGTTTTGTTTGCGGATGTGAACATAATGTTTTATAGATGTAAGTTTTATAATATCTTTCTACTGTCTTTCTTTCTCTCTTTGTCTATCCAAGTTATTAAAAGCTCAAATACCTACTCCCAGTCTTGGGAGTTACTGTCATTGTGTTTTGGACAGACGTTGAGGACAACGTCTACTATAGTGGGGGGAGTATATAGCGCTGGTAGATTTGCAATCTACCATCTGATAGGTAAATTTAGTAACTTGTTCGTTAGGAAGGTTAGATTTGCCTCTGTTTCAGCTTGGCTGACATTGCATGTGTTTCCATACTGAGCCATGGGTGTCGCTGTTACCGCTGGCTAGTGTTGGAAAGGCAACGTGTCTAAGCGTATAGATGCTCTTCTGTCCCGGAGACAACTCGGTGTAGGTGGTCCTCCGAGTTGCATTCTGGGTGAGGATATTTATGAGACAGACGCCATATTTTGGGGTTCGTTTTACAGCCGCCTGCTGGCCCTCCTGGTCGACAGGTATGCATTAGAGAGCTATCTCGTGGTCCTCCGTTCTGGAGGCCCACGTTGCTGCGGCGCAGGGGTGGGCCCAGAAGCTTGTCTGGGGCCTACCACAGCGGCCGAGGAATGGTCCTGAGCTGTCTATCCAAAGGGAGGAAGCTGGACAACCGAGAAGATCCCAGGGGAGGACCCGTCATGGAAGGATCATGCAACATGCTGGTCTGGAGAGGGGCCTGGTGACTCGGTTGGCGGACGCATCCTAAAGTAATTATACAGCATAGTGTTGCCGGGTTGGCTTAAAGTTTCAAGCACTGTGACTGACATTCACCACAAGAAAACCAATACATCCTGTGGCAGAGGATCGTACGTATTCATCCCAAATAAGTCTGTGGTAGAGACTTTTGTTCGTGCTACGTACTGGCTGCTAGGCTGGTGGAAGAAGCCTATCCAGGCGTGCAAGGAGTGTGTTCCACCAAGGGAGTGCATTCTACTGAAATATCCAACCCCATGGACATTTGTCAAGAATCTTACTAAAAAAGGTATTTGAGTTTTCCTCTGCAGTTCTCCTTCTGCCTCTTTCCTGCTACTTCCTTCATTGATGGTTTAATAAAGCATTGAAAACGTACTCAAGTGTTGGTGCGTGTGTCGTCCAGAGGTAAACTCAATGGAACCCTAGACCCGGTGCCGTAGACAGAGGGAAGGAGAGTGAAGGTAACAAGACCGCTTAAACCAGCAGCTCCACCGAGAGTTATTGCTTCACATTATTCTAGAACTTTGAGAGAAGACATAATGGAAAGGATATACAAACAATCTATCTAAGGCTGCCCATACACACATAGATTTCAATCAACAGATTTTTCTATCCATGCTAAACAATGTGGATGATAGCATCCTCCCTGCCGGCTATTGTATTCAGAAAGCAGCAATGATGTTAAAGTGTTTGTAAAGTTAGTGATTACAAATCCTGGAATCCCCTCTGTTACAGCAAGATATATAGTGCAGTGTATGTGCTTCTTAAAAACTATGCAGCTAAATACCTTATTTTACTGTGCTGCTGTGCGGTCAGGTGACCTCCTAGCGTTCTCCTTCCCCAATCTGAGAACTACAGTGGGAGGGGCTGAGATTTCCCTCTGACGTCAGCCGGGGGAGAGGAGGGAGGTCACGTGACTACACAGCGGTGCTCTGAAATAAGGTATTGCTGCATCATTTTAAAAAAAAACACAGACACTGCACCGTATATTTTGCTTTAACAGAGGGGATTCCAGGATTTGTTATCACTGACTTTATAGCCACAGCAGAATAGTGGCATAAGGGGAGGGGTGGGGAGAAGATAGCTCACACACACAGACTCCCGAGATGACAGGCAGGGAGGAAGGGGGAGAGGGAGAGACTGCGGGATGACAGAGGCGCGGAAACTTACCACGGTATCATGGATCAGCAGCCATGATTACCGTGGTCAGTTCACATAGGCGGACACCAATGCAGGCAGGATCAACCAGATATTCTACAGCATAGAGAGGGACAAATTACACAGCACAAGCACTATGCTGTATATTGTGCTTTAAAGGAACAGATCTTTTTTTTGGGGGGGGGGGGTGGCTGCTGTCTGTGTCTCCATTGAGGGAACTTGCACTTCCTTCCTGTGTGATACCATTCACCATTCAATTCAAAATCGAAAAAAAAATCGGTTTTACAGTTTTACTTGAACATTAGGTCAGATCTGTGTAGGAAGAATTGCACTGTACTCTAAAACGGTTTCTACTACATTTACCTAAATCTTCAAATATTCTAAACCCCAGATATGTAATGAATGCTGAATCTAATGGGGTCAATAAGGTACTCAGCTGGAATAAGTTTCACAAATAGCCACACATCCTCACAAAAACTCCTGTCCCTTCAGCAGAACACCCCATGTATCAGCCACACATGGCACTTACTGCATGCTATATGGCTATACTTAGTGTTAGTTGGAAAGTGCCCAATATCAGGTGTACAGGTGAAGGCAGAGCAGTTTGAGAAGGTGGCTGCTGTTTGTGAGGCTGTTCATAGGGGATGGAGACTTGTTATCTGTTAGCAGCTGCTGCCCTGGAAATAGTAAAGAGGAAAGAAGCAATAATAACAATAGTAAGTGGATTGAACTCTGCATGCAATACCTAACAGTAATGACTAAATGCAATTCCCAGCATCTCTTAAGCAAATGTCATCAGTCGAGGCTTCTAGGAAAAGTCACTTGTTCTGCTTAAACAAATCATCATCACAACACTATCCTCTAAGAAATATTCACAAATTGTGTAATGATATTTATGAGGATAAAAAAGAAATGACACATTTTTACTAAAGAAAATGATCACCCTTTAAATATCCTGGATGGCTTGAAGAATCTCATAATGAATGATGCTTGCAAATATTCACTGATGCCATTACAAGCTCATTTCTGGAAAGCTTGACATTTAAGTGAAGCAGCAGTAATAGATTATCATATTCTAAAGTATTAACCACCTATCTATGGAGATTTACCGTACCTTTTTTTAAACCTAGCTTGAAATATTTGGTCATATAAATATTTTGCCTGTTACCATACAACAAAAATCATAATGACACAGGGGTTCATGCAGAATATTGCTGTTTAAGAGACTAAGGGCATCTTTATCAAAGATTCAATGGGCAATTCACCCAATATTGGCCCAACCTTCAACTAACATTTTTTGTATAAAGCCATATTTGTGGACGTTAGTCCAACGAAAAATTAATTCCCTGCCAAATGGTAACATCTGTTCTTTAATAGAAGGGTTTTTCCCATAACATTCTCCCTATTTAATAAATAGAGTAACATTCACACTATGTAATAATAGTTGAATGTTACGTTCCCTGACATTTCCTCATTCTGTCTAAAAAATAAAATTCACTTGGTTGAGTTTTCTATTAAAAATAGTCGAATTGTCTATAAAGAATGTGTAACTTCCGTTTTAAATACAGGTTTAGCACTTCAGGGTTTTAAAATGCACCCCCTCCTTCCCCATCCAGGAGTGCTTTGGGATAGGAACAAGGCGAATGGCTAAAGCTTTGCTCTCTTACTAAGTTTATCCTTAAGATTTTATCCTTAGCCACTAGGGGGATTCTGGAGCAATTAGATTATATACTAATGGTACAAATTTATCTTATACTGCTATATTTATCCCGGTCTCTGTATTAACTGATTTGTGTTTATGAATTTTATAGTGTTATCAAGGGAGAGCGGGTGTATTATTATCTACCTTCACCTGAAACCATATTTGGTCCGCCCCGGGTTGGGCTCCTATTTAACATTGTTATGCGATGTACAGTATGGGGTTCCTTGTTCCCAGTACTAGCTGGGCAGGTCGATGTTAAGTGGGTGGGGTTAACAGCTGCTCTCCCTTATAAAATACATGACGTGCAGTGGTAAGACATCGCCGCTGAAGATGTCTATGACGAAACGCGTACGGCATCACTACGCACATCACGTGACTTCCACGAAGCTGAAAGATAGGTGGAACGCAATCAGAGTGCACGCTGTCCACCTACAGCTCGGTTGCCTATGCTTTATATCGGCAAGTTCAGCCCCTAAGGGGCTAGGCATTACGCTGCATGAATTGCATTTTTTGTCTGTTTGTTTTTATACATTTTTTCAAATAATCTTTTAATAAACTCAAGTTTTGGAAATACTGCACTATGGAAGCCAATTTCTATTTTTTATGAGGATTATGAAAATTACATCTATTACAACCTGGATATTCCAAGGCTGCTCGAGGAACTGCAGAGGCTGACACCAGTGGTTACCTGCCAACCTAAGGAGCTACATGTGCATTACCCCTGTAGGGGTAGTAGGATCTGGTGAGTGGGGAGCCTTGAGGGGGAGCACGCAAGTCACCTGTCAAGATTCTGTGATCGCTAAAGACACCTGATACAATTCCTCTAAACACGAACAGTCACCTGCATTGGGGTGAATGCACCTATGTGTTCTTTGCATACGGTGCGATAAACTGCATCTTGGTGCAATTTTTAATTTTGGTGTGATTTTTGCATTTTTTTCTGTTTTCTGGTGCGATTTTTTTCTTTTTTTTTTCATTCATCCTATTATAAATAGGGCTAAATGTGACAAAGGCATACCAAGTGAGCCAAGTGAAAAGATTCACTTGGAAAAGTTCTCAGTTCATTGTTTTTTAAATATACCCTAATTCTGCTACTAGGCTCTTTGTAATACTGCATGTCCACGAAACATAGGCATATAAAGTGGTTAATAGAGCAGGAAATGATCAAAAAAACTGAACATGAACAATAGATAGGGACAATTGTAGACATGCACCCACACTCACACAGGTTGAACTGGATGGACTGGTGTCTTTATTCAACCTTACTAACTATGTAACTATGTAATAGAAACAGATGACTGCACAAATAAATATGGTAAGCTTACAGCTCCACCTGAATCAATCTACGTTCATGGCCTTATGCCACTGTTTTACAGCTGAAAGGGTTCTTGAAGCTAGTTTGATAATTCTCTATGAAAACATCAGATCCTAATTCAAAAACACCACAATGCCTATTATATACCTAATAAATAAAAATAATACAAAAATACATTACATATTAGTGAACGTATATTAACATTCCACATATTGCATTTATTAAGAAAAAATATTGACTCCAACCACTCTAAATATACAAAAGCACATGCTTATCTGCCTATCCATCCACACGTATCCAGTGAGTCATACAGTACTTAGTTCTAATCCTGAATTACTTGATTAAAATCAAGGCTTTTTTTCAGCAGGAACGCGGGGGAGCGCAGTTCCGGCACCTCCAGCACTAAATGTAATAGCATGGGGTGTGAGGTGTGCTGGAGGGTCTATTGATATTGGCTGCTGGGGGATCTATTGTCACTGGTGGGGATCTTATTTTGTGTGAGGGTCTATTGTTGCTGATGGGGAATCTATTGTTGCTGGGGGGGTCTTATGTTGCTGGAAGGGATCTACTGTTGAGGGAGAGATCTATTTTTACTGGCTGCTGGAGGATCCATTGATGCTGGCTGCTGGGAGATCTGTTGTTGCTGCTGGGGCGGAGGGGGGGTCTAATGTTGCTTGGGTGGATATTTTGTTACTGGGTGTGATATTTTGTTGTGGGTGGTTCACTGTTGCTGCAGGGAATCTATTGTTGTTGGGGTGGAGTCCATTATTGCTGGGGGAGTCTATTGTTGTGTGGGGATCTATTGCTGGGATTCTATTTTTGCTGGCTGCAGGGGATCTGTTTTACTGTTTTTCTTTTTATCATTAACATGTTCCATACAAATGATTTAGCACCACAAAATGATACTTGGTTCTGTATTCTCTAAAAGGGGCAGTATTGGTAGGTGGGTAGGGGGTGGAATCAAGGTACGGTGGTCAGAGGTGGGTAGGGGGCAGAGAGACAAGGGGTGACTCAGACAGGGGGAGTTCCTGCACCTATTCTCAGAGAAAAAAGCCCTGATTAAAATATACACAAAAAATCCTAAAAATTAATACATAAAACTACGGTATATAAAAGCTGATAATACATAAAACCTATCAGATTAATATTCTAATGCAGTAGTCTCCAAACTGTGGCCTGTGGGCCGGATGTGGCCCTTTGTTTGCCTTTACTTAGCCTTTGGGGCACTATTACTTTCATTGATAAAAGGTACTATTCCTCCTACTGACACCAACAATGGAGCACTATTTCTCCAACTGACACCAACGATTGGACACTATTACTTCTACTGACACCGATGGGGTATTATTCCTCCCACTGACACCAGTGAAAGGGCACTAGTCTTCCTCCTACTGACCACAGGTGCTATGTAATTTTTTATCTTCCACTGACCACCAAGCCCTAGGCATTTACTTCCGTAGCAACAGACCAGCCTCCTAAAGTCTGAAGGACAGTAAACTGGTCCTTTGTTTAGAAAGTTTGTAAGTTTGTAGATATCCCTGGTCTAACAAACGGGTGATCATTAATCTCCTGGAATATCAATGCTCTAAAATGTTTTTTTCCAAAAAAAAAGTCCTTTTCTCTTTATGGCTTTAGGAACCATTAAAGTGATTGTAAAGTCTGTTTTATTTTTATTTATTTTTTTTAATTTTTTTTTTAATAACAAACATGTTATATTTACCTGTTCTGTGTGGTGGATTTGCACAGAGCAGCCTGGATCCTCCTCTTCTTGGGCCCCACTTTGCTGCTCCTGAACCCTCCCTCCTGTTGAGTACCCCCACAGCAAACAGCTTGCTATGGGGGCACCCAAGCCGAGCTACAGCTCCATGTGCTCATTCAGACATGGAGCTGCGGTTCAGCCCTGCCCCTTCTCTCTCCTGATTGGCTAACTGACTTTGATTGGCAGCAGCAGAAGCCAATGACGCCGCTGCTGTTTCTCAGCCAATCAGGAGGGAGAGTCCCAGATGGGCGAGAACATCGCTGGATTAAGAGGGGGCTCAGGTAAGTGTTAGGGGAGCTGGGAGGCTGCTGCACACAGAAGGTTTTTTATCTTAATACATTAAGATAAAAAACTTCTGCCTTTACAACCCCTTTTAACATCACTGCAGAGGAAATTCTATCAGCCCCTGTTGCCTTTTCACATGCATTACATATATACGCTCACCGGTCACGTTATTGTTTACACCTGTTCAATTGCTTTGTAACACAAATTGCTAATCAGCCAATCACATGGCAGCAACTCAATGCATTTAGGCATCTAGACGTGGTAAAGATGACTTTCTGAAGTTCAAACCGAGCACCAGAATGGGGAAGAAAGGGGATTTAAGTGACTTTAAATGTGATATAGTTGTGGGTGCTAGACAGGCTGGTCTGAGTATTTCAAAAACTGCTGATCTACTGGGATTTTCATGCACAACCATCCCTAGGGTTTACAGAGATTGGTCTGAAAAAAAGAAAATATCCAGTGAGCGGCAGTTGTGTGGAGGAAAATGCCTTGTTGATGTCAGAGGTCAGAGGAGAATGGTCAGACTGGTTCAGGATGATAGAAAGGCAACAGTAACTGAAATAACCACTTGTTACAACCAAGGTATGTAAAATACCATCTCTGAATGCACAACACATCGATCCTTGAAGCAGATGGGCTACAGCAGCAGAAGATCACACTAGGTGCCAATCCTGTCAGTTAAGAGCAGGAAACTGAGGCTACATTTCACACAGGCTCACCAAAATTAGACAAGAGAAGATTGGAAAATGTTGCCTGGTCTGATGAGTCTCCATTTCAGTTGTGACATTCAGATAGTTGAGTTAGAATTTGGTGTAAACAACATGAAAGCATGGATCCATCCTGCCTTGTATCAACCGTTCAGGGTGGTGGTTTAATCGTGTGGGGGATATTTTCTTGGCACACTTTGGGCCCCTTAGTACCAACTAAGCATCTTTTAAACGCCACGGACTACCAACCCTTTCTGACTACAGTATACCCATCTTCTGATGGCTACTTCTAGCAGGATAATGCACCATGTCACAAATCATCTCAAAGTGGTTTCTTGAACACGACAAGAGAGATTCGCATCATGGATGTGCAGCCGACAAATCTGCAACAACTGTGTGATGCTATTATGTAAATATGGACCAAAATCTCTGAGGAATGTTTTCAAATACTTGTTGCATCTATGCAACAAAGAATTAAGGCAGTTTTGAAGGCAAAATTGGGTCTAAACCGGGACTAGCAGGGTTTACCTAATAAAGTGCCCAGTGCGTGTATATCCCTATGGCATTAATTAGCAGATTAGAAAGGCGTTATCACCGCTTGTTTAACGTCTGCAAGATTAGCCACCCTTTTCAAAATTAGTTGGCCTTGGACACATTATCCAATTGCCTGAGCAGAGTGTTACCTCAAGGGAGGAATCCAGTTCTCTTGGGGCTGCTGCCCTGGAGGCAGCTTCACTAAGGCAAGAAACTGCAGTCTGGGCTTCAGCAACTGCTGGGCTAAGGGCCTGGGGAAGACTGCCTGAGGATTACATTTGCTGGAGGGCACTGCACAGAAGTCCTGGTCTGGAGAAGGTTCTAGTTAATCTCCCTCACTTAGATCTTGTTGGAGACTAATGCCCTGTACACACGGTCGGATTTTCCGACGGAAAATGTGTGATAGGACCTTGTTGTCGGAAATTCCGACCGCGTGTAGGCTCCATCACACATTTTCCATCAGATTTTCCGACACACAAAGTTTGAGAGCAGGCTATAAAATTTTCTGACAACAAAATCCGTTGTCGGAAATTCCGATCGTGTGTACACTAATCCGACGGACAAAGTGCCACGCATGCTCAGAATAAATAAAGAGATGAAAGCTATTGGCCACTGCCCCGTTTATAGTCCCAACGTACATGTTTTACGTCACCGCGTTCAGAATGATCGGATTTTCCGACAACTTTGTGTGACCGTGTGTATGCAAGACAAGTTTGAGCCAACATCAGTCAGAAAAAATCCTAGGATTTTGTTGTCGGAATGTCCGAACAAAGTCCGACCGTGTGTACGGGGCATAATAGTTGTGCAGGTGACATTAGGGAACTAAGTGAGATGGCTTTTTGGCCTGCTGTGGTAGAGTCCTAAATGTACCGGCATTGCCTGCTACCTCCATGAGGCTGCTATTGAAAGATTAGAGAGAAGTATGTCCTGTTATTGTTGTTACTGATCATTTTGGAGTATCCTGTGACTCCAAACCCCTTTCTCATTAAAGTGCTTGTACAGGCTGAAGGTTTTTTTTAAGAATGCATGAAGGTAAAAAAACTTCTGTGTGCTGCTCCCACCACAGCCCCCCCTAATACCCACCTGAGCCTCCCCTCGATCCAGTGATATGCTCAAGAGCCTCGGTTGTCCTGGAACTCCCTCTCCTCAATGGAGCCAGTGAGCCAATGAGGAGAGAGCAGGGGCAGGGCCAAGCCACCGATCTGTGTCTTATAGACGCATAGAGCGGGGCTCGGGAGTGAGTACGCACAAGTGCCCCCATAGCAAGCAGCTTGTTATTGGGGGCACTTGTCAAGGGGAAGGAGCCAGGAGCGCCAGGAGAGGACCCGAGAAGAGGACGCTCAGGGCTGCTCTGTGCAAAACCACTACACAGAGCAGGTCAGTATAACTTTTAAAAAGTCAAATCTTTAGTACCACAACAAATACTAAAAAGACATCCCCTAGACTGAGCCTGAATTGTCAGTGTACATTGGACTGAGCTTTTGTGACTGACAGCCTCTGTTCTCCAGGATAGAACCTGTCTTTTTTCAGGAGCCCCTTGAGGGGTGAGCACTGCATAGAAATCAAACAACTAATTCTGATCATGAATGATTATCAACACACGGCCCCTTAGTCTAGATAACCTAACATGAAGACTGAAGATTGTTGTCCTCAAAGCCACCTAATTATGTGAAGTATTTGTGCCAACTTCCCATCATCTAATGCCATTTGCAGTATTTTTTTACTGTCCGCAGAAGTGTATTGATTTTCCCTTGTGTCTTCTTAGCATGGATGTGGAAATATGCACGAAGCTCCCTCTTATGCACAATAATAACATAATTAGATGATTCACTGTAATAGCAGGGCCTTGTTCCTAGGAATCTGGGGGTAATAAAGCTGACAGACTGCACAATATATAATAAAACCCTATCAACTGGATACTGAGAATGTTTTTGATAGACTAAACTGGATCTCTTTTACTTTACTTTGGAAACAATGTGATTTTAAGGCTCATTGCATATCACTATACTTGAATCCTATGACCCTCTTTTGACTTTTAGTTGTGATACATAGAAAATAACCCTTTTTTTAAATTCTAGTGAAGCTATATAGAGAAGCTGAAGCTATATATAGGAACTACCCTTTATTGCTTATTTTAGATTAAATAAATTAATATTATATATATATTAGATATTTACTTGAGATTCTATGAAATACACACATAACAGGATTTACAGTAGGCAGCTCCAAACATACAGTCCCTTAAAAAAATATTTATACCCCTTGAAATTTTCCACATTTTGTCATGTTACAACCAAAAACGTAAATGTATTTTATTGGGATTTTATTTCATAGACCAACACAAAGTGGCACATAATTGTGAAGTGGAAGGAAAATGATCAATGGTTTTCAATTTTTTTTTACTAATAAATATCTGAAAAGTGTGACGTGCATTTGTATTCAGCCCCCTTTACTCTGATATCCCTAACTAAAATCTAGTGGAACCAATTGCCTTCAGAAGAAATCTAATTAGTAAATAGAGTCCACCTGTGTGTAATTTATTCTTAGTATAATACAGCTGTTCTGTGAAGCCCTCAGAGGTTTGTTGAACCTTAGTGAACAAACAGCATCATGAAGGCCAAGGAACACATCAGACAGGTCAGGGATAAAGTTGTGGAGAAGTTTAAAGCAGGGTTAGGTTTTTTAAAAAAATCCCAAGCTTTGAACATCTCACAGAGCACTGTTCAATCCATCATCCGAAAATGGAAAGAGTATTTCACAACTGCAAACCTACCAAGACATGGGCCAGGCAGGGAGAGGATTAATTAGAGAAGAGGCCCATCGTAACGCTAGAGGAGCTGCAGAGATCCACAGTTCGGGTGGGAGAATCTGTCCACAGGACAAATATTAATAGTGAACTCCACAAATCTGACCTTTATGGAAGAGTGGCAAGAAGAAAGCCATTGTCGAAAGAAGGCCATAAGAAGTCCCGTTTGCAGTTTGAGAGAAGCCATGAGGTGGACACAACAAACATGTGGAAGAAGGTGCTCTGGTCAGATGAGACCAAAATTGAACTTTTTGGTCTAAAATAAAAACGCTATGTGTGGCGGAAAACTAATACTGCACTTCACCCTGAACACATCATACCCACTGTGAAACAGGGTGGTGGAAGCATCATGTTGTGGGGATGCTTTTCTTTAGCAGGGACAGAGAAGCTAGTCAGAGTTGATGGGAAGATGGATGGAGACAAATACAGGGCAATCTTAGAACAAAACCTATTAGAGTCTGCAAAAGACTCGAGACTGGGGCTGAGGTTCACCTTCCAGCAGGACAACAACCATAAACATACAGCCAGAGCTACAATGGAGTGGATTATATGAAAGCATATCCATGTGTTAGAATGGTCCAGTCAAAGTCCAGACCTAAATCCAATTGAGAATCTGTGGCAAGACTTGAAAATTGCTTTTCACAGACACTTTTCATCCAATCTGACAGAGCTTGAGCTATTGGGCTCAATGGGCAAAAATGTCACTCTCTAGATGTGCAAAGCTGGTAGAGACATACCCAAAAAGACTTGCAGCTGTAATTGGAGCAAAAGGTGGTTCTACAAAGTATTGACTCAGGGGGGCTGAATACAAATGCACGCCACACTTTTCTGATATTTATTTGTAAACAATTTTGAAAAACATTTATCATTTTCCTTCCACTTCACCAATATGTGCCACTTTGTGTTTGTCTATCACAGGGATATGCAATTAGCGGACCTCCAGCTGTTGCAAAACTACAAGTCCCATCATACCTCTGCCTCCCTGTCATGGTTGTGGCTTTCAGAGTTTTGCTATGCCTCATGGGACTTGTAGTTATGCAACAGCTGGAGGTCCGCTAATTGCATATCCCTATCACATAAAATCCCTATAAAATACATTTCCGTTTTTGGTTGTAGCATGACAAAATGTGGAAAATTTCAATGGGTATGAATTCTTTAAGGCACTGTAAATATCTCAAATGATGTATTTATAACACTTTAAAAGAAAACATTTTTATTTCTAGTCTTAAGCCCCATACACACATAAGGACTTTGTACAAACTTTCCCTTTGGATTTTTGTTGGCCAGAAGTTTGTCTTGCATACAGACGACAGGACTTTTCCAGCCAACTTTCACCAAATCATGTGGTTTTTCAGCTCTTTACCACCACCCTTTGGTCAGCTTCTGTATTGTTGTCTGATATTGTTCAATCTCGCCACTTTTATTGGCGAGATTGACACCTTGCGAGCCGGGTTCACACTGGTGCGGGAATCCAACTTGGATCCCCGCCAATAACAGGCACTGTGTTTAGTATGAATCTTGAGGGGGAACTCCACGCCAAATTTTAAATAAAAAACCGGCATGGGTTTCCCTCCAGGGGCATACCAGGCCCTTAGGTCTGGTATGGATTTAAAAAAAAATGGCGTGGGGATCCCCCAAAATCCATACCAGATACTTATCCGAGCACGCAGCCCTCCTGAGCCATACCAGGCTGCATGCCCTCAACATGGGGGGTGGGTGCTTTGGGGGAGGGGAGGGCCCTGCGGCCCCCCTCCCCCAAAAAGCACCTTGTCCCCATGTTGATGGGGACAGGGGCCTCTTCCCGAAAACCCTGGCCGTTGGTTGTCGGGGTCTGCGGGCGGGGGGCTTATCGGAATCCGGGAGCCCCCTTTAATAAGGGGGCCCCCAGATCCCGGCCCCCCACCCTATGTGAATGAGTATGGGGTACAGCGTACCCCTACCCATTCACCTAGGGAAAAAAGTGTCAATAAATAAAACACACTACACAGGTTTTAAAATTAATTTATTAGGCAGCTCCGGGGTCTTCTTCTGACTTTGGGGGTCTTCTTCCGACTTCGGGGGTCTCTCCGGCATCTTCTCCCTCTCTCCGGTGTCGTCTCCACGCTCTCTGGTTCATCTCCGGTGCCTTCTTCTTTCTGTCGGGCTCCTCCGCTATCTTCTGCTCTTTTGCCGCTCTTTTGCTAGCGGAGGAGCCCGGACATCTGGATCGTCTTCTTCCCTCTTCTCTTCCAGAGAAGGGGGCTCCCGGATTCCGATAAGCCCCCCGCCCGCAGACCCCGACAACCAACGGCCAGGGTTGTCGGGAAGAGGCCCTTGTCCTCATCAACATGGGGACAAGGTGCTTTGAGGTGGGGGGGCCGCAGGGCGCCCCCTCCCCCAAAGCACCCACCCCCCATGTTGAGGGCATGCGGCCTGGTACGGCTCAGGAGGGGGGGGCGCTCGCTCGTCGTAGGGGGTTCCCCTTAAGATCCATACCAGACCTAAGGGCCTGGTATGCCCCCAGAGGGGAATTCCTTCTCGCGTTCGCTGCAGTAGGAAAATGTGTTTTTCCTATTGCAGCCAGCACGAGATGCACAGTACCCTGTTGCCGAGAACCAGCGTGATGGGTTCACGCTGGAAACATTTTCGCGGCCGCGTACTGTAGTTTGTACAAAAGTCCAATGCTTTTGTGTACACACGATCAGACTTTGCTCCATCGGACTCTTGTTGCCGGAAAGTTTGTCCGTTCGCACAGCCAACAAAAGTCCGATGAAAACAGAAAAAGTTTGTCAGATGGAGCGTACACACGGTCGGATGTTGCTCCAAAACAGCTCATTTGCATGTTTGTTGTCAAAAAGTCCGATCGTGTGTACGGACCTTAAAAGTAGATTTGTTGTCCATTGGATTTTTAGTTGCATTATCCGAAAGAATAAAAGATTTATTCAGATAATGCAAACTTTGTCATTTCTCCCACAATAAAAGAGATATGGTAATTGATTACACCAGTAAAAACAGCTGAAAACAGATCTTTTTCTAAAGGTGTTTATTTAAGTTTTGCATGAGACACATAGAAAAGACAATGAGGCTGAATAGAACTCAATTGAGCCCTTATAAATTCATGTTAGATCCTAAAGTAACGCCCATAGCTAAGGATTAATTTACCTTTGTTCTTAGAAACCTGTAAAAGGACTCCAATCTCCTTAACAAAAGAGTGCAAGAGCAGATAGTGGCAGTAGAAATAGATGTCAATAAGAGCAACTTGTACCAACAGTAACATTAAAAAGAGAACTTCTTCAAATAAAGTTTCGCCAAATTATCTTGTTTAAATCTCAATATCATTGGATAATCAATACCTATCTTCCTTCTTCCCATAGTCCTGCCTTTGTTTGTTTCCTAGTTTTCCTCCTTGCTGCTCTTCAGTCATATCTTACGTATGATCTTAAGACTCGTACACACTATAAGAAAATCGAGTGAGCATTTTCGTCCAATGAATTGTCGTACGATTTCCATATGATGTGTGTACACAACTTTCGACAACCGATTCCGAATTTTCCTACAAAAATTTCCGAAGGAACAAACTCCAAAATTTTAATCTAATGTGTACCGTTTTCATACGATTTTCATACAAGAAAAATCAGAAAAGTAAGACTGCGCATGATCAGAAACAATAAACAACCCCCCAAAAAAAGCCTTTGTCATTTGAGAATTTTCGTACGAATTTTCGTTCATCAGTTCCGATTTGCTGTGAAACAACGAGGAAAATCGGACAATCGTTCGCCCGATTTTCTTATAGTGTGTACCCCACTTTAGTAACGCTTGAAACTAACTGTCGTTAGTATTGTATCTAGCAGCAAAGTACTGTATATGCATCAGGGACAGGAAGAAAGCACATTCCCTTATTTTGAAAATGTGATGTGTAATATAAGAAATAGAGAAGTTGTTATTCCACATATATAGCTTTCCACATTCATATTTTGTTTATTTGTACTTTATTGAGCTTGTCTAAGTTGTACATTAAATTATACCACAATATATATTATTGTAGGATGGAATAACATTACTCTAGGATGCAATAATTTTACTCTTAATATTACTCTTAAAGTAGTTCAGGCAAAAACTTTTTTCTCATTTTTAACTTGTATTGTATTTACAGCTAAACCTATAATAAGGCTTATCTGTAGGTACAGTGAATATCTCCTAAACTTGCGTTGTTTAGGAGATATTCACACTGCATGCAGCCGATGACGTAATCGGCGAATGCGATCTAAAGGTCCAGCTAACCGCGCCAAGCCTTCAGAGCTCCGTGCTGCAGCCGAGGGCATCATCGCAGCCCCGGCCACTCATACAGCTGGAGCCCATGAATCCGGAAAGGAAGACCAGAAGAAGATGGAAGCCCTGTCAGCGGTGACAGATCACCACTGGAAAGCTTTGTTCTAAGGTAAGTATTTCATGCATACTAGCACATTATGTCATTTCCTTGCAGGGGATTTTGTTTTGTTCTTAAAACAAATCTCTCATTTAAGATATTTCCCTTCACTTCCTATCCTGTAGACATGACAGAAAGTCAGATAAACTTTTTTTTAAAGAAGAAGTATGACCAAAGCTTTTTTTTGGCCATACTTCTCGTATGGATCACATAAGTGCAGTCTGTTCTACACTCCTGTGACCCATTTCCCCGACATCACTCAGCTGGTCCAGGCTCAGGAAAGATCCCGACCATATAGTCAGGATCCACCCAGATGCTGAGAGCCTGAGCTAGCCCCTCCTGCCCCTCCACAGCCCAGCACTCCAGTGAGCGCTGGAGGGAAGAGCAGAGAGCCACTGACTGACAGAGCAGAGGGGGAGAACTGAGCAATCAGTGTTGTTTGATTGCTCAAATCTCACTGCAGAGCCGGGGGGGGAGGGGGACACACAGATGCAGCATCGGATTGATGCTGCATCCGCCTAGGTTAGTATCATTTTTTTTTAAATCCCAAACTTCTCTTTTAAATGTTGCTGAGCTTTTTTTTTTTTTTTAAATTATTTAAACTTTGAGTTGGACTTTAACTACTTGTTATAAGAAGAGTATCACAAAAAAAAGTGAATAAACCGGAAACATTCAGTTCAGTCCTGTCATGTTCAGGTAGTCTCTACAGCAGTTCACATTAGCATAGACAGAGATTGGGTCTTGCTGCTCCAATAATAGCAAAACAGGAGAGCGGGTCTAAAAACATAAGCTAGAGAAAGAGCACACCAATTTTGCAAAACAGGTTTAGTAATAAAAACATACAAAACTTGTACTCGCATATTATAGAAAATAGTAGCACCTGTCAGTGGCACAGCAGAACCCTTCAGTGTTGCCAACCGTCAGTATTTTTACTGGCAGACGGTAAAAAAAACGTGCATTTTTCTCCTTCCAGTAAATGCCAGTGGCAGGAAAAGGTTGCCAGTAAAAAATATGGCTCTGACACTTGTAACTGCGCATGTGCATATTCGGTCCGGAGCCAGCCGACACCATTCTGGTGCCTGCTACAGTGTATACAGGCAGCGCCGGCGGGAAGCAGGTCTGGCGGAGGTGGTGCCTGAGTGTGTTGTGTGATGTTATGATGCAGTGCAAGGGAGCCAAATGGTGCCTGCTCATTCTTATTTCTTGCCCTCCTGAGTCCTGACCCTAAACTACTTACTATATCAAAAATAAAATAAGAAATATGTTTTGTGCCTTAATACCTACCTTAAATCACATTGCTAATTGCACATTGTACTTGTAGCGTAAATACTGAAACGTTCACTTAAAACTGTAATTTTTAAAATTTTGGAAATGCCAGTAAAAACATGGCTTTGCCAGTAACTTCTGGGTGTCATGTCAGTAAATTTCAATCTGGTAGATTGGCAACACTGGAACCCTTCTGCATGGAAGAAGCTCACCCTGGCCAGTGGTGGTGCACGTAGCTGGACAGTTCAGCGGTGCCAATCTCAGCACTGCTGAGACAAGCGTAACCTTTAAATGGGAGGTGAGAGGTCATAACCTTCTGGGTAACAAATATACAAAATAACAGCTTCTCAAGCAGATCGCCACGTGTTGAATCCGTTTTGCAGTGAGATTTCAAGGAGCAGCTATAACACGAGTTCCTATAGCTCAGAAGCAATTCTAATGCATTTTTGATTGCGATTTTGATACAATCAGTCAGTCTTGCTCTCTCTCCTGACATGGACCAGAGAATAGGAGATAAGGAACAAAGCAAAGACTTGCAAAAACCATACTGGAAAGATAAGCAATCTGCTCTCAATTTCCACTCAAGTCTATGTGGCTACTAATTGCACCGCAGTGCACTAAACTCACACAGGACCCTTTTCAAAATTGCATCAGAATTGTACTGCATGTATGTGAACAGCCTCCAAAGAAACTCATGTTATTTCACTTGTCATGCATTTCTATGCATTCTGGAACGCATCAGAAATCATATCAGTGTGAAACAAGGCTTAATGCCAACCCAAGCATCGCTGGACTGTCCAGCTACAAGCCCTACTGCAGACCACAGTGGCCAAGCCTGCAGTCCACTGAAAGACACTACTATCTTCTATACCATGCTGCAAATGAGGAAACTGCCAACAAGCGATTAAATCTCTCAATAGCAAAAATATTTAATTTATCATCTAATCCTACCCTCAGAGCCCCTAATCTGCATACTCATTCAAGTTGAATGATTTTTACTGTACCAACTGGATCAGCGTGACATCTGCTAAAAATGGGAATACTGCCAACAAGCAGTTCAATTTCTCAGTAGCAAAAAATTCAATTTGCCATTCCTAAAAAATATTTGGCATGAATTTTTATTTTATTTTTATTGCTGTTCTATATTTTTATTGTATCTCAAACACAAAAGTAGAAATTCTCCTGTGGTGGTCATCTGTATGTAGCAATCCTTTACCCCCCTAGATGCTACTGGGGACTCCCAGAGATCAGGTGGGCCAGCATTTCACCTCGGGGGTTGAATTCTCAGATTGTGGTGAGGATGTAAACAAAACAGCGCCAGTCACCTTTGAACAATTAAAGTGATTGTGAATGATCACCTTGTAAAGATAGATATAAACAAAGTAAATACCTTTTTTCCCCCTTTTTATAAGTAATCACATTCCCTCTGTACCCAGCTGCATAAGAGCTGGGGGAGGAGAAGCAACAGTACACTGAGCTTCCCAGTGAATTGCTGTACAGGAAGGAGGAGGGTATCAGGACCAGTCTGATCATTGGAGGAGAGCAGGCTGTGTCCCCAGCACAGCTAGAGAACTGACCACGGTGTGTTATTATGCTTAGTGTGGTCAGTTTTAAATAGGAAAGCTGAGGGACTGATAGGGACACCAGGGATTTCACACAAAGGAAGCAATACAAAGAGAACAGGATACTTTCTCATACAAGTACATGGTACAGCAGACGCATATCAGGAATATGAAATGTTGGGGGTAACAAATGCTTTAGGAGAGTTTTTTTAGGTTAATAAACTCCAGGGAGAGAGGGTTAGGCTTACAGGAACCCCCCAAAAATACTGCACAAATCACAGACTCCAAATACTTCTCTTAGTCATGCAGAAAGCACCTTTAAAGCCCAACTTCAGGAAAAGTAAAAGTTCTCCCTTGCAGTGGGACTGTGCCTGCACTGCAAGGGTTAAATGATTGTTTAGTCTGGCAGTGGCAGTAGTCAGTAGTGGAACAGGGTCATCCAGCGCTCAGGACAAGGATGTTATGAATAAATACTGTAGAATGGGTACCACCCTGTGTCCATTTTTTGCCCCTTTGATTCACTGTGCCCAGGGCAACTGTCCGTCTTGCCCACCCCTTGTCCCGGTCCTGATTTTACTTATCTGATTTTCTGCTTTTCCAGCAAACAGTGATCCTCTAAGCTGGGGCAGTAAGCTGGGGCAGTGGACTTTCCTTAGATGTCCTTATGTGCAATGCAGGGCTGTGGTCCCAGAATCAGTCTTGATGGTGTCAGAGGCTTCTGACCACTGAAGTGGAGGGGAGAATAGGTTGCAGGGAGTAGTCTAGTAGCATGGGGATGCCTGCAGTGGCAGAGGATCAGGTCATTAAAACTACTATAGCTGATCCCACTAGACAGATACCATCACGCAACCCTAGTATTATTCTATAATTTTGCTCTGATGCCAGGAACACTCCTCACCAGCAAATCAAAGCAAACAATAACACCGAGCTTAGGAAAGTCCAGGCTGAATTTAGCACAGGAAACCAAATATAAAGAGTCACTCCTGCTTTGGGCTAAGTGGCTACATACTGTATATATTAACCAGTTCCCGACCAGCCGCCGCAGTTATACTGCAGCAGGATGGCTCTTCTGGGTGATCTATCGTAGCTGTACGTTGGCTCTTTAAGATGCTGTCGGAGGCGCGCGCGTGCACCCGCAGAGTGTCCCTGGAGCCGATGCAAATGACCGCCGGGCACACGCGATCGCTCGTGACAGAGCGAGAACCGGGATCTGTGTGTGTAAACACGCAAATCGCGGTTCTCTCATGGGAGAGGAGAGAGATCGTTGTTCCTACTAAGTAGGAACAACGATCTCTCTCCTCCCCTAGTCAGTCCCATCCCCCCACAGTTAGAACACACCTAGGGAACACAGTTAAACCCTTGATTGCCCCCTAGTGTTAACCCCTTCCCTGCCAGTGACATTTATAAAGTAATCAGTGCATTTTTATAGCACTGATCTCTGTATAAATGTCACTGTTCCCAAAAATGTTAAACAAAGAATGTATGTAGAATGTGGGACTTTAGAGGTACACCCAATATATGAAAAAACGCTATCAATTAAGAATTATATAATTTATATAATTGTACCTCTAAAGTCCCACATTCTACATACATTCTTTGTTTTACTATCTTTAGGGATGTTGGTACATAAAAAAACCTTTCCAGTATCTCTGGAAAACTGATCCATTCTGCTTGTTATAGGTCGCCAAAAATGTGTCAAAAGTGTCCGATTTGTCCGCCGCAATATCGCAGTCCCAGTAAAAATCACTGATCGCCACCATTACTAGTAAAAAAAAAATAATAATAATAAAAATGCCATAAATCCATCCCCTATTTTGTAGACGGCTATAACTTTTGCGCAAACCAATCAATATACGCTTATTGCGATTTTTTTACCAGAAATATGTAGATGAAATGGAATATTTATCATAGCCAAAAAAGTAAAAGATTTTTTTCAAAATTGATGCTCTTTTTTTGTTTAAAGAAAAAACAAAAACCATGCAGAGGTGATCAAATATCACCAAAAGAAAGCTTTATTTGTGGGAAAAAATTTTGTTTGGGTACAGTGTCGCACGACCGCGCAATTGTCAGTTAAAGCAACGCAGTGCCATATTGCAAAAAATGGCCTGGTCAGGAAGGGGGTAAATTCTTCAGGGGCTGAAGTGAAACATGATTATTACCCCTTTTTATGGCTGTTAGGATAAACTCCATTAGCCTTATTAAAAGTCTATTGATTTCAGTACAGTCAGACCACACCAGTAGGATGACAGGCAGAATCCAGATCTTACCGCTATCTGTAAAAACTTTAGTTAGAAAATGAAGTCCTGCTAGATCACTTCAGGCTGGCCCATTTTGCAGGTATAGCTATATAATACATTAAAAATAAGCACCTATACTGTTAAAAATCCAGCAATACACTGTCTCACCCTGCTCTGCACATGCTCAGTTGCTCTCCATTTTTAGGCATTTTTAGGCACTGCTGAATTTGTAGAGGCCAACCTGCTGACAGCCTTGAAGTGGAATAAAACCCCCCTATCCTTTACAGGCAAGGACGCTGCTTCTGTTTGATCTGCAACTGCCACGGTGCTGCACATGTGATCAATTATGACACCAGCCATTTGATGGTTTGACAGTTTGGTTGAGGACACAAGCAAATGTGACAGTCAGCAATCCCGGCATTCCAGGAATGTAATTGGAAAAATTCTGTGAGCCACAATGATCTTATGCCTTGCTTGTGCTACCTCCAGCTGCATGCGCTAATCACGCTTCATATAACGTGCATAGGATAAATTTACAAGTTATGCGCTGCGCTTGGGTGACCCCAAAAACAAAATTAATAATAACCAATTTTGTGCTTACTAGTGCGATAATATTACAAATAATATGAATGTAGAATAAATGTAGAATAAATAAACAACGTTTTCTTTTAATAAAAGCATTTTGACTATATTACACTATATAGTTTCCTTTTCATTCTATGTATGGAGCCACATTGTTTCCAGCTGGAGGAGTGGAGCAGACACTGAGACTGAGCCCAGGGGTGGCTCCAAGCAATTTTGGACTCAGGGTAGAAGCTGAGTCACACGCTCTGAGGTGAGCACATTAGCTTAAGGGGGAAGGAGCACAGGAGCATGTTTTGCAGCTCTCAGGATATCTTCGGCATGATGTTGGACTGTTGTCACAGCTGAACACCACCTGCACACATTGTTTTTTTTGTTGATTAAGACACTATGTATGGTGTAAAAAGCACTAATAAGCACTAATTTATGGTGTAACAAGCACTTGTTTTTTCACACCTTGTTTATTTATTCTACATTTATTCTACATTCATATTATTTGTAATATTATTGCACTAGTAAGCACAAAATTGGTTATTATTAATTTTGTTTTTGGGGTCACCCAAGCGCAGCGCATAACTTGTAAATTTATTCCAGGAATGTAACTGTTTTTTGAACCCGTTAAATCAATGGGTTTAGTTCCGCTTTATGATTTACTACTGTTCAGGGGCTCTGGGCTTCAGCAAAATGGCCACCTCCAGCAAGAAGAAACAGGAAAAATACTAGAGGCAATTTACAGCACATGCTAATTTTGGTACCATAATTATTAATGGAATGTATGTTCCTTGCTAAAGAACATTATTTTTTATGAAGTTGTTATGGGTAAAGTTAACGCTTTAACCTCTTGGCGCCAACAGTACAAAAATATGCAGCATCTCGCCAGGTGGGCCTTGACGCAGAGAGCCCGCATATGTCACATGATCATAGACCCTGTCCCACCTCCCAGGATCAGAAACCCCCTAAAAAGCCGGGAAGCACCGGCATTAAGGGGTTAATAACATATGTAGCATTTTCCCAGCTAGGCTGCAAAGAATATTAAGTAAATTTAATTTGCTTGGTCCCCACTGTAATCAGTAGAGCAGTTTGTAAATGCTTTGGGCTGTTCTGGGCTCCTCAGGCTGCAGGTTTGATTGCTCTACCCCAGTGTTTCTCAACTCCAATCCTCAAGGCGCACCAACAGGTCATGTTTTCAGGATTTCCCTCAAATGAAAAGGCTGTGGTATTTACTAAGGCAGTGAAACTGATCAAATCACCTGTGCAAAATTAGTGGAAATCCTGAAAACATGACCTGTTGGTGCGCCTTGAGGACTGGAGTTGAGAAACACTGCTCTACCCTACCTTCTAGAGGATTCCAGAATTTAGTGGGTAGGGAGGATGCAAGCCAGCAGTCTGAATATTTATGTGGTTTCAGACAATCCCTGGGGGAGGCTGCTCAGTAGGTGGCTGCAAATGCATACATTGTCTGGGCTTGTGGCAACCCTGTTCTTGCAAGGGAGGAGAAGTTGCAATACTGAAGAGCTGTTGTCCAGCTGGAAGTCTGTCTATGTTCACCAAGGTCCAAGCTTCTGCTGAGCTGGGGGCCTACTTGCTGAAACTTGCTGCAGTTTTACAAGGGATTTTCTTCTGAGGATCCAGTCTGCAAGGTTCACTAAGAAAAAGTCTTTGGCTATTGGAAGGTGGCATTCAAGTATCTAGGGACACTGAGTACAGACCTGTATGCAGGATCCTGGTGCCTGCTGCAAACCCTTGTATAATAACACTAAAGTTCACCTGGCCTGGGACATTGTATATGGTGTCTCAATGCTGTCCGAAGCTGGGGCTATCACTGAAGGGACTGTTCCAATGAGTAGCCACTGAGTGAAGAGTTTCCTTTTTGTTCATGCAGAATGAAAGTGCTATATACAGTATATTTGCTTAAAGCAGAACTAAATTCTGGAATACTTACCTTTGCTCCAATGATCTGATGTCCGTGAGGTCAGTCATCTTGATTTGCTTCCACAAAATGATTTAACTTCCTCACATCCGCAAGAGTTCAATCATCCCTCTACACAGGCACCGTGCCAGGATTAATGAATACTGAGCTATTTCTGCACAGCTCAGTGTTCTTTTTACAAAAGTGAACAAGCTAATATGTCTCTTCTGCAAAAAAAAAATGTACATATTTGCCAGCACACCATGGATCATCAAGTACTGTCTGAAAAAGTAAAGTTTGGGAGCAATGCAGAACCCCCTTGTTAGGCATGTCTGGTGAAGGGGTCCTGCGCGGCACCAAAACTTTGCACTTTGTCCACTTTGATGTGATCATTCTTCAATAAAACTTTCAGTCTGTACTTGATGATCTGTGATGTGCTGGCAAATGTCTCCAGTCTCCAGCTGGCTGCTGCTGAAGCACCCGCCACTTTTGAGCCCAATCCAGGAACGTGTGCAGTGGGAATATTGACACTATTCTACAATAAACAACCTGCCAGCTCACAGTTTTTTTTTTAAGAATTTAGTTCTGCTTCAATGCATTTTTAAGGCTAAAATAAAGACATATTTTCTGAAAATAAAACAATGTTTTATATTGGCCTAAAAGTAGCTAATTCATTATTATTTTTTGCCCTTAACACTAATGCCTTGTACACACGGTCGGATTTTCCGATGGAAAATGTCCAATCGGAGCGCGTTGTCGGAAATTCCGACCGTGTGTGGGCTCCATCGGACATTTTCCATCGGATTTTCCGACCCACAAAGTTTGAGAGTAGGATATAAAATTTTCCGACAACAAATCCCGTTGTCGGAAATTCCGATCGTGTGTACACAAATCCGACGGACAAAGTGCCACGCATGCTCAGAATAAATAAAGGGATGAAAGCTATTGGCCACTGCCCCGTTTATAGTCCCGACGTACGTGTTTTACGTCACCGCGTTTAGAACGATCGGATTTTCCGACAACTTTGTGTGACCGTGTGTATGCAAAACAAGTTTGAGCCAACATCCGTCGGAGAAAATCCTAGGATTTTGTTGTCGGAATGTCCGAACAAAGTCCGACCGTGTGTACGCCCTATAAGACCATTAACCACTTGCCCACTGGGCACTTACAGTCAGGTCCATAAATATTGGAACATCGACACAATTCTAATCTTTTTGGCTCTATACACCACCACAATGGATTTGAAATGAAACCAACAAGATGTGCTTTAACTGCAGACTTTCAGCTTTAATTTGAAGGTATTTACATCCAAATCAGGTGAACGGTGTAGGAATTATAACAGTTTGTATATGTGCCTCCCCCTTTTTAAGGGACCAAAAGTAATGGGACAGATTAACAATCATCCATGAAACTTTCACTTTTTAATGCTTGGTTGCAAATCCTTTGCAGTCAATTACAGCCTGAGGTCTGGAACGCATAGACATCACCAGAGGCTGGGTTTCATCCCTAGTGATGCTCTGCCAGGCCTCTACTGTAACTGTCTTCAGGTCCTGCTTGTTCTTGGAGCATTTTCCCTTCAGTTTTGTCTTCAGCAAGTGAAATGCATGCTCAATCGGATTCAGGTCAGGTGATTGACTTGGCCATTGCATAACATTCCACTTCTTTCCCTTAAAAAACTCTTTGGTTGCTTTCGAAATATGCTTCGGGTCATTGTCCATCTGCACTGTGAAGCGCCGTCCAATGAGTTCTGAAGCATTTTGCTGAATATGAGCAGATAATATTGCCCGAAACATTTCAGAATTCATCCTGCTGCTTTTGTCAGCAGTCACGTCATCAATAAATACAAGAGAACCAGTTCCATTGGCAACCATACATGCCCACGCCATGACACTACCACCACCATTCTTCACTGATGAGGTGGTATGCTTTGGATCATGAGCAGTTCCTTTCCTTTTCCATACTCTTCTCTTCCCATCACTCTGGTACAAATTTATCTTGGTCTCATCTGTCCATAGGATGTTGTTCCAGAACTGTGAAGGCTTTTTTAGATGTTGTTTGGCAAACTCTAATCTGGCCTTCCTGTTTTGAGGCTCACCAATGGTTTACATCTTGTGGTGAACCCTCTGTATTCACTCTGGTGAAGTCTTCTCTTGATTGTTGACTTTGACACACATACACCTACCTCCTGGAGAGTGTTCTTTTTTTTCAAATCAAAAAAGGTTTTATTGAACATTCACATATTTTCCAACAATAATCAATGCTCAGGTTGCAATTACAGATACATTGTTATTTTCTGTTTGGTTCATGTACATGTATACAGTATTTGTTTCAACTGATCTATCAACTTATTGCATTTCTCCAGACATCAATAGTTCACCCCTCCCTGGTTCCACCATCACAGCACGCACTGTTTGTATTATACAATCTGTCTTGCATCCCCTCATCCTGTTTAAAGAGACTGCAGGAGTCTGGACATCACAAGCTCTCTTGGGCTTAATCCTGGTGTGTCTAGCCATTTTGACCAAATACGTTCAAACCTGCTCGGGCACCCCCTGTGTTGGTATATGTATTTTTCCCTTATGAGGGTTTGTCCCATGTGTTCCACCCAGGAGCTGCTAGTGGGTGGCAGCGTAGATTTGCACCCCATTAGGATGAGTTTCCTGGCCTGAAATAGAGCTCTGGAGAATGCAACCCTGATCGACTCCTCAGGGATCTCCTCCTCCAGTACCCCCAGTATGCAGCACATAGGATCAATGGGAACCTTTGTCCGAAATACCCCATTGAGCGTGCCCATCACTTCATTCCAGTACAGATGGAGCTTCGAACATCGCTATAGGAGGTGAATAAGTTCCCCATCGTGCTGTCGACAATGGGAACATAAAGGATCTGCTGCCCTGCCCATTTTATGCAACTTTTTTGGGGTATAGTGCACTCTCAGTGCTATGAACAATTGGGAAACCTTTTGTGCAACATTAAGGGAACACGTGGATATGGACTGTAGGGCCTCCTCCCACTGCTCACCTGTGATTTGGCCAAGGTCCCCCTCCCAAGCAGACGCCGCATTGCATGGATAGGCCCGCAAGTGTCTTGCTAGTAACATCTGATAGCATTGGGATATAATTCCTTTAGTTACATTACTGGACTGCAGTACATGGAACACAGGAGTGGGTGACAATGTCCACTCACCGGCGTCCCCCTGCGCAGCGACAGCATGCCGCAATTGGAGGTATGATTAGAGCATGTTATCCGGCAAGTTAAATTAGGCCTGCAGTTCTACAAAGGAAAGCAGTTTACCGTTCCTAAATATATGTGAAAGCATATATTGCGATCGCAAAGAGCAGCGGGGACAGTGGGCAACATTGCCTTGTCCCCCTGCCCAGGGCGAAGGCTTGTGAAACTCTATCCGCCATTCTAATGTTGGCCTGAGGGGATGCATAAAGTAACTTAACCCATGCTATAAAGCATTCCCCGAAACCAAATTTTTCTAATACTGCCCATAGATATCTCCAGCTGACGCTGTCAAAGGCCTTATTGGCGTCGAGAGACAGCAGTGCTCTTTGACCCCTGTTATCCGCTTGCATTTGCATGTTTAGGAACAATCTCCTCAGATTTGTGGCCGTGGACTTTTGTGGCATGAAGCCAGCCTGATCCTGGTGTATAATGGAGGGGATGATCCCGTTGACCCGGAGCGCCAAGACCTTGGTAAGGATCTTTACATCCTGGAGAGTGTTTTTGATCTGGCCAACTGTTGTGAAGGGTATTTCTTCGCCAGGGAAAGAATTCTTCGGTCATCCACCACAGTTGTTTTCCGTGGTCTTCCGGGTCTTTTGGTGTTGCTCAGCTCACCGGTGCGTTCTTTCTTTTTAAGGATGTTCCAAACAGTTGATTTGGCCACACCTAATGTTTTTGCTATCTCTCTGATGGATTTGTTATGTTTTTTCAGCCTAATGATGGCTTGCTTCACTGATAGTGACAGCTCTTTGGATCTCATCTTGAGAGCTGACAGCAACAGATTCCAAATGCAAATAGCACACTTGAAATGAACTCTGGACCTTTTATCTGCTCCTTGTAAATGGGATAATGAGGGAATAACACACACCTGGCCATGGAACAGCTGAGCAGCCAATTGTCCCATTACTTTTGGTCCCTTAAAAAGTGGGAGGCACATATACAAACTGTTGTAATTCCTACCAATATATTCCTACCAATATTTATGGACCTGACTGTATACCCCCTTCCTAACCAGGCCAATTTTCAGCTTTCAGTGCTCTCACACTTTGAATGACAATTAGTCAGTCATGCAACACTGTAGCCATATGAAATTTGTGTCCCTTTTTTCACACAAGTAGAGCTTTCTTTTAGTGGTATTTGATCACCACTGGGTTTGTTTATTTTTTGCGCTATAAATAAAAAAAGACTGAAAATGTTGTCAAAAAATTCATTTTTATTTGTTATAAAATTTTGCAAATTAGTAATTTTTCTTCATGAAAGTTGATCACAATTTATACTGCTACATTTTGGTAAAGTAGTGTATATTATTTAGTCTTTGTGAAAGTTATAGAATCTACAAGCTATGGTGCCAATCATTAAAAAGTGATCACACCTGATGTCCTGATGGCCTATCTCATTTCTTGAGACACTAAGGTCCCTTTCACACGGCCTGTCTGATCAGGTTCGCCTGTCAGTTTTTCAGGCGGACCTAATCGGAGCCTCCATTCACTCATATGGGGCAGCAGATGTCAGCGGTGACTGATTCTGTCCGTGAAATCCAGACGCATGGAGACCCTTTTCCATTCGTCTGGTGGATCGAATGGGATCAGATGAAAACGGACAGCCGGTCCATTTTCATCCGCTCTTCCCATAGAGGAGAGCGGGGCTCTGACAGGTCTGTCTCTGCACAGTGAACAGGCATGGACCTGTCATCCGCCTGCTCAGCGGGGAGCAAAGCTGAGTCCGTCGGGCGGACCGACCGTGTGAAAGAGCCCTAACAAGCCAGGAAAGTACAAATAACCCCCGAATGACCCTTTTTTGGAAAGTAGACTTTCCAAGGTATTTAGTAAGAGACATTGTGAGATTTTTTAAATTTTATTTTTTTCCCACAATTCTTTGCAAAATTAAGATTTTTTTTTACAAAATTGTAATATTAACGGGTGTTTCTCTCATATGGCATACGCATACTTGCAACTACACCCTAAAACACATTCTGCTACTCCTCTTGAGTATGGCCATACCACATGTGTGGGACTTTTTCACAACCTGGCCACATAGAGAGGCCCAACATGCAGGGAGCACCATCAGGTGTTCTAGGGACATAAATTAGACATCTCATTTTTTGACTATCTATTACAATTATGAAGGCCCTGGAGCACCAGGACAATGGAAATGCCCACAAAATGACTCCATTTTGGAAAGCTAACACCCCAACATATATTCTATGAGGTATAATGAGCTTTTTGAACATGTCATTTTTTTCCACAAGTTTTTGGAAAATGTGGAAAGAAAATGAAAATGCATTTTTTATACATTTTTATGGCACTGACAAGCACAGTAGTGGCACCATGGGGCACTGATGAGCACTGTAGTGGCACCGTAGGGCACTGATGGGCACTGTAGTGGCACTAAACAGCACTGTAGTGGCACTGATGGCCCTGTAGGGCACTGATGGGCACTGTAGGGGCACTGATGGCACTGTAGTGGCACTGATGGACACTGTAGTGGCACCGTAGGAGCACTGATGGCACTGTAGGAGCACTGATGGCACATTAGTGCACTGTAGCAGCACTGATGTGGCACTGATGGCACTGTAGTGGCACTGTAAGAGCACTAATGGCACTGTGATGGCACTGTAGGAGCACTGATGGCACTGTAGGAGCACTGATTGCACTATGATGGCACTATATGAGCACTGATGGCACTGTGATTGCACTGTATGAGCACCGATGGCACTGTAGGAGCACTGATGGCACTGTGACGGCACTGTAGGAGCACTGACGGCACTGTATGAGCACTGACGGAACTGTATGAGCATTTGGGACCGTGCCAGCTCATGCTGCTGCAGTGTTTCCCTTTCCTCTCCTCACACCGATACAGCGTGTGAGGAGAGGAGAGAGAACCCCCGCAGCAAACCACAACGGCGGTTTGTTGACAAGTGATGCACCCATCATTGGATGGAGCGATCACGTGATAAAGGGTCGCTGTGCTTGGCCCTTAACCCTGATCTGTGATGCGCTGGGTCCCGAGAACCCAGCCATCATGGACACTTCTGGCTGCATGCCCCAGGTGTGGTCGGCAAGTGGTTAAAAAGTAGTTCTAAAGGTACAAGGTTTTTTTTATTTAATGCAATCTATGCATTAAGGTGAAAAACCTTCTGAGCCCGATCTTGATCCAGCGAATTCAATCAGAGAACATTCAGACAGCCTCTTCACCACTGTCTTTAAACACTAAGTTCACATTTTAGCCTGTTACACATTACACCCATATGTAGGTTATAACATGCCCTAGCTCCCGCCCCCCACACCCCTGATTCCCCCCCATGACAGCAGGTAGGGGTCCCCCCCCAGTCACTGTCACATTTAAAAATCTGCCCACACTGCCCCATCATTCATTCACAGGAATCTGTGAATGAAGAAACTACAAGTCCCGAAACTACAAGTCAACGGCATTTAGTTCCTAATGAACTGTGAGGGCATTTATGGTGCCACCGCAGTTCATTGACAATGTGGAAGCCATGCTAGAATAAGCATGTCCATAACTGACATTCATGGACAGATGTAAAAATCATAGATTTTACAAACTGTCCTTGAATTTCATGACAGTCAGAAACCCTGGTATGTGCTGTGTGGGGAGGTAGAGGGGAGGTTGTGAGCAGGGAGCTGGGCGCAACTGAATTCTGGAAGGCACCCCACCCCAACATTCCCCCTAGATACAGCCATGTGGCGTTTACTTGCCTGGAGGTATTGGGAGTCCATGCATTCAATGCTGCCAGTGCTATTACAAACGAAGCAGCCACAGCATCCCTCCAGACGTGCCTGTGCCTGGCTTCTTATTAAAGGCCGACGCGGCTGCTATGCATCCCCTCCGTCCCTCCACATGTTCATTTGTCTAGCTTGTCTGTGTCTACCTCCCTGGCTTCTATGCTTGCACAGTATCCCTCCAGACATGTCTGGGCTGCATGCTGAACTCTCTTGGGCCGCATATGGCCCACGGGCCACAGGTTGGACACCCCAACCTTAGTGTGAATGACCCCCTATACTGAAGTTCCACTTTTAGACAAAAAAAAACATAGTTTAAGGGTGTAGTATTATTCCAAATTCTCCTTTTTTATTTTGTAATATGTTAGGGTAAGTTTAGATGTGCAGCAGACGTTGCCACCAATCTGAAAAGCATTCCATAGTAGATTGCTTTTTAGAAGCGTTTGACAGGCGAGGAGGAGGCAACTTGGCGAGAGGATACATTGGATGCCTCCAGGTGTTACTTTGCTTTTGCTGGGTGTCCAATGTGTCCCTGTGCCATTAAGGAGGCGTGGGCTCCCTTCAGGCAAACCTACAGGTGCCTTTCACATATATGTGCAAATGTGTGCAACTAAACCCTCTGTTTTTAACATGAACTGTTATGCCCTGTACACACGATCGGACATTGATCAGACATTCCGACAACAAAATCCATGGATTTTTTTCCGACGGTTGTTGGCTCAAACTTGTCTTGCATACACAAGGTCACACAAAGTTGTCGGAAAATCCGATCGTTCTGAACGCGGTGACGTAAAACACGTACGTCGGGACTATAAACGGGGCAGTAGCCAATAGCTTTCGTCTCTTAATTTATTTTGAGCATGCGTGGCACTTGCGTCGGATTTGTGTACACACGATCGGAATTTAAACGATCTGATTTTGTTGTCAGAAAATTTTATATCCTGCTCTCAAACTTTGTGTGTCGGAAATTCCGACGAAAAAAGTCCGATGGAGCCCATACATGATTGGAATTTCCGACAACACAATCTGATCGCACTTTTTCCGTCGTAAAATCCGACCGTGTGTACAGGGCATTAGACAGAACTTTTTTTTTTTTTTTTTTTTTGCAAGCTAGTTGGTAAGTGTGCTGGGAAAGTTTCTGTTGTTTGTCATGTGTAAAGTCCTTCTATGTACACCTTACTGTAAAGGCTATTAATAGATCGGGGTGGTTGCCACTTACTGTATCTGCACAGCTTGTCGACTGAATTTGGCATGGGGTGCCTTTAAGGAGGAATGGGCTGCCTCCAGGCAAACCTACCCTTGCTTTATCCACTGCTATATAGGCCAGTTGCACACAGACATAATCATTTACTGATGTTTACACGCTGTCTTGTTAACAGAAAGATCCTAAATGAAATGTTGTAAACCTTGCGTAAACACACATATAGGTGCGTAAAGGTGCGTAAGACTCTTCTTTATGGCTAAGGTTGTAATATTCTCATTTATACTCACGTAAACATGCTTATAGAATATGCGTATGCTGTCATTTACCACTGTGTATACACCAACATGTGTGACTCTATAGTCACATGGCTGCTCAGATGTTATAGGGAGGAAATGATCAGCATAGAAACTCATTGCAAACTGAGCATGTGCAGAGTTGCCACTACAACCGCAAAATCCCTAGCTGAATTGGGGACGTGAACAGAAGGTGGAGATAGAAAGCAGCAGGATCAACCAGGTTTTTTTGCAGAATACAGGAAATGAATCTCATAGTGACTGAGTGAGTATGAACAGCATGTAATACACCCTTTATTGATAGTTTTTTATGATGTGGATATAGTGACACTTTAAGTGTTTTTTTTAATTACCACTACTACTCCTTTATACTAGCATTTCAAATTTACAAATGCAACTATTTAAACATTGGATGAAGGGCTTAGCACTGTAAACACTTTTTGATAGACAAATAGTGTGTTTTTTAACCACTTGCCGACCAGCCGCTGCAGTTGTACTGGGCAGAATGGCACGACGTTACCTTATGTCGCTTTGCCCTGTGGCCACTAGGGGCCCGCGCCCCCGGAGCCGATGCAAATGCCTGGCGGTCGCGATAACCGCCGGGCTCCCGCAATTGCTCGTGACATGCGACAACCGGGATCTCTGTGTGTAAACAAAGAGATCCCAGTTCTCTGAGGGGAGAAGAGACTGATCGTGTGTTCATACACAGTATGAACACCAATCTATCTCTTCCCCTAGCAAGTCCCATCCCCCCTTCAGTTAGAACACATAGCAGGGAACACCTTTAACCCCTTGATCGCCCCCTAGCGTTAACCCCTTCACTGCCAGTGACATTTTTACAGTAATTAATGCATTTTTATAGCACTGATCACTGTATAAATGCCAGTGGTCCCAAAAATGTGTCAAAATTGTCCGATGTGTCTGCCATGATGTCGCGGTCATGATAAAAATCGCAGATCGCCGCCATTACTAGTAAAAAAAAAAAATAATAATAAAAATGCTATAAATCTATCCCCTATTTTGTAGACGCTATAAATTTTGCGCAAACCAATCAATATTTGCTTACTGCGATTTTTATTACCAAAAATATGTAGAAGAATACATATCGGCCTAAACTAAGAAAAAAATTTGCTTTTTTTAAAAAAAATGGGGATATTTATTATAGCAAAAGTACAAAATATTGTGTTTTTTTTTTCAAAATTGGCTCTCTTTTTTTGTTTATAGCGCAAAAAATAAAAACCGCAGAGGTGATTAAATACCAACAAAAGAAAGCTCTATTTGTGGGAAAAAAAGGACGTCAATTTTGTTTGAGTACAGTGTTGCACAACCGCGCAATTGTCAGTTAAAGCGACGCAGTGCCGAATCACAAAAAATGGCCTGGTCATTCAGCAGCCAAATTTTCCGGGGCTGAAGCGGTTAAGTTGGAACAGTAAATACATCAGACCAAAATGAGGAACAAATAAGGAGGAAAGAGGGACTTTGTTCCAAAAAAAAAAGAGAAAGGGGCCCTGTGTAGATCAAAAACGCTGCCGTGTGTTTACCATGTGACCATGAAAAAAAAGCTTTGGAAGCTTTCGAGGAATTCTTGGTGTGTTGATGACATTTCTTCATTTTGTTCTAAAAAAGGTATATTTCCCTTAGCTATGCTAAAGCACATTGTACCAGGATTGTACAATTAGATTGCATAGTGTATGGCCAGCTTTAGGCCTCATTCACAGCATGTGCAGAGATGTCAGTTTTCTGCAGGTGTTTTGCAAGGGCACAAAAAACTATTGTATTGTATGCAGTTTTCTGCACAGGAAAAAACTGACATGACATCAACATATGTGTGAATAGGGCACATAACTGAAGCGCATTATAACTGATATCAACGTGCATAAAAACTCACTGAAACACGCATGAAAACGGATGTGAAACTGATGTATCTGCAAGTGGAATCCACGCGGTTTTCCCATCTGTACCCAACAGTTTTCATGCACGTATTGTGACACAGGTATTAATGTACACACAGGGCACTTTATTAGGTACACCTGTTCAATTGCTTGGTAACACAGATTGCTAATCAGCCAATCACATTTCAGCAACTTAATGCATTTAGGCATCTAGACGAGGTGAAGACAACTTGCTGAAGTTCAAACCAAGCATCCGAATGGGGAAGAAAGGGGATTTAAGTGGCTTTGAACATGGCATGGTTGTTGGTGCCAGACGGGCTGGTCTGAGTATTTCAAAAACTGCTGATCTACTGGGATTTTCATGCACAGCCATCTCTAGGGTTTACAGAGAATGGTCCAAAAAAGAGAAAATATCCAGTGAATGGCAGCTGTGTGGACAAAAATGATTGCTGTTGTCAGAGATCATAGAAAGGCAACAGTAACTCAAATAACCACTTGTTACAACCAAAGTATGCAGAATACCATCTCTAAACACACAACTCATCCAACCTTGAAGCAGATGGGCTACAGCAGCAGAAGACCACACCAGGTGCCACTACTGTCAGCTAAAAACAGGAAACTGAGGCTACAACTTGCATAGGCTCAACAAAATTGGACAATAGAAGATTGGAAAAACATTGCCTGGTCGGATGAGTCCCAATTTCAGCTGTGACATTCAGATGGTAGAGTAAGAATTTGGTGTAAACAACATGAAAGCATGGATCCATCCTGCCTTGTATCAATAGTTCAGGTTGGTGGTGGTGGTGTAATGGTGTGGGGGATATTTTCTTAGCACACTTTGAGCCCCTAAGAACCAATTGAGCATTGTTTAAATGCCACGGGCCTACCTACCTGAGTGTTGTTGCTGATCATGTCCATCCCTTTATAAATATAGTGTACCCATCTTCTGATGGTTACTTCCAGGAGGATAATGCCCACAAAGCTCAAATCATCTCAAACTGTTTTCTTGAACATGACAATGAGATCACTGTACTCCAATGGCCTCCACATTCACCAGATCTCAATCCAATAGAGCACCTTTGGGATGTGGTGGAACAGAAGATTCGCATCATGGATGTGCAGCCAACAAATCAAATCTGCAGCAACTACGTAATGCTATCATGTCAATATGGACCAAAATCTCTGAGGAATGTTTCCACCTTGTTGAATCTATGCTACAAACTAATGTGGTTGTAAAGCCACTTTGTTTACTTTATAGTTTCCCCTCTGTTCCATGATGTTACTGTATGTGCCCCAGTGTATGTTCCATATAAAAAATACGTAGCTGTATATCCTATTTCAGAGCGCCTCTCTGCGCTCACATGACCGCCCGCTCCTTTCCCGAACTGAGAACTACAGCAGGAGAAGCTGAGAATCCCTCGCTGACGTCAGCCAGGAGGAGGGGAGGAGAGAAGGAGAGTGGTGGGCGGTCACATGAGCACCGAGCACCGCTCATATTTTATATGTAGGACATACACTGGGGCACATGACATCATCGAACAGAGGGAAATCTATTAAGTACACAAAGTTATTTTAGAAGCAGGAGAGGATGGGTGGGCACTCACACGAGCTGACAGGCAGGGAGGGAGGGAGAGAGGAGGACAGAGGAGAGCTGTGGATAGTGGAAGCAATTATAAACTGACCACGGTATCAGGGTCTTAGCAGCCATGATAAACGTGGTCAGTTTACAGAGGGCAGGGCAGCACCAGCCAGGATCAGCCAGGTATATTAGATGATAGAAGGGGCCAAATTACACAGTACAAGCGCTGTGCTGTATAACATGCTTTAAAGGAACAGGGTAAAACTTTTTTTTAAGGATTAAAACCACTTTAAGGCAATTCTGAAGGCCAAAGGGGGTCCAACCCAGTACTAGCAAGGTGTACCTAATAAAGTGGCCGGTGAGTCTATATTCTCCCCCTCCCATTATTACTGCAATTTTGTCATACCTAATTATACCTGCTGTGCCTAATTACAGTGAGGGGAAAAAGTATTTGCTCCCCGGCAGATTTTGTATGTTTGCCCACTGACAAAGAAATGATCAGTCCATAATTTTATTGGTAGGTTTATTTTAATAGTGAGAGACAGAATAACAAAAAAATCCAGAAAAATTTCAAAAAGTTATAAATTGATTTGCACTTTAATAAGTGAAATAAGTATTTGACCCCTTTGCAAAACATGACTTAGTACTTGGTGGCAAAACCCTTGTTCGCAATCACAGAGGTCAGATGTTTCTTGTAGTTGGCCTCCAGGTTTGCATACATCTCACTAGGGATTTTGTCCCACTTCTCTTTGCAGATCCTCTCCAAGTCATTAAGGTTTTGAGGCTGATGTTGGTAACTCAAACTTTTAGTTCCCTCCACACATTTTCTATAGGATTAAGGTCTGGAGACTGGCTAGGCCAAACCAGGATCGTAATGTGCTTCTTCTTGAGCTTCTCCTTTGTTGCTTTGGCCGTGTGTTTTGGATCATCATCATGCTGAAATACCCATCCATGACCCATTTTCAGTGCCCTGAAGCAGGGAAGGAGGTTCTCACCCAAGATTTGACAGTACATTACCCCGACCATCGTCCATTTGATGCGGTAAAGTTGTCCTGTCCCCTTAGCAGAAAAACACCCCAAAGCATAATGTTTCCACCTCAATGTTTGATGGTGTTCTTGGGGTCATAGGAAGCATTCCTCCTCCTCCAAGCACGGCGAGTTGAGTTGAAGCCAAAGAGCTTGATTTTGGTCTCATCTGACCACAACACTTTCATCCAGTTCTCCTCTAAATCATTCAGATGTTCATTACCAAACTTCAGACAGGCCTGTACGTGTGCTTTCTTAAGCAGGGGGACCTTGCAGGCCCTGCAGAAATTCAGTCCTTCACAGTGTAGTGTGTAACCAATTGTTTTCTTGGTGACTATAGTCCCAGCTGCCTTGAGATCATTGACAAGATTCTCCCGTGTAGTTCTGGGCTGATTCCTCACCATTCTCATGATCATTGCAACTCCATGAGGTGAGATTTTGCATGGAGCCCCAGACCGAGGGAGATTGACAGTTATTTTGTGTTTCTTCCATTTGCGAATAATCGCACCAACTGTTGTCACCCTCTCACCACGCTTGGTGATGGTCTTGTAGCCAATTCCAGCCTTGTGTAGGTCTACAATCTTGTCCTTGACATCCTTGGATGTCAGGGAAAGGGTGGAGAGATTGGAATCCGATTTATTGCTTCTGTGGACAGGTGCCTTTTATACATTTAACAAGCTGAGATTAGGACTAGGAGCACTTTCTTTAAGAGAGTGCTCCTAATCTCAGTTTGTAACTGTATAGAAGGCACCTGGGAGCCAGAAATCTTGTTGATTGATAGGGGATCAAATACTTATTTCACTCATTAAAGGGGAGGTCCACCCTAAAAAAAAAAAAAAAAAAATTGCATAAAAAAATTCCTAAAAAAATGGAGAAAATTTTTTTTTTAACTTGCCTGAAATGGCTGTTGCTAGGCAGTCTTCCTACTCCGCGGTGATGTTCAGTCTTCTCCTCCCCGTTGTCTTCTGGGGAATAGGGCGCGGTGTGTTATGGGAACTGTGTGTGTCCCACAACACATCGTGTCCCATTCACAAAGCGCTGCGCGACTCGCGCATGCGCAGTAGGAAACGGGCAGTGAAGCCGCAAGCCTCCACTGCCTGTTTCCTTTAGTTCGAATGGCGGTACCGAGAGCCCAGGGACGGGTCGGTCTCGGGCGGCTGACATCGCGGGCACCCAAGACAGGTAAGTGTGCTTATTAAAAGTCAGCAGCTACAGTGTTTGTAGCTGCTGACTTTTAATTTTTTTTTTTCCTGGCCGGAACCCCCCTTTAAAATGCAAATCAATTTATAACTTTTTTGAAATGCGTTTTTCTGTATATTTTTGTTGTTTTTCTGTCTCTCACTGTTAAAATAAACCTACCATTAAAATATAGACTGATCATTTCTTTGTAAGTGGGCAAACGTACAAAATCAGCAGGGGATCAAATACTTTTTTTCCCCTCACTGTATTCTCCTCTGGGTGCCCAAAGCTGACACCCCTCTGCCGCACGAACAAAAAAAATAATCCCAGGCATTGCAGCTATTAGGTTTGCGGAAGAGTCATATTGTATATGCAATAAGATCACATTCTCATCAAGGCAGGGAATAGTCTATACCCTCCACAGTGGACAAGGTGAAGTGCAGCAATCAGTCATCCACAATGAATGAGCCTTGATGTGGGGTTAGCAATGCACCAGCTGCTATCTGTATAAAGATATTAAAGGGCAGTATGAAATGTGAGTGGCAGTTGTTTGCAGAGAAGCATGCAGCCCAGACAGCTGTTTCCCCCCTCTCAGTCACACCCTGACATCCTGCCCTCCCTGCACACTTTGTTGCTCAGCCCCTCTCTCCAGACACACAGCTACCAACCATCCCCCTTCACTATGCACAGCACAGCCTGTGATTGGCCAGCCCGAGCAAGCTGAAATATAAACAAACAGAGAAGACAGGCGGCTCCAGACACGCAGACTAGTCCGAATGTAGAACCCCCCAGTTCGGTTCGTACAGCCCCAGGAGCTGGCGGCCGGTGACAGTGAGCAGAGCGCAGGCATTCATTCACACAGCGGGAGGAGCAGGCAGTGCTAGTTCAGCACCAGCGGCGGAGCGGACAGCTCCCTCCCAGCACATACATAGAGGACTACGTGCGCTGCGCCTGGTGCTGGAGGAGAGCTGTGACCACCTACCTGCTACACAGCTCTGAATAGCTGACAATGCTGGCATGCTAGGCTAGTTCTATTACACACAGCATAGCTGGCACCTGTGTACCCAGTGGGCACGTTGCACAGAGTGGTGACAGGTGATGGGTGGTCGGCTGAGCAGACAGAGCAGTCTGGAAGATGATCAGGAGGAGGTGGTAGACCCAGGGCCCCTGAGAGCGGAGCCCAGCACCTCTCGAAGTACTGATTTTGCTCTCACGTCGCTGATCCTGAACTCGGAGAGGATCCCTGGGGTGTTACGGAAGAATAAACCGCCTCCGTACGGAAGGAGGGCGGCATGGATACGGGACATTCAGGCGGGGCTCCGGGACCACAAGCAGGAGCGGGCGATGCATATCCTCAAAATGCTTCGCAAGGTAAGGCCACCCCGAAAAACTCTGTCCTCTACCATATCATAGGTGTGCACAGCCTATCGCGTTGGGGTGTGCACCCCAAAGCTCAAATACATATGCGTGTGTGTATGTGTATATATACTGATGGCGTCAGTGGACCGTGTTAGTAGGGCAGTGGATGGTGTCAGTAGTTTTTATTATTTTATTTTTTATCATTTTTTAAAACTAGTTTATTTTTTTTACTAGTTTTTTTAGGAGCCCTGTTAGGGGGCTTTGGTGAAATATCAGGGGTCTAAACCGGGGTGATTAGGGTGTGGCCCTGTGCGCATGCCTATCTACCATATACAAGCCACTCTCGGTCCTAGGGTCACTATACATCAGGGGTCTCCAAACTGCGGCCTTTTGCTTGCCTTTATCTGGCCCTTGGGGTACTTTTCCTTCCACTGATACAAAACACTATTCCTCCCAATGGGGCACTATTTCTCTCATTGATGCCAATGAGGGGGCACTATTAATTCCACTGGCACCAATGATGGGGCACTGTTTACCCCACTGACACCAACAATGGGACACGGTTTCTCCCATTGACGCCAATGATGGGGCACTGTTCCTCAAACTGACAAGACTTGGGGGGGGGGGGGGTTAAGATTACAGCTCATACATACAAATATGACAGTTAAATCCTGCAAGGCTATTTAAAACACGTGAACATATCTTTCATTCTATGAATAGTGTAGAACCCATTGATAATGGGGTATTTGACGCAGTAGTGGGCTTAAGCACTGTATGGCCATATAGTGTGACCAAATCCCCATATTTTTGCTGAATATGTTCAGGTGTTTTAAATAGCCTTGCAGGATGTGAATGTTATTTTTGCATGTGTGCGCTGTAATCTTAATTCTGTTCCTCAAACTGACACCGACAATGGGGCACTAATATTCCCACTGACAACAATTATAGGGCACTATTCCTCCCACTGACACCAACAATGGGGCACTATTCCTCCCACTGACACCAACAATGGGGCACTATTCCTCCCACTGACACCAATGATAGGGCACAATTCTTCCCACTGACACCAGCAATAGGGCCCTATTCCTCCCCCTTTTTTTTTAATCATATCATTTTTATTGAAAAAAGTTTTTACAATTTACCACAAGACTAAAACATAGAAAATAATTCATCTAGAGAAAAAAGAAAAAAAATATATTCTTCCTCTTAATACCAAAGATGGATTTTTTTACTCCCACTGACACCAGGATAGTTTCTACTCCCAATGGCCACAGTCTGGCCCTCTAAAGTCTGGAGGACATTAAACTGGTCCTCTGTTTAGAAAGTTTGGAGACCCCTGCCATACATGTTACAATCCTACCTTAACAGTTTTCGTGCAATCAACTTTAGATTTATAGAAACTACCTACTATGAGGAACTGATTTATCCCACCAGTCTGTATTTATTCAGGCAGGCCTTTGCACTGCATAATTGATGGTAGGTCTAAAGGAGATTGTACAGTCAAATTGTAACGTGGGTGGTGACCTTTAGATTTACCAAAACTAATGAGAGGACAAACCTAAACAATCAATTCAGTTTGTATCAAATCAGGCAGACCTTTATACTTCATAGTTGTATGATCAGCCCTACACCTCCTGACACCAGCAAAATGAAAGTGGAATTAAACCCAAAAGCAAAAATGTAATATATTGCAGCTTACCAATCATTAGATGTGGTGGCTGCATTTGTGATTATCGCTATCGGCTATAGCAGCCACTGGCGATAATCGCAAGACAATCCGGCAGGCTGGTTGCACCCAAGCTGATCGACCGATCAACTTGGTACATTCAGCCTGGCCATTAACGGTTCGAATCTTGGCTGGTTCACCAGGAGATTCGAACCGTGTATGGCCGGCCTCCGATTAGCAGATTTAGACTAAAGCCAAACTCCAGCTCACACTTTTTAAACAGTTACAGCAACAGATTTGTTCCTTTTGTACATAGATAAATAAAACCTGTCCATTGTAAGCACCCCAGTGTTAAATGGTTAGTCTCAGCCCTCTAACTGCTACATCTGCAGGACAGCTTGCACTGTTGAAAAACAACAGACTAACTGTCAGGATCACCAGGTGAAAATAAAGAAAACGAATACCTCCATCATATCTAAGAATTGGTAAGCTGCAATATAATAAATGTCTGCTTTTGGGTTTAATACTGCTTTAAAGTCTCTAGACTCCTCCATTGGCAACTAAAGTATGTGATTTATTTATCACCCACTTTATATAAGATTTCTTTTTTTTTTGAGGGGGGTGGGGGGTAAACCAATGTGAAGTACTGGCTTCTGATTGTATTGCCTATTCCAATTGCAGATGAAGCAGTCAAGAGACTTTCCATTCAGCACGCTGCTTTCTCCTTGAATCATGACATCCATGGTGCTGGAGGGTTTTGTAGGGCAAGACAGCCTCGGTCATTCTGGAGTTCTGGGTTCTGACTTCATTGCCTATTTAGGTGTGGTGGAAGAGCCCAATTATTTTTCTTTTAATGCACTGGATCATTGTGGAAAATGGTACCCCCATTCTTTTGCTGTGGGCCCTGCCCTTATAAACGTACCTGCTAATAAGTAGAAACATCAATCTTCACTTTAAATTTAAGCTGTCCATACACTATTTGAAATTTGGCTGGTTTGGCAGGGATCGGATGAATTTTGATCAAACGTGCGGCCGTCCTCACTTGACAGAGGTCATGACTGGGTTATTGTCAATGTTCCGGCTACCATAACACACCATTTATACCCAATATACCACCAATGGAATTCACACCTGACCACCTTCATTTGGATTTAAATGGCCATAGCAGCCTATTTACTAAAATAATAATCTATAACAAAATATATATTTTGTATTACATTTTATGTAAACCTTAATAATAACAAAATAACGTAACTGACTGACCTTATCATGTTATTGAAGGCATATGTAAACTAATAACCAGCTGTATCTGCCACCAGCTTGCATAGTAAGACCCCCTGCCGCAATTACACCGCCTTGGGGACAACTTCTTTCTAATGCCCCATACACACGATCGCACATTCCGACAACAGAATCCATTAATTTTTTCCGACGGATGTTGGCTCAAACTTGTCTTGCATACACGCGGTCACACAAATCTTGTCGGAAATTCCGAACGTCAAGAACGCGGTGACGTACAACACGTACGACGAGCCGAGAAAAGTGAAGTTCAATAGCCAGTGCGGCTCTTCTGCTTGATTCCGAGCATGCGTGGAACGTTGTGTGTCGGAATTGTGTACACACAATCGGAATTTACGACAACGGATTTTGTTGTCGGAAAATTTGAGATCCAGATCTCAAATTTTGTGTGACGGAAATTCCGATGGAAAATGTCCGTTGGAGCCTACACACATTCAGAATTTCTGACAACAAGCTCCCATCGAACATTTTCCATCGGAAAATCTGACCGTGTGTACGGGGCATTAGTTACAGCCGCAATAACTAGTATCACATTACTGCAACACTTATAGGGAAGGTACACCCATACCCGAGATGGGCCCAACCCATTGTTCCCAACAAATTTTGGCCGCCCCCCACCTTCAAAAACCTTGAGACCTCTTCCCGCTGCTATGACATACCAACCCTTCATTACAGGAACCATCTTCCCATAACATTCACTTTAATAAAAAAAACTCTAAAACTCCAAATAAATGCACCCCCAAAAAACAGCACTATCCACAAGACCACATATGTAATAGATCTCCAACCTAAGGCATACCAATATTGTTTCAAAATGGCAAAAAATAACCAATGCAGTGCTTCCCACAAAATAAAGATTCCTAATAATATGCATCAAAAAAATGTCATATGTATGGTAAATACACATGTATGTTTAATCCTCGCCTCCAGGATTTCTCCAGAGCTTCTCCCATCCTTTGGAACTCCCTACCCCAATCTGGCCGACTGTCCCCTAATCTATCCATCTTTAGATAATCCCCAAAAACCTTTCTCTTTAAAGAAGCTTATCCTGCTTCTAACTAACACTGTTTTACTTCCTCCATCAGCTCATCCCCCACAGCTATTACCTTTTGTATCAATTGACCCTTCCTTTTTAGATTGTAAGCTCTAATGAGCAGGGCCCTCTGATTCCTCTTGTACCAAATTGTAATGTAACTGTAATGTCTGCCTTTATTTTGTTAAGCACTGCGCAAACTGTTGGTGCTATATAAAACCTGTATAATAATAATATTAAAATAATAATACACCATACAGCAGTATGTCATTGGCCAGTGTGGTTACATGTGCCAACCGCTGATTGGAGATTAATTTCAATGAATGTCCAGATGAATTGAGTATCAGTTAAGGAAAAAAGACCTTATGTAACTTGGAGACTGTTTTTGTTTTGTTTTTGTTTTGTTTTTTTGGGGGGGGGTATTAATCTGCAGTAGACTCCTGATATAACTAGCAGGTCCTAATTTGGTTTAGTTCCTAAATTTTTCTCTTCGGTGCTCTATCTTTACTATATGACCTTGGTCCTGAATGTGATGACCTCCCCTTTTACTGTCTTTGTAGGACCTAGGCCTGGAGGGTACATTCCTCAATGACATCCTATATAGACATGTCACCTTCCTCAACCTGGTGGACCCCATCTCCCATGAACTGCTGCTTAGCCTGGCCAGGGAACTGCAATGCCCCAGGAAGGTAAGAGTTAGTGCGTTTTAGTATGTCTGCACACAATAGACATCAGCTATGTGTCTGTTGTAAATCATGCATATCATAAACCCAACGACAACCTGTTCAAACGGGGGACTTGTCTGATTGCTGCATAATTAGGTTTTGAATATTTATATTCTAAAAAAAAATAAATATATGCAATCCAAGACTGTTAGTTCCTTTAGTGGTGAGAGATTAAAAAAAAAGCAATAGGTTTATATTTATATTTCATTTAGTCCATCCAGTGTGTTTCTCATCTTTTCCTGTGCTTGGAGGGAAAACCTTCCAGAAACACCAAGACTGGTACAGAATATCAATGATAAGAACATAGAAGAGTTATCGAGGGTGGAGACTGATAGGGGAGTGACTGAGAAAACGAGCATCGATAGGAGGGGTGGTGGGGAATCAAACACTGATGGGGACACAGTAAGAAGAAAGGAAAGACAAATGCTGTGAACAACACACCGACATGTTGAATACAGTAACTGAATACATTGCTGCTTATTAGAATACAATGACCAAAGTATTAAAGAATGCAGGAATGCAATGGGTAGGGAAAGGATGCAGTCTGCCGTAAAATCGTGTCTTTGCAGACAACAAGCTGGCAAAGTAAAATAGCTGCCTTTGTTCTTCCTAATTAACCCTCTGTGCTGGCCTTCAAGAACTCTAAAACCTAGGGAAATATATAGATATGTCTATCTATCTATCTATCTATCTATCTATCTATCTATCTATCTATCTATCTATCTATCTATCTATCTATCTATCTATCTATCTATCTATCTATCTATCTATCTATCTATCTATCTATCTATCTATCTATCTATCTATATGTGTCCCTCATTCACTATCCACAATCCCTAGCTTATGGTACAGTTTAATAAATAGATCCGGGAAACAATTTTCTCAACCAAAACTCACTTTTAAATTAAAAATGTATTGAAATTAGAGTTGCTAAATATTAAAGGGAAATTCTATGCAAAGCCTATATTGATTGCATCAGTTATTGCAAGTAACTTTGAATATATTGCTATGTGTTTATTACTGGGGCCAAGTATTCTTCCAGATTTGGGAAGTGCTCTGAAGTCTTTTCTCTTGTCAATGCAAATGTCTCTTATCAAACATCCAAAGTGATGTCCATGCTTCTCCTCTGCTTGAATGTGAGGGGCAATTTGACAGGCTAAAGCCACATTGCATAATACAGGGGACGTATTGTGGCATTTTTTTAAGTATGTGTATAAAGTATTAAGTAGTTAGAAATGTAAAAAATGTGAGTGGGCAGATGTTTTATCACCCTAAACCTCAGAAAACGTACCTGCCCCATCACAGGGCAGATCATAGTTATAAGTCTGACAGTTCCTCCCTTTTTCAAACAAGTTTCCCCTATAATCTGTATAAAAAGCACTTCTCTGAAGTGAAAGCCTATCATGATACTGAGATACATGAGATAGTCATCATCTGATAAAAATCAGACTGTTTATAGGTCACTCATGAGTAACGTAGACTACAGGGGTTTTGCTCATATAATAAGGGAAATAGTACAGTTTATATTGGTTCAAATCATGCATGCTTGTACAATATGCACTTTATACAGCAGTGTCTAGTAGAAAAAAGTACATCCATGACCTGTGGATACATTAGCTTCTAATATTCAGCAGTAGATGCCTTCAGCATAACTGTATGAACGCTTGGAAAAAAGCAAAAGAAATAGACATAGTTACATAGTTAGTCACGTTGAAAAAAGACACAAGTCCATCTAGTTCGACCAAAAAAGAAAAAACACAATCCCATATACACAATCCCTCACCCATAATTGATCCAGAGGAAAGCGAAAAACCCCAGCCAAGCATGCTCCAATTTGCTACAGCGGGGAAAAAATTGCTTCCTGAACCCTCGAGAGGTAATCAGATTTTCCCTGGATCAACTTTACCTATAAATGTTATAGGTAGTTATGTTATGTACATTTAGGAAAGAATCCAGGCCTTTCTTAAAGCAATCTACTGAGCTGGCCAGAACCACCTCTGGAGGGAGTCTATTCCACATTTTCACAGTTCCTAATGTGAAGAAACCTTTCCGTATTTGGAGATTAAATCTTTTTTCCTCTAGATGTAAAGAGTGCCCCCTTGTCCTCTGTGATGACCTTAAAGTGAATAACTCAACATCAAGTTCACTATATGGATCACTTATGTGTTTGTACATGTTTATCACAATCCCCCTTTAGTTTCCTCTTCCCAAGAGGGAATAGATTCAGTTCCTATAATCTTTCCTCATAGCTGAGCTCCTCCATGCTTCTTATCAGTTTGGTTGCCCTTCTCTGCACTTTCTCCAGTGAAACCGATATCCTTTTTGAGAACTGGTGCCCAAAACTGAACTGCATGTTCCAGATGAGGTCTTACTAATGATTTATACAGGGGCAAAGTGATATCTCTCTCTGGAGTCCATACCTCTCTTAATACAAGAAAGGACTTTGCTCGCTTTGGAAACCACAGCTTGACATTGCATGCTATTATACCTGATTGGGCTTAAGCAAGAATCTGAACATGTATTTATAGCCAAACTTTTTTCCAGGTGGTAACACATGGAATATAGCCAAGATGTCAAACAAGTCTTACTACTAAATTTGAAGAAGTCACACTTGCAACAAGGTTCCCACCAGCATGTCAGAAACAGAGACTTGGGCCAGCTACAGTAGATGTGGAACTCACATGCTGCTATTAGCATCAACATGCTGCAAATACAACAGTCAGTCTCAGCCTTTCAAATGTGCTCAGAGAACCAAGAGAACTTTCTTAGGAGATCCAATATCGGTAGTGGAGCTCACTGAGAGATCTGAGAGCAGAGGCATGCCTTAGGAGTTTGAGGGTGTCTCTGGTTATGCTGCCTTTTCAAAGTCTTTTGTGAATGAATGAACCCACCACATCTCATCCAAGTCCCCTCCACCTGTCATGCCTCTGTGCGCCTTTATAAGGAAGATTCTAAACTATCATAACCAAGATGCAGTCCTTTAACCCCCAAAAACAGATAGGTGTGTATAGTATGAAATTGAAGTGCAAAGGCAGCATACACAATTTATCTCCATATAGCTTAATCTCAAGGATTTCAGCATACCTTCAAATAATGGTCTACCCTGTTAAAATCTGAATTAACCCCATGTACACTGCTATACACATCATAGCAGTGTGCATAGGATTCATTTAGAGTCTTACGCGTTAACACGTGTGCACACCCCTGTAGCATCTCATGTAATCTTTATACAGTATATGTGAGCATTTTGGATTTGAGCACAGGCATATCTCCATTTCTATGGTCTACTCTGCTAAGCTTTGAGCAAAGAAAATGGTCAAAGTGCACTTTTTTACTTACAACGGGGGGGGGGTTTACACAGATGGATTGAAATTCGCACTGGACCTGCACTTTCACAGGCGCCATAAATTAGACTGCTTTGTGAACTAGTGTTGTACAGTAGCTGTAACCCTCTACATAAAAACCTTGTGCCTCTCTTTCTCGTGTATATCTGACTAGATCAATACCCCTCTAGCAAACTGTTCTACTTCAGTTAGGAGTTTATTGCTTGCCTCTATGCTATCCTCTCTCTAGCATCAACTGTAGCGTTCCTCATGTGCTTACAAATCCCAAATGGAACCCCACCCCCCCTCCCATTTTTTAGTGCACCTGCCAATTCAAATATACATAGGGTGTAGTGATGCATAACAGAGATACATTTTTCTGCCGAATTCAAAATGAATCCGCATTGTATATCAAATCACCCCAAAGTCTTTCCTGCCTCCCTGCTTTTAAGCTGCCTTTAGACATTCCCTTTATTAAGAATGAAGCTTCTACCCTTCATGACACAACATGAAGTTGTTTATTTTATTTTTTTTGAGCCTATTGCTCCAATTGTTGGCAAGACTTCAAAGGTTTGCTGCCTGTAAGGTTACCCTGCTGTTGCTTCCATTCAGTTTACCTTACTGTTTCTTTCTGGGTCCACTAAGCTGTACCTACTCTACCAGCACAGAGTACCCTCCCCCTTTCTTTTCATTATTACTACTTGTTTAAATATACTTTGTACTGTAGGTCATTCATTGTCACAGTTTTTCTCTCACCTCTCACCAATACTTGTTTGCCCTGGGTCCTTAGCCATGCATACTAATGTTGTCTTCTATTTGTCACAGATTAAACAGCTCGATGTCTTGAATTGGAATGCACATGGCCTAAATAATATGTTTAAATACTATACTGTACTGTATAGTCCTGACTTACATAAGTAACAACACCCAGACATTGTGATCCTTCAGGAGACACTTTTTTCTGGCATTACTTTATAGAACTCTATAGAAGTGTCAGTCCTGATTAAGCACATTACTCCCAGTACTCTACAGGAGTTTCAATCCTGATTAGGCACAATGTCAATTTGGCACTCTTAGATTTGAAACTAGATCATATATATGTATATAAGCGTTCTGGCATGGCACAAGCAATGCTAAACCAGTGACCATTCTATAGCCCTCCTCTTTACTCAGCAGACATGCCCCATGATGCAGTCAACTTAATGTCCACCCTTGCACATGCCTACACTGTTTGGATTAAAGACTTAAAAAATGTGATTAATTCCTATCTAGTCACAATAATTTCTAGAGCCTAAATTAATTTCAAACTTCACGCACTATCCCCTTCATGCAAGAGATCGGCCTGGTTGATGAGTGGCACCATTATTCTTGTTCATTTATTTTCCTATTTGTTCTCATGTATAGATTTAGCCTTTTCTTCTAGCAGCCTTCTCCCACTGGTTGTGTCAGCGACCCACCTACCTGTCAAGCCATTGCCCATTGGCTGTTATCCTTGATTAAGGTCAAGCCCCCCCCCCTTCCTTCCCCAATATGAGTTTTGGAAATTCATCCCTGTTTAGTTCTACCTGTTCCCATCAGATATGGATCTAAACCTTCAACGGTCTCACTTAATGCGCAATCACGTAGCCTGGATTTCTCTTAAAAAGAATTGGATAACAAAATGAAACAAGCTCAAGCCAAGTATGTTGATAACCCCTCCAATTCCACCAGTCCCTTCTTAGGCTCTGTTGACACCTGTACGATGCACCTTTCTAAAGTGTGTGTAAAGTCATGCAACAAAATGCATGATAGCAAGCACTATATGTTTTGGTGGGGTACAATTTTAAAAAATGGGTCATGGACTTCTTTGGTGTGATTTAGATGCCGTAGGCAGCCCATTTAATTGAACGGACTGCTATGTATGGTAATTTATGTAAAAATGTGCAGCAAAGCATGTGCACTGGCACATTGCACAGATCTGAACCCAGCTTTAATACACTGCAAATAAACCAAGAAGTAGACTATTCTGAAAGAGCATTTTTTTTTCCCTACAAGGTAAAACATCTTTGAACAAAAACACTGGGGAGAATCCTTTATCTCTAAAATATCTAAACCCCCTATACACTAGTCCATCTATATGAAAGGATAATGGTACCTTGGTTACCACTTCTCTAGCAGTAAATTAGACCAAGACTATTACACTTGCCTACATACAAGATCCACTTCTATCTATACAACTTTACGCCAAAATCTATTTAGCAGACTTGGCCATGCCAAAAGTGAGTTAGAAACAAAGAGTTGATATCCCATTGTAAGTTGATGTAGTTGTCTACAGTGATTTTCTTCCCTAATTAAAATGGCCCAGGTCTAGACAGAATCCCAATCAAGTGTTAAAAATGCACTGATATTATGACACCTGACTTACTGCAGGTATTCCTTAGTGCATTATAAAACAGGAAGGCTTCCCCATCCTGTGCAAGAGTTCTATTATTTTGACCCACAAGCCCGGCAAAGATGATCAAAAAATATGACTTCCACAGACCAACTTCCCTCCTGACCGCTGATGCCAAAATGACTTGTATGTGTACAATCATAACTTCTAGCATACATTTAGACCAAATGGTTATTACCATTGATGTACTTTATCAATCTCTGCAGAAAATTATGATTAGATGACAACAGTGGTCAAGACATAATTGTCTTTTTTTTACACATCCAAGGCCTTTGATGCCATGGCATGGTCCTTTCTAAGGGCTATCCTTGGTGGGCTGGCTATGATTAGGTTACAAATTGGATAAGCTTGCTTTACTACAACCTTAGAGCCATATGTTGCACAAATGAAACTAAGCAGGAATGCCTGGTATCTCCATTGTTGTGCACCATCGCCACAGTACCACTAGCAATTAGAATACAACAACATCCCCAGATAGTGGGCCTCAATGTTGCATACCTCAAAGAAAAAGTAGGTGACTTTTTTACAGATGGCTATTGATATTATTGCTGAATTGTGTAATTACAATTATCTATAAACTGGACCAAATTGACCATCTTCTCCATTTACCCACAACATGTCCCTGTGAATACCTCCTATCTGTTCTTAACAGTTTAACGTTTTAGGTTTCTAGCTACAAAAAAATAATAGCCACCATAAACCTTTTTTTCCTACCAACATTGACTCACTTTTTAAATTGATGAAAAACAAATGTTTGTCCCGGACAAAACTGTCCCTTTTAGTAACTGGTTCAATCAACTTATTTAAATTCGGATGTCCAAAATTCTATATGTGTTTCTATGAACCCTTGTTTACAGTATTTCAAAATGTCACTATCTGACTTTAGCCTTTATATGGAATTATAAAAGTGCAGGATTTTTACATAGAACACTTACATTCTCTACTTAATGGGGAGGCTTAGCACTTCCATGCCTGCATAAATAATATAGCCCAACTCTTCCTGATGTTCAAGTGGTTTGTTGAAGTTGATACCCATTAGGCACAAGTACTTGGATTTAACCTATATGCATGGCCCAAAATAACTGCTCTATAAGCTTTTAAAGGCCAAAGCTGCATTCAGTCTGTTGCTGTATTTTATCAGGCTACAACATTTCTATAAAACAGACTGGGATTGCCAAAGTAGGTTGGGGGAAACCACAGTTCTCCTTGAGTCATCTAAACTTACTGATGTAACTGGATGACAAATTGCTGGACTGTGGTTTCTTGGTCAATTCCTAGGAAATGTGACTCTAAAATCATCACTTACCATAGTTAACTTTTAAACTTTGTAATGGATGGACTTAGGAAACAGCTAATGAGTAAGCTCTATAATTGGTTGATTATTTCCAAGGCAAATTTAAATGTAATATATTAACCCCACCACTGTGCAACCAATATAACAAAATAAATAAATATATAAATGACCCTAGTATCAGCTGCTCACCTCCAATAAATGTGCCTTAATTTGTATCAAATAATATATTCAGTATATATATATATATATATATATATATATATATATATATATATATATATATATATAATTATATATATACAGTATCTCACAAAAGTGAGTACACATCACATTTTTGCAAATATTCTATTATATCTTTTCATGTGACAACACTTAAAAAATAACACTTTGCTACAATGTAAAGTAGTGAGTGTACAGCTTGTAAAACAGTGTAATTTTGCTGTTCCCTCAAAATAACTCAACACACAGTTATTAATGCCTAAACCGCTGGCAACAAAAGTAAGAACACCCCTAAGTGAAAATGTCCAAATCTGGCCAAATTAGGCATTTTCCCTCCTCTGTGTCATGTGACTTGTTAGTGTTACATGGAAAGCAGGTGTGTTAAATTTGGTGTTATCGCTCCCACTCTCTCATACTGGTCACTGGAAGTTCAACATGGCCCCTCATGGCAAAAAACTCTCTGAGGATCTGAAAAAAAAGAATGGCCTAGGCTATAAGAAGATTGCCAAGACCCTGACACTGAGCTGCAGCACCGTGGCCAAGACCATACAGTAGCTTAACAGGACAGGTTCTACTCAGAACAGGCCTCACCATGGTTGACCAAGGAAGCTAAATGTATGTGCTTAGCATCATATCCAGAGGTTTTCTTTGGGAAATAGATGTATGAGTGCTTCCAGCATTGCTGCAGAAGTTGAAAGGGTGGGGAGTCAGCCTGTTAGTGCTCAGACCATATGCCGCACACTGCATTAAATTGGTCTGCATGGCTGTTGTCCCAGAAGGAAACTCTTCTAAAGATGATGCACAAGAAAGCCCGCAAACCATTTGCTGAAGACAAGCAGACTAAGGACATGGATTACTGGAACCATGTCCTGTGGTCTGATGAGACCAAGATAAACTTATTTGGTTCAGATGGTGTCAAGTGTGTGTGGCGGCAACCAGGTGAGGAGTACAAAGACAAGTGTGTCTTGCCTACAGTCAAGCAGTCAAGCATGGTGGTTGGAGTGTCATGGTCTGGGGCTGCATGAGTGTTGCCGGCACTGGGGAGCTACAGTTCATTGAGGGAACCATAAATGCCAACATGTACTGTGACATACTGAAGTAGAGCATGATTCCCTGCCTTTGGACATTGGGCCGCAGGCAGGGCGGTATTCAGACATATATACAATACATATACAATAATGACCCCAAAACACACCTCCAAGACAACCACTGCCTTGCTAAAGAAGCTGAGGGTAAAGGTGATGGACTAGCCAAGCATGTCTCCAGACCGAAGCCCTATTGAGCATCCTCAAATTTAAGGTGGAGGAGCGCAAGGTCTCTAACATCCACCAGCTCTGTGATGTCGTCATGGAGGAGTGGTAGAGGACTCCAATGGAAACCTGTGAAGCTCTGGTGAACTCCATGCCCAAGAGAGTTAAATGGCAGAAAATGGAGAAAGGATGGCCGCACTCCAAATTAATGCCTTTATTGAATAAAGCTTAATCCATACACCAATCAGAGACACCGGTCCAGATGATAGCTGATGCGTTTCGCACCATTAATGGCGCTTAATGATTAAGTGCCATTAACGGTGCAAAACGCGTCAACTATCATCTGGACCTGTGTCTGATTGATGTATGGATTAAGCTTTATTTAATAAAGGCATTATTTTGGAGTGCAGCTGTCCTTTCTCCATTTTCTGCCATTTGAATTTGCTGAGCCGGCACCCTTCTTCTCCTATATACCAGGACAGTGTGAACACAAGCGATACAACCTGGAGTGGTAATTACCTTGATTTGGTGTTTTTGGACTACCCAAGAGGGTTAAGGCAGTGCTGGAAAATAATGGTGGCCACACAAAACATTGACACTTTGGGACCAATTTGAACATTTTCACTTAGGGGTGTAACTCACTTTTGTTGCCAGCGGTTTAGACATTAATGGCTGTGTGTTAAGTTATTTTCAGGGGACAGCAAATTTACACTGTTATACACTCACTACTTTACCTTGTAGCAACGTGTCATTTCTCCAGTGTTATCACATGAAAAGATATAATAAAATATTTACAAAAATGCGAGGGATGTACTCACGTTTGTGAGATACTGTATATACGCATATATACTCTACAGTGCATTGGCTATAAAAACTAAATAAAACGAAAATGGTGAAATAAATAATATGTTATTTAAACGCTAATTTCAGCCACATTATAGCCGAGGAGGAAACAGATATGCATATTATAAAACCTGAATGAGGAGGTCAAACACTTTTGATGAGTGTAAGTCCTTAAAGTGGAGGGTCATATCGCATTGTAGTGTGGTTCACTTTGAGAAATGTTTAATTTAAGCAAGGTCTGGATTGTTCTGATTGAACTCACCAGATTGTGAAATATAGACCCCCCCATATCTCCAGCAACCCCTGTGTCTCCAGTGGCCTCTGTGTCTCTGGCAGCCTCTATGTCTCCAGTGACCCCTGCACTCCTGTGTCACCAGTGACCCAACATACCCAGTGACTCCATTCCCCCTGTGTCTCTGGTGGCCCCAGCATCTCCAGTGACCCCTGTATTTCTGTGTCTCCAGTGACTCCTGTTTCATAAGTGACCACACCACCTCCAGTGAATCCAGTACTTCTACATCACCTAGTGACAACTTAGATTCCTGTGTCACCCCATGCCCCCGGAGCATCCTGTCTCACACAATTGAGCCCATAGCATCTTATGTCATCTTATGACTCCAGTATACTGTGAGCACTTATGTAACACTTGTTTCTGCACCCAGCTTCAGGTATGTTACTGTATTTCCTGATCTCTATCTCCCTGTGGAGATGGACCCCAGTCTATAACAGCTAGGGATGAGCTTCGTGTTCGAATCGAACGCATGTTCGACTCGAACATCGGCTGTTCGACCGTCCGTCGAATTGCGAACGTTATGGGCCGTTCGCGCCAAATTCGTGTGGCGCGTCACGGCCCATAATTCACTGCGGCATCGCAGTGCATTGCTGGCTGATGATTGGCCAAGCATGCACTATGACCCGCATGCTTGGCCAATCAAAGCGCCGTCAGTAGAGAGAGCTGTAATTGGCCAAAGCCAGGGTGGCTTTGGCCAATTATGGCTCAGGGGATTTAGTACACGCCCCACACTATATAAGGCCGCCTGCACGGCGGCCCTGTGTAGTGTGTTCCGGTGTGCTGATAGAGAGAGAGACAGACAGTGTCATTTGATTTGAGTTAGCTAGATTAGGTTAGATCTGTTCCTGCTATTTACATTTAATGCAGTGCGTCCTGCTCACAGTGTTCAGCTAGATCCGTTCCTGCTATTTACATTTAGTGCAGTGCGTCCTGCTCACAGTGTTCAGCTAGATCCGTTCCTGCTATTTACATTTAGTGCAGTCAGTGCGTCCTGCTCACAGTGTTCAGCTAGATCCGTTCCTGCTATTTACATTTAGTGCAGTGCGTCCTGCTCACAGTGTTCAGCTAGATCTGTTCCTGCTATTTACATTTAGTGCAGTTCGTCCTGCTCACAGTGTTCAGCTAGATCCGTTCCTGCTATTTACATTGAGTGCAGTGCGTCCTGCTCACAGTGTTCAGCTAGATCTGTTCCTGCTATTTACATTTAGTGCAGTCAGTGCGTCCTGCTCACAGTGTTCAGCTAGATCTGTTCCTGCTATTTACATTTAGTGCAGTGCGTCCTGCTCACAGTGTTCAGCTAGATCTGTTCCTGCTATTTACATTTAGTGCAGTGCGTCCTGCTCACAGTGTTCAGCTAGATCTGTTCCTGCTATTTACATTTAGTGCAGTGCGTCCTGCTCACAGTGTTCAGCTAGATCCGTTCCTGCTATTTACATTTAGTGCAGTCAGTGCGTCCTGCTCACAGTGTTCAGCTAGATCCGTTCCTGCTATTTACATTTAGTGCAGTCAGTGCGTCCTGCTCACAGTGTTCAGCTAGATCCGTTCCTGCTATTTACATTTAGTGCAGTCAGTGCGTCCTGCTCACAGTGTTCAGCTAGATCTGTTCCTGCTATTTACATTTAGTGCAGTCAGTGCGTCCTGCTCACAGTGTTCAGCTAGATCCGTTCCTGCTATTTACATTTAGTGCAGTGCGTCCTGCTCACAGTGTTCAGCTAGATCCGTTCCTGCTATTTACATTTAGTGCAGTGCGTCCTGCTCACATTGTTCAGCTAGATCTGTTCCTGCTATTTACATTTAGTGCAGTGCGTCCTGCTCACAGTGTTCAGCTAGATCTGTTCCTGCTATTTACATTTAGTGCAGTGCGTCCTGCTCACAGTGTTCAGCTAGATCTGTTCCTGCTATTTACATTTAGTGCAGTGCGTCCTGCTCACAGTGTTCAGCTAGATCCGTTCCTGCTATTTACATTTAGTGCAGTGCGTCCTGCTCACAGTGTTCAGCTAGATCTGTTCCTGCTATTTACATTTAGTGCAGTTCGTCCTGCTCACAGTGTTCAGCTAGATCCGTTCCTGCTATTTACATTGAGTGCAGTGCGTCCTGCTCACAGTGTTCAGCTAGATCCGTTCCTGCTATTTACATTGAGTGCAGTGCGTCCTGCTCACAGTGTTCAGCTAGATCCGTTCCTGCTATTTACATTTAGTGCAGTGCGTCCTGCTCACAGTGTTCAGCTAGATCTGTTCCTGCTATTTACATTTAGTGCAGTGCGTCCTGCTCACAGTGTTCAGCTAGATCTGTTCCTGCTATTTACATTTAGTGCAGTGCGTCCTGCTCACAGTGTTCAGCTAGATCCGTTCCTGCTATTTACATTTAGTGCAGTGCGTCCTGCTCACAGTGTTCAGCTAGATCTGTTCCTGCTATTTACATTTAGTGCAGTTCGTCCTGCTCACAGTGTTCAGCTAGATCCGTTCCTGCTATTTACATTGAGTGCAGTGCGTCCTGCTCACAGTGTTCAGCTAGATCCGTTCCTGCTATTTACATTGAGTGCAGTGCGTCCTGCTCACAGTGTTCAGCTAGATCCGTTCCTGCTATTTACATTTAGTGCAGTGCGTCCTGCTCACAGTGTTCAGCTAGATCCGTTCCTGCTATTTACATTTAGTGCAGTCAGTGCGTCCTGCTCACAGTGTTCAGCTAGATCCGTTCCTGCTATTTACATTTAGTGCAGTCAGTGCGTCCTGCTCACAGTGTTCAGCTAGATCCGTTCCTGCTATTTACATTTAGTGCAGTCAGTGCGTCCTGCTCACAGTGTTCAGCTAGATCCGTTCCTGCTATTTACATTTAGTGCAGTCAGTGCGTCCTGCTCACAGTGTTCAGCTAGATCCGTTCCTGTTATCTTCCTACTGACAGGCAGGCTTGTCTGGTTACAGTATATAAAGCTACCTGAAGAAAATTACAGGTGTTCTATCCCAGCTTAGTGCAGCTACAGGCCATTAGTATGTCTGGAAGGCCAAGAAGGAGAGGCAGACAGTCACAAGCCAATAAGAGAGGGCAAGCAGGCTCTGTGTCTAGTGCTGGTCGTGGAGACGGTGCATCCTCATCAGCCCGTGGCCATGGGACACGCTTGGCCTTTTTTTCGGCAGCTGGCCGTGTTGAGCCGCAACATGCAGAAAACTTGGTCGAGTGGATGACCAAGCCGTCCTCATCCTCCTCATCCTCTCTCACCCATGCCCAGGGTGCTTTGTCTGGCAAAGCAGCGGCCTCTTCCCTCAGCTCAATGTCATCAGTGACTCCTTCCCTAGCTCCACCATGTCCTCCTGAGGATTCCCTCGAACTGTTTGACCACAGTGTTGGGTACATGCTCCAGGAGGATGCCCAGCGTTTGGAAGGCTCTGATGATGATACTGAGCTCGATGAAGGCAGTAACATGAGCACGGACAGAGGGGGTGCCCAAGAAGGACAGCAATCTGGCAGTCATGCTCCCCCTGCTGCAGCATACTGCCAGGTTTGCTCCAGTGATGAGGAGGGAGGGGATGATGAGGTCACTGACTCAACGTGGGTGCCTGATAGGAGAGAGGAGGAGGAGGAGGCGGCACATCACCAACGAGGCAGGATGCCCTCCAGGGGCCAGCCTAAGGGCAGCACATTGACTGCATCACACCCCAAAGCTCCACATGTGCAGGGCGCTGCAGTCTCTGCGCGTTATTCAAAAAGTTCTTTGGTGTGGGCCTTTTTTGAGACGAGTGCATCAGATCGCACCGTTGCTATTTGCAACATATGTCTCAAGCGTATCTCGCGTGGCCAAAACATCTCCCGCTTGGGTACCACATGCTTGACCAGACATATGTTGACCTGCCATGCAGTTCGTTGGCAAGCATATCTAAAAGACCCACACCAAAGAACAAAGAGGATCTCTCCTTGCTCCTCATCAGCTGAGATTTCCAACCCCACTAGACCTTCAGTCCTCTCTGAGACCTGCAGTGAGAGGAATGAAGGTGTAGAATTAGGTGTGTCACAGCCAAGTACTTGTGGGCAATCTGCTTTTGGTACACCGACGTCAGATTGTACCAGGCAAATTTCCCTGCCCCAGCTGCTGCACCGCCGAAAGAAGTTTGCTCCCAGCCATCCACATGCCCAGCGGTTGAATGCTAGCTTGGCAAAATTGCTAGCACTTCAACTGCTGCCTTTTCAGTTGGTAGACTCTGCCCCCTTCCGTGAGTTTGTGGAATGTGCGGTTCCTCAGTGGCAGGTTCCCAAACGCCACTTTTTCTCATGGAAGGCGATTCCGGCTCTCTACCGGCATGTGGAAGGCAATGTCCATGCCTCGCTGGACAGGGCGGTCAGCGGTAAGGTGCATATTACCGCTGACTCATGGTCCAGCAGGCATGGACAGGGACGTTACTTAAGTTTCACGGCGCATTGGGTGACTCTGCTGGCAGCTGGGAAGGATGCAGGACAAGGTGCAGTAGTGTTGGAGGTTGTTCCGCCACCACGCCTCCAAAATGCTGATTGTGACACACCTCTCTCCTCCACCCCCTCCTCTTCTTCTTCCTCCATGGCCTCTTCCTCGGAACCAGCGGTGCTCCGTAGGCGTTCAAGGGGCTACGCAAGTACGCAGGCCAAAAGATGCCATGCGGTGCTTGAGCTGGTGTGCTTGGGGGACAGGAGCCACACTGGGGCAGAGGTTCTGTCAGCTCTGCAGGGGCAGGTTCAGAGGTGGTTGACGCCACGCCAACTTAAGGCAGGAATGGTGGTTTGCGACAATGGCACCAACCTCCTCTCTGCCCTCCGACAGGGACAACTGACCCATGTGCCCTGTTTGGCTCACGTCCTTAACTTGGTGGTGCAGCGGTTCTTGGGCAGGTACCCGGGCTTACAGGATGTCCAGAGGCAGGCCAGGAAAGTCTGTGTGCATTTCCGCCGGTCATATAATGCCAGTGCTCGGCTGACGGACCTCCAAAAGGAGTTTAACCTGCCCAAGAACCGCCTAATCTGTGACATGCCCACCAGGTGGAACTCGACATTGGCCATGCTGCAGCGGCTGCACACGCAGCAGAGGGCCATCAATGAGTACCTGTGCGACTATGGCACCAGGACAGGGTCAGGGGACCTTGGTTTTTTTTCCCCACGCCAGTGGGCCATGATCAGGGATGCATGCACTGTCCTGTCACCATTCGAGGAGGCCACGAGGATGGTGAGCACTGACAGTGCATGCATCAGTGACACTGTCCCCCTTGTCCACCTGTTGGAGCACACGCTGCGTGGAATAATGGACAGGGCACTTGAGGCAGAACAGAGGCAGGAAGAGGAGGACTTCCTTAGCTCTCAAGGCCCCCTTTATCCAGACAGTGTTCCTGCATGCCCGCCGATCACACAGGAAGAGGACGAGGAGGAGGAGGAGGAGGAGGAGGAGGAGGAAGATTGTGTCAGTATGGAGGTGGAGCCTGGCACTCAGCATCAGCAGTCTTTAAGGGATCAGTCCCAAGGAACACATGGACTTGTACGTGGCTGGGAGGAGGTGGCTGCGGACGTTGTTGTCCTTAGTGACCCAGAGGACTCCGGACCGAATGCCTCAGCAAACCTACGCTGCATGGCCTCCCTGATCCTGCAAAGCCTGCGTAAGGATCCTCGTATTCGTGGTATCAAGGAGAAGGACCAATACTGGCTGGCAACCCTCCTTGATCCACGTTACAAGGGTAAGGTTGCGGACCTTATCTTGCCATCGCAGAGGGAGCAGAGGATGAAACATCTTCGGGAGGCCTTGCAGAAAGGTCTGTGCAACGCGTTCCCAGAGACTGGGAGGTTACAAACTCCTGTTTCTGGACAACGTGTTGCTGAGGCTTCGGTCAGTCAAAGAAGGAGCGGTGGAGAAGGTGGCCGTCTGACCGATGCGTTCAGACAATTTTTTGGTCCGCAGCCCCAAGGTATGATCGGTTCCAGCAACCATCGCCAGCGTCTGTTTTACATGGTGCAGGAATACCTAGGGGCAAGATCAGACTTGGACACCTTTCCCACCGAAAATCCTCTGGGTTACTGGGTCTTGAGGATGGATCACTGGCCAGAGCTTGCACAGTATGCAATTGAGCTACTGGCCTGTCCTGCATCCAGCGTTCTTTCGGAACGCACATTCAGTGCTGCTGGAGGCGTGGTAACCGATCACAGGGTGCGTCTGTCCACTGACTCGGTCGATCGGCTGACCTTCATAAAAATGAATCAGTCTTGGATCACCACCAGCTACCAAGCACCTGATGCTGATGTAACTGAATAATTTTTTTCAGATCCCTTCAAAGACTGCCTATGCTGATGCTGAGTGACTATCCCTGAGTAATTATCCTCTTCCTCCTCAATCATCACGCTGATAGCTTGTAAGAACATTTTTGGTTCTGGGCGCCACCACCAGTGCCTAAGGCACAATTTTTCAGCCCCTGTCTAACAGGGGCGTGTAATTACAATTTTTGATGCAATACTTTGCAGCAGGGCTTGTTCCTGCGTTCCAACTAGAGTGTCTGTGAGGGGTTGCAGTGTTGTGGCACCAGCACCAGTGCCTAAGACCCAATTTTTCTGCCCCTGTCTAACAGGGGCGTGTAATTACAATTTTTGATGCAATACTTTGCAGCAGGGCTCGTTCCTGCGTTCCAACTAGAGTGTCTGTGAGGGGTTGCAGTGTTGTGGCACCAGCACCAGTGCCTAAGACCCAATTTTTCTGCCCCTGTCTAACAGGGGCGTGTAATTACAATTTTTGATGCAATACTTTGCAGCAGGGCTCGTTCCTGCGTTCCAACTAGAGTGTCTGTGAGGGGTTGCAGTGTTGTGGCACCAGCACCAGTGCCTAAGGCCCAATTTTTCTGCCCCTGTCTAACAGGGGCGTGTAATTACAATTTTTGATGCAATACTTTGCAGCAGGGCTCGTTCCTGCGTTCCAACTAGAGTGTCTGTGAGGGGTTGCAGTGTTGTGGCACCAGCACCAGTGCCTAAGGCCTAATTTTTCAGCTCCTGTTCAACAGGGGCATGTAATTACAATTCTTGATCTAATATTTCACAGCAGGGCCCTGTGAGGGCTTACAGTGTTTTGGCCACAGCAACACCTAAGGCCCAAATTTCTGCTGAGTATATAGGGCAGGACCCTACTTTCAAACATCTAACTTACAAACGACTCCTACTTGCAAACGGAAGGAGACAACAGGAAGTGAGATGAAATCTACCCCTAAGGAAGGGAAATTCTCTCCTGTAAGAGTTAATATGGGAAAACAATTTCTCCTTTCCACTGATGCTTTCCAATCCTTGTTCCACAAAAAAACCCAAATTTTCAAAAAACATTTTTCATTGGGACAAAAAAGTGAGGTGAAATCTTCTGAAGAGGAGGAAAGACGCAAAACAAATGTCACAGGGGTGATAACCCTTCCCTATGTTTTCCAAAAAGCTTAGAAAAGATTTTTTGGCTGGAGCTAAACACATTAAAAATGTTCAAAATTACAAACAGATTCTACTTAACAACAAACCTACAGTCCCTGTCTTGTTTGCACCGCCTGTATACTGCTGTTCAGAGTATATAGGGACCTTTCCTTATTTTAATTTGGGTGCGGGGTTCCCCTTAATATCCATACAAGACCCAAAGGGCCTGGTAATGGACTGGGGGGTACCCATGCCGTTTGTCTCACTGATTTTCATCCATATTGCCATGACCCGACATGACATTAAACCCGCAAGCAGTTTTAAATGAGATTTTTTCCTTTAAAAATGACATTTGGTGCAGGGACTGTTCTAAACATGGGAAACACGCGTCACTTTACAGGCATACTATAGACACCCCCCAGGTACGATATTTAAAGGAATATTTCACTTTTTTTTTTTTACTTTAAGCATCATTAAAATCACTGCTCCCGAAAAAACGGCCGTTTTTAAAAGTTTTTTTTGCATTGATACATGTCCCCTGGGGTAGGACCCGGGTCCCCACACCCTTTTTAGGACAATACCATGCAAATTAGCCTTTAAAATGAGCACTTTTGATTTCGAACGTTCGAGTCCCATAGACGTCAATGGGGTTCTAACGTTCGTGCGAACTTGCGGTCCGTTCGCGGGTTCTGGTGCGAACCGAACCGGGGGGTGTTCGGCTCATCCCTAATAACAGCTATAAGAATTAACTCTTAAATTTATACATAGCACAATGGGCTGCCCCATCCCACCCACCCACCCACCCACAAGTTTGTATCCTAGGTCTACTTCATTCTCCAATGTTCTCATCTCTACTCCATGAAATGCTATTCATTGCTGGAAAAACAGTGGTGTTTCAGTTGATGTTTTGAAATTTTCCCTCTATGTTACACTGGATTGGCCTTGTACCTGCTACTCTACTCTTCAAAAAGTTAGCCTTTGCACACAGAGCATGTCCAGTGAAATTGGGAAAAACCTGAAACACTTGGCTAGAATATACCAGTTGCGGCCCGTCCATTAGGGGCACCGCCCCATCTCTCCACTCCACCCCCTATATACAATAGATCGATTCATGCATAGCATGAATCTATCCATGGCCGCCGCACCCCTACTCATGCGTCCCGGCCCCTTTCAGGGCACCAGGTGCATGAATTACAGCGACGGGGGGGGTTTAAGCACCTGATTAGAGCCAGGGGCTCTTATAGGCTTCAAAATCAGGTGGGCTCGGGTCGCAGAGGTTGTGCTCCAATACCACCCAGGTGTGTTATAAAAGCGAATTAATATTCGCTGTTGAAACACTGATCCTCAATCCGGCCAGTCAGAAGCGGGAGTGAGACCCGTTTTTGGATTGGCCGAAAAGAGAAGACTCCTGATTGGCCGCCGAGGAGGAGGGAGAAAATGGAAGCCCCTGCCGTCGCGATGACCCAGAGAATGGGAGGCCACCGAGCAGGGGAAGCTGCCGCCGAGCATCGGAAGCCGCCGGTGATGGGGTAAGTGCTGCCGACGTGGGGGGGTGTGGCATAATTTTTGCCCCCCCCCCCCAAAAAAAAAATTCCACCGGCCGCCACCGCCACTGGAACATACTCCCTTACCTTATAGTAGTAGTAGTTATTATAGTAGTTATTTCGTTGTTTATAGTAGGACCCTTAGATCTGTACATTTTCCTGTGGGTGGATGCTACCATGAGACCCCTGAATAAGCCCTGTCCTCAAAATAATAAGCAGACACTTTTTGGTATGTTAGTACTGTTTTATTGTTGTATTCTTTTTTGGTATGTTAGTACTGTTTTAGTTGTATTCTTTTTTTCTGTTAGAGAATTTGGCAGAATAACCATCATATTTGTTATAATATGCTTGTTGCAACTGCGTTGCTTATGCTGATACCCAATGAAACTTGTTTTGACAAAAAAAAAACTTCATACTTATGGTAATCAACAACTGACTATGGTTCTTGCATAAGCCCAATTGTGACTAGTCCTCTAAAGATGTTGCAACTTAAAAAAAAACAGGAGTAGCACATTAAAACCAATAACTTAACCAACATCTTCATTCATATTTACATGATCAAGGTTGAAATAAAGTACTGTTGACAATTTCACCTTTTGAATCTAATCAAAATACTTCTGAAAATGTGAAACTAGGCTTTTGCCTAGCACAATCAGGGCACACTAGTTTTGCATCACAATACTACAAAGACACTGACATAAGCCTGGGCATTAGGGCTGCATTGCAAATCCAGGTCTCTTATTCACTTTTTCGTTGAAGTTAGTAAAACTAGCCATAGCTACATTTTGATCCATGTATGGCCATTCCTTTGGGAACGGGAATGTTGGAAAACTTTTGTCGTTCAGCGGCTGCATTGTAGTCTGACAGTGGAGAGTCTCAACCGTTAAAATACAATGGCACAGTAGGGAGGATTCCTCCATCCACCTTGCTCGTTTTTTTTTTGTTTTTTTTCAATCAGCCCGTTGGTCATATATGGCCAGCCTAAGATAACAATTTCGGTGACAACTGCAATGAGTAAAAATTGTTCATTGAAAATCTTTGTTTCTTTTCTCCGTGCATATCTAAAAAAAGATAAATAATAAAAATAAAAGGGGCAGTGAGATATAATTCACTACTGTAGTCTCATGCCTGCATTACCTTTGCATAAAGGCAGACCAAAATCATACAGTAAAGTCTGGAACATTTATTAAAAAGAATGGATGTGCACAAATTCACACACACATTTGTAAACATTTGGCAGTGAAATCTGCATTACGTACATAATAATGTTCTGGTTGTTTCCTCAATTTTCAAACTGAGCAAAATAAGTGTCAGAATGTCAAAAACAATATGTAACTAAAGTACCTGAAAATGTAAGCAAATCATTCAACTGTAACTGCAAACGTACATTAATGAGTGACTACTGATAGTGAACGAATAGCTGTACATTACACTGAAAAATGACTGTGTAAGAGGTTGAATATCCCAGATGTACAATAGACAATGGCACTCTAAGGCCCCTTTCACACGGGGCAGATCCATTCAGCGTACTCCGCTAGCTCAGCGGGAAATCGACCCGTTGTTCCCCGCTGAGCAGGCGGATGACAGGTGCGTCTCTGCTCACTGTGCAGGGACGAACCTGTCAGAACCTCGCTGATCTCTATGGGAAGATCGGATGAAAACTGACAGCATGCCGGTTTTCATCCGATCCAATCTGCTAGACGGATGGCGAATGTATAGACACCGTCTGTTTTCAGTGGATCTTGTTGGATTGGATGGCAGGTGCGTGTCAATGGGACATATCTCCACTGACATCCATCTGCCCATTCAAGTCAATGGGTGGCCCGCTCGGATCCACCTGAAAAATGCCATCCCCCCTCCTGAACCATGCCAGGCCATATGACCTCAATATTGGGGGGGGGGTAGGTGCTTTGGGGCTCCATGTTGATGGGGACAAGGGCCTCATCCCCACAACTATGGCCGGTGGTTGTGTGGGTCTGCAGGAAGGGGGCTTATTGGAATCTGAAAGACCCCTTTAACAAGGGGGTCCCCAGATCCTGCCCCCCCAATGTGAATGAGTATGGGGTGCATAGTACCCCTACCCATTCACCAAAAATGTGTAAAAAGTGAATAAAGACAGTAAACGAGTTTTTGACAACTCCTGTACATCCATTTTGCGCCACCCGCCGCATTGCTGAACCCCATGTTGAGGGCACGCCGTTTTTTTCCATCAACATGGGCTCAAGATGCTTTGGGGTGGGGCAGAGCCCCCCCTGCCCACCGGGCAGATGGCAAACGTATCCCCATCCATCTGTTTTTAGCGGACTGGATATATAACCACTGACATCCGCTACACCATAGAGAACAGTGGTTGGTCCAATCGGGTCCACCTGAAAAACTGACAGGGGGACCTAATCGGTCCACTGGTGTGGAAGGGGCCAAAATGTTGGGGGGTTTTTTTGTTTGTTTTTGGGGCGTAAAGAAGGGTTATTTTTAATTGTTTATCTTGCTGTCTTTATTCCTGAATTTGTTCCCCCTGGGGAGATTCACTTTCTCTATTTGTCTGTCACTGGGAGAGGAAAGAGGTACAGTATCTGCAGAACAGGACAGTGGGACACAGACAGCTAAATAAAAAAGTTGACAGTGCTATCAAGCCTATTCAGCTCTATCAAACACTTAAGGCCTTGTTCACACAGCTGTTTACTTGCTTGCCCCATGCAGGGCCTTGTTTTGCCAGAACAGGGATGCACAGGTGTTACATGCATCCCCGTGCCAGCAGTCCCATAGATAATTATTGGGACAGGCAGCTACTGCGTCTCAATGTGACATTGGTGCGGATGCACTGAACACACCCAGGGTGAATTCGGGGACCAGCACAGATGTCATTCTGGGATATATTGACTGTGTTCATGCAGCCATGCTATTTTGCCTGTACATCTATGTGCCTGCAAAACACGTCCCTGCACAGGGCACGCAAGTTATCGACCGTGTGAACAAGCCCTAAAGATAATTGCGGGGGAAGAGGGGCAATGGGGGGTATGTGGGACTTTATATGAAGCATGCAGTCTCAGGGACAACCAACTAACAATAGTATATATATGGTATATATATATATATATATATATATATATATATATATATATATATATATATATATATATATATACATTTTTTAATTTTGGTACATTAAGACCATAAATGACAGGATAAAAACAAGAATTGATAGTGGTAATATAACCCATAAATCTCATCTATACCCATAAATTTCATCTATACACACATGTTGATTATTAATTAATAATCAATATGTATGTGTATATAGATGAAATTTATGGGTTATATTTCCACTATCAATTATTGTTTTTACCCTGTCATTTATGGTCCTAATGTACCAAAATAAAAAAAATATATATATATATATAAATATATATATATATATATCTACACAGTGGGGACGGAAGGTATTCAGACCCCCTTAAATTTTTCACTCTTTGTTATATTGCAGTCATTTGCTAAAATCATTTAAGTTCATTTTTTTCCTCATTAATGTACATACAGCATTTTTGCAGATTTATTAAAAAAGAAAAACTGAAATCCCTAGTGAGGCCGATTACCCCGGAGGAGGTACTGAAAGCGATTAGGTCCTTTCCCGCGGCAAAGTCTCCGGGCCCAGATGGACTACCCATTGAGTTCTACAAAACTCATGGGGACCTACTGGCCCCCAAATTGGCCCAGCTTTACTCCCAATGTTTGACTGATGGTGCCCTCCCAGCTTCCATGGGCCATGCCCATGTCATTCTCATCCATAAAGCGTCTAAAGACCCCACATCCTGTGCCTCCTACAGACCAATCGCCCTACTTAATACAGACTTCAAGATCTTCACCAAATTACTAACCACAAGACTACAGCCCCTACTACCATCTATCATTGAGACTGACCAGACTGGTTTCATGGCCAATAGAGCGACAGACGTTAACTTGAGGCGCCTGTTCACCAACATACATGCGCAACATCTCAATGAAGGATCTAGGGTGGTGGCCTCCCTGGACATTGAAAAGGCCTTCGACACGGTCAAGTGGCCTTTTCTCTGGGAGGTCCTCCGCAGGTTGGGGTTCCCCCTGATCTTCATTGAATGGATGAAGGTCCTCTACCGTGACCCCACCTCGGCTATTAAGCTGGGAGGGGGCCTGTCACAGTCCTTCCATCTATCCAGGGGCACGCGGCAGGGCTGCCCTCTCTCTCCGGCCTTATTTGCCATCGCGATGGAGCCACTTGCAGAGGCCCTTCGCACCTTTCCTCACATTATAGTACTGCGGGTTGGCTGGCTGGAGGAGAGGGTCGCCCTGTATGCAGATGACCTCCTACTCTTCCTCAATGACCTTGGTCCATCACTCGAGGGAGCCCTACAGGTCCTCAACTCCTTTTCCTCTGTCACGGGCCTCAAGGTTAACTGGACAAAATCTCTCCTGTTCCCCATGGATTCTGCAGCCCGTGACACAGCTCCCATGGACATCCCTCTACAATGGGTCGAGAATTTTAAATACCTAGGGGTGGTGGTCTCCAGGCAGGCTTCTGAGTACTTACCCCTCAACTTGTCCCCGGTGGTTCAGGAGACTCGGCAACGGCTGAAGGCGTGGGAAACGTTGCCTCTTTCACTGTTGGGACGTATTAATTTGTTTAAAATGAAAATACTCCCCAAATTTACATACTTATTTCGCCACTCTCCACAGTTGATTCCTAAATCCTTTTTCATACGACTACATCGCCTCCTCGCCTCTTTCCTATGGGGATCCCAATCCCCCAGATACTGCTGGTAAACACTGATACGCCCGACCTCCCAAGGTGGCTTGGCGTGTCCAGATCTATACAAGTACTATCTAGCCACCCAGCTAGTAACGGCTGCTTGGTGACTCAATCTGGACATCTCCAACCCAGCTACCCAGGTCGAGACGGCAGTGCTGGGATCCCTAGAGGCGCTCAAATTTTTGCTTTTTCGAGGCCCTCAAGCCCCCTATCCACTGACACCCTCCATGCGCACCACACTGCGTGCATGGGGGGCAGGTTTCAAATTAGAAAAATACCCTCAACAGGCAATCTCACCCAATGCTCCCCTTTGGATAAACCCAACCCTGGAGCACATCTATAAACTACCTGAGCCTCATGCCTGGACCAAATTTAACATCCAAACGGTGACACAGATTATCTCCAACCAATCCCTAGTCCCGCTCTCCAAACTAAACTCCGATTTTAATATACAACAGTCCTATTTTTTTCGATTCCTTCAACTCTCCCATGCCTTCGGTCGCCAATTCTCCAACTCCCCTCCTCAACTAGTCCAATCTTCACTGGAGGACCTTCTTAGATCAGATTGTGTGAAAAAACCCACTTCTAAATTATATTCACACCTGACTGTCACCTCCCTCCCGACTATGGAAAAGCTAAGATCCAAATGGTCCTGTGACATCCCCAATTTTGACAACGATGACTGGGATGACATATGGGATTTCCCATTTAGCTCCCTGGTCTCTCTGAGAGGTCGCCTGATCCAATTCAAGATAGTCCATCGGGCATATATTACCCCTTACAGACTACACAAAATGAACCCCGACTCCCCTCCCGGATGTTGGAGATGTGGTGGGACTCCTGGGGACTTCACCCACATCTTCTGGACCTGTCCGGCAATTGTTGGATACTGGAGGGAGATATTGGACTTTATCACACAAATCACCTCTGTGCCACTACAACCATCAATGTTAATCTGCATACTAGGCCTGGTAGAACAACTAATTTCTACGGTGGTGGGACGCACACTGGTGGGATTGCTCCTGTTCTATGCCCGTAAAGCTATAGCCCTTAGTTGGTGCAAACCAACCCCCTCTCCTCTCTCCCTGTGGAAAAAATTAATTAACAATAGCTTACCTCTGTATAAAGACACATATGACAACAGAGGCTGCCCCAACAAATATGGCAAAGTCTGGTCTAAGTGGCTGGCAGATCCCTCCACCGCTTCAGAGGCCTCTTAGTAGATCCCAATCACAAAGTAGCTCCCAAGCGGGTGCCAGGTGTACTCAATGAATCTACAATATGCTATCTTACCATGTACAACTGCACATAGCACCACCTCATGACCCAGTAAACTGTACCGCTATGACTGATTTCATAATATATATTTCATGAATAAGGTGACAGCGTGATTCCTGAAAGGATCACATAGACATCATATAAGACCAATGTATGTTTAACTGTTTGTTCTCTTTTTCTGTTTTTGTTTCTCTCTTTGAAAACCAATAAAAAGACTTTGAAAAAAAAAAAAGAAAAACTGAAATATCACATGGTCCTAAGAATTCAGACCCTTTGCTCAGTATTTAGTAGAAGCACCCTTTTGATCTAATACAGCCATGAGTCTTTTTGGCAAAGATGCAACAAGTTTTTCACACCTGGATTTGGGGATCCTCTGCCATTCCTCCTTGCAGATCCTCTCCAGTTCTGTCAGGTTGGATGGTAAACGTTGGTGGACAGCCATTTTTGGGTCTCTCTAGAGATGCTCAATTGGGTTTAAGTCAGGGCTCTGGCTGGGTCATTCAAGAACAGTCACGGAGTTGTTGTGAAGCCACTCCTTTGTTATTCTAGCTGTGTGCTTAGGGTCATTGTCTTGTTGGAAGGTAAAACCTTCGGCCCAATCTGAGGTCCTGAGCACTCTGGAGAAGGTTTTCATCCAGGATATGCCTGTACTTGGCCGCATTCATCTTTCCCTCGATTGCAACCAGTCGCCCTGTCCCTGCAGCTGAAAAACACCCCACAACATGATGCTGCCATCACCATGCTTCACTGTTGGGCCTGTATTGGACAGGTGATGAGCAGTGCCTGGTTTTCTCCACATAAACCGCTTAGAATTAAGGCCAAAAAGTTCTATGTTGGTCTCATCAGACCAGAGAATCTTATTTCTCACCATCTTTGAGTCCTTCAGGTGTTTTTTTAGCAAACTCCATGGGGGCTTTCATGTGTCTTGCACTGAGGAGAGGCTTCTGTCGGGCCAATCTGCCATAAAGCCCGACTGGTGGACGGCCAGCTCTAGGAAGGGTTCCGGTTCGTCCCAAACGTCTTCCATTTAAGGATTATGGAGGCCACTGTGCTCTTAGGAACCTTAAGTGCCACAGAAATTTTTTTGTAACCTTGGCCAGATCTGTGCCTTGCCAAAATTCTGTTTCTGAGCTCCTCAGGCAGTTCCTTTGACCTCCTGATTCTCATTTGCTCTGACATGCACTGAGAGCTGTAAGGTCTTATATAGACAGGTGTGTGGCTTTCCTAATCAAGTCCAATCAGTATAATCAAACACAGCTGGACTCAAATGAAGGTGTAGATCCATCTCAAGGATGATCAGAAGAAATGGACAGCACCTGAATTAAATATATGAGTGTCACAGCAAAGGGTCTGAATACTTAGGACCATGTGATATTTCAGTTTTTCTTTTTTAATAAATACAAAAATGTCAACAATTCTGTGTTTTTCTGTCAATATGGGGTGCTGTGTGTACATTAATGAGGAAAAAAATGAACTTAAATGATTTTAGCAAATGACTGCAATATAACAAAGAGTGAAACATTTAAGGGGGTCTGAATACCTTCCGTCCCCACTGTATATATATATATATATATATATATATATATATATATATATATATATATATATATATATATATATGTGTGTGTTTTTATTTTGGTGCATTAGGACCATAAATGACAGGGTAAAAACAATAATTGATAGTGGAAATATAACCCATACATTTTTAATCTATATACACATACATGTTGATTATTAATTAATAATCAACATGTGTATATAGATGATATTTATGGGTATAGATGAGATTTATGGGTTATATTACCACTATCAATTCTTGTTTTGATCCTGTCATTTATGGTCTTAATGTACCAAAATTAAAAAATGTATATATATATATATATATATATATATATATATACCGTATATATACTATTGTTAGTTGGTTGTCCCTGAGACTGCATGCTTCATATAAAGTCCCACATGCCCCCCATTGCCCCCCTTCCCCCACAATTATCTTTAGGGCTTGTTCACACGGTCGATAACTTGCGCGCCCTGTGCAGGGACGTGTTTTGCAGGCACATAGATGTACAGGCAAAATAGCATGGCTGCATGAACACAGTCAATATATCCCAGAATGACATCTGTGCTGGTCCCCGAATTCACCCTGGGTGTGTTCAGTGCATCCGCACCAATGTCACATTGAGACGCAGTGGCTGTGTCCGTGCAGCCGCCTGTCCCAATAATCATCTATGGGACTGCTGGCACGGGGATGCATGTAACACCTGTGCATCCCTGTTCTGGCAAAACATGGCCCTGCATGGGGCAAGCAAGTAATCAGCTGTGTGAAAAATGTCAACAATTCTGTGTTTTTCTATCAATATGGGGTACTGTGTGTACATTAATGAGGAAAAAAAAATGAACCTAAATGATTCTAGCAAATGGCTACAATATAACAAAGAGTGAAAAATTTAAGGGGGTCTGAATACTTTCCGTGCCCACTATATATATATATATATATATATATATATATATATATATATATATACACTATTGTTAGTTGGTTATCCCTGAGACTGCATGCTTCATATAAAGTCCCACATGCCCCCATTGCCCCCTTCCCCCCCGCAATTCTCAATAGATAAGGATGGAGGTACATGACTTATCTGGTCTTGACCTCATATAAAGTCCCAAACAAGTGTCTTCTTCTCAAGTCCTAAAGATAAACATGTAGTTGTGGAAGTAAAAGCAGGATGATATCTCCAAACAAGATGTGCTTATCATATCCAACATTTGATGGTGCTCAGTCTATCTTACTCAAGGCCAGAACGTTGCATGTAATAAACGCCTCTTGTTTGGACATATTCTCCTGCTTTAGGACCCACGAGTACATCCACAACTATACTGTATGTTTATTTATTAATGAAATTTTGCTACAGAGCACCCAAGCAGATTTTCACCAAACAGTGTGCAGTGACTACAATCTGGTAAAATACAAAACCTAAAAAATATACTTTCACTATTATATTTCTATTGTATAAAAAACTCAATTTGCAATGTTGTTCTTATGTTTAATACACTAATAATCCTGTATAGTAATGATGTTCTATTGCATGTTTATGTTTTTATGAGTACTTATACACATAATTTAAGTTTAAATTCTTGTAGGAACATGATTCACTGAAGTCTGCGGACCGTATTTGCCGGCAACTTCTTTACCACCTGACCCCACATTCCAAATGGCATAGACACAGTCTACCTCAGAGGAAAAGCATGGCATGGTGAGCTGATAGTGAAAAAGTGGCACCCTAGACCCTGTATTGTTACAAATTTAAAGTTGTAAACCCTTTCAATATACCCAGTGAAGTAATTACCCTCCGGTGATACACAGAGAATAAACAAATCATCCTATATAAGGTGTAATTGTCTATCTGCAGTCGTCTCCTCTCTACAGCTGTTCAAAGTGCAGAATTTATACAGCTTGTCTGAGATTTCAGAAAGCAGGGGGCAGGGATCTGAAGATACACACCGCAGAGCTCAATGAGAGCTGATTGGAGGTAAGAAACACCCCTTAAGCTTGGTTCACACTAGGGGCGGCACGACTTGCAGGTCGCCTCACCGAGGCGACCTGCACACGACTGCCTGGGCGACTTGCAAAACGACTTCTGTATAGAAGTCTATGCTAGTCGCCCCAAGTCGCCCCCAAAGTAGTACAGGAACCTTTTTCTAAGTCGGAGCGACTTGCGTCGCTCCCCTTAGAACGGTTCCATTGTACAGAACGGGACGCTACTTGTCAGGCGACAAGGTCGCCTGACAAGTCGTCCTAGTGTGAACCGAGCCTGATCCTACACACAGCCACAGGAACACAGCTGAGGCTGTCAGTCACAGGATGTGTGCTGGAGATCCTTCCCCTGTCACCTATTTCTCTTGGTGTCAGGAAAACCTGTCAGATGTGATTCATGCAGATAGCAGAGGAACGAGGCAGCAGACAGAAATGTCACTTAGAGCTCTGGATTGAGACAAGTACACACTATATAAAAGGATATGTTATGGTAATATTTCCTGTCAGAAGTTCACATCCACTTTAACTGATTGTTGTAAAGTTATTGGAAATTACATTTCCTTTTGAATTTACAGTAATTTATGTCTTTCTATAAGACCCCTTTCACACTAGGGCAGTGGGTGTGTCGGCGGTAAAACGCTGCTATTTTCAGGGGCGCTTTACCGTCAATTTTGCGGCGCTATTCAGCCGCTAGCATGGCGCTTTTACCCCCTGCTTGCGCCTGAGAAAGGGTTAAAACCACCGCAAAGCGCTGCTACAGCAGCGCTATGCCGGCGGTATAGCCGTGCTGCCCCATTGATTTTCAAAGGGCAGGAGCGGTGTAGGAGTGGTGTATACACCGCTCCTTCACCACTCCAAAGATGCTGCTAGCAGGACTTTTTTTAGCGTCCTGCCAGCGCACCACTTCAGTGTGAAAGCCCTCGGGGCTTTCACATTGGAGAGACAGCAGCGGCTCTTTCAGGGCGCTTTACAGGCGCTATTTTTATCGTTATAGCACCTGCAAAGTGCCTCAGCGTGAAAGGGGTCTAACTGTCAAGCATTTCAATGTTTTTCTCCCTGTAACCATGGCAACAATTTAAAGTCAGAATTTCCCAGAACCCTTACCCCTTTTTTGACGTATTTTTTTTTTCCCCTACAACAAGCTTGCACAGAGCTTGAAAACAAATTAAAGACAGCCCATTACAGGTTTCTTCTTTACTGAGATATGTGGCCCATTTTATGAAAGGCAGAATCATTTATAAAATGTTCAATTTTTAAGAGTTAAGAAAGAACGAGGGATTGGTTTATGCCAACATAAACAAAACACAAGCAGGTAAAGATGCACAATAAAGTATTTTTTTCCAGAACCATTTTATGGTTTTCAAATTCATTCATGACAAGACTGTCAATGTGTGTCTGAATTTATTATATTAGGAGTGTCCATCAGCATGACATGCAGTATTTATGAAGGAAAGGGAAATATTTTGTATGCTATTATATTTAACATAATTCCATAAATAAGAACATTCTATTGTTTTTGTAGAATTTAGACTAAAAGGAAAAATGTAATGACAATAAGAATATGCTTTCAGTATTTCTTACGTAAAGGATTTTAGCATCTGATCAAAAAGATTGCCTATTGGATTTTAATTGGGAAGTTTCAAAATGTGCTACAAGCATAGTCCTGAAAATTGTCACACAATCTTTGTCTATTTCATACAAAATTACAAATGTCTCTATCTAGAGCCAGCTATGATGACCTAAGGCTGCTGAAAATCTTAGAGTGGACCTTGTACTAAAATGAAATAGCTGCTCATAACATCAGGCCTCTAATCAAATTACTGTATGAAGGCAGTGAAAAAAAAAATCTGGTTTCTATGCACAGCACCTAGGCAAGGGTGATATTACAATCCTTCCTACGAGATCTTTGGAAGAATTAGGAGCATCTTGAGAGGTTTGGGATATGCTGTTCCCAGGATGTTACTGGAAGGAATATAACCTTGCCTAGGCATGGAAGCTGTAGTAAGAAAGGTACTGTATATTTACTAGCTTATTTCCCCAATGGCACTTTTTTTTTTTACTGGCATCATACAGTTACGCATGAGGCCTGATGTACTGAGAGGACCTGGCCTGTTAGTGCAAGGTCCACTTTAAATGTCACTTCCTTGTAAACGTGCCAACCATAACAGAATTGAAGTCTTTTACCGCCTACGCAATTGATTCTTATTACGGTACTGGTCATATGACTATGGCAGATGGACTGTCCCAGTTAGCTCTAAGGAAGTGATTGGTGTTCCTGCACAACAATAAGAGGAAAGACTACAATAAAGGTTGCAAGATATAAAGTATAAAAATGAGACAGCACTGCATATATAATAAACCAAGATAATATAAACTGAAATTTGTGTACAGTATAAGTGCTCAAAAAAAGTCCAATAATAATAAGTGATATTTCTTCCACTAGCATGCAGGAAGATGTGACGGTTTTTCTTGCTTCAAACGACCTTCATATCCATAGTGCTCTCGCCACCACATGCAATGCTCGCTCACCTCCTTGGCTTCATCTGGAATTCCTCCGGATGAAGACACGTGAGAGGTGGCGTAACTAGTAGAGGTGGAGCCTGGTGGTGGAACCTTGTCGCAACAAGTGAGATCATTCTGATGATTTTTGTACTAATACTTTTAAACTTTTTAATAAATGTGAGTTGAATACTAGCTGGGGTGGTAAGGTTCAGTTTTTAATCCCTTGGATACTGCATCATTGGAGACACTCTTTGTTTTTTCTTTGTATCTGTGGAATTACTGGCAACCAATGTGGATTCAAGTTTGAAGCAGCATAGTGGAAGGAATCTACATCTGATATAGATTACTACCTGCCCCTTGAGAGTCCAACAGAGATTGCTAAGGACCAGTGAGGATTATTCCTGAAGGGAGAGTTGCACTGTGTGCAAGGTGTGTTGTGACCCCCTATAGCAGTGATGGCAAACCTTGACACCCCAGATGTTTTGGAACTACATTTCCCATGATGCTTATGCACTCTGCAGTGTGGTTGAGCATCATTGGAAATGTAGTTCCAAAACATCTGGGGTGCCAAGGTTCCCCATCACTGCTCTATATGGTCTATCAAGGAGGTGAGCGAGCATTGCATGTGGTGGTGGAAGCACTATGGATATGGAGGTTGTTTGAAGCAAGAAAAACCGTCACATCTTCCTGCATGCTAGTGGAAGAAATATCACTTATAAATTAATATTATTGGACTTTTTTGAGCACTTATACTGTACACAATTTTCATTTTATATTATCTTGGTTATTATATATGCAGCAATGTCTCATTTTTATACTTTATATCTTGTTTTTTGTGGTAGCACAGAGGTGACAGCAGCAGCAATCCTATGTTAGTCTTTTCAGCATAGTAGCGCGCAACTACCTTACTCATAATAAAGGTTGCAAAACTCCCTGGGTGGCTCTGTCATCCCCCTCCCGACTAAATATTCAAAGAAGCCGGGTGGAATAGTGTTGGATGAACAGCGGATGAATCCAATCAGATGGAGCCATTGTCAGAATACAATAGCTCAATAAGTGAATTTGTCTATTCCCTCCATTTAGCATTGATGAAGCAACCTTTTAGTGTTGATAGATACAAGCTTGTGGACTCAAACGTTGAAAATCTTTATTGGCTACACAAGTACATCCAGTAAGACAATGCTAACGCGTTTCAGATGCTGTGACCTTACTCATAGCATAGATGAAGGAACCTGTTCGATTTTTTTGGTCAACCAGCAGGCTAAATTTAAAAAATCTATCAGTGTATGGCCAACTTTAGGTCCACTGGCTGAATGAAAACAAACAAAAAAAAGATTCCTCCATCAACACAAGCAAGGTGGATGGAGAAATCCTCCCCACCAGGACATTGTACTCTGACAGCAGCTCCTGCCAAAAAAAATTCAGCGTGTCCATTTGACAGAAGTTGGTCCAACAATTAACTTCTGTCAAACAGAGAAGGCCACACACAGATCAAAATTGTGGTACAACTGTCTTGAAGATAAAATAATTATATCAGAGCCTTTGGGTAAAGAAAATTAGTCTTAATATACAAAGAACATCACATGACGGTGCTAGTGAAGAAGTAGAATTTTTGCATGTCTGGCAAATTGTAAACAGCGCTCCACTCGAGTTTACACACAGTTGCTGTCACCATCTATGGTTACATATATACACACATAGCACACAATAGACTAGAGCAGTTGCAGTGTTAGGGATTCAATGTTCTAGCTCACAGGTGTTAAACTGGCGGTCCTCCGGCTGTTGCAGAACTATAAGTCCCATGAGGCATTGCAAGGCTGACAGTTTACAAGGGTGACTCCCACAGGCAGAGGCATGATGGGACTTCCGCAACAGCTGGAGGTCCAATAGTTTCACACCCCTATGCTACTGCCAACAGAAAATTGGGTTTATGCATTTAATGCAAAGAATGCTGCTTATGCGTGATAGTTTTTATTAACATACATATACTGTTTTTCTGTTTCATTTGACAGCCTAAAAAGCAGCTTGCAGCAAAAGTCAAAAATAGAGGCATTGGATCTCTCTGGAATCACATTGTCGCCTAGAGATATGCAGCGTGTAATACTATATTTGCAGGGCCATGGAGACAGCCTAACAAGCATGGACCTAAGCTTTACCGACCTCACAGACAGCATCTTGGCACAAGCCATGCCTGCTCTTTCAGTCCTCCCCAATCTTACGCACCTTGCACTCAATGGAAACCGGCTTACTTGTGCCACCCTGAAGGAACTCAGCGAAGCCATGAAAGACAGTACCAACTTCCCTTCATTGGCCTGGGTGGACCTGGGCAACAATGTGGACATCTGTTCAATGCCACAGCCTTTGCTTTTAGGATTAAGGCGCCGCCTGTGCCAACAGAACCTGCTTCCCACCATCCCTGAGGCCCAGGACAGTGACTTGTCAGAAGGAGGAGTTTCCATGTCTTTCCCACTGCCTTGGGACAGGTGAGGTCCCTCAATGTAGTCAGCACAGAGACAGGGACTGACCACCCCTCTTCACACCAGTGTTGATTCCATCTAACATAACCAGAGATTGTATGTCACACTCACTGTGCCATAGGTGGTATGTTTTCAGCCAAGGAGGGGGGGCACCAGATAAAGGTACCTCGTAGCCCCACTCATCTTCACCCACCGGGTGAGGAGCCCAGAGGCAAGGCAGCCCATCACAGCTCAGCACCTGCCTCATCACTGTGTGTTCTGTGGATTAATCTCCAAACAAAAGAAGCCCATGATCGCAGCCGGGCAGGGACAGAACTGCAGTGTCAGGAAAACCGGAAAGGGGGGGGGGGGGTGATTGCCCAAGACCCAGAGGGGAGGGGGCATCTGCTGGAGAGGCACGACTCTGAGGGAGGAAACAGACGTACTTAATTATGGACAAACTGTGAAATGTAATTAATGCAGCAGTGAACAGAATTAAAATGCTGCACAGCTCAGAGAAGAAGAACGCTGTAAATCGGACAGAGACAGTGAAATAAGTGGAAAGGTTTTAGGGACGGTGAGAAATGTACTTTGGCCTGACACAGGAATGCACTCTCAGCACTGCTTGATTAAACTATTCAAAACAGAGAATTTGTACATTAAGTCGAGATGTTTTTGAAGAAGATACACAGAAAGTTAATGAAGGATCTATGTGTATTATACTGATAATTCCACTGCTGACACAGACACTTCAATTACAAAAGCAAGAACTTCTTTATATCATGAATGGACAACATTTTAATTTAGTCACAGGAGTAGTCACAAGAGGAGTCACACTGTTAGATATTAATATGATGAAGTCAGGGTAAACAAACCATGCATCACCACAGAACTGTGTATTTCTTACCTTTTTATCATAGCAGATAGTACCTTCAACTGAAACATTTTGCTTTCTCTGTTAAATATGATACAATTATTTCTCCAATCCCTCATTTGTTTACCGATGATAAAATGATAATGAGCATAGGTGGGTTGTTAGATTATTATAGTTATCCGCATTTTGCTTAATCTGTCATAATATTCCTTAGTATTATCAGGGCAATATTTGATAACATTTTTGCACCACTTTGTGTATAGGAGTTGAGAATTTTCACACAACAAAATTCTGTGAATATTCTTTTCATTATCCGAATATATAAAGATAAAATTGGTAAACAGAAATTTTCCACTGATTGTATTGCTAAATACAGATTTTAATGTTGGGACATTTCTATGTTTTATTATATGCAAGGTCCACTTTAACCGAAACTCAGCACTAATAGGAATATGAAGTGTCCTGCAAATTGCCTAGTCCTCTTTGGTTTTAATACTTAAAACCAAAGAGGACTAGGTTCTGTAACAAGCAGATAGGAAGGTTAGAATATGGTTAGATCCCATACTGGGGAATTAACAAAAGTTTGGTGCCATTATCATGGTGCAGGAAACTGGCATTTGTGACGTACAGCACATTAACCACTTAAGTCCTGGAAAGATTTGCCCCCTTCCTGACCAGGCCATTTTTTTGCGATACGGTGTCGCTTTAACTGACAATTTCGTGGTCGTGCGACGTTGTACCCAAATAAAATTTATGTCCTTTTTTCCCCACAAATAGAGCTTTGATTTGGTGGTATTTGATCACCTCTGCGGTTTTTATTTTTTGCGCTATAAACAAAAAAAGTGCGACAATTTTGAAAAAAACACAATATTTTGTACTTTTTGCTATAATAAATATCCAAAAATAAAATAAAATAATTTATTCATCAGTTTAGGCCGATATGTATTCTTCTACATATTTTTGGTAAAAAAAAAATCGCAATAAGCGTATATTGATTGGCTTGTGCAAAAGTTATAGCGTCTACAAAATAAGGGATAGATTTATGGCATTTTATTATTATTATTTTTTTTTACTAGTAATGGCGATGATCTGCGATTTTTATCAGGACTGCAGTGTTGCAACGGAAACATCGGACACTTTTTTGGGACCAGTGACATTTATACACCGATCAGAGCTAAAAATAGCCACAGATTACTATATAAATGTCACTGGCAGGGAAGGGGTTAACATTAGGGGCAATCAAGGGGTTAACTGTTTTCCCTATGTGTGTTTCTAACTTTGTGGGGAGTGTGGCTGACTAGAGGAGGAGACAGATCGTTGTTCCTACTTAGTAGGAACATACATAGAAAGTCCATACTTAGTAGGAACACTCGATCTGTCTCCTCTCCCCTGACAGAACCGGGATTTTTACGCACACAGATCCCAGGTTCTTGCTCTGTCACGAGCCATCGCGGGTGCCTGGAGGTCATTGCGCCCACCGGGCATGTGCATCTGTTTTGGGGACACGCTGCCACAGCGTCTTAAGGAGCTGACGTACAGCTACAACGGCTCGCGCAGCAGTGCCAACCTGTTGCAGTATAACTGCGGCGGCTGGTCGGCAAGGGGTTAATTAATCAGACAGACCTCTTTGTCCGTAGGGTTCAATATTAAGTTGGCCCACCCTTTGCAGCTATAACAGCTTCAACTCTTCTAAGAAGGCTGTCCACAAGGTTTAGGAGTGTGCCTATGGGAAAGTTTGACCATTCTTCCAGAAGCGCATTTGTGAGGTCAGGCACTGATGTTTGACAAGAAGGTCTGGCTCGCAGTTTCTGGTCTAATTCATCCCAAAGGTGTTCTATCGGATAGAGGTCAGGACTCTGTGCAGGCCGGTCAACTTCCTCCACCCCAAACATCCTCATCCATGTCTTTATGGACCTTGCTTTGTGTACTGGTCCAAATCATTTGGTGGAGGGGAGATTATGGTGTGGGGTTGTTTTTCAGGGGTTGGGCTTGGCCCTTAGTTCCAGTGAAGGGAACTTTTAAGGCGTCAACATACCAAGACATTTTGGAAAATTTCATGTTCTAAACTTGTGGGAACAGTTTGGGGATGGCCCCTTCCTGTTCCAACTTGACTGCGCACCAGTGCACATAGCAAAGTCCATAAAGACATGGATGAGCGAGTTTGGGGCGGAGGAACTTGACTGACCTGCACACGGTCCTGACCTCAACCCAATAGAACACCTTTGGGATGAATTAGAGTGGAGACTGCAGGCCAGGCCTTCTCGTCCAACATCAGTGCCTGACCTCACAAAATGCGCTTCTGGGAGAATGCTCAAACATTCCCATAGACACACCCCTAAACCTTCTGGACAGCCTTCCTAGAAGAGTTGAAGCTGTTATAGCTACAAATATTGAACCCTACGAACAAAAACTAGGATGCCAATAAAGTTCATATGTATGTAATGGCAGGTGTCCCAATACTTTTGGCAATATAGTATATTTCAAGTATACTTGCACCATCCAGGCCTGTTTCTATTTCAGAGTAAAATGGAAATTAGTGCAGAACCTGTTCCAAATTAACAAAGGAATTCAGTATAGAAAACTGCCATAGATTCCCACCAAGTTGAACCTGGCATATGGGATGTGAACTGCCAGCACACAGCTCCCATTCCATTACACACTCATATGAGCAGTCCCCCTCTTCCCTGCTGCACTCATCTGAGCAGGGGAGGGGAGATGGGCAGAGGAATCCAGAGGAAGCAGCTCCAGCTGCTAATGTTCTGCACAGCGTCTGTCACAAACCCAGCATAGAGCAGAGAACCGAGTGCTCCTAATTACCAAAGTGGCTTGTGCCCTTTTATTAATTAGGAGCAGCATCTGCTCTGTTTCCTAGGTGTAAAAGAGTGGAGCATGCATTATGCTTGTGCCACTCTTTGTTAATTCGCCTCATCATCTGCATACTTGTTCTGTGTAGTGACTTACTCAATGAAAGTACTGAAGCTATGTTAGCCAGGTAAGCAGTATTTTCAGAAGGAGAAGACAGCATTGGCAGCCTCCAGGTTTCTTTTCACTGTTGCAGAGATTATCATGTGATCCTCTTTTTAGACAAACATTTTGGTGTTACGGAAAAGAAAATGAAGCAGGCAGTATTTTAGCACAGTTACCCTCATATTGTTGAGGAATGCTGTGTTCCAGCAATGAATGAAAGGTTCTGTGGTTCTCTAACACAAAGCAGGAAAATAGAAATATAGCCATGTAACAGAACTGTATAGATAAGCCTGTACTTGTGCACCTAACAAAGCTCTTATGCCCCGTACACACGAGCGGAAAGTCCACCAGCAAAAGTCCGATGAGAGCTTTTGGTCGGAAAATGCGACCGTGTGTATGCTCCATCGGACTTTTGCTGGCCGAATTCCAGCCAGTAAAAGATTGAGAGCAGGTTCCCTATTTTTCGGTCGGAAAAAGTTCCTATCCGAAAATGCGTTCGTCTGTAGCAATTCGGACATGCAAAAAATCACGCATGCTCGGAAACAATTCGGCGCAGTGCTCGGAAGCATTGAACTTAATTTTCTCGGCTCGTCGTAGTGTTGTACGTCACCGCGTTCTTGACGGTCGAAAGTTCAGAGAACTTTTGTGTGACCGTGTGTATGCAAGGCAAGCTTGAGCGGAATTCCGTTGGAAAAACCATCCAAGATATTTCCGTCGGAAAATCCGCTCGTGTGTATGGGGCATTAGAGACCTACCAGCTTTTAGTTTTAGCTTATTTTATACGCACACCCAGACTATAGCTGAGCTCTTTTCATTTACGATGTAAAATAAATAAATAAAACAGATTACTGCAATAAGGTATCTATTCTTGTAGAACTGTTTTCACTTTCTTTCTCTCTCAAATCTATGCTCATTTAAAGATACTCTGTTTACTATGCATTAAAATTAGACTGTAAGCTCAAATGGGCATGAGTTTAATAAATTCAGTGTACAGCACCTAATAAACATAAGGTTGTTATGTATGGATATTTGTCAGAATTGTTATTCTCTGATGGGCTTTAGCTACTACAATGAAAAGATCCTGTCACCAGAACATTGATTTCAACAACAATCTTCTATAAGATTATATATGCACATTTTATGTACAGGTATGTACTGTATGTAAGCATCCTTTGTGTAGTCATCCAAAGACCCCAAGACTGCTGCTGGATGCTGCCATCTTGAATATGAATCAAAGTGTTACTAAACCCACAGCAGTAAAATCAGTCTGTATATGCAGTAAAGCATGCTTGTTATTCTCATGGTGGAACCCAAGGGGTTAATAATCTGCATTGTGTAAAAAGGCTGTTTGATTCTGTCTTCTCTGACCCTTTTTTAACTGTCCCCAATCCACCTGCTGATAGAACAGAGCCTTGGAAGCACTCTGCACATGCTCAGTCTGGTGTGTATTGCTAGAGAGTTTTTTTTTTATTGGGAGGGTGCATGTATTTGGCACAAGGTCAATCAGCACTGTCCAGACAGAGGGTCAGGGGTCCTACAGCCTCATAGGACAGTCAGAGGAGAATGAAAACTCCTCCTAAAAGCTTTAACCAGACACTGATATAAGTCACAAGACTGCTATATACTGATGATGGGAAAAGGTATTTAGCAGATTATATTTACTAAAATAATTGCATTTCCTGTAATGTTCTTTGTACTGTGGGAGACCAGATATAGTGAATGCAGGGTCCTGGGTTTAGTAACACTTTAAAGCTGAGTTCCGCCTGAAATTTTTTTTAAGTCAACAGCTACAAATACTGTAGCTGTTGACTTTTAAAATAAGGACACTTACCTGTCGAGGGTTCCTGCAAAGTCCTCACCCGATCCGTCCCTCCGCTCCGGGTGGAGACGCCGGCATCTTAAGTAAGGGAATCAGGAAGTGAAGCCATGTGATCCTCCATCAATCAAAACTGTGCTGACTGAATTATAGGTAGGTCAGATTAGCATGGGATCTATATCCTTAACCTGGAAAGCTCACCCTCTCGCCAACTGATCATGGTCATAACAAAGGTAGCCAAAATTCAAAAATGTCTCATAGGGGGTCATTTACTATAGCGCAAATATGCGATCGCGCAGTGCATAAAAATAGCACCCGATTAAGCCAATTATGAGATCAAGTGGGTGAACGTGCAATTCCTAGAGCGTGCTATTAGCGGTGAACATGCATTTGTAATCGGTGCTAATCTGCGATTCCGTGAATCTGCAAGTGCCAATTGTGAACCCCATTTAAGTCTATGGGAGCCGAACAGGAAAAATCAAAAGTGCCATTTTAAAGGCTTAAATGCAAACAATTGGCCATACAAGGGTATGGGGTCTGGGTACTGCCCTGGGGGACATGTATCAATAAAAAAAAAATGTTTTTCCAAGAGTAGTGATTTTAACCACTTCAGCCCCGGAAGATTTTTCCCCTTAATGACTAGGCCATTTTTTGTGATACGGCACTGCGTCACTTCAATTGACAATCGCGTGGTCATGCAACGTTTTACTTAAACAAAATGACATCCTTTTTTTCCCACAAATAGAGCTTTCACCTCTGCGTTTTTTATTTTTTGTGCTATAAACAAAAAAAGAGCAACACTTTTGAAAAAAATATTTTATACTTGTTGCTATAATAAATATCCAAAAAAAAATGTAAAAAAGGCCAATATGTATTCTTCTACATATTTTTGGTTAAAAAAATATTGCAATAAGTGTATATTGATTGGTTTGCGCAAAAGTTATAGCGTCTACAAAATAGGGAATAGATTCATGGCATTTTTATTAAATTTTAATTTTTTACTAGTAATGGCGGTGATCTGCGATTTTTAGTGAGACTGCGATATTGCAGCGGACAGATCTGACATTTTTGACACATTTTTGGGACCATTGTCATTTATACAGCAATCAGTGCTATAAAAATGCACTGATTACTGTGTAAATGTCACTGGTAGGGAAGGGGTTAACACTGGGGGGGGTGATCAAGGGGTTAAATGTGTTCCCTATTGTTTTTTTCTAACTGTGGGGGAGATAGGGCTGACTAGAGGAGGAGACAGGTCACTGTTCCGAATTACTAGGAGCAGACAATCTGTCTCTCCTCTCAGAATAAGGGATGTGTGTGTTTACACACACACACATCCCCGTTCTGGCTCTCGTGCCCGTGATCGCACATGGCCGGTGGACATGGCGCCTGCCGGCCATGTGCAGCGGGTGCGTGCCCACCTGCTATCGCCCTTAAAGGTGCCGACGTACACCTACGGCAATTTGCGGGAATGAGCCGACCTCCGCAGTATAATGATAGCGGCTAGTCGGCAAGTGGTTAATAATGCTTAAAGTGAAACAATAAAAATTAAAATTCCTTTAAAATATCCTGCCTGGGGGGTCCCCTTAGTCTGCCTGTAAACTGGCGTATCTGGCTAATGTGTATAACCATGCCGCAGCAAAATTACATTTCTAAATTTTTAATGACATTTAAAATTGCTTGTGGCTCTAATGTATTGCTGGTTCCTGGCAATATAGATAAAAAAATCAATGAAAAAAATGGCGTAGGGTCCCTCCCAAGACATTTTTAATAAAAGAATTGTCAAAAACTGGCTATTGTCTTTTGTACCCCCTACCCAATCACATATAAGGAAAAAACAGGGAGGGGGAGGCACCGACCTGAGCGTAGTATTCTCCCCCTCCCTGTTTTTTCCTTACATGTCTTGCAGAGTTCTGGACACACTCTGAAGGATGGCTGCCTTCCTTTTTAACCCTTAATTCCCCTTTCTATGGATACATCACCATCCAGCTATTACAGCCACAGATTATACCCCTAAGGATTACTCCATCTGAAGCGCCAGATAAACACTGACTATACTGCTAGTCATAGGGCAGCCGGGATCTGGGGCTCCCCCTGTTAAAGGGGGCTTCTAGATTCCAATAAGCCCCCCGCCTGCAGGGTTGTCGGGAAGAAGCTATTGTCCCCATCAACATGGGGACAAGGTGCTTTAGTGGAGACCCCAAAGCACCCTCCCCATGTTGATGGCATGTGGCCTGGTATGGTTCAGGAGGGGGGCGCTCGCTCGCCCCCCCTTTTCCGGATCTCCAGGCTGCATGCTCGGATAAGGGTCTGGTGTGGATTTTGGGGGGGACCCCACATCAATTTTTTTTTTACATTTTGGCGTGGGGTTCCCCCTTAAAGTCCATACCAGACCCGAAGGGCCTGGTATGTACTTGGGGGGGACCCTACGCCGTTTTTTGCCTTGATTTTTGAATTGTCGGATTTTTGGAATTCCACATCATTTTATTGAATAATCCATATTCCACATAATATTATTGAGTAATTACATACCATTGCATGCATTTGAAGAGTTAAAATTACGGAAGAAACCAATGTTGAGGGCATGTGGCCTGGTACAGTTCAGGAGGGGTGGTGCTCCCTAGTCCCCCCTCTTGCCTGGCCTGCCATGTTGCTTGCTTAGATAAGGGTCTGGTATGGATTTTGGGGGGACCCCATGCCATTTTTTTTTATTTGGCATGGGGTTCCTCTTAAAATCCATACCAGACTCAAAGGGACTGGTATGGATCTTAGGGGGAACCCCACACCAAGTTTTTAAAACACTTTTTGGGGTATTTTTTGCTTAATTTGGTGCTTAGAGAGAATTCATATTTAGTTTAAATATTTCATGACTTAACTAGTCCACAAAATAATTAGTAGAGCCCTGAATTTCAGCTTTGGAGCACGGTTTTTTTTATGTTTTCGGTTTTTGTTTTTTGGGGCTTTTCTTCTCCTTCCCCCATTACACTTTCTACTCAAGGACTTGCACAACCAAATACTTTTGTATGCAACTAGATTTAATACAGATTTGAAGGGGTATGAATTTTTTGTACTTATAAAATATGTATTTTGAGTGTGCAAAAGTCAAACAAAGCAAAAAACAATCAACTTTTTATTTTAACATTAGTATAAACATTTGTTACATTAATGTACTTGGGCCAAACAAAAAAAAAAAGCCATGGAAACGATGCTCCAGCATTTGACAATAGAAGGGCCCTGCTCAAAAGAGCTTACAATCTACAAGGGTAGGACACTAAAAATTATACACATTAAACAAATCACATTAGATATGCAGGGATACAAATCAACAAGCATGACTAACCTATTTTGTGATCAGAAGTCCTCGCCCCAAACCCCAAAAAAGTTACATGGCAGAATTATCATAAGTAAAAAAAAGACAAAATACAAAAGGCAGAGCACAATTTACATTGACACACACAGCAGGAATGAATTAGAAGGAACATTCCTTTTTAACCTTTTTATCTCAAACATTACATAGAATTTGTAAGTCTAACATGTGAGATTTAGAAGCAATCATCAAACAGCCTTAGTGGGATGTGCAGGGTTAGGAATTATGCACCCCCCCCCCCCAAAACCCACATCTATTTGTAACCCAATATACAATAGCACACATATATTGTCAGTACTTAGCGACTGCCTCATCCACATCATAATACCACCAAACAAATTAACAATAATATACAGCACATTTTAATAATCATGCTAATATGTCTTTCACATAACAATGTACAATCATGATCTACAATCCAGGATCAAACAATAAACCAATATCCATCTTCATATGCCGCGTACACACGATCGGACTTTCCGGCATACTTGGTCCGGCAGACCAGAGTGTGCCGGACAATCCGCCCGTGTGTAGGCGTCGGCGGACTTTTCCGGCGGACTTTTTCCCAAAAGCCCGCCGGACCTAGATTTGAAACAAGTTTTAAATCTTTCCGTCGGACTCAGTTTCTGGCGGACAGTCCGCTCGTCTGTGTGCTGGTCCGACAGAAAGCCCGCTCGTGTGTATGCTGGTCCAACGGACCAGATACGACGCGAGGGCAGGGTATTGCATCTCGCGCTCGCTGCAATAGGAAAAACAAATTTTCCTATTGCGGCGAGCGCGGGGCATGCCAGGCCCTTAGGTCTGGTATGGATTATAAAGGGGAACCCCCCTATGCCGAAAAAACGGCGTGGGGTCCCCCCTAAAATCCATACCAGACCCCGATCCGAGCACGCAGCCTGGCCAGTCAGGAAAGGGGGTGGGGACGAGCGAGCGCCCCCCCTCCTGAACCGTACCAGGCCGCATGCCCTCAACATGGGGGGTGGGTGCTTTGGGGGAGGGGGGCGCCCTGCGGGCCCCCCCACCCCAAAGCACCTTGTCCCCATGTTGATGAGGACAAGGGCCTCTTCCCGACAACCCTGGCCGTTGGTTGTCGGGGTCTGCGGGCGGGGGGCTTATCGGAATCCGGGAGCCCCCTATAATAAGAGGGCCCCCAGATCCCGGCCCCCCCACCCTATGTGAATGAGTATGGGGTACATGGTACCCCTACCCATTCACCTAGGGAAAAAGTGTAAATAATAAAACACTACACAGGTTTTTAAAATATTTTATTAAACAGCTCCGGGGGGGTCTTCCTCCGTCTTGGGGGGTCTTCCTCCGTCTTCGGGGGTCTTCTTCCGGCTTCGGGGGTCATTCCGGTTCATCTTCTCCTGGCGTTCGGTTGGTTCTCCGCTCTCTACTCCCGGTGTTCCAGTCCTTCGGCCGGCTCCTCCGCTGTCTTCAGGTAGCTCTCTGGCCAGCAGAGGTCCGGACTTCTGGGCTTCTTGTCTTCTCTTCTCTTCTCCAGATGTTGACATGACGCTCTCTTCGGCTGGACTGTTCTCTGAGGGCTGCGTTGTGACTTATATAGGCGGAGACCCCGCCCCCTTATGATGTCACTGTTGACCATGCCCCCTAAAATGTCACAGTCCCAGCATGCCCAGGGACTGTGACATCATAAGAGGGCAGGGTCTCCGCCTATATAAGTCACAACGCAGCCCTCAGAGAACAGTCCAGCCGGAGAGAGTGTCGTGTCAGAGAAGACAAGAAGCCCAGAAGTCCAGACCTCTGCTGGCAAGAGAGCTACCTGAAGACAGCGGAGGAGCCGGCCGAAGGACTGGAACACCGGGAGAAGAGAGCAGAGAAGAACCAACCGGACGCCAGGAGAAGATGAACCGGAGGGACCCCCGAAGCCGGAAGAAGACCCCCGAAGACGGAGGAAGACCCCCCCGGAGCTGTTTAATAAAATATTTTAAAAACCTGTGTAGTGTTTTATTATTTACACTTTTTCCCTAGGTGAATGGGTAGGGGTACCATGTACCCCATACTCATTCACATAGGGTGGTGGGCCGGGATCTGGGGGCCCTCTTATTATAAGGGGCTCCCGGATTCCGATAAGCCCCCCGCCCGCAGACCCCGACAACCAACGGCCAGGGTTGTCGGAAAGAGGCCCTTGTCCTCATCAACATGGGGACAAGGTGCTTTGGGGTGGGGGGGCCCGGCCCGCAGGGCGCCCCCCTCCCCCAAAGCACCCACCCCCCATGTTGAGGGCATGCGGCCTGGTACGGTTCAGGAGGGGGGGGGGCGCTCGCTCGTCCCCACCCCCTTTCCTGACCGGCCAGGCTGCGTGCTCGGATCGGGGTCTGGTATGGATTTTAGGAGGGACCCCACGCCGTTTTTTCGGCATAGGGGGTTCCCCTTTATAATCCATACCAGACCTAAGGGCCTGGGATGCCCTGCAACGGGGCTCGCAAGGTGTCAATCTCGCCGATAAAAGCGGCAAGATTGACATCCTTTTCTAGTCCCGTCGCACCTGAGTCACGTTCAAAATGAACGGACTTGTCCGTGTGTGGGCAAGTTCGTTCATTCTGAAAGTCCGCCGTAACTCCGGCGAAAGTCCCTTCGGAAAAACGGGCGGACCTAGCCCGCCGCAAAGTCCGATCGTGTGTGGGCAAGTCCGTCCGTTTTAAAGTCCGGCGCACCTGGCGGACAAAGTCCGTCGGAAAGTGTGCCGGACCAAGTAGGACAGAAAGTCCGACCGTGTGTACGCGGCATTAGTTAGCATATTCCCTCCCAGATCCGTCTTCACCCGAATTCTCATATGCAACTTGACAGGTATCCTCAGAATGAAAAGAAACATTGTATTGACATACTGGCCACAAAATCCTGGAGAGCGAATATATCACTGACTTGTAAATTCAGCAACTTCTGTAACATTCACAGCGATCGTCTTCAGACCCACTTCACCATGGTATTCAGGTTTTACCTGTATTCTCATAGATTTTCACTAACACATCGAACCCTGCAACATGGCAACGTCCTTTATTGGTTTCCCCTTTATTTGGCCTATCGTTTATCCAGGGGTCCCCCTAGAATACCCCCCAACCCAAAGCCTAGACATACATGACACCCACTCTTGAGTCAGGAGGCCGAGATGCCATCTTTGTAAGAAAAATTCAGGCCTGTTCTTAGACCAAACAGCCACCACAAATGCTGGCCTTTAAATAACCTAAGCTTACTCATCTCTACACACTCAGTAAGGGACACACCCACTAGTGTAATTAATTCTGTCTCTCTCACACCTGTTCATTAGGAATACACACTCTTTACAAATGAAACATGCCTCAGCATATATATCTGTGTAGGGTAAAGCTAAAAAAAAATAATACTGGCCATGATAAGTGATCCCAAACATCTCCAAATCAAACTTGTACTTTGTTGAGGGCATGTGGAGGGTCCAAAACAGGAAATTGCAACTTTGTGAGGGCCGCTTCACACAAATTGGTGACAAAGCGCATTCGTCATTCATCATAAGCATACAACAATAAAATATCTGGCCCAAAACACCCCAGGTCTGGATTTGATGCAAACCCATACTTGCTTGATTTATAATGTGATTTCTTGGGGTTCCATTATGTGAAACTCATCAAAAATAGCACTGGTGAAAAAGAAAGTTTAACACCACAACATATAAACCTGTAGCCAGCTAGCAGGATTGGGAATCAACCCCAGAAACCCCAAAGTGCTAATGCAGAAGCTCTAGGTTGCAAACCACTGTGCTGTTCCATGTCTTAAGGCTGGACCTCTGTGGTGTCAAACTGTCCTAAGTCCCAGGGGTGCAAGAAGTTAATCAATGCAGATGTACTGTGGAAGGCCAGAGAGCCAGTGAACAACCTGTTTCTGGCATATGCCACCTATTTTGAAGGATGGTTAAGGCTGATTACTGTCAGCATGCTGAGGGATAAACAGCTGTCATTTTGTGGGTTTTGGCTTTCTAAGAGGCTGCAATTAGTGATGGTGGGAAATGTTAAAGCTGCTTATAGTCCTTGCCCATGGAAAACATATGACACAATTTGCATTGGTGGTGGAACCCTCCTACACATAAATACTACATTTAGAGAAGTCCCAGAGTCAGGAGTTATGTTTAACAACATAGGGAGAACAGAACTTCTCTACATGAAGTGGCATGTTTGGGATGCAAACTCAGAAAATCAATGCTGGTAGACGAAAATGCTAACCTCTAAGCCACTGAGCTGCCACATGTGGAACCGTCCTACACATAAATACTGCATTACTTTGGACATATAGGTGGTGGAATTACATCAGTCAGGAGTTATTCTTTTTGATTTATTCTGTGATATTTGGTGGTTCTTGGCGTGTGAGTGTAGAATAGTGATGTTAACCTCTGATTTTTGGGAATGACATTTTGATTTCTGATGTTGGTACACATATCACATTTTTTTGGGCTCAAATTATGATTATTTGAAAATAATATAAAACACACAAAATTGAGACTCATTTTAAATTTACATCAGCAATGGTATTGTTTGTTTGTAAAGACACCTGTGTGAGTTTGGGTAAAGATTTTTGTGAGATGAAAAGCAACAAGTGAAAGTGACAGAGAAAAAAATATTTTACCAAAACATGAAAACATTACACATTCTAGCATTCTTAAAAACAAAATAGTTGAAAAAGAAGCAACATTGTTGCAAAGACAATTTCTTTGAGAGAAAGATACATTTCATCTCAACATGAAAAGTATTTATTTGCGGAAGTTACAATTGTATCATTAGAATCAATGGCTGAAACTTGCATTGGGCAAGATAACTCTAATTTTCACTCCCAAAAAACACTTTTTAACCCAGCGCTCATTTTGGTATTCACTATAATTCTTGGTAAAAAATCCACTGGAGTTGAAATGAGAGTAGTTTGCAGGTCTGAGCATGCTCAGTTGTGTTGGCACCTAGTTGTATGTCTTCTCAGACTTTTAAAGATTTTTCAGTGTAGAAATAACTTTTTCACACAGTTTAAAAACACATTATCTTTAAACAATGTGCCGCATATTTCAGTACCATTTAGGAAAATTATATCATGCTCTAAACATTATTTCAATGTGCAATAGTCATGGTCCTAACAAGAGTCATGGTTTGGGCGCTATTTGTTTTCAGGAAGCTATAGTAAATTCGTTTTTGAGAGTATTTTTTGCACCAGTGCTATATTGAATAGGGTTTTAGTGCTAATTACTGGGATTAGCGCTAATTCGCGGTATATAGCACGTGGCGCTATAGTAAATAACCCCCATATTGTCTTTATTATTGAAATAATAAAAACCAACCTATCATGCACTCACATTGTACAGATAAATAACGTAATAAATAACAAATAACATAATAAATAGCATAACGCGTCCATGGGCATTGTAATAGGGCTAGTCACTGAACAATGTACAGCCCCAAACCACAGGGGATTGTTATTTTCCTCACCACTACAGTGGCTTGCAGAGCACCAGCAGGATGCCGCAGGATGTCTCAGCATGCCTCATGTAGCATGCGTAATGACATCACTTTCACTTTATGCATTTCAGTGTTACATTTTCATCAGGATATGACATCAGCAGCCCCAATAGACTTAGAGCTGTCACTCCAGTATTTCTCTTCTTTCCCAGTTGTTGTTATGTAGAGTAGTAAGAGGAGGGGGGAAGGAATAAAGCCAGTAAACTCAGCAATAAGAAACTAGAAGAAGGAAAGGACTATTATATGCAAAGAGGAAGAGGACTGTGATAGCGAATTGACCCTTCTGAAATAGTCAAATTTGCTAGCAAGCTGAGAAGCACATTGCAAGTCATTCGCAAATTGCTTATGGAAAGTAGAAACATTGCTAATAGGCATTTACAATATGATTTTTTTGTGCTTTCACCTGTAAGTTTTTTAATCCGTGACACGGTCTCTTTAAAGTGATAGTAAACTTCAATGCATGACTTTTACCTATAGGTAAGCTTACTTATAGATACAGTAAATATCTCCTAAATGCGCACAGTTTAGGAGATATTTACTTTTGATGCAGCCAGTGCCGTCACCGATGCATGTGCTCTGAAGGAACGGCATACTGTGCTGTTCCTTTAGAGTCATGTGCTATGAACAGTGGCTCGCACACACATGCAAGGGAGTGATGTCATCATGGCTCACACAGCTGAAGTCCACGAACTTAGAAGGAAAACCAGGTGAAGATGGAAGCGCCTTTAGCGGTGACAGTGCTGACAGTGCTGACAGTGCTGATGACTTATTTCTAAGGTAAGTTTCACATAATTATTATTATACAAGCCTGGCAGGATTCATGATGGACTGAAGGGGGATAGTTTATGTAAAGGTAATCCCGTGAAGGGGAATTGTAGTAACTAGGAGTTAACTAGGAGCTTTTTGGTGTGATTGGTTAGGAAGGGGCGTATTTTGGAGATGTTGTGGAGGTTGAGGTGGCAAAATTTAGAAAGTGTTTGGACTTGGGGCCAAAAGGATAGTTCAGAGTCCAGGATTACACCTAGAACCTTGGCATGCGAGATGGGCTGATAGTAGTGCTATTGATCTTGACAGAGAAATCAGGAGAAAAGGCACATGGGGAGGAAAAATCATGAGCTCAGTTTTGGAAAGATTGAGTTTGAGGAATTGGTGTGACATCCAGGAGGAGCATGGACCATGTTTCTCAGGAGGAGCATGGACCTGAGCAGCAATAATTTTGTCACCCAAAGGAGAAGTGAGACTGGTGAGAACCGTAGCCAGAATACGATCAGGAGGAAACATAGGAACCGGAACCGACTCCAACTTGGAAGTGGAGGAAAATTGTTGTGACAAGGCGTCAGCCCTTACATTCTTAGTACCGGGTAAGAATGAGACAATGTAATTGAAACTTGACAAGAAAAGAGCCCAACGCGCCCTTCTGGGAGAAAGGCGTTTAGCCTCAGGCAAGAATGTGAGATTCTTATGGCCAGTAAGAATGAGAACCAGCACAGTGGTACCTTCGAGGAGATGTCTCCATTCTTTCAGGACTAAAATGATTGGACATTACATAGCCCAGGAATTTAACCTGTTCACGATGGAACTCGTACTTCTCCAATTTACAATAGAGATTGTTCTCTCTTAGTTTCTGAAGCACACGACAGACATTTGTGTGGTGGCTCTCCAGGAACTTGGAAAATATGAGAATATCATCGATATAAATCACCACACATAACTGCAACAAATCTCGGAGGACGTCATTAATAAATTCCTGGAAAACTGCCGGGGCGTTACAAAGGCCAAAAGGCATTACGAGGTACTCATAATAGCCTGTTCTTGTATTAAACGCAGTTTTCCACTCGTAGCCCTCCTTAATCCTCATGAGATTGTATGCCCCTCTCAAATCAAGCTTTGTGAAAACCGTTGTTCCCTTGATGCGGTCAAATAACTCCATAATTAATGGAATCAGATAGGCATTCTTAATTGTGAAATGATTGAGACCACTATAATCAATACAAGGTCTCAGTTCACCACTCTTCTTCTTCACGAAGAAGAAACCAGCACCAGCAGGGGACGAGGATTTTCAGATGAAACCTTGAGAAAGTGCGTCTCCAACATACTCCTCCATGGCCTTATCCTCCAAGACCAACAAAGGGTAAACCCGGCCACGAGTGGGGATGTCACCAGGTTGAAGGTCAATTGTGCAATCATACGGACGGTGTGGAGGCAAACTACCGGCTTGACCTTTGTCAAAGACATCGCTAAAACCGCGGTACTCCTCTGGCAGGGAGGAGAGTGAAGAGGTGCACAGGACCTTGGCTACCCTCTGGAAGCATATCTTACTGCATTGTGGTGACCAGGAGAGAACCTCAGCACAGAGCCAATCAAAAGAGGGGTTTTGCCTCTGTAACCAAGGATAACCAATAACCAGCCAAACCTTAGGTGAGGAAATAACTTGATTGATTTGCCTTATGCTTCAGAAAACAAACATCTGACTGTTAATGACAGTTCAATCAATATTACAAACAATGTTGTCAAAGAGAGAGAAATGGATTAATTCCATTGCCAAAATCGGGAATAAAAGAAGTTTTGACTTCTCCAACATTAGATTATGTTGCTCCAATTTTAATAGATGAAGGTGGAAGGCCATGGTTACATAGTTTATTAAATGGTAGAAAAACTAAATGGTTAATAGATTTAGGAGCTGAACTTAGTTTAACTAAACACAAATTATCTGTGGATATTAATTCTCCAAAATATAATTTAATTGGTTTCAGTAGAAAAGAAAATACAGTTGCAACTATCTGGTGTTGTCAAAATGTAGAGAATATTCTAGGCATGGATTTGATTAGTAAACTAAATTGGATTATTGTTTTAAGTAATTCTACTATATGGAAAGATTCATCTAGGCACAAATCTATGTTAATAGATCCTTCCATCTACAGTAATGTTGGAAGTATTTGTACAGCAGTTGCTGACGTGTCCTCAGATTATAATTGGCCACCGACTGGAACCTGTCTCTTATTGGAACAATTGGTTCGATTACATAAAATTCTTTGGAGTCAGACCAAAATTGATACAGGTTTGTTTAAAGATATTGAAATAGCCATTGAGGGAAAAGATCCTAAGCCCCAAATTCAATATAAGTTGCCACAAGAACCAATAGGTCCAGTTTCTGACATTGTACAAGAATTTTTAATACAAGAAATATTAAAGAAAGCCAAATCAGTGGTAAATAATTGTATTTGGCCTATCAAGAATGCTGATAATTCGTATTCTTTATCAGTTGAAATAAGATCACTGAATAAATGCATTACAAATAACAAACCTATTATTCCTGATTTAAATTTTATGTCACACCTGGATGCCAAGGCCAAAGTATTTTCTGTACTGGAAACCGCAAATAGTCATTGTTCAGTACCATTAACTAAAAGCTGTCAATATAAACTTGACTTCAGCTTTAATAAAGAAACCTATGCATTCACTAGAATAATTCCAGGATTGGACATTAGTGACGGTATAGTGCATGAGTGTTTAGAGAAAATATTATCAAAATTCTCTAGACCAGAATGTATTTTTCAGCAAGTGGACAAGTTTTTGCTGACTGCACAGTAGACATGTGCAGGATGAAAAAATGTGTTCAGTTTCATTTCGTTTCAATTCGTTATTTAACTAAATTTGTTTAGTTAAATTCATTGCATTTGTTACATTCGTTTTCGAGATTCGTTTGGTTTCGTATTTGAATTTGAAAAAAATTTGCCCGTATTCGAAAAAATTTGACCGCATTCGAAAAAAACTATCCGTTTCGAAATAAAAACTATCAAATTAGAAAAAATTCGGCCGCATTCGAAAAAATTTGACAGAATTTGAAAAAGTAAACTATATATAACCATTTTGTGAAATTCTAAATTCGTATAGAATGAAAGTGAATTCGAACAGGAAAGATTAGAATAGAATAGAAAATAATAGAAAAGAAAAGCATAGAAAAACAATAGAACAGAATAGAAAAAAATATAATATATTCTATTCTAATCTTTTCTATTTGAATTCGAATTCATTCTGTACCAAATTCCAATTTCGGAAGATGGTTTTATATATATAGAAAAGATTAGAATAGAAAATAATAGAAAAACAATTGAACAGAATAGAAAAAAATATTTTATATATATATATATATATATATATATATATATCTTCTGAAATTCGAATTTCATGTAGACTGAAATCAAATTTGAATAGAAAAGATTGGAATACAATAGAAAATAATAGGACAGAATAGCATAGAAAAACAATAGAACACAATAGAAAATAATAGGACAGAATAGCATAGAAAAACAATAGAACAGAATAGAATAAAATATAATATATATATTCTGTTCTATTGTTTTTCTAGTCTATTCTTTTCTATTAATTTCGATTCTAATCTTTTCTATTCAAATTCAAATTCATTATATATGAAATTCGAATTTCAGAAGCCATCTTCCGAAATTCGAATTTCGCGTAGAATGAATTTAAATTTGGGTAGAAAAGTTTAGAATAGAATAGAAAAGAAAAACAATGGAACAGAATAGAAAAAAAAAAAAAATATATATATATATATATATATATATATATATATATATTATAATATTTTTTTTCTATTCTGTTTTGCATAGAAAAGATTAGAATAGAAAATAATAGAAAAGAATAGACTAGAAAAACAATAGAACAAAATTGAATAAAATATAATATATATATTATATTTTTTCTATTCTGTTCCATTGTTTTTCTATGCTATTCTTTTCTATTCTATTCTAAATTTTTCTACTCAAATTTGAATTCATTCTATACAAAATTTGAATTTCGGAAGATGGCTTCTGAAATTCAAATTTCGTATAGAATGAATTTGAATTTGAATAGAAAAGATTAGAATAGAAAATAATAGAAAAGAATAGACTAGAAAAACAATAGAACAGAACAGAATAAAATATAATATATATCTATATATATATAAATCTATTGTTTTTCTAGTCTATTCTTATCTACTCTATTCTAATCTTTTCTATTCAAATTCAAATTCATTTTATGAAATTCAAATTGCGGAAGATGGTTTATATATATATATATTATATATATATATATATATATATATATATATATATATATATATATATATATATATATATATATATATATATATATATATATATATATCATACTTTTTCTGTTGTATTGTTTTTCTATTCTACTCTTATCTTTTCTATTTGAATTCTATTTTTTCTATATAACCATTTCCCGAAATTCGAATTTCGTATAGAATGAATTTGCATTCAAATAGAAAAGATTAGAATAAAATAGAAAATAATAGAGAATAATAGCATAGAAAAACAATAGACCAGCATAGAAAAAATATTTTATATATATATATATATATATATATATATATATATATATATATATATATATATATTTTTTTTTTTTTTCTATGCTGGTCTATTGTTTTTCTATGCTATTATTCTCTATTATTTTCTATTTTATTCCAATCTTTTCTATTTGAATGCAAATTCAATGTTAAACATCTTCCGAAATTCGAATTTCATATAAAGTGAATTTGAATTTGAATAGAAAACATAATAGAATAGTGTAGAAAAGAATAGACTAGAAAAACAATAGAACAGAATAGAATAAAATATACCGTATTTATCGGCGTATAACACGCGCCGGCGTATAACACGCACCCCAAGTTTAGGAGAGAATTTTAAGGAAAAAAACTTTTAGGAGGGAAGTTTAAGGAAAAAAAACTTACATTAAAATGCCCATCAATGCAGCCTCATCAGTGTCCATCTGCAGCCTTGCCCAGTGTCCATTGCAGCCTTGTCAGTGAGGCTTTGCCCCAGTGCAGAATTGTCAGTGCAGCCATGTCAGTGCAGCTTTGCCCCAGCCATCTGCCCCAGCCATCTTCTGACATTCGAATTTCACATACAATGAATTCAAATTCGTATAGAAAAGTTTAGAATAGAATAGAAAAGAATAGCATAGAAAAACAATGGAATAGAAAAAAAATATTATAACATCTTCCGAAATTCGAATTTCATATACACTGAAATCAAATTTGAATAGAAAAGATTAGAATAGAATAGAAAATGATAGAAAAGAATAGCATAGAAAAACAATAGAACAGAATAAAAAAATATATAATATATATATTATATTTTTTTCTGTTCTATTATTTTTCTAATCTATTATTTTCTATTATTTTCTATTCTAGTCTTTTCTATTCAAATTCAAATTCATTCTATACGAAATTCGAACTTCAGAAGCCATGTTCCGAAATTCGAATTTCGTATAGAATGAATTTGAATTTGAATAGAAAAGACTTATAGAATAGAAAATAATAGAAAAGAAAAGCATAGAAAAACAATAGAACAGAGTGATAAAAAAAATTATATATATATATATATATATATATATATATATATATATATACATATATTCTATTGCTTTATTATTTTATATTCTATGTTATTGTATTTTTTAGAAAATCGTTTTCTATTTTTTTCTAATTCGATTCAAATTTGTTTTCAAATTCCTTCATTTTTTTCAGATTCGTTTAAATTCGTTACTTTTGTAATTCGGGAATTTGGATGCATACGAATTTCCGAATAATGAAAAATTTGCCCGAAATGATTCGGAACGAAACGTAATGCACATGTCTACTGCACAGAGTATAGAGGAACATGTCACTCTTTTGTTATTTACCCTGTTACAAACAGCAGGGCTGAAAATGAAAACGGAAACAGTTGAGTTAATCAAAAGTCAGGTAGCATTCCTTCATATGCAAATTAGTCATGGACAGAGACAGTTATCTCGGGAAAAATTAGAAACATTTCTGCTATTCCAACATCTTACAAGGTATTATTAAATTTTTGAGCAAAGTAAATCATTGTAAAGAGTTTTTACAGAAATGTGATGATAAAGTTAAACCATTATTTGATTTTTTGAAACAAAAAGATGTGTTTGATCAATGGGGTCAAACCCAGACAGAAGCCTTTGAAATGTTGAAAATGGATCTGCAGAATGCTCCTACATTGAATACAATTGGTTCGTCAATTCCCATTGAATGGCATACTGATGTATCTGAGAATTTGATTTCAGTAACTTTGTCTCAATCAAAAAAAGGTGATCAGAAAATAATAGGCTTTTTCTCCAGAGGTTTGACAAATATGGAAAGACCTTTGACACACATATTAAGCAATTGTTAAGTGTTTATTTACAGTCAAAGTAACAGAAAAGATTGTGAGATCTAGTAAGATCATATTACAGACACCTGATTTATCACTAAAACTTCTTCTAGAGAGAATTGGATTTGGTAACAGAACATTATGCTTGTACAAATGTATCCAGAAAACCTGTAAATGGTGTTTTTAGAACAAGTGCTGAGAGAGGCTTTCAGCCAGTATTTGTTAATAATATCAAGACTTGTTCAGCAGGTCTTCCTATGTGTTACCCAAAAAATGGAATATAGAGTGTGGTGCTGCGCTAATCCAAAATTACTAATAATTTTGGATTAGCGCAGCACCACACTCTATACTAATAATTTTGGATTAGCGCAGCACCACACTGCGCTAATCCAAAATTACTAATAATTTTGGATTAGCGCAGCACCACACTCTATATTCTATTTACTGTAATATTAGGGGATAGTCAGGACCCCTATTCGGTGCAAGCAGCTGTTCCTTTGTCATTTTACATTTTTTTTTACTTTTTACATGGTAGCGCGGGAATAAAATATTTTAAATTGTATATTTACCCAAAAAATGGTTATGTTATTCAGCAAAAATTCTACAGAAAATGCTGAATTGGAAGATGCCAAAAATTACAGTACAGCACGCATGACTCTAAATCTTAAAGAGGAGAAGTGAATGGACACAGTTCACGTCAGGCTTTTGGGTTGATTTGAAACCTTTCTTTGTTAGTGAAAATGAGGTTTCGAATCATGACTAAAAGGAGAAATTGTGTCCTGTTATATTTAAAATACACAGAATATTAGCATAAGGAGTATAGGCCAGTTTAAGAAAAATAGAGCAAATTAAAGTAATTAGAAATGTTATTACCAAAATATGTCTGTCTTTCATGTCATGATAAAATATTAGGATTGTGATATGTAAAGTTAATAAGTAAATGAAAGTACAGTGGGGACGGAAAGTATTCAGACCCCCTTACATTTTTCACTCTTTGTTATATTGCAGCCATTTGATAAAATCATTTAAGTTCATTTTTTTCCTCATTAATGTACACTCAGCACCCCATATTAACAGAAAAACACAGAATTGTTGACATTTTTGCAGATTTATTAAAAAAGAAAAACTGAAATATCACATAGTCCTAAGTATTCAGACTCTTTGCTCAGTATTTAGTAGAAGCACCCTTTTGATCTAATACAGCCATGAGTCTTTTTGGGAAAGATGTAACAAGTTTTTCACATCTGGATTTGGGGATCCTCTGCCATTCCTCCTTGCAGATCCTCTCCAGTTCTGTCAGGTTGGATGGTAAACGTTAGTGTACAGGCATTTTTAGGTCTCTCCAGAGATGCTCAATTGGGTTTAAGTCAGGGCTCTGGCTGGGCCATTCAAGATCAGTCACGGAGTTGTTGTGAAGCCACTCCTTTGTTATTTTAGCTGTGTGCTTAGGGTCATTGTCTTGTTGGAAGGTAAACCTTCGGCCCAGTCTGAGGTCCTGAGCACTCTGGAGAAGGTTTTCATCCAGGATATCCCTGTAATTGGCCGCATTCATCTTTCCCTTGATTGCAACCAGTCGTCCTGTCCCTGCAGCTGAAAGACACCCCCACAGCATGATGCTGTCACCACCATGCTTCACTGTTGGGATTGTATTGGACAGGTGATGAGCAGGGCCTGGTTTTCTCCACTCATACCGCTTAGAATTAAGGCCAAAAAGTTCTATCTTGGTCTCATCAGACCAAAGAATCTTATTTCCCACCATCTTGGAGTCCTTCAGTTGTTTTTTAGCAAACTCCATGCGGGCTTTCATGTGTCTTGCACTGAGGAGAGGCTTCTGTCGGGCCACTCTGCCCTAAAGCCCCGACTGGTGGAGGGCTGCAGTGATGGTTGACTTTCTACAACTTTCTACCATCTCCCGACTGCATCTCTGGAGCTCAGCACAGTGATCTTTGGGTTCTTCTTTACCTCTCTCACCAAGGGTCTTCTCTCCCCAATAGCTCAGTTTGGCCGGACGGCCAGCTATAGGAAGGGTTCTGGACATCCCAAACGTCTTCCATTTAAGGATTGGAGGCCACTGTGCTCTTAGGAACCTTAAGTGCAGCAGAATTTTTTTGTAACCTTGGCCAGATCTGTGCCTTGCCACAATTCTGTCTCTGAGCTCTTCAGGCAGTTCCTTTGACCTCATGATTCTCATTTGCTCTGACATGCACTGTGAGCTGTAAGGTCTTATATAGACAGGTGTGTGGCTTTCCTAATCAAGTCCAATCAGTATAATCAAACACAGCTGGACTCAAATGAAGGTGTAGAACTATCTCAAGGATGATCAGACGAAATGGACAGCAACTGAGTTAAATATATGAGTGTCACAGCAAAGGGTCTGAATACTTAGGACCATGTAATATTTCAGTTTTTCTTTTTTAATAAATCTGCAAAAATTCTGTGTTTTTATGTCAATATGGGGTGCCGTGTGTACATTAATGAGGAAAAAAATGAACTTAAATGATTTTAGGAAATAGCTGCAATATAACAAAGAGTGAAAAATGTAAGGGGGTGTGAATACTTTCCATCCCCACTGTATATTTTGCATTAGTAAATTCAAAATAATGATACTGCATTCTGTTTCAGGATCTGACTTATAAGTCAACAAAAGAAGAGAAATTTAATATTTCTAGACCTTCCCTTATAATTATTGTTGTCTTTTTATGTTCAATAAAGTTTTTCCAACTTTACAGAGTGCAGGAAGAACCTTACTAATGTTTGTAATGTTTACATTTTCTCTGTCTCTCCAATTTTCTTTATGAATCAAATAAGATTGAATTCAACATTTCATAAGCATATAATTATTGGTTTGCACAAAAGTTATAGCTTCTACAAACTATGGTACATTTTCTGAAATTTACGCAGCTTTTAGTTAATGAATTCCTCTCATTTCTTTAGGTGCTAAAATGGCAGGGTAGTACAATACCCCCCAAATGACACAATTTTGGAAAGCAGATACCCCAAGGAATTTGCTGAGAGGCATGTTGAGCACATTGAATATTTTTTTTGTCACAAGTTGTCAATTAAATGATATATTGCTCACACATGCCATGGGTATATGTGGTATTACACCCCAAAATATATTCTGCTGCTTCTCCTGAGTACGGGATACCACATGCGTGAGAGTTTTTGGGAGCCTAGCCGCGTACAGGACCCTGAAAACCAATCACCGCCTGCAGGATTTCAAAGGGCATACATTTTAGATTTCACTCCTCACTACCTATCACAGTTTCGGAGGCCATGAAATGCCAAGATAGCACAAACATCCCCCCCCCATGACCCCATTTTGGAAAGTAGACACCCCAAGCAATTTGCTGAGAGGCATTATGAGGCCATGGAATATTTTATATTTTGCATCAAAAGGGCCAGGAAATTTACAAACTTTTTTTTTTTTTACACAAAGTTGTCACTAGATGATATATTGCTCACACATGCCATGGGAATATGTGAAATTACACACCAAAATACATTCTGGTGCTTCTCCTGAGTACGGGGATACCGCATGTGTGAGACTTTTTGGGAGCCTAGCTGCATACAGGACTCCAAAAACCAATCACCGCCTTCAGGCTTTCTAAGGGCGTAAACTTTAGATTTCACTCCTCACTACCTATCACAGTTTCGGAGGCCATAAAATGGCAAGATAGCACAACAACCCCCCCCCCCCCCCCGAAAAATTACCCCATTTTGGAAAGTAGACACCCCAAGCTATTTGCTGAGAGGCATGCTGAGTCCATGGAATATTTTATATTTTGCCACAAGTTTCAGGAAAATTACAAACATTTTTTTTTTTATTTACACAAAGTTGTCACTAGATGATATTTTGCTCACAAATGCTATGGGTATATGCGGAATTACACCCCAAAATACATTTTGCTGCTTCTCCTGAGTACGGGGATACCATATGTGTGGGACTTTTTGGCAGTCTAGCTGTGTACAGGACCCCGAAAACCAATCACAGCATTCAGGATTTTTAAGGGCGTAAAATGGTGATTTCACTTCCTCACTACCTATCACAGTTTCGGAAGCCATGAAATGCCAAGATAGCACAACCCCCCCCCCCCCCCCAAATTACCCCATTTTGGAAAGTAGACACTTCAAGCTATTTGCTTAGAGGCATGTTGAGTCCATGGAATATTTTATATTTTGCCAAAGGTTTCAGGAAATGTACAATTTTTTTTTTTTACACAAAATTGTCACTTAATGATATATTTCTCACACATGCCATGGGAATATGTGAAATTACACACCAAAATACATTCTGGTGCTTCTCCTGAGTACGGGGATACCACATGTGAGACTTTTTGGGAGCCTAGCTGCGTAAAGGACTCCAAAAACCAATCACCGCCTTCAGGCTTTCTAAGGGCGTAAACTTTAGATTTCACTCCCCACTACCTATCACAGTTTCGGAGGCCATGAAATGCCAAGATAGCACAACCCCCCCCCCCCCCCAAATTACCCCATTTTGGAAAGTAGACACTTCAAGCTATTTGCTGAGAGGCATGTTGAGTCCATGAAATATTTTATATTTTGCCAAAGGTTTCAGGAAATTTACAATTTTTTTTTTTTTTTTTACACAAAGTTGTCACTTAATGATATATTGCTCACACATGGCATGGGAATATGTGGAATTACACACCAAAATACATTCTGGTGCTTCTCTTGAGTACGGGGATACCACATGTGTGAGACTGTTTGGAAACCTAGCTGCGTACAGGACCCCAAAAACCAATCACCGCCTTCAGGATTTCTAAGGGCGTAAACTTTAGATTTCACTCCTCACTACCTATCACAGTTTTGGAGGCCATAAAATGGGATGATAGCACAACCCCCCCCCCCCCCCGAAAAATTAACCCATTTTGGAAAGTAGACACCCTAAGCTATTTGCTGAGAGGCATGCTGAGTCCATGGAATATTTTATATTTTACCACAAGTTTCAGGAAAATTACAAACATTTTTTTTTATTTACACAAAGTTGTCACTAGATGATATTTTGCTCATACGTGCCATGGGTATATGTGGAATCACACCCCAAAATACATTTTGCTGCTTTTCCTGAATACGGGGATACCATATGTGTGGGACTTTTTGGCAGTCTAGCCGTGTACAGGACCCCGAAAACCAATCACCGCCTTCAGGATTTCTAAGGGCGTAAAATGGTGATTTCACTTCCTCACTGCCTATCACAGTTTCGGAGGTCGTGAAATGCCAAGATAGCACAACCCCCCCCCCAAATTACCCCATTTTGGAAAGTAGACACTTTAAGCTATTTGCTTAGAGGCATGTTGAGTCCATGGAATATTTTATATTTTGCCAAAGGTTTCAGGAAATGTACAATTTTTTTTAGATTTTTTTGGAAACCTAGCTGTGTACAGGACCCCAAAAACTAATCACCGCCTTCAGGATTTCTAAGGGCGTAAACTTTAGATTTCACTCCTCACTACCTATCACAGTTTCGGAGGCCATAAAATGGCAAGATAGCACCCCCCCCGAAAAATTACCCCATTTTGGAAAGTAGACACCCCAAGCTATTTGCTGAGAGGCATGCTGAGTCCATGTAATATTTTATATTTTGCCACAAGTTTCAGGAAAATTACAAACATTTTTTTTTAACACAAAGTTGTCACTACATTTTTGATTTCACTCCTCACTACCTATCACAGTTTCGAAGGCCATGAAATGCCAAGATAGCACAAACCCCCCAAATGACCTCATTTTGGAAAGTAGACACCACAAGCAGAGAGGCATGTTGAGTATTTTGCAGATCTCGCTTTTTGTCACAAAGTTTTGAAAATTGAAAAAAAAAATACATTTTATATTTTCTTTTTCTTTACTTTCAAAAAAAATGAGAGCTGCAAAATACTCACCATGCCTCTTAGCAAATACCCTGGGGTGTCTACTTTCCAAAATGGGGTAATTTGTGGAGTTTTGTGCTATCTTGACATTTCAGGGCCTCCGAAACTGTGATAGGTAGCGAGGAGTAAAATCATCATTTTATACCCTTAGAAAGAGGGGGAGGGATCATGGATGGAATGCAATTATTTTGTAAAATGTTTTTGTACATGGAAAAATAAATAATAATAATAATTAAAAAAAAGGAGTGTGAGTTTCTGCTCACAATATTTTGAGTGTGTTTGGTGACTATACATACAATTTACAACCAAAGATTTGTGTGTGACTACACTGAGTGTTGAGTGCAAACACTATATACACACATTACAAATCGTGCCTTCAACAAAGACAATTTGCTGTTTCTCTGTAAAAAAGAATGAAATTGGAGCAGAAAAACCCATGATTATATGATCAGTCTTATATTTGTGTGCCCTTTATTGCTAGAATAGCACGTTTCTTGTCCAAGAGATGGTTTGTAAGGTTAAACATCCTACTGTATGGCACTCTGTTCACTGCAGAGAGGAATGGAGTGTGATTGGTAAAAGAAGAATTCCAATACTCACCCACAGTAACCCTAGGACCCATCCACATAAATTCCCAGAACTGCTACAAGTGACTCCCATAGCCTGCCCTGAAACTACAGAGGCTCAAAGGATCATGGAACATGTAGTATCAGGACTGGTAAAGGAAGGAAATAGGAAGTCAGAGAACTTTGAAATTCAGCCAGGTGGAGGAGTGCCATCACAGACATAGAAACCTGCTTTATACAGCTAAAGCAGGTAAGTTACACACACACTGACACTGGGGTTGTGATTCATTTACATGCAGAATGCATCTGTTGTTTTGAGGAGGAAAAGCTGGAGTTCTTTATTAAGTACAGGAAAGGAGCCTGTACAGCTGTGGATGACTTAGGGCTCATGCACTCTACATCTCAAAGAATCTAAAAGAAGCTGCTCCTACAGGCTTTTGAGCTTTTTTGAGCCAACGGGGCAGGGTACAGGGGTCTTTAGGATGGAAGACAGGGGGTCAGTAGGGAAGGGTACATGGGTCAGCAGGAAAGAAGACAGGGGGAGTCAGTAGGGCGGAAGATAGGGAGAATCAGTAGGGCAGGGTACAAGGGTGAGCAGGACAGAAGACAGGGGGTCAGTAGAGCAGGGGAGAGGGATCAGCAAGACAGAAGACAGGGGGTCAGCAGGGTATCATACAGGGGTCAGCAGGACAGAAGACAGGGGGTCAGGAGAGCAGTGTACAGGAGTCAGCAGGACAGCGGAAAGGGGAGTCAGCAGGGCAGGGTACAGGGGGTCAGCAGGACAGAAGACAGGGGGTCAGTAGGGCAGGGTACAGGGGTCAGCAGGACAGAGAAAAAGGGGATAAGTAGGGCAGGGTAAAGAGGTCAGCAGGACGTAAGACAGGGAGTCAGTAGGGCCAAAGACAGGGGGTCAGTAGGGCAGGGTACAGGGGTCAGCAGGACAAAAGACATGGGTTCAGTACAGCAGGGTACAGGGGTCAGCAGGACAGAAGACAGGGGGTCAGTAGGGTAGCGTACATGAGTCAGCAGGAAAGAAGACAGGGGGTCAATAGAGCAGGGTACAGGGGTCAGCAGGGTGGAAGAAAGGAGGTCAGTAGGGTAGCATACAGGGGTTAGCAGGACAAAAAACAAGAGGTCCATAGGGCAGGGTACAGTGGTCAGCAGGACAGAAGACGAGGGTCAGTAAAGTAGGGTACAGGGGTCAGCAGGAAAGAAGACAAGGAGTCAGTAGAGTAGGGTACAGCGGTCAGCAGGATGGAGAAAAGGGGAGTCAGTGGAGCAGGATACAGGGGTCAGCAGGATGTAGGAAAGGGAGTCAGTAGAGCAGGGTACAGGGGTCAGCAGGACAGAGGAAAGGGAGTCAGTAGGGCAAGAAACAGGGGTCAGCAGGACGAAGGACCAGGGGTCAGTAGGGCAGAGTACAGGGGTCAGCAAGACGAAGGACCGGGGTCAGTAGGGCAGGGTACAGTGGTCAGCAGGATGGAGGAAATGGGGATCAGTAGAGCAGGGTACAGGGGTCAGCAGGATGGAGGACCGGGGGTCAGTAGGGGCCAGGGTAGAGGCCCCCCATTCCTCTTCTTAACCAAAATCCCCCCACCCCCTCCCAGCACAGATTCCCCCTCTATCCCCTTTACTCTTACACCCTCAGTCTTACCCCCTTTACTCTTTATACTCCCCAATGACTGCCCCCCTCCCCCCAGTCATATGGGGCCCCCATCGAGTTACCTTCAGGCTGACAGCAGGCTGACTCTCAGCCTTTGAGTCCAGCGATCAGTTGGCAGAGCTCTCCGTCATGGACAAGGAGGTGAGAGGGAAGAGAGCGAGGGAGCTGGCTGGTCCTGTCTGAAACTGTACAGGTGCCTGGGGGGCATGTCTGTGGCCATTTTTGTGCATCAGAACGGCTGGGGAAAAATTGCCATCCTGCCCCCTGGCATTGGCTCCTTCCCGCCTCCCTCTCCTGTATATAGGTAGCCCGAGGAAGAGGTGGGCTCAGCCGCAATCCGCTCTCCTCTGTGTATGTGTGAGGCTTCTGGCTGCCTGTCACATTTACACAGCCATGCTTGTGGTGTGTGGGACACCAGACACCCCGAACAAGCCGCAGGGTGGGCAAGCCACTGGAGCCAAGTGCTGGAACTTGTCCAGCACTTGGCTCCACTCAGGGACAAAGGCTTCATTCACTGAGACGCCAGGACTTGCAACAAGTCCCGTGACAGTCCCGGCGAATCCGGGACGGTTGGGAGATATGTATTCTTCTAAGTGCCCACTAACTCTTCCTGGTACCCCTAGTTGCCCCTTGAGGTAGTCATACCTTAAATAGGTAAATAAGTCCATTAGTCCTTTGTAAAAAAGAGTCCATACCCTGGAACTCTGACTGGGTTCCCACAAGGGGTGGCTTAGTGCAATCAGTTCACATTTCTAGCAGCATCTAGTTCCTTTAAGTGGGAAGACCTGGAACCAAACCTTTGGCCGTCTTACTAACTGCGGCTCCCCCAAGAAGTGGTCCCCTCTCTATTTATATGCTTGCCGCTTCAGAGGGCAGTACTTCCTCCAAAAAGCAATAAGGGGGGGGGGGACCTGGCCAGCAGTGTTAACCCATACCTTCTAGAGAGTACCACCCCAGCCAGGCAAACATATGTTAACAGTGAAAATAACATTGAAAATACACACTCACATTGAAATAAACAATTTCACAATGACATGCAAACAAATAACCATAACTACAATAATATAAAATTATTATTATTATTAATATAAAACATATGGACTAAACACATAATACATAAAGCACTTGCGCTCTGCAATCCCCATTCAATCCTACAGCGTTCATGCTTCGAATTCCAGCGGGTGGTGGGTCAACAAAATAAGTTGCCAAGCAGTTTACAAAATAAGGGCTTTATTAATTTATTCATCCTGTGAAACGACATTTGTTCAGTGAAAATAGGGAGAAAAATCTGAAAATAGCGCATTATGGGCACTAAATAGAGCTGGTAGTATTTAGTAAGTATTTATTTCCTGTGATCATCAGCTCCATCTAGTGCCCATAATGTGGTTCTTTCCTGATTCATGCTATTCTATGTGAATGAATAATATTTAACCTGGAGAGAAAATAGCTTAATAAGATTTGTTTATGCTCCCATTTGCACCGAACAAATGTACATGCTGCATTTTTATGCAACACGCCACACCTCAAACTAGAAGAGCAGTTATCTCATGTGTACAGATACAGTATATTCTGTATTATATTAAACATATTCTAGGTACACACTTGTGATTAGTACTGGTAGCTTTTTTCCAGTATGTAAATTATTAAAAGAGTTGAGCGCCGAGCTTGTTACTTCCCATCTGAAATTAGCAAAGAATTTAAGCTTAATGAACAGGCCTCCTTGGCTTGGCAGGCATGACTTGGCAGCAACTGTCTTCACCTTTGAGCTTATTAGCACGGAGGCATGAAGAGAACTGGACTTTATACAATGAAGATAATGCACCCGTTGCTATGGTCACATCTCCCCTGCAGCTAATCCTAATCACACACTTCTCACCTCTTACCCCAACAGCTCTGAAAGATACAAGTGAGAAAGCTGCAAATCCCAGCCAAGCACTAAGAACACTTTCCCATGGAAGCTTCTAGATACACTAAGGGGTTATATATACAGGCGTCTACTGTAAAGAGCATTTTCCTAGAACAATATTTTTTGAATGGATTAATAGTCACCAAATCTCTCCCTATCATATTATTTGTAGACAATGCACTCCTTCACAGAAGCTGCAGCTATGCATAACATTTGTTTTCTGTTTCAATCATTTTTATTGTTTTAGTAAAACAATAAAAACAGTTGGTAGAGTAGCGAACAATCCTCGCTTGCTCCAATTGTGGCAGATAAACCGGTTAATATAGGTGAAGCTTAGAACAGTTCAGCGAAGACCCGACTCGCATGTTGGGTCTGCTATGTGGCCCCCCCAACACAATTTGCTGAAGGGGCCCTTATGTTTTGATACTGCTCCCTCTACATAGAGGTTTGAAAATTACATTACCTGAAACAAATCTATGCCTTTTGTATCATGCAATATGTCTACATTTTAAAAAACTGCCTTATTGTACATTGGATGTGTCTTTGTGTCAGGACGTGGAGCTGAATCCATGAATCCATGACCTCTGCTGCATCAGGCAGTGGCTTTTCTTGCTGAGCCACCTGAAATGCTGGACAGAATCTTGTCTGATTTCTTGTGTAATCTTGCCTTGTGCCTTGTTCAGTGGCGGCCGGTGGTATATTTTTTGGGGGGGGCGGCAAACAGTGCACCCCCCTGGTAAGTCAGTCACCCAAAACACTTACCCTGGGAAACGCTTCTCTCCGGGTGATGGGTGTCCAGCTTCCCCTGCGTCTTCTCCTCTGCATCACGGCGGTGTCCTTGCAGTGCGTCTCCTCCTCGGCATCACGGCGGTATGCTCGCCGTGCGTCTCCTCCCTCCTCCACCCTCAGCCAATAGGGTAGCTTCTCCTTTTTGCCAATCGGGAAATGGGTCTCAGGACCCGCTTCCTGATTGACCGGGAGGCAGAATCAGTGCGATAATAGCGAATATTCATTCGCTATTGTCACACAACTGGGTGGGATACGGGCACAGTGCTCTGCGCCCTGAGCCCACACTTTTTTAAAGCCTATTAGAGCCTCTGATTCTAATCACGTGCTTTCAAAAAAAAATCCCCCATTGGAATCCATGCATCCAGCACCCTGCATGTAGATCAGGGGGGCGGACGCATGGATGGGGGGGGGGCAGTGCCCATGCACCCCTATGGATGGGCCTTGTTTCTAGTGAACCTTGAACGCCTTGCTCATCCCATGAACTTCCTATTTAAGCCGTGCCTTTTCACTTTCTGTTTGCCAGATTATTGTGCTGTCTCCATCCAATATCTTGCTCTTTTGCATACCTATCCTTATCTCCACTGCCACTTATTACCAACCTTTGGCTTGTTCCTCGACTACACCTCTGCTTGATACCTACTAGCGATGGGCGAACGGTTCAGCCCTAGCATACGTTCAGGCCGAAATTTTTTTTTTTTAACAGAATTTGGGCCGAAATTTAGCTGTTCGGACGTTCGACGAACAGCCGAACAAACGGGTAGTTTGACCGCTTGTTCTCCCCCCGAACCGACCACAATGCATTGCGGTGCTGAAAAGTGTATTGCAAGCCCTGATTGGTGTGGAGAGACATAGAACAGGGCTCTTTTCAGTGCTATCAGTTAGTTTTTGTGCTATACTGTAGTGTAGTGATAAGGACCATCATTAAGCTTTGCATAGTGTGCAGCTAGAGTAGGGACAGCTCAGATAGTTTCACTGTAGTGTAGTGAGACTGTGTCATTCATACATACATTAGTGTAGAGTAGGGACAGCTCATATAGTTTCAGTGTAGTGTAGTGAGACCGTGTCAGTAATCTTGACATTAGTGTATAGCTAGAGTAGGGACAGGTCAGATAGCATCAGTGTAGTTGAACACGTCTATTTGATTGCGTTACTGCCAGTTTTATGCCATTTACTTATGTGTGTGTTAATGCCAGTTTAACGCCATTTACTTCTGTATGCGTTACTGCCAGTTTAACGCCATAACCTTTTTCTGTGCGTTACTGCCAGTTTAACGCCATATAGTTTTGTGCGTTACTGCCAGTTTAACGCCATTTACTTCTGTGTGCGTTACTGCCAGTTTAATGGCATATAGTTTTGCGTGCAATACTGCCAGTAATACGCCTTCCACCAGCGTCTCAGGCCTCGTTTTGGAATCCTACATCACCGCGGCCGGCTCGAGCGGTGTTTTCAACAAAGCCGAACGCACAGCAGGCAGCAGGGACTTCTGTGACCGACCTGACGGACTCCTTCCATGGATTTTACTACATGCCGTTTTTTACCTTACAAAATGTGAGTTGCTTGTATAGTGATCTTTTTAATAAATCTTTTAATACTGCACTTAGAGGCGCCTCCCCTTCCCTTGTGTTCTTTTTCTGCAGATTCAGGAGCTTGGTTTCAGCTCTCCCTGGAAGGCAGCCCTCTGTGTGGACTTTTTCATATACCATTTTGCCTGTGTTAAACATAGACTCTGTGGACTTACCAATTTTTATTTTATTTTATTTTTTATTTATTATTTTTTCTTCTAGCCTGTCACTGACACAATGGTATCATGAGGTTTCCGTTTTTTTGCGCCTTCACTTGCATAATAATCACATTCAGTTATTTTGCACAGCATCATTATTTATTTATTTACATAATCGCAATTAGCGATTTTGTACATCATTTATCGCTTATTGTTAAATATTTCATATATATCATCAAACTGCGCTGATCATCATTTACTTTATACCATTTAAGTGCATTTTACACACTTTGGATCTAGCTGCAACTTATCTGATTAGCATATACTCAGCGATTTTACATAGCAGCATCATACGTTTTTGCACAGTTGCAACATGTTTATGTACTCTGAACATAGGGCTATTGGCACTTTAATATATACTATGCGTTTACATTAGTATATTAATACCCAGAATCACTATTGCATTTGCACAAGACTACGTGCACATATTCAGATTGGTTGGTTCAGCACTGTTTATTGTTGTTTTTTAGCGATTTTTACACAGCATCATTATGCGGTTTTGCACAGTTACAACATAGGCACTTTAGTATTCATCGACACTGAACATAGGGCTACTGTTGCTCCAGTTATTTTGCACAGCATCATTAGCAATTTTCATAATCGCAATTAGCGATTTTGCACATCATTTATCGTTTATTGTTAATATTTTATATATATCATCAAGCTGCGCTGATCATTATTTACTTTATACCATTTAAGTGCATTTATACACTTTAGATCTAGCTGCAACTTATTAGATTAGCATATATTCACTTTGATAGCGCGAAGGATCTTACTTACATTATCACTGCCAGTTTAATGCCCTATATTTTTGTGCGTTACTGCCAGTTTAACGCCATATAGTTTTGTGTGCGTTACTGCCAGTTTAACGCCATATAGTTCTGTGTGCGTTACTGCCAGTTTAACGCCATATAGTTTTGTGTGCGTTACTGCCAGTTTAACGCCACATAGTTTTGTGTGCGTTACTGCCAGTTTAACGCCAAATAGTTTTGTGCATTACTGCCAGTTTAACGCCATTTACTTCTGTGTGCGTTACTGCCAGTTTAACGCCATATCGTTTTGTGTGCGTTACTACCAATTTAACGCCATATAGTTCTGTGTGTCACTGTATGTTTGGCGCATTATATTGCAGTATATTATAGTGTATCTTTCAAGTGTGTCTGTGTAGCTTGAGTACTCAAATTAAAGTGCAACAAACACCTCTTTACATTTATTAAAGTGGATCTACGTACAGATTTCAACTTCTTCTTTACATTTGCTTATAAGCACCGCCCCCTCCATCACAATAATGTCTGGGAGGACAACAAGGAGAGGCAGACGTTCCCTTGGCACTGTAAGGGGGCCAGCAACAAATGTGTCCACAGCCAAAGGTGGACGTGGTGGTCACTCCTCAAGCAGGGCATCATTTCCTCTGTTTAGTGAGTTTGCCCATGCTATCCAGCCACAGTATGCAGAGGATGTGGTGGACTGGCTAACTAAACCTTCCTCATCCTCCTCATCCTCTGTCATGCAAGCAGAGACAAGTGTACAGTCCCCTGCAGATTCCCTGGATAAACCTGCCTCCTTGTCCACATCTATTGCTGCCATAGCCCCAGCATCAGCCATTGAGGAGTCAGCTGAGTTATTTGACCATAGTGTCAGCCACTTGCTCCTTGATTATGCCCAGCCATTACTGGATTCAGATGTTGGTTCTGAGGTTGAAGATGACAGGAACATGAGCCTAGAGAGAAGGAGGAACACAGGTAGACAAATTGGCATTCATGTTCCCAAGTTGTCTCCAGTGGTAATGATGATGATGATGATGATGATGATGAGGTCACTGATGCGACCTGGGTGCCAGATAGAGCAGAGGAGGAAACTGAAGGTGAGGTGGCACAACCCCAAGGAGGCTGACATCAAGAAAGAGTAGAGAGCAGCCACCTTATTCCATCACATTCTGCAGCTGTTATCTCCTGGCCCACTACCCAAAGCTTACCTGTCTGGGCCTTTTTCAGCACATCTGCAGCAGATCGCACTGTTACTATCTGCAAACTGTGTCTCAGACACATCAAACATGGCAAAAACACCAACAATTTGGGTACCACATGCCTAACAAGGCATTTAACATCCAATCACTCAGCCCGTTGGTAAAGCACCTAAAAGCCACACAAAAGGAGCACAAATCTGTCCCCCCTCCTCCTCCTTACCCACTTCAGTCTGCCCCTGCTATACCGAGCTATTACCTAACAGCAGCCTCCACTGACAGGGATGATGGTATAGCACAAGGTGTCCCAGGTCCTAGCAGCACATCTGCCAGCAGCACACCACCAGCTGTAGGCTGTAGCCAGCAAATTTCTCTGCCCCATCTGCTGCAGCTGAAAAAAAATACAGTCCCTGCCACCCACATGCCCACTTGCCTCTAAATGCAAGCTTGTGAAAGCTGTTGGGTCTCCATCTTCTGCCTTTCAGCCTGGTGGATTCTGCCCCCTTCTGTGAATTCACACAATGTGCTGTACCACAATGGCAGGTTCCTAGTTGCTACTACTTTTCACGTAAGGCCGTTCCATCTTTCTACCATCATGTGGAAGGGAATGTTCTGTCATTGTTGGGCAAGGCAGTCAGCCGTAAAATCCACCTTACTGCTGACACGTGGTCCAGCAAGCATGGGCAGGGACGATATATTTCGTTCACAGCACACTGGGTAACGCTGCTTGCAACTCGAAAGGATGATAGGACAGGGCTCGGTGCTGCAGCTTGTTGTGCCCCCACGTCTCCATACAGCTGGTGGTGATGATGCCAGACCTGTGAGTTCTACCCCCTCCTCCACCACCTCCATGCCCTCCTCTGCAAAATTGTCCTATGAGCATCAGGTACCCCCTAAGCGTTCAAAGGGCTGTTCCATGAGTCAGGCTAAAAAAGGTGCCATGCTGTGCTTCAGCTGGTGTGTTTAGGGGACAGGAACCACACCTGAGCAGAGATTCTTGCAGCTCTGCAGGGACAGGCCCAGAGGTGGTTCACACCAAGCCAGCTGGAGCCAGGAATGGTGGTGTCCCATAATGGCTCAAACCTCCTGTCAGCCCATAGACAGGGAAAGTTGACACATGTGCCATGCCTTGCACATGTCCTCAATTTGGTGGTGCAGCGTTTCCTAAGTACAAACCCAGGGTTGCAAGATGTACTAAAACAGGCCAGAAGAGTCTGTAAGCCATTTCAGGCGGTCATACACAGCCAGTGCTTGGTTGGCTGAAATTCAGCGGGAATTCCACCTGCCTGTAAACTGCCTGATTTGTGACATGCCCACTAGGTGGAATTCGCCTTTGGCAATGCTGCAGCGGCTATACATGCAGCAGAGGGCCGTCAACGAGTACCTGTGCCAGTACGACACGACGATGGGCTCAGGCCGCCTTGGCTTTTTTTGCCAATGGCTGATCATTAAGGATGCATGCACTGTATTGTTACCATTTCAGGAGGCCACAAGGATGGTGAGCAGTGACAGTGCATGCATCAGTGACACAATCCCTGTTGTGTTCCTGCTGGAGCAGACTCTGCATGGCATTATGGACAGGGCACTGGAGGCAGAGCAGCAGGAGGAAGACGAGGACTTCCTTTCCTCCCAAGGCCCACTTTATCCAGACACCATCATTCCTATGTCACAGAACACACGGGAAGAGCGAGGGGAGGTGGATGAGGAGGAGGATTCTGGCACTTTCTTAGGCTTCGAAGAAGAGGAAGACATGCGTCAATCTATAAGCGATGGCTTTCCAACCCCAGGACCCTTGGGAGTAGTATGTGGCTGGGAGGAGGAAGTTCCAGATGCTGTCATCCTGAGTGACCCAGAGAAGTCTGCTTCTCAAGCCTCGGCAAATTTGAGGTGCATGGGCAACCTCATGCTTCAAAGCATGCAAAAGGACCCAAGAACACGTGGCATAAATGAGAAGGATGATCGCTGGTTGGCAACCCTCCTTGACCACCATTATAAGAGGAAGCTCTCAGAACCATCCCGTCCCCACAGAGAGTGCAGAAGATAAAATCTCTTGAGGACATGTTAAAGAGGATTCTATTGAACGTTTTTCCTGACTCCAGTAGGTTACAGTGTGGTAGAAAACGTCGTTTTGAGTCTTCTGTTGGTCAAGGGAGGAGCGTTGGAGAAACCCCCACAGGATGCCTTATTAGGACGAAACGTCGGGACGGGCTCTGCTGATGCCACTGCGTTGCTTTGATTTTATCCAAACGCTTTTAATGTCTTCTCAAATGTAAGTGACCATTTTAGCATTTTCAATAAGTACCGTATTTATCGGCGTATAACACGCACAGGTGTATAACACGCACATTAATTTTAAGAGGGAAGTTTCAGGAAAAAAATTAAAATGTAATAAGGATTTAATATTTAAGCAACATAAGGGTCAGTGCCCATCTGCAGCCTCACCATTGCCATCAATGCAGCCTGATTAATGCCCATCTGCAGCCTCACAAATGCCATCAATGCAGCAGCCTCACCACTGCCATCAATGCAGCAGCCTCACCGTTGTCATCAATGCAACAACCTCACCATTGCCATCAATGCAGCAGCCTCACCATTACCTTCAATGCAGCAGCTTCCTATTACAGAGGCCGCCAAGTAAGCAGGAGATTCTCACAATATTTAATCTGATGGCGCTCATCCCGCCCCACTCCCTGTCCCCTCCAAGGCAGCTAAAATTGAAGTATTGGCGTATAACACGCACACACTATTTGCACCCAATTTTCATGGTGAAAAAGTGAGTGTTATACGCCAATAAATACAGTATTTTACATCTAAACGGAATCACACTATGTGGCCCAATTTTTTCTCCCTTTGCCATATGTCACACTGAGAGGAACTGCTCACGAATTCCGGTTGCTATTCATATGGTGGATACTCACTGATGTTATAATCGTCACGGATCCACATCCGATTCAGGCTAGATTGGAAGTCGTGGTTGCTGTACCTCCTTGGGTGTGTTAAGCTTGGTTGACTCATTAGGCCTGTCTGTTAAGCCTCTTTCCTTACGGTGGTGGATTATCTACAGACAACCAGTTCACATTTATTTATAGTCACCATTTTAATGTCATATATGGACTATATGCACTTTAAATACACTATCACTGTTGATCTACACTTCAACAATATTGTGGTTTAATAATATTATTGTACTTGCACTTATATATACCCCAATTTTTCATTGGGATATCTTCACTGTTTTTATCATTGCATTAGCACTGCACTATACTATTTTATTTTGTTTCACTGACCAGAACTTGCCCAGTATGCTATTGAGTTGTTGGGCTGCCCTACATCCAGCGTGCTTTCAGAACAGGCATTCAGTGCTGCAGAAGGTTTCGTTACTGATCATAGAACGCGTCTGTCCACAGACTCCGTGGATCATTTGACTTTTATAAAAATGAATCAGTCCTGGATTACCAGCTATGAAGCCCCTGATGCTGATGTCACTGATTAAGTCTTTTTGGGATGTGGAATCTCTGCAGGACTTCGAGGCTGCCTAGCTTTGAGGGTGTTCAATCATTTCATCTTGAAGAATGTTTTTGGTATAGGTTTCGTGGGCACAATTAACACCCAAAGACCAAATTTTCTGCACCTGTTTGACAGGTGCATATCATTGCACTTTTTACAGCAAGGCCAATTCTTGCTTTCATCAAGATTACCTCTATAATCCATCTCCACCATCAGGAACCAATTAGTGCTTAGATCCCCTGCCTTGGGTGACCCCGTGTCATCTACCAGTGTGACCTGCTTGCGTACGTATCCAGCTGGTCGTGGGAGCCTCTCTAGCTGCTGGTCCCTGAGTCTGACCGTGATACTTTGCTAAAAGAAAACTGCTGCAGATCCCCATCAGGATGTTACCTATTAGCAGCTCACATTCCTCTCTCTGCCCATGCAATAATTACACTACATGGCCAGAGCCTGAACGGTAACAAGCTGAGAGGACATGGGGACGGGCAGAGAGACTGGAGCAAGCAGCTCCGGCTCTCCTATTTTCTGTTTTTATCTATCACAGTCATAGCAGAACTGAAAGCTTATCCCTTTTAATTAACAAAAGTGTTTGCACCCTTTTGTTAATTAGGAGCAGCATATGCTCTGTTTAGAAGAGTGGTGCAAGGGGCGTGGCCTGCACATGGCTGACTAAAGACACGTTTCTTGTGAGCTCCCGGTCTTCCCCTGCCTATCTCGACAAAACCAGCCGTATGCAGCCTCTTTTAAAGGCATGCTAACCGCAAAAAGGTACAGCACCAGATCATCGACACGGGGACATAGCCCTCGCACCGCACAGGATGAGATTCAACGCTTCTTTCGGAACGCTACCAATACCTCCCCAGGCGCCATAGTGGCCTCGGCCTTGATAGACATTCCTCATCAGAGGCAATACTATCGCCCAGCCGGCCTCTTGACACATCCTCCTTCTCAGGGACCCCCGCTCTACTTGACACAGGAATGTCGGTAACGGCAGACTCTCCTCTCCGGCATGACCCGGCCCTTATTAACGGGGAACTTAGAGCACTCCTTCAGGCCTTACCCACAAAGCAGGATATTGAGGCCCTGATACTGAGAGTGGAGGAGGCTCATAATAGAGATATACAGGAGGTGAGAACAGAGATCCGCTCATTGTCGGATAGAGTGGACACTGGAGAGACTTCCATCTCTACACTAGAAGCCAGAATGGGTGCCTTAGAACAGACACAAGCCGAACAGGCCGAGTCGACAATTGCACTCCAACTACATATGGAAGATTTGGAAGACAAAAGCCGCATGAACAACCTGCGGCTTCGTGGCATCCCAGAAGCCACAGGCATTGAAAATCTCTCAGACACGGTGACAGCCATTTTCCAGCAAGTCCTAGCCTCACCACAGACCGTCATTGAGATGGACAGGGTCCATAGATCTCTGGGGCCTAAATCCTCAGATCCCAGCCGGCCCAGGGACGTGATATGCCGCCTCCACAAATATTCCCTAAAAGATCTGATATCCCGGAAAGCATGGGAGCATGGGGAGGTGGATTTTGACGGTGCAACTATCAAGATTCTCCCGGATGTCTCCAGGGCTACCCTATAACGCCGAGCCCGCCTCCGCCCGCTCCTGAATCTGGCTAGAGAGAAGGGAAGCACATACCAATGGGGATATCCTTTGTCAGTTACCTTCAGAAGGGAGTCCACCTCCTTCACCTTACGTACACCTGCTGACCTACCGGACCTGTTCTCCTTCCTCGAGGCGTCTTCCATCCAGGTACCTAATTGGCTCCAGTTCCTGACGAGCCCTGTGAATCGCCTGGGCCCTGCAGAATCTAGAGGTCTCCTTCCAGCACGTCCTCAGAGACCACAAAGGCGACAGCGCACCACATCCGGAGAAAGATCCCGGGAATCGTAAGCGTAAGCTCCCTACCTGAGTTCCTACCACAGCTTGTTTTTGCTTTTATTTTTTGTCCTCTGACTGCCAAAGTTTGAAGCGGACGTTCTGAGTAGTCCCCACTAGTTGTTTTATACCGTAGAGATCCAGGATTACGCTGTTGTCGGAGGAGAATCTCTTAAACATCTCATCAGAGTCAGGGACATTAGAACATGACTACTGTACCCCTCATTTGCCCATACGCTGTTTTACTATGCTTAGGGTTAGGAGACATTCTGAGATGTTCCTGCCGCTGGAATCTGTGGCAAATATGACATTATGCCTGCACTTATCCCCGCAAGTAGATCTAAAGAGATGTCAGAACCACTTCCGTGCACCATTCTGGGTAGGACATTATTACCCACTAGTTATACCTACAATCTAAGGACGATATTCTTAGTTTTAGGGGTCTTTGTGCCTTAATGTTTATATGCTTCACCGGATACGTGGGGCATCAGTTCCGATCTGATGTTACCATGCTATAGACTAGGTCTTAGAGCCTCAATGTTTACCCTGGTATAATCATTCGTATATTAAAATATCCCAGGCCTATTACTCCCTCATAGTTTACTTCACTGGAAATTCCCACTCTCCCCTCTCCCCTCTCCCCCCTCCTCCCTCCCCCCTCCCCCCTCCCCCCCTCTCTCTCCCCCCCCTCTCCCCCCCTTCTCCCCCCTCCCTCCCCCTCCTCCCCTCCTTACCCCTTGTGACAACCAAACCCTTACGGGTTCCAGCATAGACCAGTTACACCCTCCTCTAGGAGTGTTTCTTAACTTACAGGGGCAACAGCAATCAATCTACATTGCTTTTCAACATAAGAAACATTAGTAGGAACCGATAGGACTATTGTACCAGTAAACTAATGCTTATACTGCTGTTTGGATATGTTCCCATTCCATGTTTATTATACTTTCATACAACGGTCTTTCAACCGTTTTCAATCTGTGAAGTTATTTTGCATACTTGATGTATCTCATTATTAATAAGGTCGGGATGGGTAGGGAGGGTCGGAGCTCTATTTCCGGCTTGTCTAACCGTTCCCCTGCATAGGCCTACGCTCAATCGTCAGAATATCTCTGACGAGCGTTCTAGCATAATTGCTGATCTTTAGTGTTTTCCTGTTTTTCTTGTGTCTAACTTCATTTCCTTTTCTAAACTCTTCTTTCTATCTTCTACTTCCCCCCTCCCCCCCCTCTCCCCCCATCCCTCTCCTGCTACTATTATGGAGGTTCTTAATGTGATATCGCTAAACACCAAAGGTCTAAACATTCCAGAAAAAAGACGCATGTTGTTGCAAGACCTAAACCGCCTTAAAGCAGACATAGCTCTCTTGCAAGAGACCCACTTTAGAGGCGACAAACTACCTATACTCAGAAATCGAACATTCCCATTAGCTTACCACTCAACAAATTCAGAAGCGAAGTCGAAAGGAGTATCTATATTGATCTCCATCAAGGTTCTGTGGACCTGCCTGGACACTGTAGTAGACCCAGCGGGTCGTTTCTTATTTCTGAAAGGCAGAATTGGAGATGTCAAGGTGACTTTGGCTAATTTATACGCCCCTAATTCTCACCAGGACATCTTTATTGGTAGGACTATCGAAAAGTTATTGAACTTTTCTGAGGGGCAACTGATAGTAGGAGGTGACCTAAATGTCCCTATGATCCCCTCTGAAGATTCCTCCTCGAGAGTCTCGACAGTTCCTCCTGGTTCTCGTAAACGCATTGACCAGGCCCTACATAAAGCCCAATTAGTGGACGTTTGGCGTATCTTCCACCCTGCAGAGAGAGACTATACCTTTTACTCATCACCCCACAAGGTATACTCTCGCATTGACTACTTCCTTGTACCACATGCACAATTGCATTCTGTCAGAGCATCTACGATAGGCTCCATCACGTGGTCTGACCACGCGCCAATCTCCCTTTTATATCCCCTTACTGACACTCTTACCTCAAAGACTAAATGTTGGAGGCTAAATGAAAGCCTCTTACAAGACAAGGAAGTAATATCAGAGGTTTCTAGGGAACTTCAGTTCTACTTCCACACCAATGACACGACAGACTGCAACCCCGCATTGTCTGGGAAGCACACAAAACAGTCATAAGAGGAGTGCTCATTAAACATGGCTCGAGAATTAAAAAACAACAGACCCAACAACAGAACTCACAGCTAGACTACCTAAGACAGTTAGAAACACGTCACAAACAGTCTCCATCCCCCTCCTTAGAGACTGACCTCTTAACCCGAAGATCGCAAATTAACGATATGCTACAGTTCAAAGCCAAAGCTTCGCTGTAGATATGTAGAAAAATTTCATATGAATCGGGTAACAAATGCAGTAAAATGTTAGCGAGATCCCTGCGAGACCAGAGACTGGCGACTTACATACCTCACATATTATCATCAAACGGAATCAAAGTCTCCAAACCCCACAACATTGCCCGTGAATTTCAGAAATTCTACTCAGCCCTATATAACATAGATAGGGTACCCCCCATGCAAGAAAACATACAAGCATACTTAACCTCTTCCCAGATGTCCAAACTGCCTGAATCAGCTAGGGAAGCTCTAGAAGACCCTATCACGATTGAAGAAGTACAGGGAGTGATAGCATCATCCAAACCAGGAAAGGCCCCTGGCCCAGATGGTCTTACCATCTTATACTATAAAACCTTTATGCCATCATTAAGTCCATATGTGGTTAAACTATTTAACACGGTAAGCCCCACTTCCCCTTTCGCTATGGAATCATTGCAAGCTCACATTGCGGTCATTCCAAAGGATGGGAAAGACCCTACCTCTTGCGGAAACTATAGGCCGATCTCCCTGCTTAATATCGACCTCAAGCTGTTTACCAAAGTTCTTGCAAATAGAATCCAACAACATTTACCACATTTGATCCATCTAGATCAAGTAGGATTTGTTCCCACTAGAGATGCTAGAGACAACGCCACCAAAGTGCTTAACCTGCTACACATGGTAAATAAATCCTGAACCCTTTGTGTGTTTCTGGGCACGGACGTGGAGAAAGCCTTTGGCAGGGTGAATTGGAACTTTATGCTCACATTACTTCGATACGCCGGATTCGGAGATCATATAACTCAATGGATCTCATCAATATACTGTAAACCCACAGCCCGAGTCCGAGCAAATGGAGTCTTATCAGATCCCTTTCCAATCTCAAACGGGACACGGCAGGGATGCCCATTGTCTCCCCTCCTCTTCGCCCTGTCTCTGGAACCCTTTCTTTGAGCCGTGCGTAAGAACCCAGATGTTAATGGCATAAGGGTTGGGAACACTCAACATAAAATTTCGGCTTACGCCGATGATATGTTATTTTCCCTTACCAACCCTGTGATCTCCCTCCCGAATCTCTTTGAAGAAATCAACGAATACGGAACCATTTCCAATCTCAAAATCAATTTTCAAAAATCGGAGGCGATGGGCGTTAATCTTCCACAGTCTCTTAAGATGCCAGTGCAGACAAACTTTAAACTAAAATGGAACGACAAGGCTTTGACATATTTACGTACCATTATCCCAGCCCACGTATCAAAGGTGTTTGACCTGAATTTCCCCCCTCTACTTTCTAAGGTACAGGCACTTCTAACAAAATGGTCCTTTGGGTTACATTTGTGGTCCGGTCGCTGCAATATACTAAAAATTAGCGTATTGCCTAAATTCATATATCTCCTACAGGCTCTACCTGTACATATCCCCTCCACCTATTTTCGACACATACGGCAATTGTTTTTCAAATTTATTTGGGCTCACAAACACCCCCGATTGAAGATATCACAACTCACTCTGCCAAAACAATATGGGTGCCTAGCAGTACCGGACGTTCATAAATACTACCAGGCAGTCCACCTTGGTAGACTGGTTGACTGGAATAGACATAGATACCTCAAACTGTGGACCCAGCTTGAGCAGGGTCAGAGATCTATCCCTTTGAATAGAGCTCCTTGGTGCTACGACTCCTTACCCAAGGAAATGAAATCTTACCCACTTATTGGCCAAGCGATGAAAGTATGCTCCCTTCTGTTCACGAAGGGATCCATTTCATCCAGAAATTTGCCACTCTTCCCGATTCTGGGAAATCCCTGTTTTACTCCGGGATACCAAGAAGATCCATTCAAACAACGAATGTCTACGGGCTGTATCCAAGTTTCATATTTCCTAATACAGAAAAAATGGCCCTTATTACAAGAACTCATAAACCCGGAGGGTCCATTCCGACTACAGTTTTGGAATGCTCTCCAAATCACCCATTTCTTTAGGTCGCTTCCTCCAACGAACACATTTGATCAACCCCTTACAACCCTAGAGGAAATCTGTTCGAATGAAGGGACTCTACCACACACACTATCGTGCATGTATAACCTTCTGATCACTCCCCCAGACTCTTACTCACTAAAACACGTTGCTGACTGGGAACGAGACTTGAATTGTACATTTAGCTCACAACAGAAACAACGCATTATTCAATTTACATACAAATCTTCCATCTGCACGAAAACGCAAGAAACTAATTTTAAAATTTTGACCAGGTGGTACAGAACACCAGCGAAGTTAAATAAAATATTCCCTGCATCCTCGGATAGATGCTGGAGATGCCAGGAGGAACGAGGTACATTGCTACATATGTTTTGGACCTTCCCCGAAATAAAACGATTCTGGTCAGTCAAAAATATTGTGCAGAAATTCACAGACTGGCAAATCCTAGACGACCCGGCCTTTTTCTCCTTCACGTTTCAGACGTGCCGGTGAAAACCTACAAAAAATCAATTATTTGTCACCTCCTTGACGCTGCCAAGTCCTGCATTCCACTTAAGTGGAAATCCCCACAGTCCCTGACGGTTGGGATGTGGCTCAAAAAGGTAAAGGAAATCAATAAATTTGAAGACCTTATCCTTACAGCTCGAAACCAACATGAGAGATACTCCAAGACGTGGTCACTTTGGAATACGTTTGTCTACTCGGAAGAAGGCCAGACCTTACTTGGAAGCCTGGTTGTAGAATAGGGGGGAAAGAGATAGACCCCTGAAGAAATACGGGTTTTCTCCCTCAGTACTATATATACCTCTCAGTGTAACCTAGACGTGATAGTCCGCAATGTCACATTCCCCTCCACCCCCCCCCCCTTCCCCCTAACCTTACCTTCGCCCCACTTTATATATTCTATTCCTTTTTCTGTTCTTAACTTTCTCTATTAATTTTCCTTCTTCATGTCTAACTTTGCTCTGTGTAAGCACAGTGGTGGAGTTGACCTTTTCTAAAGTAAAAAGATAAGGGATGACTTCATGGACTACCAAACTAGACAATGTTTTTTTTTTTTTGCTTTTCCTCGGATGTCTGATAAATTGCTGCCTTACTTGTGTAACATCCTCCATTGTTTAGTTCATGTTGACAATATGTTTGTAATGTGTCATGGGTCCATGGACCTCTCCCTTTTGACTAAATAAATAAAACATTTGTAAAAAAAAAAAGAAGAGTGGTGCAAGCAGTCTTTGCTAAATCTCACCCTTGTGTTTAAAGTGCGTAGATAATTCACAAATTAGCCTACTGCATTTCCATGCATTTGTAGCATCTTCATCTGCCAGGCTCTAGTAAATTCATTTGGTTATTTTGAGCTAATTCCTAAATTCAGTAAGCAATTTAACCCGTACTGTTATGTTTCAGCAGAGTGTTAAGCCTATTATCATTTTGTATTTTATATTAATTTATCTCTCTAAAAGTGGAGTTCTCCTTTAAAAGATCTATGCGTTTCAATGTTGCCTTTGACACTGCTATAACCACTTGCCGACCGCTGCACGCCGATATACGTCGGCACAATGGCAACAGTGGGCAACTGGACGTACCTGTATGTCCCCTTTAATTAGCGGGGCTAGCAGGCGCGAATGCCCACCCTCCGCACACAGAGCATGACTATGCCCGCGGGACCGGCGGACTCGATGTCCGCTGGTCTCCCTTCGATCGTGTCACGGAGCAGCAGAACGGGAAGTGCATATATAAACAAGACATTTCTCCGTTCTGCCTTGCGACATGACACAGATCACTGCTCCATGTCATCAGGAGCAGTGATCGCTGTCGTGTGAGTAAAAGCCCACCCCCCCACCGTTAGAATCACTCCCTAGGACACACTTAACCCCTTGATCGCCCCCTAGTGTTTAACAGCTTCCCTGCCAGTGTCATTTACACAGTAATCAGTGCATTTTTATAGCACTGATCGCTGTATAAATGACAATGGTCCGCAGAGGTGATCAAAAACCACCAAAAAAAAGCTCTATTTGTGGAAAAAAAAGACGTCAATTTTGTTTGGGTGCAACGTCGCATGACGGTGCAATTGTCAGTTAAAGCGACGCAGTGCCGAATCGCAAAAAGTGCTCTGGTCAGGAAGGGGGTAAAATCTTCCGGGGCTGAAGCGGTTAAAGTGGTTGTCCCATTTTTTTTTTCTATAAAAATAACAAACATGTTATACTTACCTGCTCTGTGCAGTGGTTTTGCACAGAGCAGACTGGATCCTCCTCTTTTTGGGTCACCCGTCGGAGCTCCTGGCCCCCCCCTCCTGTTGAGTGCTCCCACAGCAAGCAGCTTGCTATGGAGGCACCCGAGCTGAGCCGCAGCTCAGTGTATCCATTCAGACATGGGGCTGTGCCCCGGCCCCACCCCCCTCTCTTCTCATTAGCTAAATGACTTTGATTAACAGCAGAGGGAGCCAATGGCACCTCTGCTGTGTCTCAGCCAATCAGGAGGGAGAGTCCTGGACGGCCGAGGCACTCGTAGACATTGCTGGATCAAGAGGGGACTCAGGTAAGTATTATGGGGGGCTGCTGCACAGAAGGTTCTTTTTATCTTAATGCAAAGAATGCATTAGGATAAATGATTTTTTTTGCCTTGCTTTAACCACTTAAGGACCGCCTCACGCCGATGTACGTCGGCAAGGCGGCACGGGCAGGCAAAATCACGTACAGGGTACGTGATTTGCCTCCCGCGGGTGGGGGGTCCGATCGGACCCCCCCCCGCCGCCCGAGGCGGTCCCGTTCTGTCCCCCGGCGATCAGAGACGAGGGGGAGGCCATCCGTTCGTGGCCCCCCCCTCGCGATCGCCGCCGGCCAATGAAAACACTCCTTTGCTGCTGTATGCTAAACAGCAGCAAAGGAAGTGATGTCATCTCCCCTCGGGTCGGTATTTTCCGTTCCGGCCCGAGGAGAGACGACATGTGAGTGAGTGCACCAACACACACAGTAGAACATGCCAGGCATACAAAACACCCCGATCCCCCCCCCGATCACCCCCCGATCCCCCCCCAATCACCCCCCCCCCTGTCACAAACTGACACCAGCAGGTTTTTTTTTGTTTTTTGTTTTTTTTTCCTGATTACTGCATGGTGTCAGTTTGTGACAGTTACTGTGTTGGGACAGTTACTGTTACCCCCCTTTAGGTCTAGGGTACCCCCCTAACCCCCCCCAATAAAGTTTTAACCCCTTGATCACCCCCTGTCACCAGTGTCGCTAAGCGATCATTTTTCTGATCGCTGTATTAGTGTCGCTGGTGACGCTAGTTAGTGAGGTAAATATTTAGGTTCGCCGTCAGCGTTTTATAGCGTCAGGGACCCCCATATACTACCTAATAAATGTTTTAACCCCTTGATTGCCCCCTAGTTAACCCTTTCACCACTGATCACCGTATAACCGTTACGGTTGACGCTGGTTAGTTCGTTTATTTTTTATAGTGTCAGGGCACCCGCCGTTTATTACCGAATAAAGGTTTAGCCCCCCGATCGCCCGGCGGTGATATGCGTCGCCCCAGGCAGCGTCAGATTAGCGCCAGTACCGCTAACACCCACGCACGCAGCATGCGCCTCCCTTAGTGGTATAGTATCTGATCGCATCAATATCTGATCCGATCAGATCTATACTAGCGTCCCCAGCAGTTTAGGGTTCCCAAAAACGCAGTGTTAGCGGGATCAGCACAGATACCTGCTAGCACCTGTGTTTTGCCCCTCCGCCCGGCCCAGCCCAGTCCAGCCCACCCAAGTGCAGTATCTATCGATCACTGTCACTTACAAAACACTAACCGCATAACTGCAGCGTTCGCAGAGTCAGGCCTGATCCCTGTGATTGCTAACAGTTTTTTTGGTAGCATTTTGGTGAACTGGCAAGCACCAGCACCAGCCCCAGGCAGCGTCAGGTTAGCGCCAGTACCGCTAACACCCACGCACGCACCATACACCTCCCTTAGTGGTATAGTATCTGATCGGATCAATATCTGATCCGATCAGATCTATACTAGCGTCCCCAGCAGTTTAGGGTTCCCAAAAACGCAGTGTTAGCGGGATCAGCCCAGATACCTGCTAGCACCTGCGTTTTGCCCCTCCGCCCAGGCGAGCCCAGCCCACCCAAGTGCAGTATCGATCGATCACTGTCACTTACAAAACACTAAACGCATAACTGCAGCGTTCGCAGAGTCAGGCCTGATCCCTGCGATCGCTAACAGTTTTTTTGGTAGCATTTTGGGGAACTGGCAAGCACCAGCCCCAGGCAGCGTCAGGTTAGCGCCAGTACCGCTAACACCCACGCACGCAGCATACGCCTCCCTTAGTGGTATAGTATCTGATTGCATCAATATCTGATCCGATCTGATCTATACTAGCGTCCCCAGCAGTTTAGGGTTCCCAAAAACGCAGTGTTAGCGGGATCAGCCCAGATACCCGCTAGCACCTGCGTTTTGCCCCTCCGCCTGGCCCAGCCCAGCCCACCCAAGTGCAGTATCGATCGATCACTGTCACTTACAAAACTCTAAACGCATAACTGCAGCGTTCGCAGAATCAGGCCTGATCCCTGCGATCGCTAACAGTTTTTTTGGTAGCGTTTTGGTGAACTGGCAAGCACCAGCGGCCTAGTACACCCCGGTCGTAGTCAAACCAGCACTGCAGTAACACTTGGTGACGTGGCGAGTCCCATAAGTGCAGTTCAAGCTGGTGAGGTGGCAAGCACAAGTAGTGTCCCGCTGCCACCAAAAAGACAAACACAGGCCCATCGTACTCATAGTGCCCTTCCTGCTGCATTCGCCAATCCTAATTGGGAGCCCACCACTTCTGCAGCGCCCGTACTTCCCCCATTCACATCCCCAACCAAATGCAGTCGGCTGCATGAGAGGCATTTTTATGTCCTCCCGAGTACCCCTACCCAACGAACCCCCCAAAAAAGATGTCGTGTCTGCAGCAAGCGCGGATATAGGCGTGACACCCGCTATTATTGTCCCTCCTGTCCTGACAATCCTGGTCTTTGCATTGGTGAATGTTTTGAAAGCTACCATACACTGGTTGAGTATTAGCGTAGGGTACAGCATTCCACAGACTAGGCGCACTTTCACAGGGTCTCCCAAGATGCCATCGCATTTTGAGAGACCCGAACCTGGAACCGGTTACCGTTATAAAAGTTAGTTACAAAAAAAGTGTAAAAAAAAAAAAATATATGAAATTAAAAAAAATAGTTGTCGTTTTATTGTTCTCTCTCTCTCTATTCTCTCTCTCTATTGTTCTGCTCTTTTTTACTGTATTCTATTCTGCAATGTTTTATTGTTATTGTTATTGTTATTGTTATTATGTTTTATCATGTTTGTTTTTCAGGTATGTAATTATTTATACTTTACTGTTTACTGTGCTTTATTGTTAACCATTGTTAACCATTTTTTTGTCTTCAGGTACGCCATTCACGACTTTGAGTGGTTATACCAGAATGATGCCTGCAGGTTTAGGTATCATCTTGGTATCATTCTTTTCAGCCAGCGGTCGGCTTTCATGTAAAAGCAATCCTAGCGGCTAATTAGCCTCTAGACTGCTTTTACAAGCCGTGGGAGGGAATGCCCCCCCCCCACCGTCTTCCGTGTTTTTCTCTGGCTCTCCTGTCTCAACAGGGAACCTGAGAATGCAGCCGGTGATTCAGCCAGCTGACCATAGAGCTGATCAGAGACCAGAGTGGCTCCAAACATCTCTATGGCCTAAGAAACCGGAAGCTACGAGCATTTTATGACTTAGATTTCGCCGGATGTAAATAGCGCCATTGGGAAATTGGGGAAGCATTTTATCACACCGATCTTGGTGTGGTCAGATGCTTTGAGGGCAGAGGAGAGATCTAGGGTCTAATAGACCACAATTTTTTCAAAAAAGAGTACCTGTCACTACCTATTGCTATCATAGGGGATATTTACATTCCCCGAGATAACAATAAAAATGATTTAAAAAAAAAATTTATTTTGTTGCAATTTTAAAGCATGTCATGTTTGGTATCCATGTACTCGGCCTAAGATCATCTTTTTTATTTCATCAAACATTTGGGCAATATAGTGTGTTTTAGTGCATTAAAATTTTAAAAAGTGTGTTTTTTCCCCAAAAAATGCGTTTGAAAAATCGCTGCGCAATTACTGTGTGAAAAAAAAAAATTAAACACCCACCATTTTAATCTGTAGGGCATTTGCTTTAAAAAAATATATAATGTTTGGGGGTTCAAAGTAATTTTTTTGCAAAAAAAAAATAACTTTTTCATGTAAACAATAAGTGTCAGAAAGGGCTTTGTCTTCAAGTGGTTAGAAGAGTGGGTGATGTGTGACATAAGCTTCTAAATGTTGTGCATAAAATGCCAGGACAGTTCAAAACCCCCCCAAATGACCCCATTTTGGAAAGTAGACACCCCAAGCTATTTGCTGAGAGGCATGTTGAGTCCATGGAATATTTTATATTGCGACACAAGTTGCGGGAAAGAGACAAATTTTTTTTATTTTTTTTTTGCACAAAGTTGTCACTAAATGATATATTGCTCAAACATGCCATGGAAATATGTGAAATTACACCCCAAAATACATTCTGCTGCTTCTCCTGAGTACGGGGATACCACATGTGTGAGACTTTTTGGGAGCCTAGCCGCGTACGGGACCCCGAAAACCAAGCACCGCCTTCAGGCTTTCTAAGGGCGTGAATTTTTGATTTCACTCTTCACTGCCTATCACAGTTTCGGAGGCCATGGAATGCCCAGGTGGCACAAAACCCCCCCAAATGACCCCATTTTGGAAAGTAGACACCCCAAGCTATTTGCTGAGGGGTATAGTGAGTATTTTGCCTCTCAGCAAATAGCTTGGGGTGTCTACTTTCCAAAATGGGGTCATTTTGGGGGGTTTTGTGCCACCTGGGCATTCCATGGCCTCCGAAACTGTGATAGGCAGTGAAGAGTGAAAGCAAAAATTTACACCCTTAGAAATCCTGAAGGCGGTGATTGGTTTTCGGGGCCCCGTACGCGGCTAGGCTCCCAAAAAGTCCCACACATGTGGTATCCCCATACTCAGGAGAAGCCCATGGCCTGTGTGAGCAATATATCATTTAGTGACAACTTTTTGTAAATATTTTTTTTTTTTTTTTTTTTGTCATTTTTCAATCACTTGGGACAAAAAAAAAAAAATATTCAATGGGTTCAACATTCCGCTCAGCAATTTCCATGGGGTGTCTACTTTCCAAAATGGGGTCATTTGGGGGGGTTTTGTACTGCCCTGCCATTTTAGCACCTCAAGAAATGACATAGGCAGTCATAAACTAAAAGCTGTGTAAATTACAGAAAATGTACCCTAGTTTGTAGACGCTATAACTTTTGCGCAAACCAATAAATATACGCTTATTGACATTTTTTTACCAAAGACATGTGGCCGAATACATTTTGGCCTAAATGTATGACTAAAATTTAGTTTATTGGATTTTTTTTATAACAAAAAGTAGAAAATATCATTTTTTTTCAAAATTTTCGGTCTTTTTCCGTTTATAGCGCAAAAAATAAAAACCGCAGTGGTGATCAAATACCATCAAAAGAAAGCTCTATTTGTGGGAAGAAAAGGACGCAAATTTCGTTTGGGTACAGCATTGCATGACCGCGCAATTAGCAGTTAAAGCGACGCAGTGCCAAATTGGAAAAAGACCTCTGGTCCTTAGGCAGCATAATGGTCCGGGGCTCAAGTGGTTAAAATGTCACTAAACCCACATCATAAAAAACTATCAATAAATGGTGTATTACATGCTGTTTATACTAGTCACTATGAGATTTTTTTTTTCTGTATTCTACATTAAACCTGGTTGATACTGCTGCTCTCTATCTCCACCTTCTGCTAATGTCACCAATTCATCTAGAGAGTTTACAGCTGTGGTGGCAACTCTGCACATGCTTAGTTTTCAGTGAGTTTCTATGCTGAGCATTTCCTTCCTATCACATCTGAACAGCCCATGTGACTATAGAGTCATACATGTGGGTGTATACACAGTGGTAAATGACAGCCCACTTCCTCCCTTATCCTCTATGCCACTAACCAGTTAATTACAATAACAATTGGGACAGGATATTACATGTAGATTAATGGAGGCTTCACCTCCCTGTTATTCTAAGACACAGGCTGGAGGGACATGACACAGCCTGTGACTGGCAGAAATCCACCCACAACATATTATTGCCAAAAAATAATAAAGATTTGATTTCATTTTAGAAAAAGAAGGGAGAATGTAAATTAAACGTGTGTGTTTAGTATCACTTTAACCACTTCAGCCCCAGAAGGTTTTACCCCCTTAATGACCAGAGCATTTTTTGCCAATCGCGTAGTCATGCGATGTTGTACCCAAACAAAACTGACATCCTTTTTTCCCACAAATAGAGTTTTCTTTTGGTGGTATTTGATCACCTCTGCGGTTTTTATTTTTTGCGCTATAAACAGAAAAAGACCGACAATTTTGAAAAAAAAAAGCTATATAAAGAAACAAATTTCTTCCTTAGTTTAGGCCGATATGTATTTTAAATATTTTTAGTAAAAAAAAATCGCAATAAGTGTATATTGATTGGTTTGTGCAAAAGTTATAGCGTCCACAAAATAGGGGATAGATTTATGTCCTTTTTATTCTAATTTTTTTTTTTCTTATTAGTAATGGCAGTGATATGCGATTTTTATCGGGATTGTGGCAGACAGATCGGACACTTTTGACACTATTTTGGGACAATTGACATTTATACAGCGATCAGAGCTAAAAATTGCCACTGATTACTGTATAAATGTCACTGGCAGGGAAGGGGTTAAACACTAGGGGGCGATCAAGGGGTTAAGTGTGTTCCCTCAGTGTGTTCTAACTGTAGGGGGGATGGGCTACCACTGACATGACAGAGATCCCTGTTCCCGATGACAGGGAACAGAAGATCTCTGTCATGTTACTAGGCAGTACAGGGAAATAATGACAATAAAACAAAAAAATTGCGCTTGGAAAATGACAGTGAAGAAAATATACAAATCCTTGTGAATAAAGATAAATTTGAATATAAATTAACACCCTTAATAGGAAATTTTTTTAGATTAAGTGAAGTTCAAAAGCTGCGGTTGAAAGTGGGGCCCACAAACAAAAAATATAAACAAATAAACCGCGCTAAATGTGAGTCCAATTAGTAATAGTGAAAAAATTCAAATAAGTCCAACGTGGTATAGTAGATCCTTCTAGATGATAATAAGGAACAACTCAAGGATATTCTGCTTACCAGAACGTAAGCAGTGTCAAACAGATGGCTTTAAACCCAGCCTGGGCCTTTCGATGTACTCCAAAGGGGGTGGAATCCGACAGGCTCATGCAACGGACCGAATCCACAAAAGTGTAATAAAAAGATACAAAAAAACAGAAACCATAGCGTGATACTGACAAAAAATTGGTGTAAAAAAATGCTCACACAAAAAATATTAAAAATATTAAAAATATTAAAAACACCCCGAATATATGGCAAATCCAGGGACGTGAAGGCAAAAACCAGGGAAGTGACATGCAGCATGCATAAGGTGATGTCCTGATTCGGAACTTCAATTATATCTGATTACCAGAAATGAGTTAACCAGGCGAGCATAGATCCAAGTAAGGAAAAGACACCCGGTGCTTGAACACAAAAGGCCGCTTACCAGATGGTAAACCAATAAAGGTATAATCAGCAGTGGGCCTATGGTCTGTGTGTACCCCAGAATGTAACCCTGATCAGAACTGAAGGGGTTCCTGCTCATCAAAGGACCGACTAAAGGAAGCCGACAACGAAATGGTGGTGGCGTCACCGCGATCCCGTCCCAGCAAACTCCTCAGAAGGCTCCGATCATGGGTGTTCGAAGCGGGCTTGATGGGTGGTCCGGCTGTGGCGGCTGGTGCTCAAAATTTTTTGGGCGCAAACAAACTTTGCAGGACCAGCAAAGTACAGGTACTTCAGTTTGCGCAGGAGAGCCATTCTGCCGACGTATATTGGCGTGAGCTGGTCGGCAAGTGGTTAAGGCATAACAAGAAGTCCCTTTTGAGTTTCAAATTTTAACCTATTTGGGAGTAGTGATAAGCTTGATGTTTGGGTTGAACATAAGTTCGACTCAAACATCGGGTTGTTCGTCCGTTCGCCGAACAGTGAACATTATGGGGCGTTTGAAGAAAATATGAGCACCGTGGAATGCCCCATAATGCACTGCGAGATTGCAGTGCATTGCTGTATGATGATTAGCCAAAGCATGCACCTGACCTGCATGCTTAGGCGAATCACAGCGTGCTCTGCTGAGAGATCCATAATTGGCCACAGGCAGAGTGCCTTTGGCCAATCATGGCTCAGAGGGACTAAGTCCAAGCCTTACACTATATGAGGCTGCTTACAGAGCGGCTGTGTGTAGTGTTGTTGGAGTGGACAGAGAGATAGCTTGAGTTAGATTAAGCAGGCAGGTTATTCAGTTAGTGGCAGTGCATTTGATACATATACATATATATATATAACCAGTCAGTCTAATATATATATATATATATATATATATATATATATATATATATATATATATATATACTCTGCATTTAGCATAGACAAAATATTCAGTGTCTACTCTATATTCAGTCAGTGCAGGCAGTGTTTGTATGTATTTATATATATATACACACACACAAACACACAGTATCTCACAAAAGTGAGTACACCCCTCACATTTTTGTAAATATTTTATTATATCTTTTCATGTGACAACACTGAAGAAATGACACTTTGCTACAATGTAAAGTAGTGAGTGTACAGCTTGTATAACAGTGTAAATTTGCTGTCCCCTCAAAAGAATTCAACACACAGCCATTAATGTCTAAACCGTTGGCAACAAAGGTGAGTACACCCCTAAGTGAAAATGTCCAAATTGGGCCCAAAGTGTCAATATTTTGTGTGGCCACCATTATTTTCCAGCACTGCCTTAACCCTCTTGGGCATGAAGTTCACCAGAGCTTCACAGGTTGCCACTGGAGTCCTCTTCCACTCCTCCATGACGACATCACAGAGCTGGAGGATGTTAGAGACCTTGCACACCTCCACCTTCCATTTGAGGATGCCCCACAGATGCTCAATAGAGTTTAGGTCTGGAGACATGCTTGGCCAGTCCATCACCTTTACCCTCAGCTTCTTTAGCAAGGCAGTGGTCGTCTTGGAGGTGTGTTTGGGGTCGTTATCATGTTGGAATACTGCCCTGCAGCCCAGTCTGCGAAGGGAGGAGATCATGCTCTGCTTCAGTATGTCACAGTACATGTTGGCATTCATGGTTCCCTCAATGAACTGTAGCTCCCCAGTGCCGGCAGGGCACTCCCAGCACCATGCTTGACTGTAGGCAAGACACACTTGTCTTTGTACTCCTCACCTGGTTGCCGCCACACACGTTTGACATCTAATCCAAACAAGTTTATCTTGGTCTCATCAGACCACAGGACACGGTTCTAGTAATCCATGTCCTTAGTCTGCTTGTCTTCAGCAAACTGTGGGCTTTCTTGTGCATCATCTTTAGAAGAGGCTTCCTTCTGGGACGACAGCCATGCAGACCAGTTTGATGCAGTGTGCGGCGTTTGATGTGAGGACTGACAGGCTAACCGCCCCACCCCTTCAACCTCTGCAGCAATGTTGACAGCACTCATACGTTTATTTCCCAAAGACAACCTCTAGGACGCTGAGCACGTGCACTCAACTTCTTTGGTCGACCATGGCGAGGCCTGTTCTGAGTGGAACCTGTTAAACCGCTGTATGGTCTTGGCCACCGTGCTGCAGCTCAGTTTCAGGGTCTTGGCAATCTTCTTATAGCCTAGGCCATCTTTATGTAGAGCAACAATTTTTTTTTTCAGATCCTCAGAGAGTTCTTTGCTATGAGGTGCCATGTTGAACTTCCAGTGACCAGTATAAGAGAGTGGGAGCGATAACACCAAATTTAACACACCTGCTCCCCATTCACACCTGAAAACTAATGAGTCACATGACAGTCCCTCCTCACATGGAGGGAAAATTGCTAATTGGGCCCAATTTGGATATTTTCACTTAGGGGTGTACTCACTTTTGTTGCCAACGGTTTAGACATTAATGGCTGTGTGTTGAGTTATTTTGAGGGGGCAGCAAATTTACACTGTTGTACAAGCTGTACACTCACTACTTTACATTGTAGCAAAGTGCCATTTCTTCAGTGTTGTCATATGAAAAGATATAATAAAATATTTACAAAAATGTGAGGGGTGTACTCACTTTTGTGAGATACTGTATATATATATATACCGTATTTATCGTCATATAACAAGCACAGGCGTATAATACACACCTTCAATTTAAGAGGGAAGTTTCAGGGTAAAAACTATTTTTTCAAAATAAACCACTTTGAAGCAAAATAGTGGTCAGTGCCCATCGATGCAGCCTGATTAGTGCCCATCTGCGGCCTCAATGCAGCCTGATCTGTGCCCATCTGCAGCTTCAATGCAGCCTGATCTGTGCCCATCTCCAGCCTCAATGCAGCCTGATCTGTGCCCATCTGCAGACTCAATGCAGCCTGATATGTGCCCATCTGCAGACTCAATGCAGCCTGATCTGTGCCCATCTGCAGCCTCAATGCAGCCTGATCTGTGCCCATCTGCAGCCTGATCTGTGCCCATCTGCAGCCTCAATGCAGCCTGATCTGTGCCCATCTGCAGCCTCAATGCAGCCTGATCTGTGCCCATCTGCAGCCTCAATGCAGCCTGATCTGTGCCCATCTGCAGCCTCAATGCAGCCTGATATGCGCTCATCTGCAGCCTTAATGCAGCCTGATATGCGCTCATCTGCAGCCTGATCTGCGTCCATCTTCCATCGATGCAGCCTGATGCCCATCTGCAGCCTCACCATCTCTCATGCAGGAAATCATCGAGCAGCCATCTCCTGTTTACTCGGCTCTCAGTCGGCAGTCACATACACAGTCCCACCTCCGCCATCGGCATTGGACCAGTTCCTGTGATTGACAGAACACTGGTCCAATGCCAATGGCAAAGGCGGGACTGTGTGTGACGTCAGAGCTGAGTATACAGGAGATGACAGCTTGGTGAATTCCAGCGACGCTCGTCGTCGCTTGTCCCCCTCCGAGGTACACTATCGGTGTATAACACGCACCTGTGATTTTCCCCCTATTTTCAGGGGGGAAAAGTGCGTGTTATATGCCGATAAATATGCGTATATATATATATATATACTCTGCATCCAGTGTAGCCTATATCTACAGTGCATTCAGTGTACTGTTTCTAATACACTTCAGGCGGTGTACACAGTATCTAATACAGTGTGTACAGTTTCTACTACACTTCTGGTGGTGTACACAGTATACAATACAGTGTAGCCATTGTACAGTTGGTAATACAGTGCAGGCGGTGTACACAGTATCTAATACAGTGTGTACAGTTTCTACTACACTTCTGGTGGTGTACACAATATACAATACAGTGCAACTGTTGTACAGTTGCTAATACAGTGCAGGTGGTGTACTCGGTATCTAATACAGTGTATACAGTTCCTACTACACTTCTGGTGGTGTACATAGTATACAATAAAGTGCAGCCGTTGTACTTTCTAATACACTTCAGGGGGTGTACACGGTATCTAATACAGTGTAGTGTGGTGTTGCAAAACAAAAAATACATCATGTCCGGAAAGCCACCAAGGAGAGGCAGACGCTCACAGGCCACTAAAAGAGGGCAAGCAGCCTGTGTCTACAGTCAACAGTGATGATAGTGGACATGGTGCATCCTCTGCAGGTGGCCGTGGGGCGCGCTTGCCCTTTTTTGCTGCTGCTCACCGTGTTATTGAGCCACAACATGCAGAAGAGTTGGTGGAGTGGATAACGAAGCCGTCCTCATCCTCCTTATCCTTAATCACCCAGGCTCAGAGCAGTTTGCCTTCCAACGCAGCTGCCAAAGTGGCCTATTCCACCGACTCCTTGTCCACAGTCACTCCTTCCGTAGCCCCACCATCATGCACGGAGGAGTCCCCAAAATTATTCAACCACAGTGTCAGTTATATGCTGCTGGAGTTGAGGAAGGGTGTAACGTGAGCCTAGAGAGAGGGGGTGCCACAGAAGGACAAGAAACTGTCAGTCATGTTCCCCCAGCTGCAGCATATTGCCAAGTTTGCTCCAGTGATGGGGAGGGAGGGGATGATGGGGTCATTGACTGTACTTGGGTGCCTGAGAGAAGAGAGGGGGAAGTGAGGAGGAGGAGACACAACTCCAACGTGGCAGGATGTCCTCTAGGGGGCAGCTTAAGGGCAACCACCCTATTGCATCACACCGCAGAGCTCTGCAGGTGCAGGGTGCTGCTGGCTCCCTGTTGACTTTTAAAAGTTCCTTGGTGTGGGCTTTTTTCGACACGTGTGCAGCAGATCGCACCATTGCTGTTTGCAACCTATGTCTGAAGCAGATCAAGCGTGGCCAGAAGAGCAGCCGCTTGGGCACCACATGCTGGCCTATCCTGCATCCAGCGTGCTTTCTGAACGCACATTCAGTGCTGCTGGAGGGTTTGTAACGGATCAGAGTGCGCCTGTCCACAGACTCCGTTGATAGGCTTACATTCATAAAAATGAATCAGTCTTGGATCAGCAGCTATCAAGTACCTCATGCTGTTGTAACTGATTGAATTTGCTATGGATCTGGAATCCCTTGAAGACTGCCTATGCTGACTATCCTATTCCTCTTCAATCTTGATGATGCTAGTTCGGCTTATTCCTATTTGGGAGTAGACAGAGAGGGGAAGTCAAAGTGTAGGCTAAATTACAGTGTATCCTGAAAGTATTCATAGAGCTTCACTTTTTCCACATTTTGTTATGTTACAGCCTTATTCCAAAATGGATTAAGTTCATTATTCTCCATAAAATTTTTTCTAACAATCCCCCATAATAACAATGCGAAAGAAGCTTGAAATCTTTGCAAATTTATTAAAAAAATAAAAATCACGTTTACAAAAGTATTCAGCCTTTGTTCAATACTTTGTTGAAGCACCTTTGGCACCAATTACAGCCTCAAGTCTTTTTAAGTATGATGCTACAAGCTTGGCACACCTATGTTTGGGCAGTTTCTCCCATTCTTCTTTGCAGGACCTCTCAAGCTACATCAGGTTGGATGGGGAGTGTCGGTGCACAGCCATTTTTAGATCTCTCAGGTTCAAGTCTGGGCCACTCAGGGACATTCACAGAGTTGTCCCATAACCACTCTTTTGTTATCTTGGCTGAGTGCTTAGGGTTATTGTCCTGTTGGAAGATAAACCTTTGCCCCAGTCTAAGGTCCAGAATGCTCTGGATCAGGTTTTCATCAAGGATGTCTCTATACATTGCTGCATTCATCTTTGCCTTGATCCTAACTAGTCTCGCAGTTCCTGCTTCTGAAATACATCTACACAAAATGATGCTGCCACCAACATGCTTCACTGTAGGGATGGCACTGACCAGATGATGAGCAGTGCCTGGTTTCCTCCAGATATGACACTTGCCTTTCAGGCCAAAGAATTCAATCTTTGTTTCTTCAGACCAGAAAATTTTATTTCTCATCATCTGAGAGTCCTTAACCACTTGAGCCCCGGATCATTATGCTGCCTAAGGACCAGAGGTCTTTTTCCAATTTGGCACTGCGTCGCTTTAACTGCTAATTGCGCGGTCATGCAATGCTGTACCCAAAGGAAATTTGCGTCCTTTTCTTCCCACAAATAGAGCTTTCTTTTGATGGTATTTGATCACCTCTGCGGTTTTTATTTTTTGCGCTATAAACGGAAAAAGACCGAAAATTTTGAAAAAAAATGATATTTTCTACTTTTTGTTATTAAAAAAATCCAATAAACTAAATTTTAGTCATACATTTAGGCCAAAATGTATTCGGCCACATGTCTTTGGTAAAAAAAATGTCAATAAGCGTATATTTATTGGTTTGCGCAAAAGTTATAGCGTCTACAAACTAGGGTACATTTTCTGGAATTTACACAGCTTTTAGTTTATGACTGCCTATGTCATTTCTTGAGGTGCTAAAATGGCAGGGCAGTACAAAACCCCCCCAAATGACCCAATTTTGGAAAGTAGAAACCCCAAGGAAATTGCTGAGAGGCATGTTGAACCCATTGAATATTTATTTTTTTTGTCCCAAGTGATTGAAAAATGACAAAAAAAAAAAAAAAAAAAATATTTACAAAAAGTCGTCACTAAATGATATATTGCTCACACAGGCCATGGGCCTATGTGGAATTGCACCCCAAAATACATTTAGCTGCTTCTCCTGAGTATGGGGATACCACATGTGTGGGACTTTTTGGGAGCCTAGCCGCGTACGGGGCCCCGAAAACCAATCACCGCCTTCAGGATTTCTAAGGGTGTAAATTTTTGCTTTCACTCTTCACTGCCTATCACAGTTTCGGAGGCCATGGAATGCCCAGGTGGCACAAAACCCCCCAAAATGACCCCATTTTGGAAAGTAGACACCCCAAGCTATTTGCTGAGAGGCATATTGAGTCCATGGAATATTTTATATTTTGACACAAGTTGCGGGAATGTGACACTTTTTTTTTTTTTTTTTTTTTTTTCATAAAGTTGTCACTAAATGATATATTGCTCACACAGGCCATGGGCATATGTGGAATTGCACCCCAAAATACATTTAGCTGCTTCTCCTGAGTATGGGGATACCACATGTGTGGGACTTTTTGGGAGCCTAGCCGCGTACTGGACCCCGAAAACCAATCACTGCCTTCAGGATTTCTAAGGGTGAAAATTTTTGATTTCACTCTTTACTGCCTATCACAGTTTCGGAGGCCATGGAATGCCCAGGTGGCACAAAACCCCCCCAAATGACCCCATTTTGGAAAGTAGACACCCCAAGCTATTTGCTGAAAGGCATGGTGAGTATTTTGCAGCTCTCATTTGTTTTTGAAAATGAAGAAAGACAAGAAAAAACTTTTTTTTTTTTCTTTTTTCAATTTTCAAAACTTTGTGACAAAAAGTGAGGTCTGCAAAATACTCACTATACCTCTCAGCAAATAGCTTGGGGTGTCTACTTTCCAAAATGGGGTCATTTGGGGGGATTTTGTGCCACCTGGGCATTCCATGGCCTCCGAAACTGTGATAGGCAGTGAAGAGTGAAATCAAAAATTCACGCCCTTAGAAAGCCTGAAGGCGGTGCTTGGTTTTCGGGGTCCCGTACGCGGCTAGGCTCCCAAAAAGTCTCACACATGTGGTATCCCCGTACTCAGGAGAAGCAGCAGAATGTATTTTGGGGTGTAATTTCACATATTTCCATGGCATGTTTGAGCAATATATCATTTAGTGACAACTTTGTGCAAAAAAAAAAAAAATTATCTCTTTCCCGCAACTTGTGTCGCAATATAAAATATTCCATGGACTCGACATGCCTCTCAGCAAATAGCTTGGGGTGTCTACTTTCCAAAATGGGGTCATTTGGGGGGGTTTTGAACTGTCCTGGCATTTTATGCACAACATTTAGAAGCTTATGTCACACATCACCCACTCTTCTAACCACTTGAAGACAAAGCCCTTTCTGACACTTATTGTTTACATGAAAAAGTTATTTTTTTTTGCAAAAAAATTACTTTGAACCCCCAAACATTATATATTTTTTTAAAGCAAATGCCCTACAGATTAAAATGGTGGGTGTTTAATTTTTTTTTTTCACACAGTAATTGCGCAGCGATTTTTCAAACGCATTTTTTGGGGAAAAAACACACTTTTTTTAATTTTAATGCACTAAAACACGCTATATTGCCCAAATGTTTGATGAAATAAAAAAGATGATCTTAGGCCGAGTACATGGATACCAAACATGACATGCTTTAAAATTGCGCACAAACGTGCAGTGGCAACAAAATAAATACATGTTTAAAAACCTTCAAAAGCCTTTACAGGTTACCACTTTAGATTTACAGAGGAGGTCTACTGGAAAAATTACTGCACTCGATCTGGCCTTCGCGGTGATACCTCACATGCATGGTGCAATTGCTGTTTACGTTTGACGACAGACCGCCGCTTGCGTTCGCCTTAGCGCGAGAGCAGGGGGCGACAGGGGTGTTTTTTTTTTTGTTTTTTTTTTTCTTTATTATTTTTTTGCTTTTTTAATCTTACTTTTAAACTGTTCCTTTCATATTTTTTTTTTTTAATCATTTTTATTGTTATCTCGGGGAATGTAAATATCCCCTATGATAGCAATAGGTAGTGACAGGTACTCTTTTTTGAAAAAATTGTGGTCTATTAGACCCTAGATCTCTCCTCTGCCCTCAAAGCATCTGACCACACCAAGATCGGTGTGATAAAATGCTTCCCCAATTTCCCAATGGCGCTATTTACATCCGGCGAAATCTAAGTCATGAAATACTCGTAGCTTCCGGTTTCTTAGGCCATAGAGATGTTTGGAGCCACTCTGGTCTCTGATCAGCTCTATGGTCAGCTGGCTGAATCACCGGCTGCATTCTCAGGTTCCCTGTTGAGACAGGAGAGCCAGAGAAAAACACGGAAGACGGTGGGGGGGGGCATTCCCTCCCACGGCTTGTAAAAGCAGTCTAGAGGCTAATTAGCCGCTAGGATTGCTTTTACATGAAAGCCGACCGCTGGCTGAAAAGAATGATACCAAGATGATACCTAAACCTGCAGGCATCATTCTGGTATAACCACTCAAAGTCGTGAATGGCGTACCTGAAGACAAACAAAAAGGTTAACAATGGTTAACAATAAAGCACAGTAAAGTGTAAATAATTACACACCTGAAAAACAAACATGATAAAACATAATAACAATAACAATAACAATAAAACATTGCAGAATAGAATACAGTAAAAAAGAGCAGAACAATAGAGAGAGAGAATAGAGAGAGAGAGAACAATAAAACAACAACTATTTTTTTTTATTTCATATTTTTTTTTTTTTTACACTTTTTTTGTAACTAACTTTTATAGGCATCTTGGGAGACCCTGTGAAATGGCGCCTAGTCTGTGCAATGCTGTACCCTACGCTAATACTCAACTAGTGAATGGTAGCGTTCAAAACATTCACCAATGCAAAGACCAGGATTGTCAGGACAGGAGGGACAATAATAGCGGGTGTCACGCCTATATCCGCGCTTGCTGCAGACACGACATCTTTTTTGGGGGGTTCGTTGGGTAGGGGTACTCGGGAGGACATAAAAATGCCTCTCATGCAGCCGACTGCATTTGGTTGGGGATGTGAATGGGGGAAGTACGGGCGCTGCAGAAGCGGTGGGTTCCCAATTAGGATTGGCGAATGCAGCAGGAAGGGCATTATGGGCACGATGGGCCTGTGTTTGTCTTTTTGGTGGCAGCGGGACACTACTTGTGCTTGCCACCTCACCAGCTTCAACTGCACTTATGGGACTCGCCACGTCACCACGTGTTACTGCAGTGCTGGTTTGACTACGACCGGGGTGTACTAGGCCGCTGGCGCTTGCCAGTTCACCAAAACGCTACCAAAAAACTGTTAGCGATCGCAGGGATCAGGCCTGACTCTGCGAACGCTGCAGTTATGCGTTTAGTGTTTGTAAGTGACAGTGATCGATCGATACTGCACTTGGGTGGGCTGGGCCGGGCCGGGCGGAGGGGCAAAACGCAGGTGCTAGCAGGTATCTGTGCTGATCCCGCTAACACTGCGTTTTTGGGAAACCTAAACTGCTGGGGACGCTAGTATAGATCTGATCGGATCAGATATTGATGCGATCAGATACTATACCACTAAGGGAGGTGTACGGTGCGTGCGTGGGTGTTAGCGGTACTGGCGCTAATCTGACGCTGCCTGGGGCTGGTGCTTGCCAGTTCACCAAAATACTACCAAAAAAACTGTTAGCGATCGCAGGGATCAGGCCTGACTCTGCGAACGCTGCAGTTGTGCATTTAGTGTTTTGTAAGTGTCAGTGATCGATCGATACTGCACTTGGGTGGGCTGGGCTGGGCCGGGCGGAGGGGCAAAACGCAGGTGCTAGCAGGTATCTGGGCTGATTCCGCTAACACTGCGTTTTTGGGAACCCTAAACTGCTGGGGACGCTAGTATAGATCTGATCGGATCAGATATTGATCCGTTCAGATACTATACCACTAAGGGAGGCGTATGCTGCGTGCGTGGGTGTTAGCGGTACTGGCGCTAACCTGACGCCTGGGGCTGGTGCTTGCCAGTTCACCAAAATGCTACCAAAAAAACTGTTAGCGATCGCAGGGATCAGGCCTGACTCTGCGAACGCTGCAGTTATGCGTTTAGTGTTTTGTAAGTGACAGTGATCGATCGATACTGCACTTGGGTGGGCTGGGCGGAGGCACAAAACGCAGGTGCTAGCAGGTATCTGGGCTGATCCCGCTAACACTGCGTTTTTGGGAACCCTAAACTGCTGGGGACGCTAGTATAGATCTGATCGGATCAGATATTGATCCGATCAGATACTATACCACTAAGGGAGGCGCATGCTGCGTGCGTGGGTGTTAGCGGTAATGGCGCTAATCTGACGCTGCCTGGGGCGACACATATCACCGCCGGGCGATCGGGGGGCTAAATCTTTATTCGGTAATAAACGGCGGGTGCCCTGACACTATAAAAAATAAACGAACTAACCAGCGTCAACCGTAACGGTTATACGGTGATCAGTGGTGAAAGGGTTAACTAGGGGGCAATCAAGGGGTTAAAACATTTATTAGGTAGTATATGGGGGTCCCTGTCGCTATAAAACACTGACGGCGAACCTAAATATTTACGTCCCTAACTAGCGTCACCAGCGACACTAATACAGCGATCAGAAAAATGATCGCTTAGTGACACTGGTGACAGGGGGTGATCAAGGGGTTAAAACTTTATTAGGGGGGGTTAGGGGGGGTACCCTAGACCTAAAGGGGGGTAATACTCACTGCCCTAACACTGTAACTGTCACAAACTGACACTATGCAGTAATCAGAAAAAAAAAAAAAAAAAAACTGCTGGTGTCAGTTTGTGACAGGGGGGGGGGGGTGATTGGGGGGGGGATCGGGGGGGGGATCGGGGTGTTTTGTGTGCCTGGCATGTTCTACTGTGTGTGTGTGTGTTGGTGCACTCACATTGATGTCTTCTCTCCTCGGGCCGGAACGGAAATTACCGAGCCGAGGAGAGATGACATCATTTCCTTTGCTGCTGTTTAGCATACAGCAGCAAAGGAATGATTCGATTGGCCGGCGGCGATCGCGAGGGGGGGGGCCACGAACGGATGGTCTCCCCCTCATCACCGATCGCTGCTGGACAAAAGACGACCGCCTCGGGCACCGGGGGGGGTCCGATCGGACCCCCCACCCGCGGAAGGCAAATCACGTACCCTGTACGTGATTTTGCCTGTCCGTGCCACTTTGCCGACGTACATCGGCGTGAGGCGGTCGTCAAGTGGTTAAGATGCCTTTTGGCAAACCCCAGGTGGGCTATCATGTGCCTTTTACTGGGGAGTGGCTTCTGTCTGGCCACTTTACCATTCAGGCCTAATTGGTGGAGTGCTGCAGAGATGGTTGTTCTTCTGGAAGGTTCTCTCTCCACGGGGAAACACTGGAGCTCCGTCAGAGTGACCGTCGGGTTCTTGGTCACCTCCCTGATTAAGGCCCTTCTCCCCGGCCCGCTCTAGGAAGGCTTCTGATGGTTCCAAACTTCTTCCATTTACAGATTATGGAGGCCACTGTGCTCACTGGCACCTTCAATGCTGCAGACATTTGTCTGTACCCTTCTCCAGATCTATGCCTTCATAGGCATCATTGATAGATTGATTGGACTTACTGGCACAATCTGAATACCCCTAATTGGGTCTAGTCGCGCCTTCCCCTCAGGGGTACAATCCTTTAGACTGACCGCTGTTTAGATGCCCCTTAGGCTCTCATAGATCTCAGACCATGGAAACCCTGATTAGCACATGGGGATTGAAGGAACATACATAGTGCTTTACCGCTTAAAAAGTATTCAGTTTATTAAAAATTATGAAAACTCACATTTACATGTGCACAGCCTCTGGTGCACGCAGTACATCTGGGGTGCAGAAACCCATCAACACTTAGGTGATTGAATATCCTCAGCTGCAAACCACCATCGGGTCTTAATCTCCTTCCTGGTGGTGTGTGGTGACATCATAAGATCCACCCCCAATATACTGGTAGAACACAGTACCTGAGGGGAAACCCACTCAAACAGAATATTCTAATGCCATAGAGCAGGGATATGCAACTAGCGGACCTCCAGCTGTTGCAGAACTACAAGTCCCATGAGGCATAGCAAGACTCTGACCGCCACAAGCATTACACCCAGAGGCAGAGGCACGATGGGCCTTGTAGTTTTGCAACAGTTGGAGATCCGCTAATTGCATATCCCTGCCATAGAGTATATCCAGGGTAGGGACTGAAAGCAGGACCGCAGAGCTGTTTTAATGTTAAAAAAAAAAAAAAAAAAAAGTAAAGTTTGTCTTAAGGGTTAGTTCACCCTTTCAAAAAAAAAAAAAAACTGCCAACACAGGTAAAGAAAATGTGCAACTTTAACCAAAGTTGAACAATGCCCTTTGCTATAGGAGTAGGCCATTTACATACCCCCTAAACCCTGGCTGAAAACCTTAAGGCCTCATGCACACTGGACTTTTTTACAGCTGCCGTTTTTGGCTTCAGATGTTATTTTATGCAGCCAGTAGACTCCCCGGCATGTTATCCTGGCTGTTAGTTGTTGGCAGGGCGTTTTCTAGCTGGAAAAAAAACCCAGAACTAGTGGGTTTTGAGGAGTCTTTCAGCTGTAAAAATGCTCTAACTCTGAAAAGAAAAGCTGAAAACAGCTTAAAAACACAGCTATTTAGCGTTTATCGGCATTTTTGAGCCATAAGCTTTTATGGGAGTATAGTTTTGCTAAAAAAGCGCTAAATCACTACAGCTATATAAAAAAAAAAAAAAAACACCTCACAGCTACAGCTTATGTTACTGGTATTTACGTAACGGTCAATGTGCATGAGGCCTTAGAGATGGCATAATTACTTCCTGCCTTGTTGCTAGGAAATTGCAGAATTGGGCAGCGTGTAATCCATCTGAGTGTTAACTGTTTCACTGCCTACGGCAATACGGACACTGGGCTCCATTTACAATGTGGAATTTTCTCTTTAAATTTTGCAGTAAAATACCTCATTGCGTTTTTCAAAAATGTTTGTGCAATTTACAAAAAAATGCTACCAAAATGCTGCATGCAGTATTTTATCTCATGAAACCATGCAGTATTTTATCTCATGTGATATTCAGTGGGATGGATAAAGCGGGAAAGGTTCCCCGGTCAGTTTTTAGTGCTAATAAAGCCATAAAATGGTTTAAACCGTAGAAATATGCCAATCCACCAAGTCTGCACAGTGCCTGCAGCATATTTCATATGTATCAATGCTTAAAAAAACATTAGTAAACACAAAATATCTTTAAAAAAAAATTTCAAATATTGAATGAAAATAGTATTAAACAAAAAAAACAAAACAAAACAAAAAAAACCACACACACACAACCTTGTCTTTATTGGTAAAAGAAGGGTGGGTATGTACACATTGCGTGTGATAGCATTTTCCCCTGGTAACCTCCAGACCTAATTTTTGCTGTGATATTTGGCAAAGTCATTGCTATATCTCTGGACAGGTCTTTTTTTTTTCTTGTTAGAGAATAGCCATGGTAATGCTCTGATGTCTTGAAAGTGACAGCTCAAGTTCCACACCTTTGTAAGAATACTTTTGCATTTATAATATAATTTTGTTTTGCCAATATTTGAGGCAAAGATATCTCTAAAAATAATTGTAAATAGGTAAAATATCCCCCACTACATTTGTTCTAAACAAGGGCGATTTGTGCAACTGCAACCAGAACTCAAGGCTCGCATTAGTGTGAGCTGAGCACCGCCACCTTTCCATCAGAACCAACATGAACTTTTTCAGCAATTTTCAAGTACAATAGCTTTTCTATTGGATCAGACTACGCCTGCATCAATGAGCCTTGGCCGGCCCTTTTGTTAAATCCTGTCCACTGCAGACCGCAAACATCCATAAGAGCTGCAGTTTGGAAGATGCTCTGATCAAGACTTCTAGTCATTACAATTTGGACCTTGTCACAGTCGCTTAAATCCTTAAACCTGCCCATCTTTTCTGCTTTTAACAAACCAACTTCAGGGACATGTTCACTTGCCAGCCACCCACTTGTCAGATGCAACTGTAATAAGATGATCAATGTTAATCACTGTATCTGTCAGCAGTCATTGTGATGGTTGATCAGTGTATCGGACCCTAAAAGTCAGAATGTCCCTATAGAGAGAGTTCCTTCTAAAAGTATAAAAATGATAGCCACAAAACAGTGCTATTATTCAATATGATCATGCCATAGCCAGCACAAATAGCTAGACAGGTACTGGCGTCAGAATCAGTTAAAACTTGGTACACTGAACAGGATTAGGTCTGCAATAAAAGCATGCATTATGTGAAAGAAACATGAGCAGCTTAACTCTTATCTGAATTATTTTCCTATTTCTTTGTCAGGACTGGCTGATATCTCAATTTGTTTTCCTGGCAATACCCAAAAGACATGGGAGTTTTATTTTGCAAAAAGGTCCTGGTTATTGTGCCTTTAACTAAAAGCCAACATGAATAAATGGTTTCAGAGAGGTCTAGCAGAACCATTAGCAGCAGTGTTACATTTCCACTTCCCTTCAATTTGCAATGAAAGACCAGTCAGGCAGACATACAAAACAGCTCAACCCACAATAACAGAACTTTAGTGTACATTAGAACTCATGCATCTAACCCAGCAGCACTTAGCATTTGTAGTTTGCATTTACTTGCAGTATTTAAAATGACTGAAAATTACCCCTTTAGCCCACTAAAATGTGGGTTATAATTTTGTAAGTTCCATTCTTCTTTATAAGGCAACATGTACGGAAAGCTCCTGAAAATGCCATTTGCCTGATCTACAGTCTCCGGTACATTTGTTAAAACTATACAATTTAGATCAAACCGGATAAAAAGTCTTTTGAATTAGTACACAATCCACCTTAAACGGTGGAAGTAGCAAAATGTGGGGAAAAAAAAAAAATCTAATCTTCATTGTGATTTATAGATCTGGACAAATCCTCACCACCACACTGCTTGTATAATAGTCCCCCAAAAGGAAATTCACTTACCAGATATTACTGGTTTTCATGCATGTCTCTAAGTGGTTGATATCTGCTGACCACTGTATCTCCATCCAATATTGTGGGGTTAATACATGGATGTTAGGTGGCTGTATTGCTTTTCTCACCAGCAGTATATAGCATTCTAGTGACATCTATCAGTTCCTGGTAAAGTTTGTAGCTTTTCACTACACCAGCGCTATTAATATTTAAATATTTAGACATTTTGTTTGATATATTGTATTTTCTGTTATAGTAGCAGCTTTTTGATTTTGCATCTTTTCTGTGAGCGCCAAGGAAGAAATACCCATTATTGTTTATTTCTCAGTCTTTGCCAGTGTACAATTTAGATGTTCTGAATTAAAAGGAATCTGTCATGAGAACAGAGGCTGCAATTACTTTCTTTTGAGAATGCTAGGTCCCTGACCATCAATGCTGATGCTTTGTTTTCAGAGCTGTGCCTGGAACAAATAGAGATAAGGAGCAAACACTTTTCTGACACTCATTTACATTTGCATGCTTGCAAATGAGTCGAAACAAATGTCAATGTAAAAAAAGAGAAATAATTCCACAGTGACGCACTGAATTAATCTACAAATCTCCTAAATATTAGCATTGTGAAATTATCAACATAAAACACCAATACATAATGAAGTGTTCATATGGCATAATTATATACCAACATATGCAAATCAATGTGGTAATACAGTCCAACTTAAAAAGTGATGACGATAGCGAAACAAAATTTCATTGATCCACCAAATCCTTCAATCCTTCAGTGTACGACAGAAGCTAGGTTTACAACACTGGGTCATCTGGCATGTTTGAAATTTTTAACAAGGCGATTTTGAATCTTTTATGATCCAAGTGCATTACTTTTAAATAAACCAAATACCTTAAGGTGTTTCTACACTATTGGAGGCGCTGTCTCAATCTCTATCCCCACATGTGGAGAGTGTCTATTAATCTGGATGGAGCTTGGCGTGTATGGCTCTTCAATAACGTCTAATAAAATATTTGCCAGACACAAGAGTGAATGGCAATAGCATCTGGTGAGCTTTATTCTTAAGGGAGTGGAATTGGCACACATCACTAAGTTGGACTGTATTACCATATTGATTTGCATATGTTGGAAAAATAAATTATATATATATATATATATATATATATATATATATATATATATATATATATATATATATATATATATATATATATATATATATATATATATATATATATATATATATATATATATATATATATATAAATCATCAGCTTGAGAGTATTCCAGCGCTTCAGATTGTGGATTGGGATGGTAAAGACTGTTTCTTATACAATTATCAATTTCTTGAAGAGTGCCTTTTATCAAGCATAGTCGTCACTTTGTGCTCGAGTTGTAAAGCCTCTCCTTAAAAATGTGAAAGAAAAAAAAAAAAAAAAAAAAGTAGCAAAAACTAAAAAGGAACAGTTGGACACCATTAGAAACAGGTTTATTAAACAAATTAGAAATAAAAAACAAAAAGCAGACATTTGAGCAGTTACATAACCTGGAACAAAATTAAAAAGAAAAAAAAAAAAATTTACAAAAACAAACAGTTATCTCCGTTTTTGAAAGATATTTCCTCGTCCCATTCCACGTCCTCTTCCTCTTGCAGCCACTGAAAAATGTAAAATATTGAAAATCAATGTATGAAAATGGTAAGATCTAATTAAAGTGACGAGGATGTCAAAAAATTAAACAGGAAAATATGAAGGGATCTATGGTATATGCATAGTGTGCTCAGGGACACAAAAGAATGTCTAAGCATCGATATTAGACATAGTTATAGTTTTGACTTTCTTTGCTTTGATATAAAATTGCAAGCAACCCATCAATTTATAACCAGCAATCGATGCAAGAACACAATATGCTCCAGTACTTGGGCCTGCCAGCTAGCAAAGGGTTTAGTTTAAAATTTGCTTCTAAAACCAAAGGCACCAATTCCATTTTTACTTCAGATTTTCCCCAGAATCCTCTCATGTAACTGCCTTTTCTGCCCGTCACAAAAGTGTGCAAATACCTCAAAATCGCTAGTAATCTTTTACATAATAATAATAAAAAAAAAACCCAACACATACAACATAGCCTAGCCAACATAGTCACATTATTTACACCACGGGTGCTCAACCCGTAGCATGCAACCTCAAACAAGAGAAGCACATGCCCATGCTCTAGGATGGTGGGTAAGCAAGCCCAGATCACAGTCAACAGGTTGCCGACCTGCCAACCCAGAGCATCAGAGTTCATGGAGCCGGAGCCAGCAGCAGAAGTAGGCGGCTGCATTAGCTGATGCTTCCTCTGCAGCGCCAGCTCCTGTCCAAGGCAGAGTGATACCAGGTGCACTTCGCCTGGGACCTTTCCAGCAGTTTGCAGAGCAACGCCTGCAGAAGCTGGAAGAAGACAGTGCTTTCACCACTTGCAGACCGCCCACCATAGATATACTGCGGCAGGATGGCTGCTGTGCCGGATCACATACCTAGTACGTGATACACGCGCTGGGGTAGAGCATGCGCCCAGGCTGTGCTGCAACTGTCTGCAGTACCAACCGGATAGCGGCTGCTGATTGGTCGCCGACACATGCCGATCAGCTCCTGACATTACCAAAAAGAGAGGCCTGTGTAGGTAAACACAGGGCTCTCGACAGCAGCAATGTGCTGTCTTTTTCTTCTTCCAAAGCAGGAAGAAAAAAGAAAAAGAAAAACCCTTTGATCACCCTAGATGTTTACCACTTCCCTGCCAGTGTCATTAGTACAGTGACCGTGCATTTTTTTTGCACCGATCACTATTTTTTTTACCAAAAATATGTAGCAGAATACTATTGGATGGGTATAGTAGAAAGTAAAAAAAAAAAAAGTTTTTTCTTCTTCAAACCAATAGATAAAACACATCATCGTTCATTGTGGCCCGTGACCAAATCACATAAGTGGCCCTCGCTCTTCAAAACGTTGAGCACCCCCAATTTACACAATTGTTATTATGTAATGATTAAATATGAGATCACTGCCAATTCATTTTTTTGACCATGCTCGAGGACCCTTGTTTTCAAGCAGGCTCTTAAGAAGAACAGACTTGCTGAAGACTAGTATTTCATACACATTTTTAAATTATTCTGGAGGCTATGCTTACCTTGAGCTTTGAGAATAGCAGCTTTCCCCCTTCCAGCACCTGAACCCTGATTTTTATTCTTCATGCTCTTTAACATTGGGGCATTTTTTAACATGTCTGGAAGTATCAGGAAACGGATTTTACTTCCTCTAATGTAGACCTGTTCAAGCTGTGCAACTCTGCCGTCCCTGTAGGTTACAGTGATGTTTGACATCTGAAACAAAGCATTTGGTAAGTTATGGTTAAAGTGATTGAGACAACACAATACTTAAAATGACATCAAAACAATATCCTTATTCAAGAATTCTCCATACACATCCACTATTTAATAGCCCTGCAATATATTTTTCATTAAAATTGTTTTACTGTCTTTTTCTGCCTCCTTGTAACAATGTCAATGAGTGCTCAACCCTCTCCTGTTCCCTCACACTTCTGTTTGCTTGGAACAATTAAGCAGGTAAAAGGTCTGGAGTTGATACTAAGTGTGGTATTTGCATTTGGGATCTACTGCTATGAACCTACATCATTTGTTCAAAGGAGCTGTCCATACAAGTGAAACAGACCATTGGAATGCTTCAAAAACTAAATAAATCCACCAGATAGCAGCAAAGTTTAGGAGTGGCCAAGTTAACAGTTTGGTACATTCTAAAGGAAAGAAGAACACACTGGTGAGCTCAGTAACATAAAAAGGCCCGGACGTCCACAGAAGACAACAGTGGTGGATGATCGCAGGATCATTTCTATGGTAAAGAAAAAACAATTCACAACATCGACAAGTGAAGGACACTCTCCGGGAGGTAGGTGCATCATTGTCAAAGTCTACAATCAAGAGAAAACTCCATAAGAGCAAATACAGAGGGTTCACCACAAGGTGCAAACCATTCATAAGCCTGAATAGAAAAGCCAGATTAGACTTTGCCAAAAAACATCTAAAAAAGCCAGACCAGTTCTGGAAATACATTATTTGGATGGATGAAACTAAGATTAATCTGTACCAGAATGACAGGAAAGGGAAAAAAAAAAATAAAATAAAAAGGTGTGGAGAAGGCTTGGAATAGCTCATGATCCAAAGCACACAACGTCATCTGTAAAACATGGTGGAGGCAGTGTGATGGCATACATGGCTTCCAGTGGCACTGGGTCAATGGTGTTTATTGATGCGACAGAAGCAGCTGGATAAATTCTGCAGGGTTTAGAGATATACTGTCAGCCCAGATTCAGGCAAATGCAGCAAAGTTGATTGGGCGGCGCTTCACAGTACAGACGGACAATGATCCAAAACACACTGCAAAAGCAACCCAGGAGCTTTTGAAGGAAAATAAGTGGAATATTCTGCAATGGCCGAGTCAATCACCTGATCTCAACTAGAGGTCGACCGATATGGGTTTTTCTCTGGCCGATGCCGATATTTAGAAATCGCGGTGGCCGATGGCCGATATGTGATGCCGATTTTTTTGGGCCAATATATTTGGCCGATTTTTTTTTTTTTCTTTTTTCCCTTCATCTCATAAAATCTAACAGTTAGACCCCTTTCACACTGGGGCGTTTTTCAGGCGCTTTTGGGTTAAAAATAGCGCCTGTAAAATGGCTCCCCTGCAGTCTCAGTGTGATATCCCGAGTCCTTTCACACTGAGGCGATGCGCTGGCAGGATGTAAAAAAAAGTCCTGCAAACGGCATCTTTGGAGCGGTGTATACTGCTGCTCCACCACTCCTGCCCATTGAAATGAATGCGCACCGCTGCCGAAGCGCCTGCAAAGCGTTTTGGCAGCGGCGCTTCAGGGGCGCATTTAACCCCTTCCTCGGCCGCTAGCTGGGTTATAAGCGCCCCGCTAGCAGCTGAATAGCGCCTCTAAAATGACGGTAAAGCGCCGCTAAAACTAGCAGCGTTTTACCATCAACGCCTGCCCGCTCCAGTGTGAAAGCAGCCTTAAGTAATACAGAATTTTTTTTCATTTAAACATTAAACAAAACAAACCTCCAATCAGTTCACTTGTATGTATAATTTAGAAAAAAAAAAAAAAAAAACTATCTTAAATATTAAATACACAAAAACAGGTAATCAAAGCTTTTGGATGAAAAAAATTGGGCTAACTTTACTGCTTAGGTTTTTTTTTAATTCATTACTGTATTTTTTTTTTTTTAAATTGCGTTTGAAAGACCGCTGTGCAAATACTGTGTGACATAAAATATTACAACAACCACCATTTTATTCCCTAGGGTCTCTGCTAAAAAAATATATATAATGTTTGGGGGTTCTAAGTGATTTTGTAGCAGAAAATACAGGATTTTTACTTGTAAGCAACAAGTGTCAGAAAAGATTTAGTCTTTAAATGGTTAAACTGAGAACTTCTCCACGGAGTTCAGTCTATTGATAAAAAGAACCTGAAAGAGATACAAATGTATCTTCTTATCAGACTTGGCAGGCTGCCCAGAGGGGGAGAGAATCTTCTCCACAGATAACCTCGGGAAACTTGCATTAACTTCTATTACAGAAGTCATTTGCAAGTCACGGCTGAAGTTACAATCGGCCTTTTTTATCAGCACAATCGGCCGATGCCGATTAAGTAAAAAACGCCAAATATCGGCCGATATATCGGCCGGCCGATATATCGGTCGACCTCTAATCTCAACCAAATTTAGTTTTGCTTTCAGCAAGTGAAATGCCTGCTCAAGGCAGAAAGACCCACAAAGAACAACTGCAGTTAGAGCCTGGCAAACCATCAGAAAGAAGGAAACCCAGTCTTCGGTAATGTCCATGGGTTCCAGATTTCAGGCAGTCATTGCCAGTAAAAAGATTCTCAGCAAAACAGTAAAAATGAACATTTTATTTATGATTATATTCATTTGTCTAATTACATTTGAGCCCCTGAAAATGGGGGGACTGTATAAAAATGGTTGTAGTTACTAAAATTTGTACTTGATATTTATGTTCAGCCCCTTGAATTAAAGCTAAAAGTTTGCACTTCAAATTTGTATTGTTTCGTTTTAATTTTATTCTGGTGGCATAGAGAGCCAAAAAGTATGAAAATTGTGCCTGCGTCCAAATAACTGTACTTGAACAGAATTTTGAGAAGAGCTGAAGATTGGTGAGAATAAAAACTTCATTCAAATTTACAATAAATAAATGCGGTGCAATCCCTGTCCAAATCGCATGCGATTTCCCCCACCGTGTGTACGTGTAGAAGGGGAAAAGCGCCATCTAGTGGGCAGTTTAGGAGATGTATAGGCAGTCCACCCCGAGCTGACATCTCTTCCAGCCCTGTGAAAACCTCCAGAGGCCGTGATTTTCTATCATCGGCGGGACTCCTATGCAGATTTTGCATTTGACCAGATATATGTATTAATGGGAGTTCTAACATTTTTAATAAACTGCTCACTAGATGGCGCTTTTCCCTTTCTATACACACATGAGCAGTGAGAAAAAAAAAAAAAAAAAAAAAAAAAAATAAAAAAATCGCATTTGATTCGGACAGAAATCGCACCACACTCCTGTTATTCTGTATTGATGCAAATCACACTGCAAAGTATTGGTACTCGGTATCGGTGAGTACTTGACCGAAAGTACCCTTACTCAATAAAGAAAAAAAAGAAACCGGTAACGACGCAACCCCAATAGTAATATTTTCTGATAGAAGCAGTACAAGTGACAAGAGCTCAGGAAAACCCTACTGTAGCCCATGCCCAGGACCTGGGGGCAGCCACTAGGACAGCAGGTGTTTAGAGACAATTGGGGGATGTTGTAATTGTACTGGAGCATTTATTTTAATGCCATAAATGCATTAAGGTAAAAAACGCAGAGCCTTTAGTGCTACTTTAAATCTTGAAGATGTTCAAACAGAAATCCATTCTGTGTACAGCTCCTCCCCATAACTGGTCCTTTTGTTTGGTTTAGGAGGCAACATAACTCTTGACTTGGAAAATGCACATCACATGAATATCATATGTAAGCTGGGTTCAGGCACTGGAAATAGAAGCCAAGAAATATTATACACTACATTAAACGAAAGTCTGAAATGTATTCTAATGCTTTGTATTTGCACTAAACACAATGACAATGCGCCACCTAGTGGTCAACATTCAGTTTGTAACTCACTAAACCAAAATGACCATTTCCTCCATATAAATCAGCTTATTAAGGACTCCACACCTCGAAAATCAATCAATATTGTAAATAACACAACAAAGCCATTTTATACAAGGGTGACAACTGCATTCAAGTCCATAATAATCATAAAGAAGATATTTCATTTTTAAAATACCATTTTTTACCAAACATGGCAGCACAATTCATTTTTTTCCCCAGTTTTTATCAATTATTTCACACTTTTTTCACAGCTCACTGAGACTATACTCAGATACTGTTAGAGGTAATACAATCACATTAGTCCATAGGATCGTATATGTATACACACATTTAGCTTATTTTTAGAGTGTTGCACGGCTCACTGCAGGTAGCGAGACAGAGCATAGCTTTAAATTTATACAGAGCATAGCTTTAATTTTATACCTATATTTCTCCATAGCGGTTATATCCCAGCAATATGGCGGTCTCCAGCAATATGGCTGCCAGTAGTTCTGCATTTACTGCATGGTCTTAGGGCTGTATAGCCCTTGATCATATGAAGCCACTCAAATATGGCCACTGGAGATGATCAATTCCTCCCAAAGCCAGCGGTCTCCAATAAAATGGTCGCCAGTCATTTGGTAGTTTTTGCCTATTACCCTTAACATTAAAAGGGGAACCACCAGCAAAATGGCTGTGGCAGGCCACAACAAAATGGTGGTCGCAATACACAATTGAATTTTGGGCTATAAATACACAGGCAATGACGCCGGACCATCACCTCAAGAAAGTCACATGATTAGTGACAGCGCATCGGGGGCAGAGCCTGTGACGTCATCATGTATCACCAGGATGCAACTGGTGTTTTCAGAGCCAAGTACTTGTGGATATCCCAGTGACTTAAAGTGATTGTAAAGCTTCGTTTTTTGTTAAACATGTTATACTTACCTCCTCTGTGCAAGGGATGTGCAGAGTGACCGCAATCCTACTTTTCTGGCTTCCCCCGGCGGTGCTTCTGCTCTTCTCGAGTGCCCCCACGAAGGGACGCTTTCCATGGGGGCACTCGGGCGGGCTCCCGAGTCCTGCTGCTGCATCCATTGACACAGACACAAGGACTCAGCCCTTGCGCCCCCCCCCCCCCCCCCCCGGTCACTGGATCTGATTGACAGCAGCGGGAGCCAATGCCTCCCGCTGCTATCAATCTATCCAATGAGGACCTGAGACAGAGGCTGGAGCTGCTGTGCTCATCCCAGTTGATGCAACGATCGGGTTTGGGGGGGGGGGGGGGAGGAGGAGGAGGAATGGGGTCTGGGGGGCAGCTTCAGTACAAAAGGTTTGTCAACTAATGCATTAAGACAAGAAAAAAAATGCAAGGGTTTCCAACCCCTATACGTATAGCGATCTACCCGAGTGCACCAGAGGCAATGCACCTACAAATGCAAGTGAGATTCTTTTATCTTAAAGCGGAAGTAAACCATACCTTTTTTTTTACACCTGCAAAATAAAAGGCATAATGTGCTAGTATGCATCGCATACTAGCACATAATGAAATACTTACCTTAGAACAAAGCCCTGCACTGCTAGCTCTGACAGACGCTTCCACCTTCACCCAGCCTTCCTTCCGGGTTCGCGTCCTCCAGCCGTCTGATGAGTCACGGACCACGGCACAGGGCTCTGAAGGGACAGCATGGGTATACCGTTCCTTCAGAGCGCACGTGGCGCTGACATCACCAGCTGCATGAAGTGCGTAAACTGTCCTAAACTATGAAGGCTTAGGAGATATTCATAGTACCTACAGGTAAGTCTTATTATAGGATTAACTGTACGTACAAGCCTGCAGAGTGAGTTTACAAACTCTTTATTTAAAGATAAGCTTTTTATAGCGTTGAAGCACTAGGTCAGTTTTTTCCTATCCATGTGCAACACGTGTATGAAGTATACTGCATAAGCTGAATAAGAGTCCCAGGATCAACAGGGAAGCTACCGAGTCATACCCCTAAGGGGGAGGTGCACTCCCTCTCCCTGGGGAGGTCAGCACACAGCTTGGCTGGTGGAAGGCACTTGATATTTGTGTGTGAAGAACACAATACTCACGGAAGTGTGATATTTGGTTCACGGCTACTATGATGGAGTGCTCTGGCATGCACACTAATTGAAGGAATACTGGCGTAGCTGTGCATAGAAACTAGTCAGCTTCCAGGTTAAGGCTGGGTTCACACTGGAATGACATAACAGTCGTATGACTGTGGATCCGACTTTGCCCTGCGAATTTAAGTCCGACTTCAATGAATGGGATCAGACTTAGATCCCGACAATACCAGGCACTTCGAGTTTGGTATGAATCTTGAGGGGAAAATCCAGATTAAAAAAATAAAATAATGTATAGAGTTCCCTCTCCAAGACCCTTCGGCATGGATTTTAAGGGTTACCCCCACGCCAAAAGGAAAAAAAAAAAAAAAAAAAAAAAAAAAAGGGGGGGGGTGTAGGGTGTGCCCCCACCTCCATCAATACTAGGCCCTTCTCCGAGCATGCATCCCGGCATGGTCAGGAAATTGGGTAGGGTAGGGAGGAGCAAGCTCCCCCTCCTAGACCATACCAGGCCACATGCTGTTAACATAGGGGGGTGGGTGCTTTGGGGCCACCCCACAGCACCTGGTCCCCATGTTCATAGGGACAAGGGCCACTTCCCGACAACCCTGGCCCTGGCTAATGTTGTCGGGGTCTGCTGGGGGGGGCTTATCGGAATCTGGTAGCCCCTTTTGACAAGGGGGCCCCCACCGTACGTGAATGAGTAAGGGGTACCCCTACACAACAAAAAAAAAAATGTCAAAAATAAAAAGAGTACACAGGCTTTTGACAAAATAATTTATTAAAACAGCATTGGCGTCTTTTCTCCTTCCGATTTCTTCTACCTCTGCTGATGTCTTTCTGCTGCTGGTTCTTTTCTCCTTCTGTTCTTCCCCTGATGCTAGCTCCCGCTGTAATGCTAGGGCCGCCTCGTGACATTACTTTTATAGCCATGTCTGGAGCGGTGATGTCACAAGGGAGTGGATGGCCACGCCCCATTGCTATATAAGTAATGGCACATAGCAGCCCTAGCATTACAGTGGGAGTGAGCGTCAGAAGAAGATTGGAGGAAGAACAGAAGGAGAAGGCAACGGCGAGAAGACATCAGCGGAGGGAGAAGAACCGGAAAGATGAATAAATCGGAAGGAGAAGAGATGCCAGTGCTGCTTTAATAAATTACTTTGTCAAAAACCTGTGTACCGTTTTTAATTTTTGACACTTTTTTGGGTGAATGGGTAGGGGTACAATGTACCCCATACTCATTAGCATAGGATGAGGGGGCCGGGATCTGGGGACCCCCCTGTTAAAGGGGGTTTCCAGATTCCGATAACCACCGGCCAGGGTTGTCGAGAAGAGGCCCTTGTCCCCATCAACATGATACACGTATTCAGGTCTATGCATAGCCAAGTGGTAAAACAATTTCTGAAGCTAACCCCACCCATGTTACAAGCAAACCGTATATATAAAATCAAAACTAAACAAAATGCTCATATAAATATTAAAGAGCAAAGCACTGTTAGAAAATGTTTCCTCTTAAAAGTGAGTTGTGGAAAAAAAAAACCCAAAAAACAGAGAACAAAAATAACAGCAGGGGTTAGGGAACAGCATAAACTTATCACATGGCTGCCGTTGTTGTAAATGTCTCACCTCAGTTTTTCCTGGTACTTCCCAATATTGTGCAATTTGCATAGCAAAAGGCGTGCGTTCCCCACCCTCCCTGTAACAAAACCTGAACCTGCTGATAGGTAAGGACTTGTATTGTTGGATGGGAGAACACCTAAACAATACTGCAAAAAGTGAAGAAACTGCAGGAGGTTCCCAAAAAGAAGTTCTTCAATGAAAAAAAAAAAAAAAAAAAAAATCAGAAGAGGAAAGGCAAAAGTGCACATGGATCTAACCCATGAACACAAATAAGAATTTACAGTAGATGGCTGCCGGCAGACAAATGCAAGATGAATATTGAAGGATTGCAGTAGTTTACTGAATGCTGCACACAGGAGGGACATTTATCCAGCAAATTACCAAGAAATACAGATGCGAATCAGGTTACCCGTCTGCAGTTTTTGGGTGTTTGTGACCACTGAGCCTCATTCTGGGCAGCAAACCGATTTACCACTGGAAAGGAGAAAGATGTTCATTCAGAACAGACACACCCTTACAAAGTGGTCAGGGAAAAGTTTTATTGCATTGCTGTGATACTGAGGGAGATATTTTTGAAAGAAGTTGCCCAATTATGATTGATCCGTCTTGACGCTTTTGTTTAGCATTGCTTGGTCATGCAACATAGTTGATAAACGACCACCCCAGTAAATCCCTCCCCGCCGCGTTATGGATAACAACCAAGAGGAGCTACATAACTGAGGTTCTCCTCCTACACACATTACACAAACAACTACTACACATAATATAGCATTCACCTGGCAGTTCATGTTATCCTCCGCCTCAATGAGCTTCCCCCTGTACACCTCGCCTGTATTTGTTTCACAGGTCACAATATGCCCTTCTGCTTCATGGAGAACCTTGATGGGAACACCGATAGACATCTTGGCTATAGAGGCTTGAAATCTAAGACACAAAGAAAAGCAAGTTAATGAGATACTTACAAACCATTTTCTAATGCCCCCAACCCTACAATATGAAATCAACCATCTCATAACTACACCCAAGTATCGCCATGTAGAGTACACAAAAGCACTGCTAAAGGCTATAGGATTGTTGTACTATCAGGCTACAAGAACAGCAGCAAAACACTAGTGCAGCACCAGTATCGTTATTCTCCACAGGGAGACTTAGTCCTCTTTCACACCGATGCAGTATGCAGCGGTCACTTACTTTCAAGTAGGTGAGCTTTCTGTGTTTAAATGACAAAATACGGTTTCAGGTAAATTTAGGCAGGCTTGCATTGTTATTCCAGGCCTGGTTGTTTATTTTGAGAACTGGGAGTGTCAGTGTAGTGCAGGGTGTGGCCACCTGTGCTTGGACCCAGAGATGCCTGCTCTTGCTTTCAGAGGACATGGTTCTGGAAGAGAGGTTGGATTTGGGATCTGAGTGACAGGCAGCTCATGTGTGAAGTTCTGGCCAATCATTAATTTGTTTGGCAGGAGGTGGGACTCCCATATAAGCTGGGGTCACATGCTGCGGGGGAGTTTGAGAGAGGGAGAGATCAGAGAGAGGATCCCCTTCAGGGAGCCAAGCGGAGCCCCCCCTACGGGAAAGGGGACCAGGCCACACGGAGGAAAGGAGTTAGTGACACCGCACAGCATGTAGTTGCTCGTGTCGCTGGATGCCCCCCTGCGGGGAGGGGAGCATGCCAGACTGGAGAGAAGGGATGGAGAAACCATTCGGAAGTAGCAACTAAGCAGACGAAAACTGGGTGATCGATCTTTTGTGAATGGCACATGGACTGTTGATCAAGTGAGTGAAAGCCCAGGGGAACGGTACTACCAGAGGCTGAGGGATGTTGGTACGCAAGTCAGTGAGACAGGTGGTGATGGCCTGTGACTTAGGGTTCAACAATACCCCGGGATTCCAATCAGTCAGGCGGGAGGAATCTCTTCCTTAGCTCAACTTGGAAGTACTGGAGAGATGGGAAGTAGTAGTCAAAAGGCGGTGGTAGAGCTCCGAGCACAAATAGAGATACAGATTGTTCTAAAAAGGTCTACAGGTGAAGAAGTTATTCAGAGTGACTCTACACTACAATAGCCTATGTATTCTCTAGTAAATCTACCCAAGTCTATATGCAAAGAGTTATTCAGAGTGGCTCTTTGCTATTCATTTTCATTGTTCTCAAGGACCAGACTACTCCCATCTTCCCAATGAAAAGTTATTCAGAGTAACTTTTCGTAATCTGCAATGTTCTAAGTCTTTGCATGAGAGGGAAAGATTATGAAGCAACAAAAGAGCATCTCAGAAACCCTTTTTTCCTATCCCAGTTCATGTTATACAAATAAAAGCAAGAGAAAAGTACAATATGGACTAGGTGGTAAATGTGATTTACGGATAGAACACACAAATTGCAGCTCCTAGGGGGGACGTGCACTACAAGTATAACATCGCTACAAATTCTGTGGGGATTCTGCACCACATCCAAATAGAACCACACCAAATAGCACATTCATAGGAACCACTGCGGGTGTGTATGTCAATGTCACAAAAAAAAAAAAAAAAAAAAAAAAAAAAAAAAAAAAAATAATAATAATTGGTTTGCATAACACAGTGCGGCAAAAAAAAGAAAAGAAAAGAAAAACAGCCCTGTGTGTTTTTGGTGCAGATTTGGTGTGATTTGAGCCACACAGAATAACGGCTCATATCTCACTACTGAAGAATCGCATGTGCTTTGAACAGGAATGAGGTGCAATTTCTGTTGAAACTTGCATGCGTTTCCTGCACCACATTGTGTGAATTGGCACTTCTAAACAGGAAAAATGCCCATGCCTTAAACTGGCCATAAGTGGTGCCTTTTTCTTTATTGCAACCACAGTTAGCAGGAAAGAATATTGCTCGATTCCCCCATCACCACAGTCAGCGTTAATGAGGGAATCCTTTCCCGCAGAGCTATTATGTTCTCCTGGCAGGGGGAGCTGTCCAGGCCAGGAGAACACAGTAATTATTGATGGCAACTATAGCCGCTGGAAATCTCATGAAAGATCCAACAGGCTGGTTGAACCAAAGTTGATTGATCAGCTTGGGTACAATCAGCCCGCCCATACGTAGTTTAAATCTAGGACTGTCCCTGCCGAGATTCGAACCGTCTATTGCCAGCTTAACAAAAATCCTACGCAACAGAAACAGTCAACTCTGATAGCAAACATGTTTCTTTGCAATATGCCAGTAACTCATTTGCTAGAAGTAAATGGAGCAGATACAGGAAAGTTGCCCAGAGACAGTAAATACCATCAAACCAGAGAATATTCATAGACCTCCCCTGATGCCCTAGCCCAGGGGTAAGCAACCTGTGGCCCTCCAGCTGTTGTGGAACTACATTTCCCATGAGACATTGCAAAGCTGGCAGTTACAATTACTCCCAGAGGCATGATGGGACTTGTAGTTCTGCAACAGCTGGAGGGCCCCAGGTTGCCTAGCCTGTATGAAGGAAGAATCAAGTCAGCCAGGGTGGATTTTCTCAGCCGATTGCTATAGCTTTCCGCCACAAACTTCCCTCTGCAAAGGCACAAACATTCAATGGCTGGACTGTGGATGTACATCCATTTGTAGACGCATTATGATCACCACAGACACTATATAATCTGATTGTCTCCTTTGGATATACCAACTATGTAACGCATGGTCCTGATAGAAATCCATAGGATTGTATGGGTTTGTCCTCACAGGCTTGGTTTACACTGGTGTAATTCAGCAGCACACATTACCTTGAGTTGCAGTAGGGCTGCCTATTAATTTGAAAGGGCTACTTACTGCATTTAAAGCACAACAAAGTGTATAACCTAGCCAAAACAACGTTGCGGCAAAATTAAATGAGATAGTATAATTAAACTGTGGCCACCCTTGGGCAGAGCAACGAGAGAGTTGCGCGATAAGGCCACCCTTGGGCAGAGCAACAAAAGACCTGCAAACACCGGTCCCATGATCTCAGCCCGGTCCTAGATCACCCACCGGTCCCATGATCTCAGCCAGGTCCTAGATCACCCACCGGTCCCATGATCTCAGCCCGGTCCTAGATCACCCACCGGTCCCATGATCTCAGCCCGGTCCTAGATCACCCACCGGTCCCATGATCTCAGCCCGGTCCTAGATCACCCACCGGTCCCATGATCTCAGCCCGGTCCTAGATCACCCACCGGTCCCATGATCTCAGCCCGGTCCTAGATCACCCACCGGTCCCATGATCTCAGCCCGGTCCTAGATCACCCACCGGTCCCATGATCTCAGCCCGGTCCTAGATCACCCACCGGTCCCATATCACCCACCGGTCCCATGATCTCAGCCCGGTCCTAGATCACCCACCGGTCCCATGATCTCAGCCCGGTCCTAGATCACCCACCGGTCCCATGATCTCAGCCCGGTCCTAGATCAACCACCGGTCCCATGATCTCAGCCCGGTCCTTGATCAACCACCGGTCCCATGATCTCAGCCCGGTCCTTGATCAACCACCGGTCCCATGATCTCAGCCCGGTCCTTGATCAACCACCGGTCCCATGATCTCAGCCCGGTCCTAGATCAACCACCGGTCCCATGATCTCAGCCCGGTCCTAGATCACCCACCGGTCCCATGATCTCAGCCCGGTCCTAGATCACCCACCGGTCCCATGATCTCAGCCCGGTCCTAGATCACCCACCGGTCCCATGATCTAAGCCCGGTCCTAGATCACCCACCGGTCCTAGATCACCCACCGGTCCCATGATCTCAGCCCGGTCCTAGATCACCCACCGGTCCCATGATCACAGCCCGGTCCTAAATCAACCACCGGTCCCATGATCTCAGCCCGGTCCTAGATCACCCACCGGTCCCATGATCACAGCCCGGTCCTAAATCAACCACCGGTCCCATGATCTCAGCCCGGTCCTAGATCACCCACCGGTCCCATGATCTCAGCCCGGTCCTTGATCAACCACCGGTCCCATGATCTCAGCCCGGTCCTAGATCACCCACCGGTCCCATGATCTCAGCCGGGTCCTAGATCGCCCACCGGTCCCATGATCTCAGCCCGGTCCTAGATCACCCACCGGTCCCATGATCTCAGCCCGGTCCTTGATCAACCACCGGTCCCATGATCTCAGCCCGGTCCTAGATCACCCACCGGTCCCATGATCTCAGCCCGGTCCTAAATCAACCACCGGTCCCATGATCTCAGCCCGGTCCTAGATCACCCACCGGTCCCATGATCTCAGCCCGGTCCTTGATCAACCACCGGTCCAATGGGTCCAGCAGTCTCCTCTCACTGAAGAAGGACGTGGAACACAACAAAACACAGCCCGACCTTCTTCCTAATACCCCAACCCATTCATAGCGGGATGTGCCGCTACCCCTTTGTGCCTTCAGCCAATTGAGCGCTCTGTACCCCCAAACAGCGAACATACACACCCTACTTGTGGAGTACCCAACACCGGCTACCAACCGTTCCAATACTCACTTCCTCGCGTGGCTTCTGTTCTACGATCTAATGGCGTCCCGCCTGCCCCACAATGCACCGCGAACAGGAAACAGAATGCCGCCAACAACTCTGATTTCCTTGTTTGTCCTAATAGGCGCCGATAGAAACAATAGCAAAGCTGGAAGGTTCCGCCCCATCAATAGTTCCGCCTTTGTTAGAGGAAGGGGGGTGGGGGGAATTGTTACCTGCCAAGGTGGAGCTATTGGACAGAGAATTTCATGTTCTCAGACGGTGAAATAGTCATTAATTAGCCTGGAAATATTTGTTTCTGCTGTAATTGAAGACCAGCCATTTTCTACCACCTTTTGTTTCCATGTGAAAATATTTTTTTTTTTGCTAGAGAATAATTAGAACCCCCAAACGTTATATATATATATATATATATATATATATATATATATATATATATATATATATATTTTTTTTTTAAAGCAGAGGCCCTAGATAATTAATAGTGGGTTTTGCATTTTCTTATGTCACACAGTATTTGCGCAAACACAATTCTTGGGGAAAAAATACACTTTTTAAAATTTTAATGCAAAAAACAATATATAACACAATTTTTTTGTAAAATATAAATGATGTCACGCCAAGTAAACAGATACCAAAAAGTGTGCACGCCCGCGCATTGGCGACAAACAACGTACATTTTATTATTTATAGCCGATGTTTTAAAAGCCTTTACAGGTTACCACTTTAGATTTACAGAGGAGGTCTACTGCTAGAATTACTGCCCATGATCTGATGTTCACAGTTGTAAAAAAGCACTTGTGGGTAAGGATGGGCTCAGGCGTGTTCGCACACTCCACGTGCAGAGCCCGCCAGGAAGTCGGCACGGCGCTGCGCTAATCACAGGCAGTGAGACATTTTCCCGATGTCTCACTGCCTGTGATTAGCGCAGCGCCGTGCCGACTTCCTGGCGTTCTCTGCACATGGAGTGTGCGAACACGCCCGAGCCCATCCTTACTTGTGGGTTTAACCAATCAATTTCTTTTGTACAATTCTCCTTTAAGGGGGCGTGGCAGGGGGTGTGGCCTATGCCTGCATACTTTTGCTAATAGGTGTCCCTCATTCCCATCTCAGAAAGTTGGGAGGTATGCAAATATTGTGCCACATGCAGCAGGACTCTGTAGGGAATATTCCCTGTCCTATATTGGTCTGCTGTGGTTAGTATTATTAATAAAACTCTATGACCGGGCTGTGCATAGATGAATGAGAAACCAACAAAATGTGAATGTATCATTCTGGGTTCTGTACAGTACCCTGCACAGAGGATTTTGTTTTGCTTGTGTAGTGCTACCCCTAAAGGGCACTGGATTTCGGGTCCCCCTTCACTCATATAGCCAGGCAAGATGCATTTTCAGCAAGAATTCCACAGTCAATAATCCAGTCCAGGAGCTTGGTTTTGATAATTTATTAGGGGAATATAACTTGGATGGGGTTAGGGTGAAATAGGATGCCTAGAACTGTATTTACAGAACCCTTTCTGGGTTTGAGGGGTGGTTAGGTAGAGGTTACTCACTCCGTCCCTTTAAATCCTGCAGCATGGTAGCTCCTTCTGCCCAGGCCACTTGCTTGGCAGGGTGTCTCCTTGATGAGACTGAAGGGGTTGAGGGTCCCTCTCTGGTGGTTCCTTCCTCTCCCTCTCCACAGCACATCCACCTCTCCACTGTGTACCTCTACTGCCTGGAGGCAGGGGTCCCCTTCCAGGCTTCTGGATCCAGGACTCTCTTTCCACATGGTGAGACTTCACAATATTTAGGGGCCATCTTCCCACATTCTGGACCATTCTTGCCCAGGGATAGGCAGAGACCTTGAGTATTCAGGCTCTGGAACCTTCCATGAGCTTCCAAAAATCCGGGGGGGGGGGGGGGGGGGGAGGGGGTCTGGGGGGACCCAACTGATTTTATGGACTAAAGTGAAGTCCAACTGAATTTGTCTGACAATCCCAACTATTTACACAAGTGGGTGCTACACTTGCATCAATCTCAGCATTTCATGTTTTTTTTCAGCAAGATTTGTACGGAAAGTCTCTGCTGCAGTTTCTGTTGGTAACAACACTGGGAGCTTTACCAGGACATGGACGTTCAAGCTTTGCAAGAAATCACTTTTCTGAGCACACTGTTGCTTTCCTCATATCTTCAGCATATACTTATTCATTACTTACTAACGATGAATGAAGTCAAGCTGTAACCCTGCATCATAGCTCCCATCTGTCCCTGATTTGGAGGGACTGTCCCTGATTTGGAGCAATGTCCCTCTGTCCACCTCATTTGTCCCTCATTTTGGTCAGATCTATATAGTTATAGTTGTATATAAAATGCACTTTTTATCTTTCAAAAAGTGTTTCCCAGTGCTAAACCTTTCATCCAATTAAATTGCTGAATTTGTACATTTTAAAAGCCAATATAAAGGAATAGTAGTGGTAAAAAAAAGTCCTTGTGGATTTAATTAACCTTTTTTTTAATTAATTCTCCTTTAAGGGGGTGTGGCAGGGGGCGTCTCCTATGCCTACATACAATTGTTAGTAGGTGCATCACTAATATGTTATGTGTTTGACCGGACTGCTTTAAGAGCCCTTTCACACTGATGCGCTTTTCAAGCTCTTTAGCGCTAAAAAAAGCACCTTAACCACTTGCCGACCATCCGTCGTCATTATACGGCGGCAGGTCGGCATGATCCCGTGAACCGTCGTAGCTGTATGACGGCTCCCTTAAGCAGGATAGCAGGTGCGCACGCGCGCCCGTGCCCTCTGCACTGCGGGGGTGCCGATGCGTGTGGCTGTGATGACCACGTGCGATCGCGGGCATGAGAGCCAGAACAGGGACACACAAACACACAAATCCCTGTTCTGTGAGGAGAGGAGAGGCAGAACGTGAGTTCCTACTAGCTAGGAACAATGATCTGTCATCTCCTCTAGTCACTCCCATCCCCCTACAGTTAGAACACACACTAGGGAACACAGTCAACCCCTTGATCACCCCTAATAATAACCCCTTCCCTGCCAGTGACATTTACACAGCAATCAGTGCATTTTTATAGCACTGATCGCTGTATAATTATTAATGGTCCCAAAAATGTGTCAAAAGTGTCCGATCTGTCTGCCATAATGTCGCAGTCATGATAAAAATCGCAGATCACCGCCATTACTAGTAAAAAAAAAAAAAAATAATACTAAAAATGCCATAAATTTTTCCCCTATTTTGTAGACGCTATAACTTTTGCGCAAACCAATCAGTATTTGCTTATTGCGATTTTCATTACCAAAAACATGTAGAAGAATACATATCGACCTAAACTGGGGAAAAAATTTGCTTTTCTTAAAAAAATAATGGGGATATTTATTATAGCAAAAAGTACAAAATATTGTGTTTTTTTCAAAAAATCTCTTTTTTTGTTTATAGTGCAAAAAATAAAAACCGCAGAGATGATTAAATACCACCAAAGAAAGCTCTATTTGTGGGAAAAAAGGACTTTAATTTTGTTTGGGTACAGCGTCGCACGACCAAGCAATTGTCAGTTAAAGCGACGCAGTGCCATATCGCAAAAAATGGCCTGGTCATTGAGCAACCAAATCTTCTGGGGCTTAAGTGGTTTAAAGCTCACAAAAACCTATTTCCATTTAAATCAATGAATGTTTTTTACACTGGGGTGCGCTGGTGGAGAGGTGAAAAATCTCCTGCAAGCAGCATCTTTAGAGCATGTTTGGAGCGCTAAAAAAAGCGCCTCAAAAGCACCCCTCTCCATTGAAATGAATGGGAAACACCACAAAAGTGTGGTTCTTAAAGCAGTTTTTGAGTCACGTGACCTTCAAAAAAGCGCACCGCTAACACCTCAAAAGCGCTGCAAAAACGCTCAGCGTTTTATGGGCAGTTTTCAAGTGCCTCAGTTAAAAAGGGCTCCAAAGATTTCACCTCTAGTCCTGTTCAGGTGACTTACTGTTTTCTTTCACTATCACTTTAATTGATAATAGTAAACAGGAAAAATAGAAAAGGTTAAAGGATAATTTCACTTTAAAAAAAATAAAAATAAATGCACATTTTTTTTTGCAGGTAAAAATAAAATTACATATTTTTTTATTAGGAGCCTGTAAAGCATTGCACCCATGATCAGCAGATTTCGGGTGTAATCTCAGGCTCCTGCAGACTGTCAGCATAGCTGTCCGCTTGTACCTCATATGGGCAAGCAGTTACCGAATGACAGGAAACTTCAATAAACTACCTAGAGTGCTCATTGACACCTTAGTAGTTCATTAAGGACTACAAGCCGTCTGCCGCAATGGATGATGGTAGTTGTAGTTCTCCAATCAGTCCTGCTTGTCCATTTTTTTTCAGGCTGACCTGATCAAAAGTCCTATGTGGGTTTATGGACTTGTGTCCGTTTACACCCACCTACCTCTGAGGCCATCCAGGTCTGGAAAAAAAAACATAAAAGACAGATCGGAGGTAACCTGATGTAAATGGACACAAGTCTGTTTACATCCAGCTGCCCATAGAACCATCATGGGTCCGCCCCTGTACCCTCTGTACATGTAAACACAAACTGAATGGGCACAGATGAAAAAAATCTCCTCATGGATCCCTGCTGAACGGAGTAAAGTGTCACAGTGTGAAAGGGCCTTTAGGATTCTTTCACATGAGTGTGATCAGTTCAGTCATGTTGAGAAAAAATTGATGAACACAGATTAAGAAAAAAAAAACCCCATTGGAATCCATGCGTGCGGCGCCCTGCATGTAGATTAGGGGTGCCCCCCCCCCCCCCCCCCCCACGTATGAACAGGCTGCCACTGCTCAGTCTTGTAAACATAGCCAAGTGCAAATGCACACAGGTATACAGTTTCATTGGAATAGAGCCATGTCTTAGCATAAATGTGACCTGCTCAACATAATGCTCAATATGATGAAGCTGAATGGAAAAGAGAAATGCAATAATGCACGCCTGTTAAAAGAACACTTTAGGACAGCGTACATAGCTCAAATGAAAAAATGATAACATCTTTCTTTTCCTCTCAATAGTGTTATGTGCATACACCTGTCTACCTATTATACACTACCTTCTCCAAACAACACATGGAATGGTAGCCTGTGTCTATGTGCTTGATTTTTATATGGTGCAGTGCATATGTACAAAGGTGAACATATTGTGTCCTGGGTCAGAAAATATAATGGGTGATTATGGGATATCTACAAGTCTAACAACAGATTCTTATGTGCTTCCAAAATGTACAATACTACAGTACCATCAGCAATTCAGCCAATCTGCAAACATCCTGATTGATAAGTTTAGTCCTATTTGTTTTTTGTTTTGTCTCCATTGCTACATACTGGACATTGCTGTATATGCCACCTACAACTGATGGCGCCCAACAAAATTTTGCTATGGTCCCTAATTATTCACTTGGTTGCGGCAAAACTAATGCCAAATACAACTCTTGCTGGTAGCCATGCTGATGCTCTCATTTGTTGTGGCTGCCAAGGCCAAATCCACAGGTGACCTAGTGCCTAGCGTTGTTACAGAATAGATTATGGCTGGTTGATATGGCCAATACCGACCGTTATAACAGAGAGTGAAAGAAAAATCCCAAATTTTCAGTTGCCACTGGAGCTGGAATAAAGCGTAAATCTTCCAATGGAGATACTAGTTCTGTTTTTTCCAGCTTTGTAGGTGTTTTATTACAATTTTTTTTCACTTATCATTTCCACTACTCTATACATCTTACTTTCCTTTATGTGGGTTTCATCTCACCAATATCACTATTGGTATATCTGCAGTTACCCTCTTAATATGAGTACTGAGGCACACTATGCACTATGGATTTATATATGTCCAAAACTTTTCACAGAAGCCCTCTAGAGACAGTTTTGACAATAGCCCTGATCATATGGGCATCACAATTTCATGGATACTAGTCCACCTTGGATGGTGCTTTGGGTTGGGTTGTGGTCGCGGATCACACTGCCACAGTTCCCGGAAATGAAGCCCCCGGTGGGATCCTAGTTCTCAGTACCACACCTTCAAAACACAGCAGATTTGTAAGTAATATAGGGGGCTTTCCCATCCCATCTATTGCATTTTTTACTTCGACAGATGCCAGTTTTTATATGGGAATGTATGTATTGTATTTCAGATTTATACCACATGCTTGCTTCTGAAGAGTAGAACAAAAACCACAAAATGCATCGAGCTAACTAGATGCTGTGTCTACAAGAATCATGCTAATTTTCATTCTAATTATCATGTGTTCTTAGAACCTACATGCAATTGTCATCTTATGAAGTTTTATCTAATTATTTTGATGTGGATTAGAGAGTGTGGAGGCTATATTTACAACCATTTGCAACTGTACTGTGGTATTATTTAATATGTGCATATATATATATATATGTGCATATATATATATATATATATATATATATATATATATATATGAATTTTAATGGGATATTAACTATTACCATGAACTACTGTTTTTTTTACCTTGTTACTGTCAGGGCTGGGCTCAGCCCTCCCTTCTCCGAGCTCAGGCTGCTCAGCTGTCGGTTAATTGCCAGCACCGATTATTCCTCAGTGACTCACCTGGTGATCATATCCTGCTCGTTAACAAACCCTGCTGGCTATTTAAGCTGCGTGGATTAGATCTCCTGTGCCTTCACCTTGGTCAACATATCTAGAGACTCTCTGCTATGTTCCTGTTGAAGACTTGCCTGGCTGACGTCCCTTCAGGTTCCTGATCCTGTCTACTGCTTTGACTATGCTGATTTCTGGCTCCCTGATTTCCTGGCTTGTTCTGACTACCCGATTTGGTTACCGAACCCTGACTATGTTTAACTACGTTTACTATTGGTGTGATTTTTTTAATGAATTTTCTGTCTCCGTCTGATTCATGGTTCCTGACAGTAGGCGAAGGCCATGAATTCAGAAAATGCAGGCAATCCACTTGCTGGTAATATTTTTTCCAGGTTTGATGAGCAGAATCACAGCATGGATCAGTTTGCCATAGCATTACGAACGCTTCTTATTCGCACTGCTCACCTGGGCCCTCCCACTGTGGCTGCTCCAGTACAACCTGTGTCGCAGACCATCTCTGCTGCTGCTCCAGTCTTTGTGTAGGCACCCACCCCAAGTATTACGTCTATAAGAGGTATATCTGGTTCCGCTCTGCTTCCCCAGCGATTCGGGGGCGATCCAGTTCAATGCAGAGGGTTTCTCAACCAGATTGAGATATACTTTGAGATGCTGCCCCAGGCGTTTCCCACGGACAGAAGCAAAGTAAGCTTTGTGATAGCTTTGCTTCCTGAGAGAGCTTTGGCCTGGGCAAACACTTTATGGGAGATGCAAAAACCTGTTGTCCTGAGTTACCCAGAGTTTGTGGCTTCCTTTTAAAAGGGTATTTGACATTCCAGCACACTCCACTTCTGCTGCCAAGAGCCTCATGTCCATCAAACAGAGTATGAGAACTATTGTTGATTACGCCATTGAATTCCGTACTCTGGCAGCAGAGGTTGCTTGGAACAATGAGGCCCTCGTGGCTGCTTTTTCTCATGGTCTCTCAGATAACATCAAAGATGAGATAGCAGCCCGAGACATACCCACTGAGCTGGAGAAGTTGATCACGTTTACAATTCTTATTGACTCCAGACTCCGAGAGAGACCTTCCTTTAATGAGCGCTTGTGGAAGCCTCCTGTTTGTTTGGTTCTGAGCTTTGTAGTCCCACCCTTGCCTCCCTCACTTCCCATACCTCCTGGTACTGAGTCTGCCATTGAGGTAGAACCCATGTAGTTGGGCTTCACACGTCTCTCTGTGGATGAGAGGGCCTTTAGGAGGAGGGAGAGATTGTGCCTTTATTGTGGCCAGGCAAGTCTTGTCCTACCCGTCCAGGGAAACGCTTGCACCTGAGGTCCTGTAGGGGACAGACCTTAGGGGGCGTTGTTATGTCCCCAGCTATCCAGAAGGATAAGCCCCTGGTTCTGGTTACCCTTCTTTGGTCTGAGTCGTCCATCGAGATACAGGCTCTAATCGATTCTGAGGCTGCAGGCCTGTTCATAGATGGTGCCTTTGTGTCTAAGCACTCGATTCTGCTACAGCTTCATGCCACACCACTTGCTATTGAGGCTATTAATGGGAGACCTCTGCAGCCTGCCCATGTGACTCATGAGACTGCTCCTTTGACCATGGATGTAGGGGCTCTTCACCATGAGACAATCCAATTCCACGTAATTTCCTCTCCTCATTTTCCGGTGGTGATTGATTATCCTTGGTTACAGAGGCACAACCCCTCTTTTGATTGGCTTTGTGCTGAGGTTCTTTCCTGGTCGCCTCAATGCAGTAAGACATGTTTTCAGAAAGTGGCTAAAGTCTTGTGCACCTCTTCAGTCTCCTCCCTGCCGGAGGAGAACTGTGATTTAAGCAATGTCTTTGGCAAAGGTCAAGCCAGCAGTTTGCCTCCACACTGATCGTATGATTGCGCAATTGACCTTCAACCTGGTGCCATACCCCCTCGTGGGCGGGTTAACCTTTTGTCTATCTCGGAGGACAAAGCCACGAAGGAGTATGTTGCAGATACACTTTCTCAAGGATTCATCCGCAAATCCTCGTCTCCTGCTGGTGCTGGCTTCTTCATTGTGAAGAAGAAGAGTGGTGAACTGAGACCTTGCATTGATTATAGGGGTCTCAATAGTTTCACGATTAAGAATGCTCATCTGATTCTGTTGATTACGGAGTTATTTGACCGCCTCAAGGGAGCAACGGTTTTCACAAAGCTTGATTTGAGAGGGGCATACAATCTTGTGGGGATCAAGGAGGGTAACGAATGGAAAACTGCGTTTAATACCAGAACAGGTCATTGGGAAAATATGAGGATATTGTCAAGATATACCACTACACATAGCTGCAACAAATCTGGGAGGACATCGTTGATAAATTCCTGAAAAACTGCCGGAGCGTTGCAAAGGCCAAACAGCATTACGAGGAACGCTCCGGCAGTTTTTCAGGAATCTATCAAAGATGTCCTCCCAGATTTGTTGCAGCTATGTGTAGTGGTATATCTTGATGATATCCTCATATTTTCCAATTCCCTAGAGAGCCACCACACAGATGTCTGTTGTGTGCTTCCGAGGCTGAGAGAAAATAACCTGTATTGTAAATTGGAGAAGTGTTCTATTGTGAAAAAAAAAAATTGGAGAAGTGCGAGTTCCATCTTGAACAGGTTAAATTCCTGGGTTATGTCATTTCTACTGCTGGTTTTTTGATGGATCCAGAGAAACTTTCTGCAGTCCTACAGTGGCCCTAACCCATGGGTTTACGTCCACTGCAACGTTTTCTTGGCTTTGCCAATTATTATCTGAAGTTTATTCATAACTTCTCGTCTCTGGTAAAACCCCTGACTGATATGACCAGAAAGGACAGTAACCCACAGAATTGGTCTCCAGATTCCATTAATGCCTTGAGAGTCTCAAGGCTGCCTTTGTTTCTGCTCCTGTGTTGGCACATCCTGATCCTACGTTACACTTTAACCTTGAGGTTGATGCAACTGAGACTGGAGTTGGCGCCCTTCTTTCTCAACGTCCTACCTCTGAGAGCGCTATGCATCCTTGTTGCTACTTTTCCAAGAAATTGTCACCTGCGGAGTACAATTACGAGATTGGGGACAGAGAGTTGTTAGCGATCATTTTAGCCCTTACAGAATGGAGGCATCTCCTTGAAGGTACCACTGTGCAGGTTCTTATTCTGACTGACCATAAGAATCTCACATTCTTGTCTAAGGCTAAATGCCTCTCTCCCAGAAGGGTGCAATGGGCTCTTTTCTTGTCAAGCTTCAATTATATAATCTCAGTCTTACCCGGTACTAAGAATGTAAGGGCTGATGCATTGTCGCAACAGTTTTCCTCTGTTTCCAAGATGGAGTCGGTTCCTGTTCCTGTGATACCTCCCGATCGTATTCTGGCTACGGTTCATATCAGTCTCACTTCAACTTTGGGTGACAGAATTCTTGCCGTACAGATTTATTCTCCTCCTGAGAACCGTTGTGACCGCTGTTTTGTCCCTGAGAGTCTTGGCACCACTGTGCTCCAGACTTACCATTCTCCCAAGGCTGCTGGCCACCCTGGGAAAATTCAACTAATTTGGGCTATTTACCAACAATTCTGGGGGCCTAGTCTATATGCTGATGTAGCAGCCTTCATAGCTGCCTGTTCCATGTGTGCTATGAGTAAGACACCACAACACCTTCCAGTGGGCCTCCTACAACCCATACCCAATGGGGAGAGGCCTTGGACCCACCACCTGTCTATGGATTTTTTTGTGGAGTTACCCAACTCCCAGGGCAACACAGTTATCCTTATGGTGGTTGACCGGTTCTCGAAAATGTCACATTGCATTCCACTTAAGAAGTTACCTACATCCAAAGAACTGGCATCCATTTTCGTTCGGGTGATCTTTCGATTACATGGGCTACCCAAGGTTATGGTCTCAGACAGGGGTAGCCAGTTTGTATCCAGGTTTTGGCAAGCCTTTTGTGCACAGTTGGGAATTCAGCTTTCCTTCTCTTCTGTGTATCCCCCGCAGTCTAATGGGGCCGCAGAACGAGCCAACCAGTCCTTGGAGCAGTTTCTACATTGCTATATTTCTGAAAATCATAACAACTGGTCAGACCTCTTACCTTGGGCGGAGTTTGCTCACAATAGTGCCGTTAATTCCACTTCCCGATTGTCCCCGTTTATGGCGAATTATGGTTTCCAACTATCCATGTTGCCTGACTCATTTGTGCCTCAGAGCATTCCTGCTTTAGAGGAGCATCTCCGTGATCTTCGTTCCACATGGGTACAGGTCCAAGAGTTCTTGCGACGTGCCAATGATAGGTACAGTCTCAATACCGACCGCAAATGCCTACCTGCGCCTTCCTACCAAGTTGGGAAGAGGGCATGGCTGTCATCTCGCAACCTCCGACTCCGTGTTCCCTCACTGAAATTGGCAGCTCAGTTTATTGGGCCTTTACGTATTCTCTGCAGGATTAACCCAGTGACTTACGCTTTAGACCTTCCTTCTAATATGCGTATCTCTAATGTATTCCATGTCTCCTTATTAAAACCTTTGGTGTGCAATCGATTCACTACCTCGGTGCCACGTCCTCACCCAGTACAGGTTGAGAACCATGAGGAGTATGAAGTACAATCCATCATTGACTCCTGTAGGTTCCATGGGTGCATACAGTACCTGGTTCATTGGAAAGGGTACGCTCAGCAGGAGGGCTCTTGGGTCTCATCCTCAGATGTACAGTGGGGCAAAAAAGTATTTAGTCAGCCACCAATTGTGCAAGTTCTCCCACTTAAAAAGATGAGAGAGGCCTGTAATTGTCATCATAGGTATGCCTCAACTATGAGAGACAAAATGTGGAAACAAATCCAGACAATCACATTGTCTGATTTTTGAAAGAATTTATTTGCAAATTATGGTGGAAAATAAGTATTTGGTCACCTACAAACAAACAAGATTTCTGGCTCTCACAGACCTGTATCTTCTTCTTTAAGAGGCTCCTCTGTCCTCCACTCATTACCTGTATTAATGGCACCTGTTTGAACTTGTTATCAGTATAAAAGACACCTGTCCACAACCTCAAACAGTCACGCTCCAAACTCCACTATGGTGAAGACCAAAGCGCTGTCGAAAGACACCAGAAACAAAATTGTAGACCTGCACCGGGCTGGGAAGACTGAATCTGCAATAGGCAAGCAGCCTGATGTGAAGAAATCAACTGTGGGAGCAATAATTAGAAAATGGAAGACATACAAGACCTCTAATCTCTCTCGATCTGGGGGTCCACGCAAGATCTCACCCCGTGGGGTCAAAATGATCACAAGAACGATGAGCAAAAATCCCAGAACCACACGGGGGGACCTAGTGAATGACCTGCAGAGAGCTGGGACCAATGTAACAAAGGCTACCATCAGTAACACACTATGCCGCCAGGGACTCACATCCTGCAGTGCCAGACGTGTCCCCCTGCTTAAGCCAGTAAAATGTCCGGGCCCTTCTGAGGTTTGCTAGAGAGCATTTGGATGATCCAGAAGAGGATTGGGAGAATGTCATATGGTCAGATGAAACCAAAGTAGAACTGTTTTGTAGAAAAACAACTCATCGTGTTTGGAGGAGAGAGAATGCTGAGTTGCAACCAAAGAACACCATACCTACTGTGAAGCATGGGGGTGGCAACATCATGCTTTGGGGCTATTTCTCTGCAAAGGGAACAGGACGACTGATCTGTGTACATGAAAGAATGAATGGGGTCATGTGATCGTGAGATTTTGAGTGCAAACCTCCTCTCATCAGCAAGGACATTGAAGATGAAACGTGGCTGGGTCTTTCAGCATGACAATGATCCCAAACACACAGCCCAGGCAACGAAGGAGTGGCTTCATAAGAAGCATTTCAAGGTCCTGGTGTGGCCTAGCCAGTCTCTAGATCTCAACCCCATAGAAAACCTTTAGAGGGAGTTGAAAGTCTGTGTTGCCCAGCGACAGCCCCAAAACATCACTGCTCTAGTGGAGATCTGCATGGAGGAATGGGCCAACATACCAGCAACAGTGTGTGACAACCTTGTGAAGACTTACAGAATACGTTTGACCTCTGTCATTGCCAACAAAGGATATATAACAAAGTATTGAGATGAACTTTTGATATTGACCAAATACTTATTTTCCACCATAATTTGCAAATACATTTTTTCAAAAATCAGACAATGTGATTGTCTGGATTTGTTTGCACATTTTGTCTCTCATAGTTGAGGTATACCTTTGATGACAATTACAGGCCTCTCTCATCTTTTTAAGTGGGATAACTTGCACAATTGGTGGCTGACTAAATACTTTTTTGCCCCACTGTACATGCCCCTGTCCTCCTCCGTGCTTTCCATAGACGTTTTCCCCTCAAACCTGGTGGCCCTGGGGTCATTGAGGAGAGGGTACTGTCAAGGTTGGGTTTAGCCCTCCCTTCTCAGAGCTCAGGCTGCTCAGCTGTTGGTTAATTGCCAACACTGATCATTCCTCAGTGACTCACCTGGTGATCATATCCTGCTCGTTAACAAACCCTGCTGGCTGTTTAAGCTGCGTGGTTTAGATCTCCTGTGCCTTCGCCTTGGTCAACATATCTAGAGATACTCTTCTGTGGTCCTGTTGAAGACTCGCCTGGCTGACGTTCCTTCTGGTTCCTGATCCTGTCTGCTGCTCTGACTACGCTGATCTTTGGCTCCCTGATTTCCTGGCTTGTTCTGACTACCCGATTTGGTTACCGAACCCTGGCTTTGTTTTGACTGAATTTACTATTTGTACCATTTTTACCACTATATTAAATGGTGTGATTTTTACGGCATTTTCTGTCTCCGTCTGATTCATGGTTCCTGACAGTTACATACAGATTTTAATGAATCAATTAAATTATCAATTTTATCATCTGTTGATATACATTGACTGTTGTATTCCCTCCAGCTGCGTGCTTCATATAAAGTACCACTTCCCTTCTTCCCCCTTTTTTTTTCTATAGACAGGGATGGAGGCATATGACTTTACCAGGTTATTGCCTCATATAAAGTCCCATAACTTTTTTCTTTTAATGTAATTCTGATGAAGGAAAATCCCCCCAATGGGACACAGATAGCAAAAAAACCCAATTAACAGGGGTTATAACCCTCCATTACTCTATCCAGAAAAGTTTTAGTTTTAATTCTACTGTAAAGGCTAATTCCACCCTTCTGACCATGTTTCATATTACACCTACAGTGTATTTAGGGTGTAACATAAAACATGGTGCATTTAACAGCCCCCTATCCTCAAATTATCCCCCTCTTGACTCAGTTCCGGGGTGCTTCTTGTATTTTTTTACATTTGGCAGGGCTATGCAAGGAGAATTAAAAAAACAAAGTAATCTATTTACAAATCTATTCACACGGATGACTGAAAGACTACAAGTCCTATCCATCACTGTAGCAGACAGACTTGTAGTTCTCAATGGAGCACAAGTACAGTAACATCACCGCACTCATTGTCCATGGATTACTTCCCCCAGCTCCATAACCAAACCTCTGTTTCTCAACACAGACCTGCAGCTGGAGGAATAGTTTGCAGGAAAATGTGCATTTAACGTGTAATGCACTGATTACGATTACAATTCTTCACAGACTCCAATGCCAAAAAAAAAGACATTTTATTCCCTTTTTGCACCTCTGTTGCAAATGTTGAAATAAGCTTTTACTGCCACTAACACACACACACATGTGGAAATCGCATTTGATTCTTTGCAGTGCGATTTGCGACAATTTTTTTGTGTTGACGCAAATTGCACTGCAAAATATCGGTACTCGTACTCGCCGATAAAAAAAAACAGTATCGGTGCCACCCTATTGGATATGTATTTACTCAGTGCAACATAATTTTTTATATTTTACACAAAAAAAAAATTAAAAAAGCGTCCCCGCGAGCTTGCGCAACAAAGAAAACGCATACGTAAGTCTCTCCCGCAAATGTGAGGTATTGCCACGATCGTTAGAGCGAGAGCAATAATTCTAGCAAAAGACCTCCTCTGTAACTGTAACAGGTAACCGTTAAAACTTTTTAAAGTGTTACCTATGGAGATTTTTAAGTAACGTAGTTTGTCGCCCTTCCACGAGTGCGTGCAGTTTTAAAGCATGACATTTACTCATCTTTCACAAAATGCAAAAAAATTTGGATAACTTTACAGTTTTCCTATTTTTGTAATTTAAAAAAAGTGTATTTTTTCCCTAAAGAAAAAAAATCGTATCTGAAACACTGCTGTGCAAATACCATGTGACATAAAACATTGCAACGACCGCCATGCTTTTATCTAGGGTCTTTGCTAATATATATATATATATATATATATATATATATATATATATAAATATATAAAACGTTTGGGGGTTTTAAGTAATTTTCTAGCAAAAAAATACGGATTTTAACTTGTAAGTAACAAGTGCCAGAAGTAGGCTTGGTCCAGACGTGGTTAATCGACATGCCTAAATTTTCTTTTTGAACGTGTGTTCCAAAAAATGGCTCTGGCAGTGAAAAGGTTAAATGGGACGCTGCATGGAGCACACTTCCGTGCACACACCTACACAGATCACAGAGTGTCAGAACATCAATTCTCCGCCCACCTGAGCCTAGCCCCGCCCCAGAAGCGGAAACAACACGATCACCTCGGCGTAAAACCGCCCCAGGACTTTAAACTTCCCCGCCCGCCTCAGACCTAGCCACGCCCAATTTTATGGCGTAGCGGCACACACCCGGACTGGGGATTCCGGAGTGGGTGGGTAGCTCCGCCCCGGATACGCCTGAAAGGGACCGGGTGGACGGAGTTCGGTATGAGGAAAGCCCGGATGTTCCGGGAGGCAAGGACACGGCCATGAAGAGCCCAGGGAATGGAGGAAATGATGGTGGGCAGGCCGCCCCGCGCTCTGCGGCTACAGCGGACAGCACAGACAACCGTCAGTAATGTGTACACTGTGTGCCTTCTGTCTTCTTCCATCCCTTCCACTGACAGGGCATTGCATTGTGTCTTCTCATGGCAATCACCCATGACAACTGTGTGCTGATGTTCTGTACACTGCTCATATCTCTACACTACCTTTGTGACCCCTTACAGCACCATTCTATATACAGTGAGGGAAGCTTAGAGTCTGTGTATGCCAACCAATCCCCTTCTAGCTTTCATCTTCAATCCCAGCTGAAGATGGCAGCTGATTGGTTGCCATGCACAGCAGCTCCAGATTTTGTAAATTCCTCTGATGATATACATTTTTCTATCTGATATTTGGGAAGCGGTCCAGGGCCGCGCTGTGATTTTTTTTGCCATGTAACTTTGTTGTGTTTTCCTTCTATTCTCCACAAATAAACGTGCTTTTTACATAGAAAATAAAACTGATACATAGAATGATGCACACACAGGTGTTTTTTTTTATTACGGATCTGAACACAGCTGCGTTCTCAATAGAGCCATTCACACAGGTGCGTAAACGCGCTGAATTTAGATCCGTAACACAGAATCCGAAAATCCTGTGTCTAAGAACATATTAGATAAATAAAAATAATGCTGCGCTAAAGAGTGCTAAACGTGCCCCTATCCCGGCACATAAAGGTACAGTGCATATACAAATAAGTACAGAATTATCTGTCACATTCTAAGAACATATTCTTTATGCGCTTATGTGTATAAATGCCTGTAGACGCATTTGTAAGCGCGTAAATTTAATATAAGGCCCCTTTCACACGGGCGTCCCTGTGGAATGGATTCTGCTTGCTCCGCAGGGGATCGCTCCGCCGATCCCCCGCTGAGCAGGCGGATGACAGGTCCGTCTCCGCTAACATGGACGGACTCCCATCTAATTTCCCCATAGAGATCGGGGCTCTGTCTGTGTTAGCGGAGACGGACCTGTCATCCGCCTGCTCAGCGAGGATCGGTGGAGCGCTCCCCTGCTGAGCAGGCAAAATCCATCTAATTTCTCCATAGAGATCGGATTTCGCCTGCTCAGCAGGGGATCGCTCCACCGATCCCTGCTGAGCAGGCGGATGACAGGTCCGTCTCTGCTAACACAGACAGAGTCCCGATCTCTATGGGGAAATTAGATGGAAACGGACCGCCTGCCTGTTTCCATCCGAGCCGGTCCGCCAGATGGATAAAAAATAGGACCAATATACGTCTGAATTTTGCGGATCATGTCAGTGGACATGTGTCCGCTGACTTCCGCCACTCCATAGAGGAGACTGCAAGGTCCAGTCGGGTCCGCCTGAAAAAACTGACAGGCGAACCTGATCGTACAGCCAATGTGAAAGGGCCCTAATGCCCCGTACACGCGATCTGAAAATCGGATGACCGATCGTCCAACTTTTTTAGCTTGCTAGACGCAAGTAGAAATTGAATAGGTTACTAAAGTCACAAAAATTCGGAAGTGATGTCATGTGTATTGTATTTTCAGACAACAACTGTACTGATTTAAACAAAAATCCTACGATCTGGTATACATTTTTGTGCTTGTCCCATCAGATAATATCAGATGAACTGTCGTGATCAGCTATCGAAAGCTGTGTACTAACGATCAGATTATCAGACTATTGATTCGAAAGCAGTATTTTTCATGCGATTTTTCAGATTGTGTGTTCATTCACATGGTCATGAAAGAAAGCATATACACATGTCTTTTATTAAGGATCTGAATGCAGCTGCATTGTTTTCAGGGGAGCGATTCACACAGGTGCGTAAACATGAGCTGAATTCAGATCTGTTACACAGAATCCAAAAATCTGCATCAAAGAACATGTGCTTTAGGTATATAAACACATGTATACTGGTTTGTAACCACATAAATGAAGTTGATTGTAAACGATCACCTTGTAAAACAACCCATTCAGTTTAAAATAGGAATCAAAGGCAAAACATTTTTGTATAGCTGTAGAAAATAAACATTTATAAATACTCTCTACCCCTTTTTTTTAATAAGTGATCACATTCCCTCTGTTCTCAGCTGCATTAGACCCCTTTCACACTAAAGGCGTTTTTCAGGCGCTAAAGGGCTAAAAATAGCACCTGTAAAGCACCTGAAAAACGCGTTCCCTGCAGCCCCAGTGTGAAAGCCTGAGTGCTTTTACACTGGGGCGGTGCGCTTGAAGGATGTTAGAAAAAGTCCTGCAAGCAGCATCTTTTGGAGCGGTGTATACACCTGCCCATTGAAATTAATAGGCACCGCTGCCGAAGCGCCTGCAAATCGCTTCGGCAGCGGCGCTTTTTGGCCGCATTTAAGCCTTTCTTCGGCCGCTAGTGGGGAGCTTTTAACCAGTAAAACTAGCGGTGCTTTACCGCTGACACAGAGCGGTGCCAGTGTGAAAGGGGTTTAAGAGCTGGGGGAGAAGAAGCAACAGTACACTGAGCTTCCCAGTGAATGGCTATGCAGGGGGGTGTCTCATGACAAGTCTGCTCATTGGAGAAGAGTACACCGAGTTCCCAGTACAGCTAGAGAATGGAGCACGATGTGTTCTCCTGCTTAGTGTGGTAAGTTTTTAATAGGAAAGCTGAGGGACTGTCAGGAACACCATGGATTTCACACAAAGGAAGCAATACAAAGAGAACAGGAGACTTTCTCATACAAGTACATGGTACAGCAGGCACATATCAGGAATATGAAGTGTTGGGGTAACAAGGCTGGGTTCACACTTTTGTGTGGAGCGGCTCACAGCAGGGGTCCGGTGCGTCCCTGTTCTCTGTTTCAGGGACAAATCGGCCTGAATTCGGACCTGAAACGGAACCAAAGACGCACAGGACCCCTGTGCAATGCGCCCTGCGGACATCCCAGAGATGTGTGAGACAGCCCCATTGAGAGCCGGTCACATGCTCCTGTCATGCAAATTGGATGCGGAGAAACCCATATCCAATTCGGATTAGTGTGAACCCAGCCTAAGTCTAAACAAAGGGCAAAAATAAAATATAATTATGTATGCGTCTTTACGTGTTTAAACTCCTAAATATGCAAGTATTTTACTAATGATTATGCAGGAACTTTTCTTCTAGAAAACACATGGCTAATACCATCAGTAAAAAAATTTACGACCGTGCGAAAGAATTTTTAAGATGAAAATATGAGACTTGCCCTGTAAGGTCTCATTCACACAACTATAAAAATTTTATTGATCATTAAAGCAACAAACAAAAGTTCCTGCATAACAATCAGTAGATAGATTAGTTTTTAAATGTATAACATGTGTCCTGTTTTTTTTTTTTTTCAATGATATGCATGTCCTCAGATGCAGATTTTTGTGTTCTGATTCTAAACACAACGCATTTTTATGCAGCCGTGTGTATGCTCTCCCTGAAAACAATGCAGCTTTCATATTTATAAAACAAAAAATAAATGTTGTAAATGGATTTTTTACAGCCTAATGAATGCGTCCTAAGATGAGTCACTGTAAGGAAAATAAAATCATGTTCTGTTTTGTTCTAGGTGACTATGTTCAGCTGAAGGTTCCTCTCATCCAGCAGTCTTATCACTGGGATTGTGGCTTGGCATGTGCGCGTATGGTGCTACAGTAAGTTATTCTGGTTTTAGGACTTTTATTAGGGATTTCAGGATTCAGATATACAAAATCCAGGTACAACCTCTTTAAAAATATCTACCTTTTATAGGGTTATAGGCAAGGAAGTTGTCATCAGGTCAGACATCAGTCTTCCTCATCAGTCTTCCTCATCAGTCTTCCTCATCAGTCTTCCTCATCAGTCTTCCTCATCAGTCTTCCTCATCAGTCTTTCTCATCAGTCTTTCTCCTATTTGAGCCAGTGGTGGAGCTCTTACGTTTTTACCCCTGGTATGAAGACATTATGATTTGAGTTTCTCTTTAAGTGAGGGGACTATTGTATATTTGCCCCTACTTTGGTCAGCTGCTTAAAGCATTTCTCCTTTGCGAACTTGTTTGAACTACCATGGTGCCGTGGAGCGCTGTGATAATTGATAATTCCTGTCAGTGTATATGCTTGCCTGTACAGGATGTATGAGCACACACATACACAGCAAGATCTGCAGGAGGCCTGCATGAAATCAGCAATCTGCTGATCACTGGTGCAATGCTTCCCTAAAAAAATAAATGCACTTTTTTTTTTTTTATCTTGCACTTTCTCTTTACTAGGTGCCACAGCAAAGTAGATTAATCACTCATGTTTGTCATACACGCTTCGATTTTCTTATCCGAGTGATGTGCAATTCTATCAAATAGATCAAATCCGTAAACACTCAAATGGGCATATCTTCCATTCCAATCAAGTTAGACTCGATTCAATGAAACAGAGTGGAAAATTGATTGTGCTGCTTAGATCATGGCCCTAGGATGCTTTGTTAATGATTTGATTTTCATCAAATTTATGAACTTGAATGGCAAAAATGGAGATGTAGTTGATAACTTATGATATTCCACTTTTCTGTGTATGGCATCAATCGAGTGGGTTGAAGACTAATCAAAGTGTGTATAGCCACCATACATTTCAGAGTACTGGGAGACCAGACTGAATTCAGGGAGGATAACTTTTCCTGATGTGCTGTCTGCCTGCAGTGCTGCTAATCCTGCCCCCCTTTTTATTAGTATTCCTACCTGGTAGTAGCAGTGACTGTGGCTGAGAGTAGGTAACTCACCAGGGATTTGAGAACATCAGCAAAATATATTGGCAGATTTTTTTTTTTTACCTCATGCTATATGCAAGAAATCTGATTCACGTAAGTACACTTTACTCTGTATCTGTCATAATGTGCAGGGTACAAAAATAAGTGTGAGGTTAGGAAGCAGTGCAGATTCTATATAGGCCACTTTTGCTGCTACTCCAGAAAGCCATAAACATTACAGACGAATTCCACATAGAATTTTCATATACTGGTAGTTACATTGGTCCAGCTTGGACCAATGTAGCTATGTATATTCCATATCTGTGGTATCCCTCTAGAAGCTGAAAATCGCTGTAGAAGGCACCACTTTTCCAGTGATCTCCACTAGCTTTTGGGCCCAGTGCCAGACGACTGCCCTGTTGCATTGTGAACACTGTGGGTTGGCCTCTGGACACAGGTGCCATTGAGAGAATGCTTTGTATTTTATCAATGATTGTAAAGGATTCTGTGATTGGACACAATGTCAAAACATCAGGTGGCATCATCCCATGTGTACTGGAGTCATTCCAAGAGAAGCCAGCTGGCTCCCGTTCAGCGCTGACCGGAGTTTTTTGGCGGGGGGCCATCCACCTGTCAGAACATAATACTCAGTGTGTACAGAGGTTTAAAGACAAATAAAACTAAAACAATTCAGATGACTAAAATACGGCTTAAGCTAAAATGGCATTTTAGTCAAAAGACTGACCAAAACGAAATCTAGTCTCTAAGGCTACATGTACACGGGACGTTTTTACAACCTCTCCTGAACAATTTAACTTGACAGATAGTAACCCACATTTTGAATAAACAGACAGTAATTGCATCTGATTGGATACAGTTGCTGTTCAGGCCGTTCATTTTTCATCCAGCTCAATCAATTTTTTAATGGACTTTTGTAAAGCTAGACGGCCAACAATGGCTTGAATTTCAGACAATTCTGAAGCAATTGGCCCAAATTTGAGCCGTGTAGGGCTAAATTAATACTTCCCTTTCCTATAATGTCCCATTGACCTGCTGCCCAGGTAGAAATCCCTGTGTAAGCTCCATGTCAATGGACTAAGGACTTACCCCCATGTGACGGTGCTTAAGCATTACAATCAACCATTCAGGTACTGTAGAATTTGCAGTGGGTGGAAAGAAAAAGTATGCATGCTCGCCTTTATTTCCAAAAGCTCAGTCTACTAAATAGAGGTATAATTATTAGTAGGTGAGGAAGTGGGCTTTAAAGACAACTGTTATGTCCCCCTAAATGGGGGGGGGCATACTTTGCATTAGTATGTATTAATGTGTTTACCTGCAATTACAGGTGAGCTTGGGCTTTTACCGAAATCATATGTATCCGAACTTCCGCTTTATTTTGAAGTCCAATCAGCTGTGGGCTAGGTCATCCCCCCCCACCCCCACCCTGCAGCACATGTAAACAAAGGGTCAGGATGCTGGTGATGTCAGTGCCCCATCATGGACACATACCCATATTTAGTCAATTATATACATGATCAGTGCATTATTAGAATCGAGACAGTTGCAAAGTAATTTTTTTTTTTTTTTTTTAAATCAGATTCTTTTTATTTTTCTATACAAACAACATTAAAACAATACAAACAGCTTATTCAGACAAAATTGCAAAAGTAAAAATGTAAAGGTAATTTTTCTCATTTAAAGTTTTTTTGAGTACACCAGACAGGGCAGAACAGGGCCGACAACAACGTTTTGTACAAGGAGAGAACCGGCTTATACATAAACCAAAAACAAAGCAGCAACATCCACTATGGAAATAGCAAATCGGTTGGTGTCGACATATCCCCAGTTCCCCTAAATTAAACATATGGTACAACAGTGTAAAACTTTATTATCGCCCCTAGTCAGGTGCACACAAATAGGTTTTCCAAAAAACGAGGAAGAAATCAGAAGACAGAAAGGGAAGCGTGAATCTGAAGAGAACCAAAGCAGGATCAATAGAAATCAAGGGAGGAAGAAGGTGAGGGCTTAGTGAAAGGGGGGGGTTGGGGAAAAAAAGGAGGGGGGGGGGGGGGGTAGCTGGATGTGAAAGCAAATGGTTAGGGAAACATGCACAGTTAAAGTGGCTCTACCGAGGTGGTCGCAAAGATGCCATAATCTTGAGAGGATCGTAAAACCATGTTTTATTGAATTTTTCCTCTTTATGGTTTATTGCAGCCGTCAATTGGTCCATCAGATTAATTTTGTTCACCACAGCTATCCACTGACCAATTGAAGGGGGATCCGAGCATTTCCATTTTTGCGGAATACATACTTTAGCGGCATTAAGAAGGTGGATCAAGAGGGATTTCTTCTAACGATGTCTTGACTTCGGGTTGAGGTGGAGCAGGCATTGCGCCGGATCGTCTGCAAGTAAAATGTTTGTCAGTCTAAAAACCATGCGTCGAATAGCATACCAAAAGGGGCGAACACGCGGGCATGTCCAGAATACGTGCAGTAACGAACCGTCAGGTTGTTGACAACGCCAGCAGGTGGAGGGAACTGACGGATAGATCTTATTAAGGAGCGTGGGTACTCTATACCAACGAGTCAGGATCTTAAACCCAACCTCCTGAAACCTACTTGCAATTAGGAGCGGTGTGCAAAGTACAAAATACGTACTCTCTGATCTTTTGAGAAGGCCCGACTCAGGTCATTTTCCCATTTCCTTAGATAGGGAGGTATAAAGCTGTCCTGGGGTTCAACCAGTAACCTGTACATTAAGGACAACCGATGATGGAGAGGAGCGTTATCCAGGTAGAGCCTCTCTAAAGCAGATGTAGAGGGACTGGTGGAGGGCACAAAATGTGAGGAGGTGAGAAAATGTCTTATCTGTGTTGCTCGCCATCTATCTTGAGGGGGCGGTAGCATTGCTTGAATTTCCTCAATAGTGCACCATCGACCCTCGTGATGAAAGTCTTGAAACCTAAATCTGTTGATCGCTAGAAATTCCTTAACCACTTCCCGCCCGGCCTATAGCGGATTGACGGCCGGGCGGTGGTTCAGTTATCCTGACTGGGCGTCATATGACGTCCTTCAGGATAACATGCCGCAGCGCGCCCCCGGGGGCGCGCATCGCGGCGATCGGTGGACCGGTGTGTCAGTCTGACACACCGCTACACTGATCTTGGTAAAGAGCCTCCGGCGGAGGCTCTTTACCACGTGATCAGCCGTGTCCAATCACGGCTGATCACGCTGTCAATAGGAAGAGCCGTTGATCGGCTCTTCCTCACTCGCGTCTGACAGACGCAAGTAGAGGAGAGCCGATCGGCGGCTCTCCTGGCAGGGGGGGTCTGCGCTGATTGTTTATCACCGCACCCCCCCCGCAGATCACCGCACTGGACCACCAGGGATCGCCACTAGGACCACCAGGGAAGGGAAACATGTGGATGGCCAGGTATGTACCCCATGGCCATCCACATGTGCCCAGTCAGTGCCAAATCTGTGCCAATCAGTGCCCACAAATGGGCACTGATTGGCACAATTATGTTGCAGTGATGCCCAGCAATGCCACACTTAGGGGCATCACTGCCATCAATTAGTATCATCAGTGCCACCCATCACTGTCCATCGGTGCCACCTGTCAGTGCACATCTGTGCCCACCTATCAGTGCCTATCTGTGCCAACTATCAGTGCCACCCATAACTACCCATCAACGCCACCTACGAGTGCCCATCAATGCCACCTACGAGTGCCCATCAGTGCCGCCTATCAGTGCCCATCGTGCCACCTATCAGTGCCCATCAGTGCCACCTACCAGTGCCACCTATCAGTGCCCATTAGTGCCACCTATCAGTGCGCATCAGTGCCGCCTATCAGTGCCCATCATCAGTGCCCGTCAGTGCCACCTCATCAGTGCCACCTCATTGGTGCCACCTCATCGGTGCCCATCAGTGCCGCCGTATCAGTGCCCGTCAGTGCAGCCATATCAGTGCCCGTCATTGAAGAAGAAAACGTACTCATTTACAAAAATTTTTAACAGAAACAAAGAAAAACGTGGTTTTTTTCAAAATTTTCGGTCTTTTTTTATTTGTTGCGCAAAAAATAAAAACCCCAGAGGTGATCAAATACCACCAAAAGAAAGCTCTATTTGTGGGAACAAAATGATAAAAAATTTGTTTGGGTATAGTGTAGCATGACCGCGCAATTGTCATTCAAATTGTGACAGCGCTGAAAGCTGAAAATTGGGCTGGGCGGGAAGGTGTCTAAGTGCCTTGTATTGAAGTGGTTAAACCTCCTCCCTGACAGACTAGAAGGGAACTCCTGAGCGCCGGTGACAAAGGTGAGGGAATGCGGGAGACCATCGTGACACTACCCGTTTTTGCTACTATCGACAGTGTAGTTCCAATCAAAGAGTGGGATTTCAGGGGTATTGGTAGGGCAGAAGTCTGCCACAGGTTGAAAGCGGAAAGGAGGACATTGCCTGTTCCACCCCCACCCACTCCTTCTCTGAGGCATGCTTGGTCCAGTCTAGGGCTCTAATTAAATGGACCGTGTGATAATATTTGAATGGGTCTGGGAACCCAATGCCACCCTGGTCTTTTGGTAAGGTCAAAATACGATGAGACAGTCTTTTTGCTTTGTAGCCCCAGGGAAAGTTCAAAAATTCCCCCCGGACCGAACGATGGAAGTGGCTGGGGACCGTTATTGGCAAAGTTTGGAGGAGGTATAATAATTTTGGCAAAACCACCATCTTTAAAATGCTGTTCCTGCCAAACCAGGAGAAAGCATTCTTGTGCCAGCGCTGGAGATCTAAACGTAGAGAGGTTAGCCAGGGGGTAAAATTCCCCTGAAAGACTGCTGACAACGAGGGGGTAAGAAAAACGCCCAGATATTTGATTTTGGTAAAGGTAATTTTTAATTATAAATGACATGTAGCAGAAATAGAGATGTTGGTGTTTTTTTTTGTTTTTTTTTGTTTTTTTTTTTTAACTTTAACATGTTAATGTATGCCAAGAGAATGCTACATTTGTGTGAATGAAGCTTCAGTTGGAAACCTTTTATGATGTTTGTATTTTCAATCATGTTCAGCTATTTGTTTACTCTTTTCTCTTCTGCTTTTACCTTGTAGATATCTTGATCTGCTTCATGAGGATGAGTTCCAGAATGCAATGAAAGAGCTTCAACTCACAAAAAGTATTTGGACAATTGACCTGGCATATCTTATGCACCACTTTGGGGTACAACATCGGTTCTGCACACAGACACTGGGTGTAGACAAAGGATACAAGAATCAAGTAAGTTCCTTTATCAGATGTAAAGGGTATAATGTACAGTATTTGTGCTTCTTACCTACTTAGACAAAGAGCTGACAGTCAGTCTATCACTATACAACATTTACAGTACACAGTGTTTTGTTTTTCATTTAAAGCGCAGTGCTGGAGGCTTTTAGCGTAGAATTGTTAGCCGTGAAAAGTTACAGAATCAGAGACCACTGGACTGTGACCTTTATGGCTTGAGGACTGTAATTATGCCATAAATGGTTGGTAAGCCAGTTCATGTTTGCAATTGCTGAAACTGTTGTTGGCAATAATAAATTGGTTTCCTGAAGTGTACTACATCTTATCTGAATACAGCTTTACAAAATATACATTATAGTTGGCAGTTCTGACTATTTTAAAACATATACTAAATTAGAATTAACCTTTTTTAATTGTAATAACTTGATCCCATCAATGAGTGTCTAACTTTTTTATATATTAAGCAGGCTTTGTCTGCTTATAGATGCAGAAAAAGGCTGCCAGTCACCAGTGTTACAAGATAAGGTAAACTGCAATATAAATCCCCATATGCCATGAATAAAATGTGATGACTGTGTGTGTTTTTGTTTTTGTAGTTAAAGTCCATTCTAATCCTTTTGCTACCAATGTGCACCACACATGACAATATTGAAAGAGTTAAACAAGCCTACAGCAATAGCAGCCCTGACTTTTGTTGTAAAAGAAAGCCCAGAGGTATATTTTAAAAGTAATATGAGCAGCAGTAAAACCACTTGATCACTTTTAAAGGCAACAGAAGTAGAAGTCCCCCAAAACTCCTCCCGCTGTTGGTTCCTGGGCTCTGCTGCTCCTTTTGGGAGTTTGGGGCCACAAACTAATACTTCAGGATGCCAAGGGGTGTGTGAGGAGGAGAGATTACAGACCTGGTCTCTCCTATTGACAAAGCCGGAAGCGCTCTCGTCTGAGCACTTCCAAGTTTGCAGGTGCCAGATGACGATATAAGAGCTGTCCTAGTTCTACTCTGTGATAGTACAGGGAAGACATAGGGGTCTAATGAACCCTTAGACCCCTTTCTCACTGAGCCGCGTTAGTGCTAAAGCGCCGCTCGTTTTAGCGCAGTTTAAGCAGTGCTTTTTGGCCGATAGCGGGGCGCTTTTAACCCCCGCTAGCGGCCGAAGAAGGGGTTAAAAACGTCCGTTTTGCGACGCTTCCGAAACGCTTTTCACATGCTTTGGAAGCGCTGCCAATTCATTTCAATGGGCAAGGCGTTTTGTGATAGCAATACATGTATAAAAAAATAAATCCATTAAACAATTGTCTAAAAAGCCAAAAAAAAATAAAATGTAGGGGTGCCCATTCATGCCCTTGCTCACTTAGGACACATTTGTATACATAACCCTCATTAGCGTAACCCATATTGGGTATTGACGCACACTAATGAGAAATAATTTTAGTGAGTTATTTATGGGGAACACTAAACTGATGAAAGGCTTTTAACCCTTTCTCTTTCAGGCCCTGTGCTCCATTTTGTACACTCAAGTGGCCAGACCATTATTGCAATTTTTTCTTTGCTTTTTTATTTTTCACGTATAGCTTTCAGAATTTGTGACAGACCCCCCCAAACCATATATATTTTCTGAAAGCACACGATCAGTAGAATAAAAAGAAGGTGCTAGTGATTTTCCAAGCCACATTATTAGAGCGTGAGGCTCTAATTGGCTTAAAAAAGGTTGGGCTCGGGGCACAGAGCATTGCTACCCACCCACTTGTGACAATAGCGAATTAATATTCAATATCGTCTTCCAGCTTCTCCCACTGGCCAATCAGGATGGATTAGGTTGGCCGGGAGGAGAAGCCGAGGTATCTAGGGAGGGGTATGTACGGGGGGGGTTCGGGACCCTCACCGTGGAGGGGTGAGTGTGTGCGAGCAGACCTGGGGGGGGGGTCTTACCATGTTTGTGTGTGTTTTTGTTTTTTTGTTTTTTTTTTTAGACTTGACAGTGAAAGGGTTAAGGAGTCGCCAGTGGACAATATTGGGTGTTTGTTGCTGTTTTGCGAGTGCATTCAGTTTTTAGAGAAAACGCACACCTCATAGTGCAGTATGATTGAGGAAAATTTAATGAGCAATATAAACCAAATAAAAATAGTGCTCTCACAAATGTGGGGGGTGCAGAGATATGGCAGTGGTAGAAACCAAGTCCATGTGGGAATCTGTGGATACATGAGAAGATCTGGACAGCCGCACACTGGGATAAACAGATTAAATTCTTCTTTTTATTTGTAAAACAGGATCATAAGGTACATGAGACACCACTGGAGTGGTACAGCACAACAGCCGATGCGTTTCACACTTATACAAAGTGCTTACTCATGAGTAACACATCAGCTGTTGTGCTGTGCCACTCCAGTGGTGTCTCATGTACCTTATGATCCTGTTTTTCAAATAAAAAGAAGAATTTAATTTGTTTATCCCAGTGTGCGGCTGCCCAGATCTTCTCATTCTTCCACACCTATATTAGCAATTGCCAGCACCTGGGGCTCTCTCTCTTCTTCTGGAGAACGAGGAATTTAAGCTTGGTTTGTCCGGAGCGATGGTAACTATTTTTATCCATGTGGGAATCGCATGAGTCCCCTCCTTGGCCACCGTCCGGGGATAGGATGGGCTGCTCAAAAAAATGGCACTGCCAGCAAGGATAAAAGCCGAAAGCCTTCTGCTGCCACCGCTATGCTCCTCTGCGACAAGGAATGCGTTCCAAAGCGATCTGCTTCTTTGTCAACCTCCTGTCATGCTTTACTGGGTTTTTCTTGCCTTTCTCTGGATCAACTGTAGGTATGAGATTGTGTATATAGAATTGTAAAAAAAAAAAAAAATGTCCCCCTTTTTTATTGTTTGAACTTGATGGACTTGTCTTTTTTTTTTTTTTTCAACCAACCTAACTAGGTAACTATGACAGCCAAATGTAAACAAAAGAATGCCAGCAATGAAGAAAGCAGCGTGGGGTTCTCCAGCATGCCCTTGTTCAATGACTTCACAAGGGGCAGTGCCACCTGGAGACATCACCGGGGGCCTTCGTTGGGACTGGACGGGGGGGTGGGGTTTCTTCTTTTTTTTTTTTTTTTTTTCGGGTCGGCAGTGGCGGCGGCCACAGCCGTGATTGACTATGGATCTGCACCAGGGGACAATTTTTAAAAATTTTTTTTTAGTAAGGCAGTTTCCGTGGAGTGCTGCGAGCGAAAGCCAGAATGTAAGGGGTCAAGAAGATTCTTTTCACTGAGGTAGGAGCTAGGACGGTTGTAGACTATGCGTTCTAGAAGTTTAGAGGTGAATGGGAGCAATGAGATGGGTCTTAAGTTGTTCAGGTTGGTGGGGTCCAGTGAGGGCTTTTTAAGTATGGGAGTGATCTGCACATGTTTTAGAGGGGAGGGGAAGGTACCAGGGGACAAATATTTATTTTTTTTTAAATGAAGGAATTGTCAAAAACCTGCCGGTCATTTTTTACACCACTTTCTTTTGGTGAATGAGTAAGGGTACTATATACGCTATACTCATTCACATAGGATGGGGGCCAGGATTTGGGGTCTTGTTAAAGGGGGGCTTCCAGCTTCTGATAAGCCCAAACCTGCCCGCAGACCCCCACAACCACTGGATTGGGTTGTGGGAAAGAGGACCTTGTCTCCTCTGCCACCAAAGCACCCCCCACCCCCTCAATGTTGAGGGCATGTGGCCCGGTATGGTTCACCCCCCCTTCCTGATCTGCATGCTCAGATAAGGCGTGTTTATTTTTTTCATTGACGGCATTCTTTTCACAAGTCGCATGTATATCATGCAGGTGCGACTTTTGTAAGTTTACATTGAAGTCTATGGCCCTCAAGTAGTGCAGGAACTTCCTTAAAGTCGCTGCGTCTTTGTTGCACAGATATGATCGATACTCATTGGGAAACATGGGGTGCAACTTGTCATGCGGCTTTGGGGTCCAAAGTCGCATGACAAGTTGCACAAATGTGAATAATGGCCTTACTGACTATTTGAGATAATCACATAAATCCTCTCCCAGTTCAGGACTCTTGATCCAACAGCTACACAGCTTACTTGTAGCCCTGCCCATCATCTTCACAGCTGTGAGTCTAATTAGGCTAACGGCTGATTCACCCAACTTAACACGTCTTCCTGTGGGTGACCGGATACTGGGATACAGGCTCTCCTAGTGATTCTCTTCTGGCATTTCGTTTTTAGGCTTAAACTATTTGGTATCTATTTACTCAACGCAATCTCATCTCATCTCATTTAACTAAAGCATTGGGTATTTTATAGTGTTGTGTGTACTAAAATTTATTTATTTTTTTTTTCCTTTCTAAGAGTTTAGGCTTGATATGCAGTTGAGCAAATATTGTTGTAAATAAAATACGACTGCCATCTTTTTATTCTACAGGTTCAATGCTCTCTCAAAATACAACATTTTTGAAGGTTTTTAATGTGCAAAAAATGGAAAAAAATACTCTGGAAAGGGTTAAAGTGCACCTATGCCCAGACTATGAACATTAAAGTATTTACATATTCTTATTAAGAAGTAAAATGGCTTTAAAACTGGGCTCTAGCTGCACACACCTGAAGTAATGCATGCTTAAAGGAATTGTACAGTCTCGTTTTTTTTTTTTTCTATAAAAATAACAAACATGTTATACTTGCCTGCTCCGCACAGTGGATTTGCACAGAGCAGCCCAGATCCTCCTATTCACGGGCCCCTATTCTGTGCTCCTGGCCCCTCCCCCCTGTTGAGTGTCCCCCACAGCAAGCAGCTTGCTATGGGGGCACCCAAGCTGAGCTTCAGCTCCGTGTTTCCATTCAGACACAGAGCTGCGGTTCAGCCCTGTCACCTCTCTCTCCTGATTGGATAACTGACTTTGACAGCAGCGGGAGCCAATGACGGCTGAGACACTCGTGGACATTGCTGGGCAGAGATGGGGCTCCGGTAAGTATAAAGGGGGCTGCTGCACACAAAAGGCTTTTTAGCTTAATGCATAGAATGCATTAAAGTGGTAATAAACCCGCTGACTTTTTTTTTTTTTCTACACCTGTAAGGGAAAATGCATAATGAGCTAGTATATACTGCATACTAGCTCATTATGAAATACTTACCTTAGAACGAGACATCGGTATCTCACCCGGTCCACGCTGAGGGAGCTGACATTTTCCCTCAGCGTGTCTTCCGGGTATCGCGGCTCCGGCGCTGTGAGTGGCCGGAGCCGCGATGTCGTCACTCCCGCGCATGGGAGACTTCTTTCCGGCAAGGTCCGGCGTCAGCCGAGAATCCCCGCAGAGCATGCGCCGTTGAAGTCAGCGGCCCATTGGAAGGGGAATATGTCCTAAACCGTACAGGTTTAGGAGATATTCTTTTTACCTACAGGTAAGCCTTATTATACCTGTAGGTAAAAGTTCAAAAAATGACTTTACTGCCACTTTAAGATAAAAGGATTCTCAATGATTGCAGCAAAGGCAAAATTGGGTTTCTGTCGGTTTTGTACAGCAAATCATGTTTGTTTACAGCAAATTCTGCTCTCCATTGAAAATAAAAGGTAAAGAAGATTGTGATTTCAGCGCTTCTGTTGTGAACTAGGAGATGAATGAGGCTTTAAAAGTTATTTATTAGTTTGTTCAGTAGATGTAATTAATGGTAAAGCTGTAAAGAAAAATGTTTAAATTCCAGATATTTATGTGAAATAATTCTTCGCACCAGTTTAAAAAAAGCTTCAAGAAAAAAGTGGCAAAAATTGCCCAAAGTGAAGTGAAAATATGCAGTGCTATTGCTCAATCACTATAAATTACGGTAATGCATCCAATATATGCAGTCCAAAACAAAATAAAGAGTACATGTATGAGTCCACGATTCTGTCCATATGCATATAAAATCCAGTGAAAACCACTTTAAGCAAGTGCTGAAGAAATGTGAAAGCCTAAAGCTCCACCGTATCCCCTTTGGGTGCACTCTCTATATTCATTTGGACGGAATCACTTGACTCACATGTGTACACTTTTTTAAAATTTTTGTTTATTTTGTTGTGAATTGGATACATTGTTGTGATTTTATATTGATTGAGCAATAGCGCAGCACACACTTGCCTATACTGAAGCCGCTCCAGTTCTGTGTGTGTAGGAGAAAGCTGACAACAGTTGGGAAATACCTGGAAAGTGGCGTCATACATAGACAGTGGGGCGTCCACTGTTGGCTCCCCCTCCTACCCACTGAAGCCAGTGCTGTCAGCTCAGCCTGGGACCAGACCAGAGCGGCTTCAGAACAGGTAAGTATCTTTTCTTTACAGGGTTAGATAGATTAGGCTTTAGAATGGGGGTGGGAGTAGGTTTAGAGTTAGGCTGGATTCACACCTATGCAGTTTTAGTGCTTTTTGCATTTTGCAGATTTGCACTACAGTCCATTTAACATGGTTTCCTATGGAACACGTTCTGTTGTGCAAATCTGCAAAATGCAAAAAGCACTAAAAATGCATAGGTGTGAATCCAGCCTTAAGCCTCGTTCACACGCTTAGATTTTCAGAATACAATGCAAGAAGTGATATAATGTGTTGAAGAGTTTTGTATGTATTCTTTCGTTTCTGAGCATGCATAGTCTTGCTCTTATGATTTTTTTTTTTTTCATACGGAAACTGTACTAATGAAACGAAAATCGGATGTTGAGTTCACATCCGACAAAAATTTTATAGCCTGCACATCCAGCTTTTGTTTGCCGAAAAAGCAAAATCAGCTGTCGCAAGCACCGTACTAATGATCCAATAATCAGCAGACAGCTCGTCGTACGAATTTTTCCAATCTGATTTTTGTATCGTGTGTACGGGCCTTAAGGCTGGATTCACACCTATGCATTTTTAGAGCTTTTTGCATTTTGCAAATTTGCACTACAGAACGTGTTCCATAGGAAACCATGGTAAATGGACTGTGGTGCAAATCTGCAAAATGCAAAAAGCACTAAAACTGCACAGGTGTGAATCCAGCCTTAGTTGGGTTTTGCCTTTTACTTTCACTTTAACCTCTCATTGCTTCATTTTTATGTCTTATAACCGATATCAAATCTGTTTAGTCATTCTACAGAAAGCACTTTGATGCAGAGGAGAACAGAGTAAACCAGCTATTTGCACAAGCCAAGACTCGAGGTGTCAGTGTGGAAAAAAGGTACATCTCTTTACTTTTTTTGTCAATGATAATAAAACCTAAAATTTAGATATACTGTTTGTGCTTACACATTTCCTCTGTTCACAGGAGTGTTACAATACAGGAGCTGCAAAACCATCTTTCCCAGGGACATGTGGCCATAGTACTAGTTAATGCTGTTCTGCTGTTGTGTGATCTGTGTCCTAGCCGTGTTAAATACTGCTGTTTTCTCCCAATCGGACAGAAATGTTTCTGCAGAAGTAGTGATTACCAAGGCCATTTTATAATACTTTGTGGTTACAACAAAAGCTCTGGCAGTCTTTTCTACAACAATCCAGGATATGCTGACCGTGAGTAGCTTCATTTTGTATTGTAACCTATTTTTGTATGAGTAATAAGAAACCTCATTTGATAGTATTTATATCTGCCTTCAGGATTGTGTCGGACAAGCATCACTAACTTTGAAGAAGCTCGATGCAGCTATGGCACAGATGAGGACATCCTGTTAATCTTTGTGGGCAGCTGACACTAGGATGGAATATGCAACACTGCAGATAACTTCCATATACGCAGAACTAATTCTGCAGTACAGAGACATTTTTACATCTACACGCTTAGATTTTCGGTTGATAGAATGAATAGCGTGAAATAGAAATAACCTCATGGATAACAGCTGGATCCAAAATGCTCTCCAGGGTAGACTTCCACCACTAGATGGAATTGTGTATGTATATAAAATAATTTACTGAGCACAATAACTGGGGTAATTGCCTTTTAGTACTATTGCAGTAGTCAAGTGCAGGCTCTGTTAATTAAAGAATAAGTGCACTTTTTACACACCTTGGCACCTTAAATCTATCCATTCAAATCAAGTAAGTTTACAGATAAGGGTACCTTTATTTTTGCCTGCTGTTCACTTAAGGCACTATTGGAAGCCTAAACGTTTTGCCAGTTCTATTTTTGTTTGATGGCTGATAAAGCACCCTGTACGTCTTGGACACAGTACTGCAGCATAAACGGCGTGTGCTTCTCCAACATCCCTCTGTCAGCATGCTGCCAGTTCTCCATCTTCTGTATGAATGAATCAGCAAGCACATCCACATGTTTTTTGGGGGATACCCTGCTACAAATAATGGGATTGCGTGTACTGTCTACTTTTCTCAGAATTTCCTTCTGGAGTTTCTAGGGGCAAATAATTTTAGAATTTCAGGCTACTGGGTATAGGTCAGCCTAGTATGAGGTGCAACATAGTTTTAGTTTTTGATTTTTAGGATTGAGGTGTAATTATTCTTTAGTTATGAATGACTTTCGGAGTATGCTGTGCCTATTGTCTGGTTAAAACTATAAGCTGAGACAGTCGAGGGCCTCTGTTCTCTCTGCTTCTTCCATCCACAGGCTAGGGTTTATTACAGGATATCAACTTGATTTTATAAACCCACAGGGTGTGTACATATTTAGCACTGATCTATAAATTGCAGGCTAATTGCCATATAAAAGGTGAAGGACTTGCAATCAAGCAATGCAATCGACAACAGGCAACCATATTAATAAAGTAACATTTTATACATTATATATAGATGGACACTGTCCTTGTTTTATTGTCATACCAGTCTACTTTTTTTTTTTTTTTTTAATTGTGTTTCAGCGATATCAAGGATTGCAGGGATTATCCAGTGTATGTTGACCAGACAGTTGTTGGGTACAAACAATACTGATTAAAGTGTACCTGTCAGGTCTGCATAGTTTATAAAGTAAATGTATTGCCTAAAGGTTGGCATGAAAAAGCTCACAACCCTGCCCATACCCTAGGGAGCCCTCCAGTCCTAGCCACCCAATGTAGGACATCAATTTCTCTGACATGGATCTTCTTACCTTCCCCAAACCAATAACTGGGCTGTTATTTGCATCTGTCTCATTGGATAATTTGACAGCAGAGACAAGTCAAAGCCTTCAGTTAAATGTGCTCAGAGTGCTCCTCTAGAATGCAGGAGAGATGTTTTCAAGCACCTTTTTCCTACATTCTCACCTATCCATTTTTTTTTTTTTTTTGTGCATTTCGTCGAAACGCACTACAGTCTCTTTAACCATTTCAGCCATGGAAGATTTTACCCCCTTACTGCCCAGAGCACTTTTTTCAGTTTGGCGGTGATCAGTGATTTTAGCGGTATTGCGACTGACAGATCAGACACCTTTTGACGCATTTTTGGGACCATTCACATTTATACAGCGATCAGTGCTAAAAAAAAAGGCACCGATTACTGTGTAAATGTCACTGGTAGGGAAGGGGTTAACGGGGCGATCAAGGGGTTAAATGTGCATTCCCTCAGTTTGTTCTGAGAGGGAGGAGACACAGCGTTTGTTCCTACATAGTAGGTACAAATGCAATGTCTCCTCTCCCCTGACAGAACAGGGATTTGTGTGTTTACACACAAATGCACATGCTGGCTCTTGTGCACGCCAGTCACGTGCAGCGGGCGCCCTCTGACGGCCCCTAAAGGGGAACCCGTACAGGTTTCACGCAACGGTGCCATTGTGCCGCAGTAAATATGCGTGAGCCGGTTAACATGGTTTCCTATGGTACACTTTCACATCTATGGGTTTTTCAGCCGGTGAGTTTTGGGACTTTTTTTCCGCAGCAGATTGCATTTTGCGTGTAATAGACTTCAATGGAGCCGCCCCAAAAATGCAAGTGTTTGTTTCTTTTTTTTTCACTTTAACACACAGTGTATAACTGGTTGCTAAGGATCTGGCCCGGGAAACCGGCCACCATGTCCTTAACAACCAATGAGTAATCGGCTGTTAGCGGGGTTCCCCACTGACAGCTGAATGTAAACATCGGGGGGGTGGGGGGTAAACCCAGCGTGGGGCCCCTCCTTAATCCATACCAGGCCCTTTGCCAAATGAAAAAAGAGGAACCCTATGCCAAAAAAAAAAAAAGTGGCATGGGGTCCCTCCTCCAAAATTCATACCAGGCCCTTATTCGGGCATGAAACAGGTCAGCAAAGGGAGGGGAAGAGTGCCCACCCAAAAACACCTTGTCCCCCATGTTGTTGGCTGTGGTAGTGGAAGTCTGCGGGGGGTGCTTATCGGAATATGGAAGCCCTCTTTAACAAGAGGGCCCCCAGATCCTGGCACCCCCCCTTTTGTGAATGAGTATGCGGTACCTACCCATTCACCAAAAAAGTGAATATAGACAGTACAAGAGTTTTTGACAAGTCCTTTTATTAAAAATTGACTTTGTCCCTCGATCCATCGTCAATCACGACACCTGCCGCCACCGCCGGACCCGAAAAAAATTAAATAAAAAAGATCCGCTTGTGAATGCTCCTGCGGTCTACCTGACCTGCTGTGTGACTTTCTTAACCTCCCTGGCGGTATGATTATTTCTGATTTTAGGTGCTGAAAGCGGTACAATTATTTTGCACAGAAATTTGGCGTTTTATATTGTAGGCCTGTAATTCTTAGGAATAGTTCACTTAAATCTGTCCAAACAAGAGTCTAGTAGACATCCCGGGTATGATAAAGTTTGAAAAACGAAATAAAAAATTATAATATAATAAATAACTATAAATAATTATAACAAATAATAATATAATAATAATAAAAATTATATAATAATGTAATCAAATCAAAAACACTGAAATTTGCTCAGTTGCAGAATTTTAGCTTTTGTTACTTTTAGTGTTTGATGACGGATTTCCCCACAAATCACTATCGATCAATTCTGCGAGTGATTCTAATTTATTATCGCTTTTTTCTAGCTGCTCTAAAACCACTTTTGATGTAAAGGGACAGTTTTGGTTGCTATGGACAATCTCCAGTTTCCTGGCAGAAAGAACAGTTTTATATATATAAAACTGCATGCAGGACACTGGGCAAACCACTAGGGACAAAGGGGATGTGTAGTTATTTGATACAGTACTGTAATCTGTAAGATTACAGTATGCTGTATCTATACTGTGTGTTTTACTATTTGAATTTACCGCCGAACTCCGTCCCCTTGCGTCGCAATGCTCGCAGGGAACGGAGCTCGGCACTGTGAATCGAGCGAGACACAGCGGCTCGCCGATCACAGCGGGGAGACATCGCAGGATCCAGGGGACAAGGTAAGTATGCTCTTCCTGGATCCTGCGATGCAAGCCCGAGTCTGGCTCGGGGATACCGCTTTTGGTATAAAAAATCCAACCCGAGCCAGACTCGGGAATACCGCCAGGGGGGTTAAATGGCTAAAGGGCAGGGCCTCTCTAGCTGTCATGATTCAGTTGGAACAAGTGCACATTAGAAGTTCTGACTTTACTGATCAGCATGGTTTTTTTCCTGATCAATGGCCTAATTTATTACTGCCAGGTAGCTAGCATTTTCAGCAGGTCAGTAATTGCAGCCTACATATTTAACAGCAGTATAATACTTTTTGTGTATGAAACTATAACACAAACTTTTTCTTTTGCCAATGGTTACAGACCTCCAAATATGAACTACTCAGGTTATAAAACTCTTATTTCTGTCTGCATGGCACTGTACCACCAAGCGATTCTGCTGCAATCCCAAAATGCCCTGGTTCACACACATGCAATTCTGGATGTGGTTTTTAAACTCAGATTGGCATGACAGGCTAGATATTCTGTGTTCCTATTGAGGCACTTCACACAGAAGCCATCCATTGCCATTACAAAAAGGGTCCTGTGCGAGTTTGTAGTGGTGCGTTCCAGACTCACAAGTGATGGAGTAGAGTGGTATGCGGAGATAAGTGTTCACATAGGAATCCTATGTGACAGGAGTTTCTGCATTTGAAATCAATGAGATGCAATTTTGCATTGAAATCAATGAGAGGCAGTTATAGAGAGAGAGCTAAAATCGCACCTGTTCTGAAATCGCATCGAAACCGGAATGACATTGCAATCTTAGTACACATAGGTGTGAACCCAGTCGCCAGGATGCAATTTATAGTCGACATGCCGCTTGGGGTTTGTCGAGGCCTAATCTAATGCATACCTGTTCATGGAAATTGTTGAGTTTTCCAACATATATGAAGTGTACTTCTTAGGTTTTTTTTTTTTTTTTCACATGGCTGTAATTTGCCACTCAAGCTTTTTCAGTTTGAAAGTGGCAAGTTTGTTAATTCTGATCATACATACTGTTCAGCTGGTGGGTATAGCTGCTGCATCCATTGTCTCCTTTTGAAATGCTTCTTCATAGATAAAAATGATGGAGTCAACTTGCAAAAACATTTAGAGAAAATACCTTAACAGTCAGTGTCCTGCTTTAGTTTTTGCAAATCAACCCCTAGATTTGAGCTCAAAAGGTGTATGAGCATTTATCTAACATTAGTGCAAACCTTTTTCTAAGTGAGGTGGGAGCTCCCGAAAACACTCCATATCCAATATCAGAAAGAAATGCGTATATACAAACAAAATAACCACTTGACTCTGTCCAGTGAGCAGAACTAGGACAGAAGGGTGCCTCTGTCCTAGTTCTGCTCACTGGACAGAGTCAAGTGGTTATTTTGTTTGTACATACATGTGTTTCTTCCTGACATTTCACCTGTAAAATATATACTGTATTTATCGGCGTATAACACGCACCTCAATTTAGGAGGGAATTTTAAGGGAAAAAAAACTTTTAGGAGGGAAGTTGAAGGGAAAAAAACTTACATTTAAATGCCCATCATTGCAGCCTTGTCAGTGCAGCCATGTCAGTGCAGCCATGTCAGTGCAGCCTTGTCAGTGCAGCCTTGTCAGTGCAGCCTTGTCAGTGCAGCCTTCCCCAGTGTCCATTGCAGCCTTGCAGATCGCTGAGCTTCAAAATCGCCGACCGCGATTTGAAAATGGCGCCGAAATACACAGAGCCGGTCCTCGGCGGCTCTCGTTCACTTTCGGCTCCACTCGAGATGGGCGTGACTGTGAGCGGAGCTAGCCGCGTACACTCGGCTAGGTTCAGGCGGCGCTCGAGTGAAGCCGAAAGTGGCCTGAGAAGAGCCGAGGACCGGCACTGTGTATTTCGGCGCCGGCGGCGCCATTTTTAAATCGCGGTCGGCGATTTTTCACATCTGACAGCTCAGGATCGCAGGGGATCGGCCTATAACACGCACCCGCGATTTTCCCCTGATTTTAAGGGGAAAAAAGTGCGTGTTATACGCTGATAAATACGGTATGCATCCAATTTTGATCATTAAAGTTATATTCTCAATTTTAACTTTTCTAAAAAACTACAAATATATTTTCAAATACATTTTGATTGTCAAGGAGTTTCTGCCTTATAACGTCCCATAGAGGAAATTGTTCTATTTTATATCTGAGTTAGGGCTGTGGGCAGCAACTCCTTTTTCATAGATCTATGGCAAAACCATAATATATTATGCCAGAATATAGGCAACAAGTCTCACTTTGGCACTCTGACTTTATACACACACACACACACCGGTTTGCATTGACTTTATCTCTGTTCCAGAAATGCCTTTTACATTCAGTTCTCAATACGCTGCTCTTCATACACATCCAGTGCATTAAAAATGGTAGTTCTATGTCCAAGCCACCTCCGGCAGGATTCCTCACTGTGCTGTGTTCACACCACCACTGGGGACCTTCCCCACACTGCTGAGCTTTGGTTCCAAAAATCTTTTAAATAATATTTTTATTTTTACATTTTGTGTATAGAAGAGGGGGTATCGAGAAATAAATGCTCTTCCCATCTTAATTTTCTCTTGGTTCTTTGAATAATTGGAAATTATGGCAAGCATGAACTTAAAGTGGATGTAAACCCGATTCATGAAATTTTAAACTAGGCACATATAGCTGTAGTGTTATCTCTCTTCAAAGCACTAAGTCCAGTGTCTTTCTGCTGTTTCTTTGTTCTGTTATTAGCGTGATAACTTCTGACAAGTTCTCTGAGATGGGAGATAAAAGCCTGTGATTTGTGTCGAGGAGGGTTGCTATAAATAGATTAGCAGAGAGCTCGTCTTGTCACAGAACAGCTCTGAAAGTATCTTCATTCTTCTGCCTATGTGGAGGGGGGTTGTGAGCGCCTTTCCTCCAATCAGTTGTCTCCCAGTGTAACCCCAGACATCACTCCTACTGCAGAATGAGGAAGTAAAAATTCTAACACGATGTAAGAATTCTAAAGTATATATAAAGCTGAAGACAGCAGATATACATGTAAAACTTATGTAGGGAGATTTGTTTCATCCCAGTGTATCATCTGAGGCTGTTCACTTCACTGGGTATAGGAGAGGGTTTACATCCACTTTAAGTAAGTTTTTAGGGGAGATGGGAAGGTAAAAAAAAAACACAACCCTGTCAGGAAAGCGATACAGGGGCTGTCACTGCTAACCAATACTGAAAATGATACTTTCAATTTACAACCACCACAGCAACCCATTTAATAGAATGGGTCCAATCTGAAATCTTGTGCAATGCAGGTGGTTGCAGCACAGTGATGTGGAATTACAGGGTTAACAAAAAAAAACACACCATGAGATGATGCCTATTGCATGCATTTTGAAAAGTGATTCACCATAGATGACTTTTTAAAAGAGGTGGACAGCGCTGCTTCACAACTTTCAGGACTTGTTCACACTAGCGTTGATCTCTGAAGAATGTTCTGCAGTCAGGTCACTCTTCAGAGAGCTTTTGACTGGCTGCGAGGTGATGTCATACCTCCTGCTTCAACCCCACGCTAGCATAGGGTTGTAGAGCGCTTGCAGAGGAACAGGGGGTAGAATTTCTGCCACAGCATGTGTCCACTACCCAGACCGCTGCCACTGAAGCTAAAAGGGGAAACTGTGGGTGGGGTGGTAAAAATCAGGATCATCTGCAGTTAAATGCCCCTCGCTAACTTGAACAAAACCCTTATTGTGTTTCAGCTTTGTTTTTTTTGGTTTTTTGTTTTTTAAATCAAAAAGGTGTTTATTGAACAAATTCAAACAATTTCCAATGTACAGACAGTGCATGTGCACACATTGATAAGTATATTGTACAATCATTCTTTCCTCTCAACCATCAAGCCTACAATGTAATGAGACATGTATCTGGTGTTATCTATCTCTAGCCCATTAAGGTCCGCCCGCAGGGCATTGCAATAGTCTGGACATCACCAGTTCCCTGGGACTTAATCCAGGGGTGCTAGCCATGGTGCCTATATTCTTTCAAATCTGCTCGGACTGCCTCCATGTTTATATACACTTTTTCATGACCAAAGTATTCCCCATATGTGATATCCATGAGGCTACCGTGGGTGGGGAGACCGATTTCCAGCCCATCTATATGAGCTTGCGGGCCTGAAACCGTGCTCTAGAGAATGCTATTCTAGCCATCTCCTCAGGGACAATGTCCTCCAATACCCCTAAGATACAGTGAATTGGGTCCAGGGGGGCGGTCGTCCAGAACACTCGATCAAGCGTCCCAAGCACCATACTCCAGTACCGATGGAGCTTTGTGCACCTCCAGAGCAGGTGAATGAGATCTCCCTGATGTCACCCGCATCTGCCACACAGGGGGTCTGGCCACCTGTCCATCTTATGCAATCTAAGTGGAGTGCAGTGCACCCCGAGTACTGTGTAAAGTTTTGTGCCACATTAAGGGAACAGATAGTAATGGACTGCAGGACTTCATCCCATGGTTCTCCTGTAAGTGGACCTACATCCTTCTCCCATAGGGATGGCGCCTTAGTGGGGTGCGTTGTGCGTGGGGTGGTGTGTCAATAACATCTGGTAACAGTGTGAGATAATCCCTTTGGTTCCAGTGCTAGTTTGTATCGGGTAGAAAATGTGGGTAGTTGACATAACCCAGTGGTTAGCATCTCCCTGCGCATGGCTGAGCTGGAGGTAGTACATGGTAGAGGGCAGGTTAAATCTGTTCCGCAACTCAGGGAAGGATAGTAACTTGCCATCCTGAAATATATGTGACAGCAAGGTCACTCCGAAGGAGCGCCACCTGGGGCCCTGTTGTAACTTTGCCAGTTCGATTCCCCCGTATCGGACTATATTCTGTGAAGCCCATCACCTATTGTATCTGCCTGCCCTTGTTCCATATTTTCTGAATCAGATTAAAAGTGGGTGTCAGTTTATTCGATTTGTGAAGCATCTGAGTCTCCAAGCCCATCGGAACAGTCTCTGCTCCAGAGCCAATCAGCATCAATCGTGCCGAAGAGCTCACCAGATCATGTGCCATGGATCCAATCAGATGTTGCATTTGGGCCGCAATGTAGTACAGCCAAGGGTTGGGCGCTGCCAATCCTCCATTGTCCTTGGGGTGCTGCAACTGTTCTAATTTAATTCTTATTGGCGTAGAGGGACAGAAGGGCCGTTTCTCCTCCCCACCCCTTGTCGGCCTGTAGCATGTTCAGAAAAAGGCGCCCGAGATTAGTGGCTGTGGATTTTTGTGGCATAAAGGCTGCCTGGTCTGGATGTATTATAGAGGCTATGATCCCAGTGCCAAGGCCTTAGCCAGGATTTTAACGTCACTTTGAGGAAGAGATAGGGCTATAGGAACCCAGATCAACCGGATCCTTCCCAGGCTTGAGTAACAAGATCACGTTTGCCCTGGCCTTTGGGGGCGGGAGGCGCCCCTCCTCAAGGGAGGCATTAAACACCTCCAGCAGGTGTGGCATTATCTGTTCACCGTACTGGGTAAGGACCTCCATGGGGAGACCATCCTCCCCAGGTGCCCTGCAAGTGGGAAAGGTGTACGCTGCCTTCTGTAGCTCCTCCAGAGACAGAGGTGCTTCCAACATTTGCTTAGCCCCCTCTGACAGGGAAGGCCGGTCAATTTCAGATGGGTAAGTTGCAAGATCAACATCGGAGTAGCTATCCCTATCCCCATAGAGGTCCGTATAGAAGGACGCCAACTCCGATATGACCTGTTCTGGATCATTAACCATCCTGCCACTGGAGGCGTGGATTGCCCTGATAACCGGGGACTGTTGTTGAGACCTAGCAATCCTTGCCAATAGGCGTCCCGTTTTTTGTTTTTTTTCCCCCCCCTCATAAAAAGCAAGCTTAGCGAAGAACCTCTTTCGTTCCGCAGTGGAGGATCTCAGGCAGTCCAGGGAATCCTGTGCCGATATCCATGCCTCCCTTGCAGAATCTGTTGGGTCTGTAACATAGGATAGTTCCAGCTGTCGCACCTGATCACTCACCTGCTCCAGCAGAGTTGAGGAGTTAAGTTTAACTATTGCAATCTCGGCAATAAGCACCAACCTATGGTATGCTTTGAAGGTTTCATAATTTGGGTTGTTATTCGTTCTGCTAAAGTGAACAGTTTGAGCCAGAAGGCGGTGAGTTTCCAGGGGGCCTTGGGTAGCGAGGTGGGGGGCTGGGTAATCATCAAGAGGGCCATGGGGGAATGGTCGGACACTACCCGGGGGAAGTATTCCACCCTGGAAGTGTTATCCAACATGTTAGTCGTGCCTACGCATAGATCAATACGTCACACAGAGCCGTGAGTTTTGGAGAAGCAGGAGAACTGCTTTGTGTCCGGGTTTCGTGTGCGCCAGAAGTCTGCCCAACTTACCTCAGAAAGCAGGCGGCTTAGAGCGGTACCTCTGCCGCCCCTGGGGGGGATTGCCTATCCAAGCTGGGATCTAGATAGCAGTTGAAATCTCCCATAATTAGCACTGGAAAGTCAGGCTTTCTCGCCAGGTACAACAGCAGCAACTGTAACACATCCCACGAGAACGGGGGTGGAATATATATGAAGGCTAGAAGCAAGGTCAATGTATACAGTTTACAGTAAATATAAATCTACCAGAAGCATCCACTATTGAGTCTATCTCCTGGAATATCAGCACTCTGTGTATCAGTACACTCTCCCTGCGAGAGTAAGCAGAATGAGTAGAGTGATATGACTTGCCAACCCATGCATATTGCAGACATCCCACAGTGTCCCCCAGGAGATGAGTCTCCTGCAGGCCAATGATGGCTGGGTGGAACTTGCACAAGCAGGAGGAGATCATGGTCCGTTTCAGGGGGTCATTCACTCCTCGGACATTCCAAGATACTATAGGTGTGGATAACATTGCATACATTTAAAGACATTTTGAGAAGGGAGCCCAGTGCGAACCAACTTTCCCCAAGTCAGCTGACTGGTCTGGGCACTTCGATAATCTGGGTGTGGCAACATACATTGTAATAGAAAGCACTTGCCCTTCAGGGGGGCTGCACATTGGAAATACTGTTTGTAAAAGGCAGTCAGTCAATCTCGCGCAACTGTGCGCCATAAGAGTAAAAGAAAAAACACAAACTGAAATATAGGGAGCCCTGGGGCATAGCCATGGTTAAACGCACATAGCTAAGACTTCCCAGGGGCTGCGAGGCATATTTTCTAGTCTGTCTTTTCGTGCCAACTAAGCGCTGAAACAACAACCATGTAACCCATGGCTTCAAGTGGCTCACAAGCACCCAACACAGTAGCATCACCCGTGTGGGCCGGTGTAAGCAGTGGAACCAACAAAAAGTGAAAGCATGAGAAGTTGCTCGCTGTGTGGAAATTACATAGATAGTTCCTCTTTAAAGTGGCAAACTGTATAAGGAACATATAGTGTAGTGGACGGCACCCTTCTCTCTAGCCAGGCGCAACACCACCTCCCTATCTTTGTAATTCAAAAGTCTGGCTAGGATTGAGCAGGGGGGGGGGGGATTGCCAGGCGGGAGGGGCCTCGGTGGTACCCTGTGCGCCCTCTCCACAGTATAGATAGGAGAAAAGGCTTGCTTCCCAAATACCTCTTGCAGCCATCCTTCAACAAATGCTGTGGGGTCCCTGCCCTCCGCCTTTTCCGGGAGGCCCACTATGCGCATGTTGTTGCGTCTTAGGCGATTCTCGATGTCGTCAGTTTTGTTAAGTGCTTGGAATGCATTTTGAGTAGCCACTCTAACATCTCTGGTCTGGGGGGGGGGCAGCTGGTCTTCTATATCACTCACCCGTCCCTCCACTGCTGTGGTTCTCTCCCTGTTCTTTTGGAGGTCCTGCCGCATGAGAGACACTGTTTCCCTCAGCCCTCCAAACTTCTCCTTTAGGTCCTCCACAGAGGCAGTGCATTTGTGAACTGCATGCAGGATCTCACTAAGGGATGGTTGAGCACAGTCCTCTGAAGGGGGATTAAACAGCTCAGACATGGGATCATTCTGGGTTTCCAATGACACAGTGTCATCAAGCATGCTTGTGTCGTCTCTGCTATCCAGCTCAGGGGAGTATGGCAGCTGCTGTGAGGCAGGCAGGGGAGAGTCTGCCCGCCCAGAGAGCTTTTGAGTGTAATACAGCATGTCCCTGGGCTGCTTTTTGGGCTTCAGGGGCTTGTTTGACTTACCCCCCCTCTTCAGATTTCTTCCCCAGGCCACGCTGTGCTTTGGGAGGCTGGGACTGTCTGGCACCATCTTGGCCAGCTTGGGGCTCCGCGGCTTCTCCTTGATTCAGCTATCTAGCACTATCAGGGAGGCAGCGGGCAGCAATACCGTGTGCGAGGATCAGGTAAGAAGCAGGATCACCAGCGGGAGCTCCATGCAGCAGGTCCGCTCACATGCCTCGTCAGGACACACATACACCGTGTTTCAGCTTTGTAATGATCACATACCAAAGTGCTTTACAAAAGTGAAAGTGTTTTTTTTATTTATTAGGTATGGAAACCATTTACAGTTTTAGAGAACTACTTGTACAGCATGTTGTAGCTTGTGTGATTTGTGTTTCAGTAACATCCTCCTGTACATTTAGTACCTTCATTCTCTCACAATGTCAGCTTGAAAATCTGGTCTTACAGCCCGTGCCAGCTCCTCAGCATACATTTCATAGCGTCCAGTCATCTGTGGGTACAAATACAAAATTATATATATTAAAATAAATAATAATACTTGGCTTGGTACCTGAAACAGTCAGATTAAAAAGAAAAATCTACGGTTTGTAAAATCATGAATGATCAAACCAACAGTAGTGGACAACTCAAATGCTTGATCAGTCTCCATTTTCAAAAATCAAAACTCCAACTTCACAGAAATCAGGATGAAAACAACCAATTGCAATTGTAGCATTAGGCCTCCTTTACATGGGTGACTAGGGCTGATCTGTGCATTCTGGCAGAAGATTCTTTTGTAGCCAGATCACAGGTGTTTGGGTTTAGCCAAGGCCACGTCAATGAATGGCAAGCTGACAGCAGCTGTGACTGTCTGCTGGTAAACACACATGGAGTGGTTACCTGCAGTTCGGGATGGATGATCGCCACTGAATCCAGGGTTAGACATCCATCCCTAACTGCAAATCCATGTGAAAAGTGATGGCTCTTCTCAGCCTGTCATTGCCTTATACAGGCTGAGTGGCCGCCACTGTTTGGCTACACCTGTCATCCCAGCCAGAAGAATCTGCATATTCTTGCTGCTGGAATCTGGTGTATGCCCCTAATTGCATGTGTGAAGAAGGTCTTATAAAAACACGGAATGACCTAAACCTAACCTGTCGCTAAGTAAAATGTACCTTCTATCTCTCTCTTCCTTAGTTTCATCTCTCAAGTGCAAGCTTTATTTTTTTGCTATCCTCAAACTTCCTGTTTTAGGCTGGCTATGCTGGTTTTCCCATTGCCTTTTGTGTATGTGGATGTATAGCCACCATTTCCTGCTCACCTGAGGTGGATTACACATCTACCTGCAGATACATTTAGCACTATGGGAATTGTAGTAAACATAGAGTGGATCATGTGACCAGAAATAACAGCACCGCTCGCTCCACACTAGTTGCAGTGAGCTGCATCAGTGGAGGGTAGGGAGTGTGCGCAGGTCACTAAAGAAGCTTAAAAACAAGAGTAAGGGACTTTAAAAAAACAAACATGGTACAGTTGTGCTCATAAGTTTACGTACCCTGGCAGAATTTAAGATTTCTTGGCCATTTTTCAGAGAATATGAATGATGAACGCAAATACTTTCACTCATGGTTAGTGTTTGGCTGAAGCCATTATTATCAATCAACTGTGTTTACTCTTTAAATCATAAATCACAACAGAAACTACCCAAATGACCCTGATCAAAAGTTTACATACCCCAGATCTTAATACCGTGCATTGCCCTCTTTAACGTCAATGACAGCTTAAAGTCTTTTGTGGATGAGGCACGTTATCTTCTCAGATGGTAAAGCTGCAAATTCCTCTTGCCAAAAAGCCTCCAGTTCCTATAAATTCTTGGGCTGCCTTGCATGAACTGCACGTTTGAGATCTCCCCAGAGTGGCTCAATGATATTGAGGTCAGGAGACTGAGATGGCCACTCCAGAACCTTCACTTTATTCTGCTGTAGCCATTGACAGGTCGACTTGGCCTTGCGTTTTGGATCATTGTCATGTTGGAATGTCCAAGTTTGTCCCATGTGCAGCTTCCTGGCTGATGAATGCAAATGTTCCTCCAGTATTTTTTGATAACATACTGCAATCATCTTGCCATCAATTTTGACCAAATTTCCTATGCCTTTGTAGCTCACACATTCCCAAAACATCAGCGATTCACCTCCGTGTTTCACAGTAGGAATGGTGTACTTTTCATCATAGGCCTTGTTGACCAAATGTAGCGTTTTATGGTTGTGGCCAAAAAGCTTGATTTTAGTCTTAGCACTCCAAATGACTTTGTGCCAGAAGGTTTGAGGCTTGTCTCTGTGCTGTTTGGCGTATTGTAAGCAGGATACTTTGTGGCATTTGCGTAGTAATGGCTTTCTTCTGGCGACTCGACCATGCAGCCCATTTTTCTTCAAGTGCCTCCTTATTGTGCATCTTGAAACAGCCACATCATGTTTTTAGAGAGTCCTGTTTTTCACCTGAAGTTATTTGTGTGTTTTTCTTTGCATCCCGAACAATTTTCCTGGCAGTTGTGCAGAAATTTTAGTTGGTCTACCTGACCGTGGTTTGGTTTCAACAGAACCCCTCATTTTCCACTTCTTGATTAGAGTTTGAACGCTGCTGATTCTCATTCTCAATTCCTTGGATATCTTTTTATATCCCTTTCCTGTTTTTTACAGTTCAACTACCTTTTCCTGCAGATCCCTTGACAATTCTTTTGCTTTCCCCATAGCTCAGAATCCAGAAATATCAGTGCAGCACTGCATGAAAGATGCAAGGATCTGTCAGGAGTCCAGAAACTTTGACCTTTTATACACACACACACACACATTACAAGCAAACAGATCACAGGTATGGATAATAGCCATTCAAACCCCTTTGTGTCAACCTGTGTGCATGTTATCAGGCCAAAATCACCAGGGTATGTAAACTTATGATCAGGGTCAATTGGGTAGTTTCTGTTGCCATTATGCTTTCAAAAGAGTAAACACAGTTGATTGGTAATAAATGGCTTCAGCCAAACACTAACACGAATAGCAGCTCACCCTTCAAATCTGAGACCCCCAGTCAATTAGGAATGGGGAGTGTATGATCGGCAGTTGCCACATCCTTGTACACACTTTATATACCATGATCAGCACATCCACTTATACAGAAAAAAACTTTTATGTAATGCATTGTAAAACAAGTAGGTTGCGCTTACATTAAATAAACAGTAAAATTATATAAACAAGTGTGTCCAGGAGTCACAAACATGACACAATACGGAGTTTAAATTTTGTGTCACCAACTTCCTCCACCTTGTGCGACCACCACCATAAAAAAAAAAAAAAAGGATGTGCCCTTACCAAAGAGCATTGACCACCTATTAAGGGGAGTCAACATAGGCTTGTATGTTTAGAAAACTCCATGTCTATAAAGAGGTCCACCCAACAAAAACTTCAAGCTACCACCGGGGAGGTTTCTTTTACTCCAACCGTGACATCAGATCATATACCCCAAATGAGAGACAAATGCCACAAAAGTTTCAAACCTTTTTTGTCAGGATTTAAAGAAGGTAATGCACAAACATGAAAAGACTGTTAAAACAGCATGTACTGAACACAGTGGCTTCAGAGGTAGGTTCTCCAAACGCGATGACAGGAGATGACACTATCGACCGGTTTCATCGCTAATCGGACTTCTTCTGGCGCAAAAGCGTCATTCCCTGTCATCTCCATAAATACCCTCTCTGTAGGTCAAAGGCTTGTTTCCTTCCCCAGCTCCGTGCGGTTCTTCCTGTGTGATGCCTCCTGTATAACCAAGCCTCACTTTGGCCACAGAAGGATGCTTCCTGTGTGATACATACAGTACTAGGGCCAATTAACCTACCAGCATGTAATTGAAGCTAATGCTTTGTAACCCTTTGCTGGATCATTTTTACCTAGGATTACAATAAAAGTGAAGTTGTATCTGTATGAACAATTGTGTGAACAATGATGACACCCACCTTGAAATTCCATTTGTCGCAGGTTTGGCGGCACAGATTAAGGTCCATCTCTGCAATCAAAAGTCCTTCACTAACCCTACTTAGGCCAGGAGTTCGACTCCCATCTGGAGCTGAAACATAACTAGATCCATAGAAATGCCCAAAGTCATGATGGGCTGCAAAAAGATAGAGACATAAATTCAGCATGACTGCAATAGTGACAGACGCTGACAAGGATTAATACTTTAGGACCTCAAATAAAAGTTTAGTAGAAAATATATACTTATTTGTTGTTTAATAAGTGTGACATTTTGGGAATTTTAACTTGCTGATAGGCAGGATGTGCTGTTGCAGGATTCGTGGTTCATTTATAAATATTTCAATAAATCCTATCGCATGTGAATTTTATACAAGTATATTTTGTCACCTTTCTTGCCATCTCCAGATGTGAATTCATTTTCAAAATGCTCCTAAAAATAAATAGCCAGGGAAAATTACTGAAGGCACAATAAATGTGGTTACTTTGTTAAAGCAACTAAAATAATCACAAAGAAGAAGAACCAAAGTAATAATAATAATAATAATAATAATGACAAGTGAATGGAATTTCACACTTACAGTTCCCACACGGTTGATGGCACATGTGAAGCAGTGATTGGCAATGGCAGCATTCCTTGCCTCTATCGGCCACAATGACTCACTAAAAAGGATATAAAAATACCCATCGTTCTGTTCACAAAACCTAAAACTTGCTGTGACATGTAGATGTAAACATAACAGAATTTTCCTAGTGAACATTATGCACAATGGTGTATTTGCATATTAGCAGCTGCCAAAATTGTAGATAGCAAAACACAAAAAGACTGGACACATTCAAATGTGTCCAGTCTTTCTCCGCTTGAACGCTGCTTAACCGATGTTCAAACAAATTGTCAATTTTTAAATAAAAATGGTTCAGAAAACAATATTTTACACAAAAGTATCCAATATGCCCAATAAATCTTGATTAAGACCTGATGTTTCATTACCTTTCCTTTTAAAAAGAATGTCCTGGCACACTGCTTGTCTTTAAAGCTAAACAGATGAAATTAAAAATATAGAACTGCTGTTTTACCTGCCAAAGAAGTTGTACAGCTCTGCCCCACAGTACAGTCCCTTCTAGCAGGGGAGTGGACCTGACTTTTTTTCTGCCACAGTTTCCTTTATATTTACTGGTCTCCTCCCCTCCACCATGCTGTGACTGGACAGTGAAAGGAGAAGCAAGCAGACTCATGAGCTTATTTCTCCTTTCTGCATGTTCATTGCACTGCAGCACCCCTGTCTGGCTGAATGAATGAATGAATGAAGGATTTGTAGAGCGCTGCAAATGCGAACTAAATCGCCTCAAGGCTCCTTGTGCTGCTCCTCCTCTCTGAGTTGTACTTTACAATAGAGTGCAAGAGGCCTGCAAGTCAAATTTGGGTGGTCAAACTGCTTGCATTTAAAAGTAAAAGTAGAACTACAGGCAAAACTTGCCCCCCCCCCCCCATTTAAGATATAATCCCTGTAATATTTTTTTTTGCCATCTGTGCCGCACTGCGGAGATTTTCCTTCTCTTGCTGTCCCATAGCCAAACAGGAAGTGAGAGGAAATCCCTGGAAATTAACCACTTTCCTACCTCGCTATAGCCGAAAGATGGCTAAAGCGCGGTTCTCTAGTTCTGGGAGGGTGTTCAGGATGTCCTCCCAGAACAGCGCCTCCCCAGGGGGTGGACTTTGTGACTGCTGTCCTTTTCACACAGCTAATCACAGATTAGGGTAAAGGGTCAATCACAGCGACCCTTTACCAAGTGATCAGCTGTGTCCAATTACAGCTGGTCACATGGAAACAGACTTGCTGGTTTTCAGCAGTCCTTTCTTCACGCTGTGTCCGTGTGAGAAAAAGGAGAGCCGATAATTGGCAAGGCTGACAGGGCACATTGAATACATTCTTTACACTGATAAGCTGCACTGATGATCAGTGCCCTGATTATCAGTGCAGCCTCATAAGCACACATCAGTGATGAAAAATTACTTATTTGCAAAATTTTATAACAGAAACTTAGGGGAAAAAAATGAAAATTTCCTATCAAATACTTACCGTAATTTTCCTTTCCTGATAGACTCCATGGCAGTATACGTGTGGGTTAACCCCTCCTCTACTCCTTCCCTATAGGACCCCTCTTCCATAAATCTTTCTTCCAAGCCAGCGGCCGTGTTCTATAACTAGCCTACTCCAGCCATTTAGGAGGGAACTCCTGCTGCCATGGAGTCCATCAGGAACGGAAAATTACGGTATTTGATAGGAAGTTTTCAGTTTTCCTGACAGACTCCATGGCAGCATACATGTGGGAAATAACTTGCCGTACACACCCGGGTGGGCAAAACGTTGAGCAAAGAAAGTTTAACACCATCAACCGACAGTACTTGAATACCAAAATTAACTGAAGATAGAAAAGGCAGCTGGTTCAACACAGTAATGGGACAAACGTGTTCATAGACGACCAGGAAGCCGCCCTGCAGATTACTTCGGGAGCTACATGACGCAAAGCTGCCCTAGATGTAGACCCACTCCTGCTCGAGTAAGCAGACACTACCTCCAAAGGAGCCAAGCCCTTGGCTCTGTGAGCCTGTTGGATGACCTAGGCAATCCATGTTTGATGTGATGCAAGTAAAGACAGCACAAGCCATTACTGTACAGAAGCCAAATTCATTGAATAATAACCAGCAGGAACAGGAAACACCACACAGGAAGTGAGTACAACAGAGATGCACCATAGAGTTGCATTTAAAGAAACACAAAATCCATGACAATCCATGCCACAATCGCCCTAAATGAGGCACGTTTCTCTGTCCTTTCTGGCAAAAGAATGAACAGGCATTTTAAAGCCTGAAGGAAGCTGTAGCTTGTAGATATGAATTTACAATATCTGAGGGATTCCTAAAATTGAAGGAAGGCAGTGCTGGAAGTCAAATCAGTATTCCCGCTTACTAGAAATGCGCTTTAACCAACTAAGCCACAGCACTCTTTCTCCCACGCAAGTTAGAACTCTAAGGTTGGCAGAACAATTTCTTGGCTCCCACTAAGACTGATGCACGCTTGGAAATTGAGTCAAGCATAGGTAACCGCACCGCTCGAATGGAAAGAATGTAAGAAAGTTCTCCATGACCAGTGAACCAATCTCTAATGCCGTGTACACACGAGCGGAATGTCCGACAGCAAAGTCCACCGGGAGCCTTTTATCGTATATTCCGATTGTGTGTATTCCCCATCTGACTTTTTACGTCGAAAATTCTGACGGACCTAGAAAGAGAACATGATCTAAATTTTTCTGACGGAACTGATTCCTGTCGGGAAAACCACTGTTCCGGCGTACAAAAAAACAACGCATGCTCTGAATGAAAGTACGGAGACGGAAGCTATTGGCTATTGACTATTGAACTTCCCTTTTCTAGTCCCGTCATATGTCACCACGTTCTGGACGGTCGGAATTTGGTGTGACCATGTGTATGCAAGACAGCTTGAGCGGAATTCCCTCGGAACTCTGTCAGATAAACCTTCAGAGTTTATTCCGTTGGGAAAACCGGTCGTGTGTACAGGGCATAAGGCTTTTTATGCCAACGTGATGATCGGGAAAAAGGCGAACTTGACAGAGAGGCCTCTAATGGAGACAGCCCTAGAACACTCCGCTCCAATTCCCAAGGGGGAGTTGAGAACAAGAGGGAGACTCCATTGGAAAACCTCTGCTTAATCCGAGGTCTGAGCCTAGCTGCTTCCTTGAATAATTGGACAGTAAAGATGCCTAGACCCAGGGATTGACTGGACTTTGGGACTACCAGGAGTTTCCCAGTGGGCCGGTTTCAGCGGCCGCCTAATCTGCCTATTGCATCTGCGGTGCGCGGCGATCTACCCGACAGCTGGCGACTGATGGTCTGGTTCTTGAGAGGGAGAGGCTAGAATCCCTTGGCTGTGCCTCAAGAGTGATCTCCATCCTTATGAGCTCAAGAAGACCAAGCACAAATAAGGTGTATGGGAGAATCTGGACCAAATTTGTGGAATTTTGCTCTTCTGTGCATAGGTCTTTCAGATACCCGGAAGTTCAGGATATCCTCAGCTTCCTTCAAACTGGTCTTGACCTACCCTTATCTATCAGCTCTTAGAGTCCAGGTATCTGCTTTATCATCTTTCTCTGGTACTTCATGGGCGGTTCATCCCTTAATTCAGCCATTTTTCCGTGGAGCTTCAAGGCTCAAGCCCCAAAGAAAACCCAGGTTCCCCAAGTTCCGGGAAGCTATTAAGGAATATCTACGAATTACTTCTTCCTTTAGACGTTCTGAGCACCTCTTTATCTTGCACTCGGGTAGCAACAAAGGGAAAAAAGCCTCAACCAGGACACTCGTGGCCTGGATAGTGCAGACCATCCCTACAGGGCTAAGGGCTTGGCTCCTCCAGAGGCGGTGACAGCTCACTCCACCAGGGGAATGGCAGCCTCGTGGGCAGCGGCTCGACATGTGGCTCCAGACACCATTCGCAAAGCAGCCTCCTGGGCCTCTATTAACACATTTATGGCGCATTACTGCATAGAGCCTGCATCTCTGTCTTCTGTAAACTTTGGTTTGAGAATCCTATCAGTTGATAGGACAAATTAAAATTATGAATTGTTCAGCATACCCACCCGTGTGGTCGGCTAGTTATTTCCCACATGTAGGCTGCCATGGAGTCTGTCAGGAAAAAGGAAAATTTATTATAAAATACTTACCGTAATTTTCCTTTCCTGATGGACTCCATGGCAGATGGAGTTCCCACCCATTGGTCTAAGAGTAGGCTAACTACGGAACGCAGCAGCTAGTGGTGAGTGCTCATTTATGGGAATGAGGTCCTATAGCATTGGAGAGGAGGCGGGGTTAACCCACACGTAGGCTGGCATGGAGTCCATCAGGAAAGGAAAATTACGGTAAGTATTTAATAATAAATTTTCCTTTTTCTTTACCTCAGTGTGAGGTAGCATGGAAAAGAAAAAGGTTAAACCCACCCTCTCATACCTGCTACACAAGGGCTGGCCACACGGGGGGCAGTGATACATCCACAGTGTGAACTGCACAGACAGAAAAACCTGCACAGATGATCAAATCATAGCAGAAACACATAGGCTGCATACCAGGGTGTTAATGCAGAGCCTGTGATAACTGCTCACAGCACTATTGGGAAACTATTGCAAGTTGCCTACAGAGAACTCCCTACAGCGACAGTACTGACCGCCGATTGAATTTCTCCACTGAAATTATGCCGCCACCACCGCCCGCAGTGCCCTGGGCAGGAGCAACCCAGGGAAGCCTGGCCAGAAGAGAAAGCGGCTTGGAACACAAATGCGCTCCAGCTGCCATAGACTGGAAAACATTAGAGCCAGAGAAGAAACAGACAAACAGAAACACACAAACTGCTGCCATGGAATATATTATATAAAAAGTATACATCACCGCACACGGCAATTTCAATCCTGCTTGCACGATCAAACCAGACCAGGTAGGTTGATCACACCGGGCTTGGGGCAGATAGCCCAGCTATTAGCGGGTGGTCCTATCTGGTCATTGTGCCACTTTCCTGCCAATGGCCAGGCTTTAGCTCTTCCAGCACCTCCTTCGCTTGCCCACTCCATACCCTGCCAACAGCCAAGGCTTATCGGAGTATCTTCTGTTTAGCTCTCTCCATACTCTAATAGCCAGGGCTTATCGGAGTATCGCGACCTGTCTTCCCAGTGCTCGCAGATGGCCGGTCTTCATCGCAGAGAGAAAAAACTTCAGGTAGACGAGTAACCAAACTGGTCCTTAGGAGGACAAAAAACATGGCTGCTGGCCTGGAGCAAAGATTTATGGGAGAGGGGTCCTATAGGGGAGGAGTGGAGGCGGGGTTAACTCACACGTATGCTGCCATGGAGTCTTGTCAGGATTTTTTTTTTTTTTCAAAAATGTCGATTTTTTTTTTAGCAAAAAATAAAAAGACCTAGTGGTGCTTAAAATACCACCAAAAGAAAGCTTTATCTGTCTGAAAAAAAGCGATACAAAAAATTTCATATGAGCACAATGTTGCATGCCCATGCAATTGTCACATTTTTCTATTCTTGTTGTCTATCATCCAGTTTCATTACCTTAGTTCCCCAATAGTGGCTGAAGGGTTGAAAATAATTTCTGCTCCATTAATGCTGTACATGAGCCAGTTTAATGGATGATGTCTTCCATAGCAGATATTCACAGCAATCCTCCCAAATGCAGTCTGGAATACTCGATGTCCTGTATTTCCCTCCATGTAATAGGTGGACTGGAACAAATAAAGTGATCACCGTTTAATACAATACATTCAGTTTAAAATAGAAATGAAAGGCAAACCATTTTGTATAGAGATATAAAAAAAAACAAACACACACACACACACACACACACACACACACTAAATACCCTTTTCCCCTTTTTTTTTTTTATAAGTGACCACATTCCCACTGTTCTCAGCTGCATAAGAGCTGGGGGGGGGGGGGGAGGTGGGGGGGGGGAGAGGACACAGACACTAAGCTTCCCAGTGAATGGCTGTGCGGGGGGGGGGGGGGGGCGGGTAAGGACAAGTCTCATCATTGGAGGAGAGCGGGCCGAGTTCCCAGCATAGCTAGAGAAGTGACCAGTGTGCTCTCCTGCTTAGTGTGGTCGGTTTTTAAATAGGAAAGCAGAGCGACTGGCAGGAACACCAGGGATTTCACAGAAAGGAAGCAAGACAAAGAGGATACTTTATAATACAAGTACATGGTACAGCAGGCACATATCAGGAATATTAAGTGTTGGGTAACAAGCGCTTTAAGAGACTTGGTTCTCTAAGGAAACATAGGGGGTATTTATAGCAAATGGCTGGGAGTCCAAAGGGCTTCACTTCTACCGTGAAAAATAGAAGAGGTCCCACCACAACATTAAAAAAAATCTTTTTTGGATCCCATGGGGACCAAGTGCATATAGCACTTGGCTCTATTCTGATCTGTGGCCCTGTTGATTAAAAACACCTTTTTATTTCTCTTAAAGTGGTTTGTTAAGCCACTCTAACCTGTATACACAATCAGCACTGCCTCCTATTGCCGTGTCCCCCTCTGTGTATGATTTATAAAAACAAATGCTGCAAAAGCCTCATTTTACTGCCGAGATTGCGATCACATGACTGCCCAGCTTTCTCCTTTCCTCCTCTGACAGATGCAGTGGGCGGGGCTGAGATTCCTCTGCTGATGTCAGTTTGGAGGAGAGAGCTGGCTGGTCATGTGATCGCAATCTTTGTTCTTAAATGAGGCATTTATATGTATAAATCACAGAGGGGGACACTGTAATGGGAGGCAGTGCTGATAGTGTATACAGGTTAGTGTTATGACAGCAGCAGGAGGGGGGAGGGGCGGCTCACACACAGACGGGGGGGACACAGGAGCAGAGAGGAGAGCAGATAGCAGGTGGCTGATGACAGAGGCATGTAAACTGACCATGGTGTCTGGTCTCAGCAGCCATGATACACCGTGGTCAGTTTGCAGAGGGGAGGGGAGAAACTGTCAGGATCAGACATGTTTTTTAGGTGTTACAGGGGGCCAAATGACAAGTACTGTGTCATACAACATGCTTTAAAGGAGCAGAATCCATTTTTTTTTTTACCATCGCTGTAGCCACCACCCCCTCTCAGTAAAAAAGATTTTGTGCAGTGTTCCAGCTTGCCCTGCCAGGACTAATTGTGGCAGAAAAGTTTGTATTATGGTACTTCCCAAAAGCGCTTCCAGGCAACGGAGGATGCTGAGTAGAAAGTTTTACAAACTATACTGCTACAGTCAGAACTGGCAGGGCTAGTAAACATTTGATATCCTCAGTTGCCAACAACTGTAGGTATACTAGCAGCAGGCAAACAGGGGTGGTGCAAGGATTTTTGGAACCCCAGGTAAAACCTCAGTTTGCCGCCCCCCCCCCCCCCCCCCCAGCTTCACCTCTGAATCACCCCCTTTGCCTGAGCATCAGCATGACAGAGGCTGGCACTAGAGGAAGCATGCGGCTGCAGTAGAGAGCATTGATCATAGAGGCGTGCAGGGGATGTTTGCTTCTATCAGGACATGTCCTCCAGTGCTGCGCCTCTATAATGACACTACAGAGCGGCTGCCTGAGCAACAGGCAGCAGAGGCATCCTCAGCATCCCCCTAGATGTGCACGCTTTATCCCAGCAGCGCCCACTAGGAGGTCATAACACGTAGATAGCACGGAGACAGATAGTAGGGAAACCAGTGGCCGGGCGCACCTAGGCAGCAGAGCGTCCTAGGCAGCTGCCTAGATTGCCTAGTGGTAGCACAAGCCCTGCAGGCAGATCACACAGCCCTACCAGTGCTGACTGCGGCAGAAGTCTTTTGAGGCGCATTCAGGCAACAGAGGATGCCAAGGAATGATGCTGGATATATAAACTAGAAGAGAAAGAGGAGCAAGGGGAGCAGCCGAGATAGTGGTGGGGCAAAGATGTTATAACAAGTATTGACTGAGTAGAAAGTGAAGAGTCTAGAAAAGAAGGCTGTGAAGAAAGAAAAAAAGGACAAAGAAGGAAATCAGTGGAAATAGTCATGTGAACAGTATAGGTCCTGGGATGAGAGGGAAAGGCAAGGACAAGGTGAGCAGCAGAAAAAACTAAGGAAAGTGAGAGTCTATAGAGCAGAAAGCTGGACAAGCAAGTGGCTGGGAGACTCACAGTGCTGTTTACTGGGGTTGGGGGTTAAGCTGTCTGTCCAGTTGCTCAGCAAATACACATGTACTTGGTCCATTAGGGATTCAACTAGGATTTTTATAAAGGTGATACTTTTTCGTTAACTTCAACTGACGATGTATTGCTCCAAGGTTTATAGTGATGGCTTGTTTTAGAAATTTGACAGCAGATCACATATAGAGCATCTCAGAAAAGTGAGTACACCCCTCACATTTTTGTAAATATTTCATTATATATTTTCATGTGACAACACTGAAGAAATGACACTTTGCTACAATGTAAAGTAGTGAGTGTACAGCTTGTATAACAGTGTAAATTTGCTGTCCCCTCAAAATAACTCAACACACAACCATTAATGTCTAAACTGCTGGCAACAAAAATGAGTACACCCCTAAGTGAAAATGTCCAAATTGGGCCCAAAGTGTCAATATTTTATGTGGCCACCATTATTTTCCAGCACTACCTTAACCCTCTTGGCATGTAGTTCACCAGAGCTTCACAGGTTGCCACTGGAGTCCTCTTCCACTCTTCCATGACAACATCACGTAGCTGGTGGATGTTAGAGACCTTGCGCTCCTCCACCTTCCATTTGAGGATGCCCCACAGATACTTAATAGGGTTTAGGTCTGGAGACATGCTTGGCCAGTCCATCACTTTTACCCTCAGCTTCTTTAGGAAGACAGTGGTCGTCTTAGAGGTGTGTTTGGGGTCTTTATGTTGGAATACTGCCCTGCTGCCCAGTCTCCGAAGTGAGGGGATCATGCTTTGCTTCAGTATGTCACAGTACATGTTGGCATTCATGGTTGCCTCAATGAACTGTAGCTCCCCAGTGCCGGCAGTACTCATGCAGCACCAGACCAGGACACTCCCACCACCATGCATGACTGTAGGACAAGACACACTTGTCTTTGTACTCCTCACCTGATTGCTGCCACACACACTTGACACCATCTGAACCAAATAAGTTTATCTTTGTCTTATCAGACCACAGGACATGGTTCCAGTAATCCATGCCCTAAGTCTGCTTGTCTTCAGCAAACTGTTTGAGGGCTATCCTGTGCATCATCTTTAGAAGAGGCTTCCTTCTGGAACGACAGCCATGCAGACCAATTTGATGCAATGTGCGGCGTATAGTCTGAGCACTGACAGGCTGACCCCCCACCCCTTCAACCTCTGCAGCAATGCTGGCAGCACTCATACGTCCATTTCCCAAAGACAACCTCTGGCTATGACGCTGAGCATGCGCACTTAACTTCTTTGGTCGACCATGGCGAGGCCTGTTTTGAGTGGAACCTGTTCTGTTAAACCACTGTATGGTCCTGGCCACCGTGCTGAAGCTCAGTTTCAGGGTCTTGACAATCTTCTTATAGCCTAGGCCATCTTTATGTAGAGCAACAATTCTTTCTTTTTTTCAGATCCTCAGAGTTCTTTGCCATGAGGTGCCATGTTGAACTTCCAGTGACCAGTATGAGAAAGTGAGAGCGATAACACCAAATTTAACACACCTGCTCCCCAGTCACACCTGAGACCTTGTAACACCAACGAGTCACGTGACACCAGGGAGGGAAAATGGCTAATTGGGCCCAATTAGGACATTTTCACTTAGGGGTGTACTCACTTTTGTTGCCAGAGGTTTAGACATTATTGGCTGTGTGAGTTATTTTGAGGGGACAGTAAATTTACACTGTTATACAAGCTGTACACTCACTACTTTACATTGTAGCAAAGTGTCATTTCCTCAGTGTTGTCACATGAAAAGATATACCATATTTATCAGCGTATAACTCGCACTGTTTTCCCCTTAAAATCATGGGTGCGTGTTATACGCTGAACCGCTGCCTCGGAGGGGAAGGAGGGAAAGAACGCCGCCGAAATAGACAGAGCCGAGTGTACTGTGTACTCGGCTAGGCTCAGCTCGCAGTCGGTCAATCACTGTGGCCACATGACAGAGAAGTGATGCAGCCTCCCAGGCCACCAGGAGACCGCTGAAGTTGTCTAAACCAAAAGTTTGCAGAGGACACAACAATAAACCATGACATTCCTCTCCCAACTAACAATATCTGTGCATAGAGGCTGTTGTGACCTTGCTCCCTCTAATGTGACAATTCCCCAGCAATACCTTGGAATCCAGCAATCCCACACTAAAAATCTGATTTAAAGAATAAGTTCACTTTTTAGAAAAAAAATAATAAATGCACATTTTTTTTTGCAGGTAAAAAAATTGTGCATTTTTTTTGAGCCTGTAAAGCATTGCACCAGCGATCAGGAGATCGCTGGTGCCATGCAGATCTTCTGCATATCTTTCTGTGTATCTGTGTGCCTGTACAACCAGATACAATCTGACAGGAAGAATTAATAAACTACCACAATGCTCACCCATACACAGCAAATCAGTCCCTTTTAGTTACTTACATGAGAATACCTCCCCTCTCCCTACAGGTGAGGGACTCACCAGCAAGTACAAGGGAAGCACATACTGGGGCCCATCTCCACCTATATTAGCAACCCCTTTATTATGGAACTGTGCTAAGACATATTCAACAACTAAAATCAGGTTTTAGAATCATATTTTCTATTTACTTTGATCAATAGCACTATCTAGGCTATCTTACGATTGTTGACTGTTTCAATGTATGCATGTGGTTCCACTTTATGGAAATGTTCAGCCAGTAAGCACTTTTCCAAACCAGATTTAGAATGCTGGGAGAAATCCTTCACCAGTATAATTGTTGATCTCACCTCGTTGAAGTCTCCCACTCTTGGGATGTGATTTTTACGGGTCTTCCCCAGAACGGCACCTGTGTTTGATATGACCACAGCAGTGTTCCATAGTGTATCTCCATGGCTCTCATCCCTCTCCAGAATTGGAGAAACAATTACCATGTTGTGCTTCTTTGCAAGCTGAAAACATGAGGGCATTACATAAGAATCAATAACTAGTAAATCAACATTTCTCAAAGTTGGACATTCACAGAATATTTTTGTAAATGAACACATATGCTATATTTAATAGTGAAGAACATCTTGCATAAAAAAGTCATAAAAGAATCTAGCCATCAAGCTTCGGCTATACTTCTCTTTTAATCCATTATAAATTTGAGAATTTTCCTCCAGCTTGCACGAATGCTTGTGACGTTCTTCTATTTGTATCAACATCCCATACATTACACTTTTTCATAGGCTACTGGAATCTTATCACAATAAAAATCTGTCCTTAAGCTGGCTATAGATGGAGCAATTTTCTTTCCTGCAACCACAGGTCAGTGTTGATGGGAATCCCTCCCACTGAGCCATTGTGTTCTCTTGGCAAGGGGGATACACCGTGATCACTGCTAGTGGCTATTATAATCACACAAAAAAAAAAAAAATTGACAAGCTGGTTGTACCAAAGTTGATCAATCGATTAACTTGGGTACATTCAACCTGCCCATACATGGTTCGAATCTCGGCCGGACCCTGCTGATCTGGCCGAGATTCAAACAGTCTATGGCTGGCTTTAGGTTTATGTACCTTGGAGTTATAAGGCTACATGCCCACGGACGTTTTGAAAAATGAGCTGCAAAGCTAGTACCGACACCAGGAAAAAAGCGGCGTTAAAAAAAAAAAAAAAACGCTATTTTTTGGGCGTTTTGCATTGGCGTCAATGCCTGTTTAGCCACACTATCTTTCAGCCGCGATTCTCTGCCTCATTTCAAAATCAATGGTTCCCTACCAGAAGTCGGACCGAGATGATGCGACTTGTGTGCTGAGAATCTCGAAGGGGAACCCTGACAAAATTTTGCGTGAGGTTCCCCCCAAGATCCACAGCAGACCCTTATCTGAGCACGCAGCATGGCAGGTCAGGAAAGGGGGGGGGAGGCGATCGAGCGCCCCCCCCGACCATACTAGGCCACATGCCGTCAACATGGGGGGTGGGTGCTTTGGGGAAGAGGGGGCCCCTGTGCCTCCCCACCCCAAAGCACCTTGTCCCCATGTTGATGAGGACAAGGGCCTCTTCCCGACAACCCTTGCCCAGTGGTTGTCGGGGTCTGTGGGTGGGGACTTATCGTGATCTGGAAGAACACTTTAACAAGGGACCCCCCAGATCACGGCCCCCCACCCTAGGTGAAGGAGTACCCGTACCCATTCACCTAAATAAAAAAAAAAAAGTGTCAAAAATAAACAAACACACTACACAGGTTTTTAAAGAATTTTATTAAAGCAGCTCCGGGTCTTCTCTCTCTCTCCGCTATCTTCTGCTCTTTTGCTGGTTCTTCTCCCCTCTCTCTGCTATCTTCTGCTCTTTTGCTGGGTCTTCTCCCTCTGTTCTTCTTCCGATGTTGACTCAACGCAATCTCCCGGTGTAATGCTGGGTCTGCCGTGTGCAATAACTTATATTGGCATGGGGGCAGGGCCACCCGATGACATAAGTTAGAGGACATGCCCCTTGTGACGTCCTCACTCAAAGCATGATGGGGTGATGACGTCACAAGGGATGTGTCCTCTAACTTACATCATCGGGTGGCCCCCGCCCCCATGCCAATATAAGTCATTGCACACGGCGGACCCGGCATTACACCGGAAGATCGCGTTGAGTCAGCATCGGAAGAAGAAGAACAGAGGGAGAAGACCCAGCAAAAGAGCAGAAGATAGCGGAGAGTGGGTAGAAGACCCGGAGAGGGGAGAAGAACCAGCAAAAAAGAGCAGAAAGATAGCGGAGAGTGGGTAGAAGACCCGGAGAGGGGAGAAGAACCAGCAAAAGAGCAGAAGATAGCGGAGAGTGGGTAGAAGACCCGGAGAGGGGAGAAGAACCAGCAAAAAAGAGCAGAAAGATAGCGGAGAGTGGGTAGAAGACCCGGAGAGGGGAGAAGAACCAGCAAAAGAGCAGAAGATAGCGGAGAGTGGGTAGAAGACCCGGAGAGGGGAAAAGATCCAGCAAAAGAGCAGAAGATAGAGGAGAGTGGGTAGAAGACCCGGAGAGGGGAAAAGATCCAGCAAAAGAGCAGAAGATAGCGGAGAGAGAGGAGAAGACCCAGAGCTGCTTTAATAAGATACTTTAAAAACCTGTGTAGTGTGTTTATTTTTGACACTTTATTTAGGTGAATGGGTAGGGGTATGATGTACCCCATACTCATTCACCTAGGGTGGGGGGCCCTGATCTGGGGGGGTCCCTTGTTAAAGGGGGCTTCTGGATCACGATAAGTCCCCGCCCCCAGACCCAGACAACCATCGGGTAAGGTTTGTTGGGAAGAGGCCCTTGTCCTCATCAACATGGGGACAAGGTGCTTTGGGGTAGGGGGGCGGGCACAGGGGCCCCCCTCTGCCCCAAAGCACCCACCCCCCATGTTGAGGGCATGTGGCCTGGTATGGTCCAGGAGGGGGGGGGTTGCTCGCCCCCCCTTTCCTGACCTGACAGGCTGCGTGCTCGGATAAGGGTCTGCTATAGATTTTGGGGGGGGGGGACCTCATACAAAATTTTGTTGGGGTTCCCCTTCAAGATTCTCAGCACACAAGTCGCACCGCAAGTCGGATCATCTCGATCCAACTTCTGGTGCGACTTCTATTCAAAATCAATGGGCTTCCATAGAGAACCATTGATTTTGAATAGAGGCAGAGAAACGCTGGACTGTGCATAACTATGTATACAGGGTTAAGCCCCATTAAATCGCATTTAACACCCTTTACCAGCGTCTGGCGTTTTTACAGCTCTAGCGCTGGAGCCTCAGAACGCACTGGTCTTGGGTTTTTTTGGAGCTTAAAAACGCCTATGCCACTTACAGCTCAAAAACGCCATGGTGGGCATGAGGCCATAGGCTAACATGGAGAGGCATTTTTAAGCTGCAAAAAACACTCAAAAAAGTGGCTATAAAAAACGTCCGTGGGCATGAGGCCTAAGTCTGATGTCAGCTTCGGCCTCATATGCTTATGAGTGGCACCAAACAAATGTTCAGGCAGTCATTGAACAAACACCTCTAAAGGGTTTATCGAGATAATATGCTCTATTGTTACCTCCTGGCAGAATTTGGTAGTTGCTCCATTCTCAGCCGATTCAGCAAACTCTGTCCATGGCAACCTCTCTCTGGTGCAGAAAGCAAATGGCATTGCTGTAAGAAAAAAAAAAAAAAGACATACGCCTGGTTCAGGTAAGAAAGTAGGAATGAGGAATAAGGAATGCTACATTCAAAACTGTGTATTAATGTGTAATTAAATGATATGCATAGCCCAAACTTTTTTTTTTTCATCCAAGTTTTGGATGAAGCAGGGAGGCGTTAAAACCTCTGTCTGGTTTTTGTTAGTCTGTATCTTCACTGAGTATATTTGACCTCTGTTTTTCCTTGTAATCACTGGGACAGAAAAGCCAAAACTTTACAGTTGTCACCAGAGTACAAGGTAAGGATAAATCTTCTATTGGGGACATCTTTCCAGTGACAACTAAGTTTGTTTACACAGGCAGGCAGGGGAGCAGTAAAAGCAGGTGTTTTTAATGCCCATGAACCACTCACCTAGAAGAAGTGCAGAAGCTCAGAACTTTACACATGCCACATCTGCAATGCTTTGCTTCACAGCTGTAAAAACTAAACAGCATGACACATTTGGCGGGTGGTACCGCCTCCAAACGCATGGGAATTGGCTGCACCTGCTACACCTGGAAAAGTATTTGGGGCACCTGCTTTGGGCCCCACAACAATGAATGAGCTGCCCCTTTTGCCCGTGTTAAAAAGGCGGCCCTGACACTGCTCCTACAGTGACCTGCATGAGTGAGCCTTGTTATTGTAGGACAGTGATGGCGAACCTTGGCACCCCAGATGTTTCGGAACTACATTTTCCATGATGCTCATGCAATCTGCAGTGTAGTTGAGCATCATGGGAAATGTAGTTCCAAAACATCTGGGGTGCCAAGATTTGCCATCACCGCCCTAGGAGCTGATGCTCCAAGAAAGGCAGATCAGCAGGTAAAAATGAACCCTTGTAACAGTTTTTGTTACAGCCCCTGACTACACAAAAGCAGAATCCTCTGCCTGTCCTTGAACTCGAGTTGTTTTCACAGCGCGGTCATCTTGTTACAGTATAACAGCATGTTACACATTTACTTCACTAACACTTGGCTACCTCTAACCTGGATCATTCAAATTCTCCTGTCAAGGGGTGGCTTTCCTATTGCCAGTAAGAGATAGAGAAGGAAATGCATGTGAAACGCACAGATGAAAAATATGAGTCCAGTAACCTTGACCACAGCTTGCCTTTATGTACTCCTGTGCAGGGGGTCAAATACAGCTGTGTGCTAACATCATTAATTGCTTAGAACTGATCTAAAATCAAATGCCAACTTTAACATCTACAGTGACACTGAAATGCCTCTCAGATGTACAGCTCTCCGTAGCAGTTCATATTTTCATGTACAAAATATGAAAATATGAATATAATTTACATGCACAGTAAACCAAATTATATAAAGAAGAAATAGATGCTAACCCTGGGTATCACCTATTTCTTTGTTCTTTATGTTGTAAATAGTGATTGGGTGCAGGGACCTGCTCCACTTATTGGGAATAGGATTCCCTTATTTATAAAATTTGGCGGCTCTTGGTTCCCCAGATTTTATTAATATCAATATAACGTGCATAGCAATCCTAATATGCTCTTGGATGATTCATTCTTTTAGGCGGCTCATGATAGGATGTACATTATGGGTAGACTCACTCCATGCTTCCTGAAAAGAGATAATGTTCACATCACACATAGCCGCTACATCCACAATCTCTGCGATACGTCTGTGAAGGGCATTAACCTGTTGGAACAAATAGAACAGAAGTGAGGTAGATGGCTTCCACCCAATGTCTCTTTGGCAGCATTGCCATGCCTGGAATTCAGTCATGTATCCAACCTTGGCAATGCATTTCCAGCTTTGTATTCCCCACAAAACTTTTTAAGCTGTAAAATTTCAGATCACTTTGTGTATTACAAATGTATAGTTAGCAGGTATGGCATATTCACACATCTGGGCCTGGTGTGTACACAGAGCCTATCAGGCCATGACATGCATCACCAATATTTCCTACAGCACGGAAAAGGCATCAATGATTTAGGAGGAAAGTTAGTGCTTTCTCTTTCTAAATATATCTTCTGTGACACTGACATACAGTAACAGAATTCTGCTCTCTCAATCAGGGTATAGGTGCTAAAGCATTGCATGCAACAAAGACACAACCTACATCCTCTTAAGGCCCACCAGCCTAATTCTCCCCCCCCAAAAAATAAATAAACACAACTTTACATACATATATGTATGAGATAGATAGACAGATAGAGTTGCAATAAAAAGTATGTGAACCCTTTTGGAATGATATGGATTTTTGCACAAATTGGTCATAAAAATGTGATCTGATCTTCATCGAAGTCACAACAATAGACAATCACAGTCTGCCTAAACTAATAACACACAAATAATTAAACATTACCATGTTTTTATTGAACACACCATGTAAACATTCACAGTGCAGGTGGAAAAAGTATGTGAACGCTTGCATTTAATAACTGGTTGAACCTCCTTTGGCAGCAATAACTTCAACCAAACGTTTCCTGTAGTTGCCGATCAGACGTGCACAATGGTCAGGAGTAATTCTTGACCATTCCTCTTTACAAAACTGTTTCAGTTCAGCAATATTCTTGGGATGTCTGGTGTGAATCGCTTTCTTGAGGTCATGCCACAGCATCTCAATCGGGTTGAGGTCACGACTCTGACTGGGCCACTCCATAAGGCGTGTTTTCTTCTGTTTAAGCCATTCTCTTGTTGATTTACTTCTATGCTTTGGGTTGTTGTCCTGTTGCAACACCCATCTTCTGTTGAGCTTCAGCTGGTGGACAGATGGCCTTAAGTTCTCCTGCAAAATGTCTTGATAAACTTGGGAATTAATTTTTCCTTCGATGATAGCAATCCCCCCAGGCCCTGACGCAGCAAAGCAGCCCAAAACCATGATGCCCCCACCACCATAATTCACAGTTGGGATGAGGTTTTGATGTTGGTGTGCTGTGCCTCTTTCTCCACACATAGTGTTGTGGGTTTCTTCCAAACAACTCAACTTTGGTTTCATCTGTCCACAGAATATTTTGCCAGTACTGCTGTGGAACATCCAGGTGCTCTTGTGCAAACTGTAAACGTGCAGCAATGTTTTTTTTTGGACAGCAGTGGCTTCCTCTGTGGTATCCTCCCATGAAATACATTCTTGTTTAGTGTTTTACGTATCGTAGATTCGCTAACAGGGATGTTTGCATATGCCAGAGACTTTTGTAAGTCTTTAGCTGACACTCTAGGATTCTTCTTCACCTCACTGAGCAGTCTGCGCTGTGCTCTTGCAGTCATCTTTACAGGACTCCCACTCCTAGGGAGAGTAGCAGCAGTGCTGAACTTTCTCCATATATAGACAATTTGTCTTACCGTGGACTGATGAACAGCAAGGCTTTTGGAGATACTTTTATAGCCCTTTCCAGCTTTATGCAAGTCAACAATTCTATTCTTCGTAGGTCTTCTGAGAGCTCTTTTGTGCGAGGCATCATTCACATCAGGCAATGCTTCTTGTGAAAAGCAAACCCAGAACTGGTGTGTGTTTTTTTATAGGGCAGTGCAGCTGTACCAACACCTCCAATCTCATCTAATTGATTGGACCTCACTCCAATTAGCTCTTGGAGATCTCATTAGTCTAGGGGTTTACATACTTTTTTCCACCTGCACTGTGAATGTTTACATGGTATGTTCAATAAAAACATGGTAACATTTCATTATTCGTGTGTTATTAGTTTAAGCAGACTGATTGTCTATTGTGACTTAGATGAAGATCAGATCACATTTTATGACCAATTTGTGCAGAAATCCATATCATTCCAAAAGGGTTCACATATTTATTTATCTATCTACAGTTGCAATAAAAAGTATATATACACACACACAAAAGTTAGTACACCCCACACATTTTTGTAAATATTAAATTATATATTTTCATGTGACAACACTGAAGAAATGACACTTTGCTACAATGTAAAGTAGTAAGTGTACAGCTTGTATAACAGTATAAATTTGCTGTCCCCTCAAAATAACTCAACAGAGAGCCATTAATGTCTAAACCGCTGGCAACAAAAAGTACACCCCTAAGTGAAAATGTCCAAATTAGGTCCAATTAGCCATTTTCCCTCCCCAGTGTCATGTGACTCGTTAGTGTTACAAGGTCTCAAATGTGAATGGTGAAGGTGTGTTAAATTTGGTGTTATCGCTCTCACGCTCTCATACTGGTCACTGGAAGTTCAACATGGCACCTCATGGCAAAGAACTCTAAGGATTTGAAAAAAAGAATTGTTGCTCTACATAAAGATGGCCTAGGCTACAAGAAGATTGTCAAGACCCTGAAACTGAGCTGCAGCATGGTGGCCAAGACCATACAGCGGTTTAACAGGACAGGTTTCACTCAGAACAGGCCTCGCCATGGTCGACCAAAGACGTTGAGTGCACATGCTCAGTGTCATATCCAGAGGTTGTCTATGTGAAATAGACGTATTAGTGCTGCCAGCATTGCTGCAGTGGTTGAAGGGGTGGGGGGGGTTGGGGGGGGTCAGCCTGTCAGTGCTCAGACCATACGCCGCACACTGCATCAAATTGGTCTGCATGGCTATCGTCCCAGAAGGAAGCTTCTTCTAAAGATGATGCACAAGAAAGCCCACAAACAGTCTAAGGATATGGATTACTGGAACCATGTCCTGTGGTCTGATGAGATCAAGATAAACTTGTTTGGTTCAGATAGTGTCAAGCGTTTGTGGTGGCAACCAGGTGAGGAGTACAAAGACAAGTGTGTCTAGCCTACAATCAAGCATGGTGGTGGGAGTATCATGGTCTGGGCTGCATGAGTGCTGCCGGCACTGGGGAGCTACAGTTCATTGAGGGAACCATGAATGCCAACATGTACAGTGGCATACTGAAGCAGAGCATGATCCCCTCCCTTTGGAGACTGGGCTGCAGGGCAGTATTCCAACATAACGACCCCAAACACACCTCCAAGACGACCACTGCCTTGCTAAAATAGCTGAGGGTAAAGGTGATGGACTGGTCATGCATGTCTCCAGACCTAAACCCTATTCAGCATCGGTGGGGCAGTCTCAAATGGCAGGTGGAGGAGCGCAAGGTCTCCAACTTCCACCAGCTCCGTGATGCGTCATGGAGTAGTGGAAGAGGACTCCAGTGACAGCCTGTGAATCTCTGCGCTGAACTCCATGCCCAAGAGGGCCACACAAAATATTGACACCTTGGGACCAATTTGGACATCTTCACTTAGGGGTGTACTCACTTTTGTTGCCAGCGGTTTAGACATTAATGGCGTGGTGTGTTGAGTTATTTTGTGGGGACAGCAAATTTACACTGTTATACAAGCTGTACACTCACTACTTGTAGCAAAAATGTGAGGGGTGTACTCACTTTTGTGAGATACTTTATAACTAATATATATATATATATATATATATATATATATATATATATATATATATATATATATATATATATGATCCAGAAAGTATTCACAGCACTTCACATTTTCCACATTTTGTTATGTTATGGCCTCATTCCAAAATGGATTAAATTCATTATTTTCCTCAAAATTCTACAAACAAGACCCCATAATGACAATGTAAAAGAAGTTTGTTTGAAATCTTTGCAAATTTAGTAAAAAAAACAAAAACCACACATGTACACAAGTATTCACAGCCTTTGCCATGACACTCAAAATTGAGCTCAGGTGCATCCAGTTTCCACTGATCATCCTTGAGATGTTTTTACAACTTGATTGGAGTCCACCTGTGGTAAATTCAGTCGATTGGAGATGATTTGGAAAGGCACATACCTGTCTATATAAGTTCCCAAAGTTAACAGTTCATGTCAGAGCACAAACCAAGCCATGAAGTCCAAGGAATTGCCTGTAGACCTCAGAGACAGGATTGTGTCAAGGCAAAGAAAACTTTCTGCAGCGCTGAAGGTCCCAATGAGCACAGTGGCCTCCATCACCTGTAAATGGAAGAAGTTTTGAACCATCAGGACTCTTCCTAGAGTGGGCTGCCCGGCCAAACTGAGCGATCGGGAGAGAAGGGCCTTAGTCAGGGAGGTGACCAAGAACACAATGGTCACTCTGACAGAGCTCTAGCATTTCTGTGGAGAGAGAGAGGAGAACCTTCCAGAAGAACAACCATCTCTGCAGCACTCCACCAATCAGGCCTGTATGGTAGAGTGGTCAGACTAAAGCCACTCAACGGCCCACCTGGAGTTTGCCAAAAGGCACCTGAAGGACTCTCAGACCATGAGAAACAAAATTCTCTGGTCTGATCAAACAAAGTTTGAACTCTTTGGCCTGAATGGCAAGCTTCATCTCTGGAGAAAACCAGACACCGCTCATCACCTGGCCAATACCATCCCTACAGTGAAGCATGGTGGTGGCAGCATTATGTTGTGGGGATGTTTTTGAGCGGCAGGAACTGGTAGACTAGTCAGGATCGAGGGAAAGATGAATGCCGCAATGTACAGAGGCATACTTGATGAAAACCTGCTCCAGAGTGCTCTGGACTTTAGACTGGGGCGATAGTTCATCTTCCAACAGGACAACAACTCTAAGCACACAGTCAAGATAACAAAGTAGTGGCTACGGGACAACTCTGTGAATGTCCTTGAGTGGCCCAGACTTAAACCCGATTGAACATTTCTGGAGATCTGAAAATGACTGTGTGCTGACGCTCCCTATTCAACCTGATGGAGCTTGAGAGGTCCTGCAAAAGAAGAATGAAAGAAACTGCCCAAAAATAGGTGTGCCAAGCTTGTAGCATAATACTCAAAAAAACTTGGGAGGCTAGAATTGTAGATTAGATAGATTAGATAGATCTCTATCACATCCAGTCCACCATTACCAAGCGACATCTTTTAACCAAACACCAGCAAATGTCTTTATGTCCAAAAAATTTGATTTAGGGAAGAAAAAACAAAAAAAAAGGGTTATTTTGGGGGGTTTATACTGTGCTCTATTTGATATGTTTTATAAAAGAAAGCAAAGGAAAAGGTTTTATTTCCATATTTTAGTGAGTATTAAAGCTCAAGTTTACCTACTAAATAAATAAAAAAAAAAAATTCAATTCAAAATATCAATCAGCATAAGGCACATTACTTACTTTCAGAGAGATGTGTCCTTTGCACTTCCATCTTCTAGTTTAATAGTAATCTTCCTCCTCCAACCCACAGACAAACACCCCGCAGATGCAGTAGGGTTAATAGACCTGAGGAGCTGTCAAGGGCTCCCATCAAGAGTGCTCGACTATGCTCATCCTTTCCGCCAAGCTGCTCCATTCAAAGAAGCTGTACTACAGCTTTTATGTATAAAAACGTGATCTATGAATGGAGAGGGTGAACCTTTCAATCACCCCTCCCCCCCTCCATTCACAGATTGCGTTTTATTAAAAAAAATCTGTAGTAAACAGCACCTATGAATAGAGGAGCTGGATGGAAAAGGAAGTCAGAGAGCCTGCGACAGAACCTCAATTCGAGTAACCCTGGATAGAAGGAGAAGCACATCACACAGAAGGCAAGAAATGTCCCTTGTGCTGAATTTGTATTTATTTTGTAGGTAAACGTAGGCTTTAAAGTGGTTGTAAACCCGCAGGGCATCTAATATAAAAGGCACCATAGTAATGTACCCACATCTCCAATTGAATCTATGTTTTTTTTACGTTTCAGTTCTTGTTCCCCACACCTGTATGAGCCCTGTAAACATTGGATGTGGGTGGGCGTGTCTCAATGCCGAAGCTTGGGAAGCGGAGGCGTGACATCACAGGACTCCCCTCCCATCTCTACACTCCTCCCGGCAAGCAGAGCTGCGAGGCTGAGCCTCATGCATGGACATAGGAAGGTGCGTGCACGGCAGTCGTCACCCAGTCACAGCCCCGTTAATGTATTCATGTCAAAGCTAACCGGCACCTGTGTGTGGGAGGAGGTGATCTGCTGCTGGAATCCTGGACACACTCCCCCTGCTCTCATGCATGAGAGAAATACATCAGATGATATTAGTCGCAGCAGCGAGTGTGGCGACACAAATTTTTCTCATGTGTCGGCTTTTAACTCTGCAAGAAAGTGGAGAGAATTTCTCAGTGCTGGGTTAACGGTTTGTGGCAAGACTGGGCACAGATGACTTGACATTCTTTACTGTACCAGGTAGAAGGCTTAACTAATTTTTTTTTCAAGTTTACAATCACGTTAAGGCCTCCTGCACACTGAAGCTTGAAAATGCTCAGTACAGCTTATTTTTTTTACTGAGCTAAAATATAGTCCATTCATTGTAATGTGCCTATGCACACAGGCATGTAAACAAGTGCCGTGTATTCTTCAGTAAAAAAGAAAAATCAGCATTTTTGGTCAGTAATTTACACCTCATGCGTGCATTCATGCGTACGTTTGCGTGCAAATCCACGCAGATTTGTCCATCTACATTGTAAATACGAGAACACCCTTCCGCACATGCGTGAAAATTGCGCAAACGCATATGCGCGAAAAAACATTAAAAAAAAAAAAATCTGAAAAAGTAAATGCTCAAACAGGAGTATTGTGTGCAAGAGGCCTAAATACTGACAAAAGAAAGCTCCGTCTCAGAAAAGGATATAAAATTAATTGGCTTACGGTGTTGCATGAGCGAGTAACTGTCAAACTATGACAGCACTTGCAATTTGTTTATTGGGCCAGGTGGATGCTTTAGCCCCTAAGAAAGTGATACGTACCTTACTTTCCTTGCTATTGTATTATGCCAGGAAAATCATTTCATCACGGAAGCACCCTATGACTGTTAATTAAGGCCTTCCAGGTAGGTATTAACAAAACTTTACCCTTATAGAAGAAGGTTACTTAGGTCAGTAGAGGTGTGTCAGACAAGTTTGATAAGGTTTGGGGAAGCTGAGTGAATGATATGTCCACGGTGTCCAATTGTGGATATTGTACATTTTATGTGCCTTAGTACTCTCTGGCAGGTGCCTTTAGAGATGGAGACCCATACTCTTAAAATGATGCTGGTGTTCTGCCGAGAAAGTTCCCCTCAGCGGATAAGGACCCCCCTCTACTGCGCAGGCGCAGCGCTTGTGCAGTAGGAACAACAAGGGAGCCGCCAAAAAGAGCCGAAGCTGAACACCTGAGTCAGCTGTACACGGCGCCTGCGTGCCAAGACTATTTTAATTAAAAAAAGAGTTTGTAACAGGCCCCTCGCGGGCTAGCTACGCTCACCACGCTTTGGGCACGGCCTCGCTGCGCTCGGCATATTATTATTCTAACTCTATGTCCACTTGGATGGTGGGGCTTTAACGTGGACATAGGGTAGAATGTAGTGCGCAGGCGCTGTGTACAGCTGACGATCAGCTGTTCATCTTCATCTATTTTCGGCGGCTCCGTAGTCGTTGGTACTGCGCAAGCGCAGCGCAGGCGCAGTACAGGGGGGTCCTTATCCGCCGGGGGGAACTTTCTTTGCAAGACACCGGTCATAAACCTATTGTAACTTCGGGGGACTGGTTAGGGTCGGTTCACACATGGGCAACACGACTTTAGCGCGACTTTGTACCGCGACTTCAACGCGGCTTCAGCGCGACTTTAGCGCGACTTCAGCGCAACTTCAGCAAATTACGAGGCGACTTGAAGTCGCCTCCATGACAGGCGACTTCGCCTGTGGCCAATCACCTCTCTGGGAGGGAGGGGGGGAGGGAGGGGTTTTCTCTGCAAAGTCGCTTGACTTTACAGAGAGATCCGACTTGCAGGCGACTTACATTGAGTTGAATGGGTACAAGTCGCCTACAAGTCGGATAGAAGTAGTACAGGAGTCTTTTCTGAAGTCGGAGCAACTTCAGTAGTGTCAATTAAGACGCTCCCATTGCCTACCATGTTAACCTAAATGCAAAGCGACTTGGGGCGACTTGGGGCGACTTGAGGGCGTACAAGTCGGATCCCAAGTCGCCCCAGTGTGAACCGACCCTCATTGTTATCAAAAAATACTTTGTTGCATATTCCATACTGATGTGATTTTTTGAAGATGGAGGTCTATAACATAATTTTTGGTATTGTACTAGTAGTTCTGATCTACTGTTTTGTGTGTTGTACTTGTGGTTACGGTTATAACTGCTGTGTATACTATTGTATGCTATATACCTTGTTTAAAACAAATAAAAAGAATTTAAGAAAAAATAAATAAAAATATGGACAGCACTGAAAACGGAAAAATGGTCTGGTATCGAAGGATTATTAAAGGCTGGTTCAAAAAGGCCATGAGGCATAACAGTATATAACCCTAGTGTATAGAACTCCAGGGATGGGTCCTGAACGAAAAGGCGTGTCTCCCCTTGGTACCAACTTTGGGCTCTTTAGATCCACATATGGGGGATCTATGCCTGATCTGTTTCTGCATACCTTTAAATGAAATGGTTTGCCACTGCAACAGTTTTTTGGTATCATGCACTTTAAAGATTGGTGTACAGATAAATGCAGCTATGACTGCCATATATACGGACATGATCACTTGATCTTTGATAGACTCCACTAGGCAACAATGGAAGTAATGCATTCATGGAACACATTCTATCATTACTGATTTCCTTATTGCAGGTAGCTGGATTGCTACTCCTTGCTTATCATATGGCTTGCACAAAATAACTAGTTATATACATTTTATCTTTTACATTGGTCTCATAGGATGGTTCATGATGTTAAATTATATGTGAACCCTTACCTGTTAAAACAACCAATTTGATTTAAAAGCAGGAGGCAGAAAGACTGCAGGACACTGATCTTCCTGTAAAATGTTACAAGAAAAAAAAAAAGTTGGGGGGGGGGGGGGGTGAAAAATAAACTCCATGTTCCAGTGAACTGTTCTTCTACCTCTTCCTGTTTTTTGTAATCTTGGCAGTATTGTGAACATTGGACTTTCCTCAGGCACCAACTCCCCTCCCTGCTAAAGGCCAACACATAACTAAAGCACATCACTGTGACACATATACAGACATACTGTATATATACACTGCTATGTTGGTTTTCAGTATGGACCTTTCCACACCAGAAATATAGAAATGTATATCAAGTCAGATACTAATGTCCCAGGCCTCCAACCTATCACTAATTGTTAATTTTAACCAAAGAGTTCACTTTGCCCTTACCAAAACCCCAAGGGTCCTTCCACACAGGCCGTCAGCTCCATTCATCAGTGGATTGGTAAGCAGATCTCCTGCTGAATCAGAGGTGACCAGAGCGGATATCAGTTTTGTGACATCCACACCAGACTAGTTGGTGTCTGACCAACGGACTCTCATGTATCCATGTTGGCTCTCTGGGCAGCCAAATGAAAACTGGCTTGTGTCAGGCTACCTCAGATCCATCAAGTTTAGGTCAGCAAGAACAGAAAAGGATGTAGGCCTTTTCTAGGCCTGGATTGACTTGGAGGTAGGAGGATTTAAACAGATACAGTGGGGAAAATAATGATATGATCCCCTGCAGATTTTGTAAGTTTGCTCACTTACAAAAAAATTAAGGGTCTATAATTTTACAATTAATAGGTGTATTTAAAAGGATAGAGACAGAATATAATCCAGAAAGAAAAAAAAAATGTTATAAATTGAGTTGCAGTTCAGTGAGTAAAATAAGTATTTTATCCCCTACCAAACAACAATTCTGGCTCTCACAGACTGGCTATAGTATGTGCTCATGTTGTACACAGAGTAGGCCTGTCAATTTAAGGTGCTCCTAATGATAGCCCATTATGTGTATAAAAGACACCTGTCCACAGAATCTTTCATCCATTCAAACCTCACCATCATGGACAAGACCAAAGAGCCATCAAAGGACATCAGGGACAAGATTGTAGACCTGCAAAAGGCTGGAATGGGCTACAAGACCATTAGCAAGAAGCTTGGTGAGAAGGAGACAACTGTTGGAGCGATTATTCGCAAATGGAAGAAATACAAATAACCATCAATCGCCCTCGGTCTTTTGCCTCATGGGGTAAGGATGGTCATTAGAAAAGTGAGGGATCAGCCCAGAACCACACGGGGGGAGCTTGTGAACGATCGCAAGGCAGTTAGGACCACAGTCACCAAACAAACCATTGGTAACACCATACGCCACCAAGGATTGAAATCCTACAGCACCTGCAAGGTCCCCTTCCTCAAGAAGGCACATGTACAGGCCGCCGAAAGTTTGCCAATGAACATCTAAATGATTCAAAGAAGGACTGGGAGAAAGTGCTCTGGTCAAATGAGATGAAAATTGAGCTCTTTGGTATTACCTCGACTCACCTGTGTTTGGGTTTGGATGAAAAAAAAATGCTGACTATGACCTTAAGAACACCATCCCTACAGTCAAGCACAGAGGTGGAAACATTATGCTTTGGAGCCGTTTCTCTGCTAAAGGTACAGGCCGACTTTGACGCATTGAGGGGCCAATGGACGGGGGCCATGTATTGTAAAATCTTGGAGCATGACTCAAAACATATCGCCAAGGCAACAAAGGAGTAGCTCACGAAGAAGCACATTAAGGTCGTGGAGTGGCAATTTATGGAGGGAGTTGAAGCTTCAAGTTGCCAAGAGACAGCCAAGAAACCTTAGGGATTTTAAGAAGATTTGTAAAGAAGCGTGGACCAAAATCCCTCCCGAGGTGTGAGCAAACCTGGTAACCAACTACAAGAAACATCTTACCTCTGTGCTTGCCAACAAGGGTTTCTCCACCAAGTTACGAAGTCATGTTTTGCTTGGGGATCAAATACTTATTTTTGGTTAAAATTCTGTTGATCATTTACAATAAACCTATGATAAAAATTATAGACAAAATTTCTTTGTAAGTGGGCAAACTTAAAAAAATCTGCAGGGGATCAACTAATTATTTCCCCCATTGTACACATCCATTTACATCCACCTGCCCATAGAGCTGCATGGAGCTTCCAATCAGGTCCATCTAAAAAAAATGATAGGCAGATCTGATCAGAAAGCCTGCATGAAAGAGGCCTAACACTTCACCCAACACCTGAAATTAGCAAAACATCATTAAAAACACATCAAATCTGGACATACAACGCATAGTGTAACAACATATTGAGGATCCTATCCTGCAGTTTTATATGTATCCCTATATAGTATAGAATTCAAACACAGTCCAAATAAAGGAAAAGAGGAAAAAATATGTAAACTTCCCCTAAAAGAGTTGGAATTGGGGGAGCACTGCAGGTCTGGTATTCCCAGGATGGTGTATTCTCCAATTGCTCTACATGTTTCACGTTGACAAGGAACGCTTCTTCAGGAGCTAGAGATTCAAGTAAGTGTATAAAGAGAAGGATTATTCACATAAATGGATTTAGTCAATAAGTCGCAAAAAGCGATCGCGGTAGGAATATTGGTAAAAATCAGGCAAGCAGCAAACGGACACCGGGGCCTCCCAGGTATATCACATCAGGTAGTTGTAGGTAGGGAGAGCGTGTATATGCTCTAATTCCCACCATAAAAATAGAAGAGAGTTTTGGGAGTGCTCCGTCCTGCTGGATTGCTGCCTGTTGTATGTCATACAACAGGCAGCAATCCAGCAGGACGGAGCACTCCCAAAACTCTCTTCTATTTTTATGGTGGGAATTAGAGCATATACAAACTCTCCCTACCTACAACTACCTGATGTGATATACCTGGGAGGCCCCGGTGTCCGTTTGCTGCTTGCCTGATTTTTACCAATATTCCTACCTCGATCGCTTTTTGCGACTTATTGACTAAATCCATTTATGTGAATAATCCTTCTCTTTATACACTTACTTGAATCTCTAGCTCCTGAAGAAGCGTTCCTTGTCAATGTGAAACATGTAGAGCAATTGGAGAATACACCATCCTGGGAATACCAGACCTGCAGTGCTCCCCCAATTCCAACGCTTTTAGGGGAAGTTTACATATTTTTTCCTCTTTTCCTTTATTTGGACTGTGTTTGAATTCTATACTATATAGGGATACATATAAAACTGCAGGATAGGATCCTCAATATGGTGTTACACTATACGTTGTATGTCCAGATTTGATGTGTTTTTAATGATGTTCCGCTTATTCTTTCTGTTTTTTTGTATACTACTAATAAAATTCGATCTTTTTATATACGCTGTGTAGCTCACTACAGTTGTGCCTTTAAAAGTCCCATTAAGGTTTATAGTCTTTTGATATTTCTAATTCAGTATCCGGGACGTTGGCACAAGTGAATTTTAAGTACCTACAGAGTCACCCTGTATATTAGGTACCTCAACACTAGGACCCTCCCTTTTGTCACCTGAAATTAGCGCACTTACTTTATAGCTGACTGTGACTTAAACATAGGACCCCAGGCTGCAAGTCAGAAGGGAGAAATAGGAGGGGGTTCCTGAAGGACACATGCAAAGAGAGAGGATTCCTGAAAGAAAAATGCGAAGGGAAGAGGAGTCCTAAAGGACACATGCAAAGAGGAGAATCCTGAAGGACACATGCAAAGCAAAGGGGGGTCTTTAAGGACACATGGGAAAGGAAAGGGAGGTCCTGAAAGATACAAACAAAGGAAGGGGACCATGAAGGACACATGCAAAGTGAAGGGAGCCCTGAAGGTCACATGCAAGTGGAGAGGGGTCCTGATGGATACATGCAAAGAGAAGGATAAAAGCAAATGGAGGAGGGTCTGCAGAAAACATGCATTTAAAGTGCACGTCCTTTAACCCATTAACATGCAAGCTACCAGTGAATGCAAACTTGTGCCCAGGCAGTAGTTTGCTGCATGATAGTGTAGGGACCTATTGCCGGTGATAGGCATCCTATATGTTCCAGGGGAGGTGAAAAGAGAAAAAAAAAAAGTGAACTTCCCCAGATTTCCTGTAATGGCACATTGTTGTCTTTGGGACAGGAAGAGAGGGAAAACCTCTTAGAGCACAGAAGGCATCAGCACCAATCCCTAACAGTTCCATGCCAAGATTTTGGTACTGAAAGCTACTGATCTGATATTTGATTAACGTACCTGTTCTGCCACTGGACTAGTAGTTGGCAACTGGATTTTATTCTGGATCAGTCCCACGCGAACAGTTCGAGGCCTTCGTAGTTGTTCTAAGGCAGCTTCAAAGACATAGCCTTTGATTTCAAAATTCTCCTGTGATGCAGCATTGACAGCAGAGCTTGGAAGATCTAATTTCCTAGGAGAGATCAATGGAACTGTCACTGCTTTTCAGTATTAAATCAAGCCCACAAATATGTAACAATAGCCATAGCAATCTGTGCAGCTGCTGTGGGGCCTGTCAGTAGAAGGGGGTCCCAAAAGGAAGGATCTCAGTCTAGGTTCACATCTGGCTGTGCTTGATGCGTTTTTCAGGCACATTTCAGTGCATTTTGCGTTTTTAAACCAGAGATTTTGATCCGTTTTTGCATGTAGTTTTCATGCATTTTGCGTTTTACGTTTTTCCCCCCCCCCTCTTTAAAAACGCACTGTAAAACACACTGTATATAGCTGGTTGCTAAGGAGGGGGCTGGGAACGAGTCATCCGCTGTTAGTGGATGACTTCTCTTCGTCAATTTAAACATAGAAAATCTGAATGAATGTAAAGATAACACAAATTCTTCACTGTATCATGAAGGATGCAGAGGTTGCTGTAGACACTTTTTTGGTACCCCTGTGACAGTTCCTATCAAGAAGAGCTGATGTCAGATACATAGGAGGTGAAATGTTGCACTAGTCACAAATACCTCTTTGCAGGCTGTGCATTGAGAACAATTTTCTTAGCCGTCTGAAGTTTGGAAATACACTGATCGAAATTTATCTGGTTCAGCAGGGACTAGTTAAATGTCGATCAGTGTGTCGCTACCCTGCTCAGCAGAAGTTGATTAGCTGAAGGCAGAAGGGAGAAAAGGTGGGGGTTTCATGAAGAAGGACACATGTAAAGACATAGGGGTCCTGAAAGATTCATGCAAAGAGAGGGGGGTCCTGAAGGACACATGCAATGCACAGATAGGTTGGATGAATTTGCATCGCATTCAGACCAAACTCGCACAGGACCCTTTTTTGGTCCGTACCAGAATCAGATCGCATGGGTGTTCATACCCATGCAATTCGATTCCTGTCCGAACTGTCAGTTCACACTGCTTTATGAGAGCTGAAATGGGGGTGTCATTAAGATTGTATTGACACTCCCAGCAGTTCGCATATGGCAGTGTGAACTGCCTTGCGAGTCAGGTGCAATGTGGGAACCCGCACTGGATTCGCAGTGTTCCTGCATCGCACCTATGTGAACCGGGGCTAAAGGCAAAAAAATTTTTTTTTTTTTTTTTTTTATTTGGATATTGGTAAATTGGTTAGTTTTGGATAGAGTGGAGATTAGAACACCTGTCAGTTTTTATTGTCTGTGTCCCTGCTGGGGAGATTCCCCCTCTTGATTTATCCTGTGTACCATTATCAATAAAAGCGAAAGTAAACAAGAATCCCAAATTTTGGGTTGTCCCCAGAAAAGTAAGAAAGGGGAAAGCTTCCAATGGGGACACTAGTTCTGGTGACCTGGGGGTCCCCAAGGAATTCCCTTTAATTTGCATGGATTTCCCCTCACTCCCTGTTTGGCTATAGGAAAGGAAGTAACGGGAAATCTCCACAATGGCACACAGGTGGCAAAAGAAAATCTGACAGGGGGTTATAACCCTCCCTTACTCTATCCAAAATAACAAAAAGTTTTGCCTATAGTTCTACTTTAGGATAAAAAAAAAGTCTCAGTAAGTGTATCATCCCCTCACCTTGCTATATACTTACCGGTGTCCTATATCGACCCAACACTGTGTCCATCAGCAGCCAGCGCTGCTCTCGTGGGACCCAAGAAAAAAGGATCGGCCTCTCTGTGCAATGCCATTGCACAGAGCAGGTAAGTATGATATGTTTGTTATTTTATAAAAAATGTAAGCCTTTACAATCACTTTAGAACAAACAATCTGGAGGCAGTATATTGCCTCACAGCCGTCTGTCAACTACTCATTTTTGAGAGGGACTTCAAGGGCTTCGGCAAATGTAAACCAGCTTTTACTGCGTTTCAGCTTTGTAACAGTCACATAACTGAAGCTGCTTACAAAAATGTAATATTTTTTTTTGTTACATTTTATTAGGAGGTATGGAAAATCTTTAACCTGCAAAGCTGCCCCCTTCCCTAACAGCTTCTATCCACAGCAGTGATCCCTAGTAATGCATGGGCTAACCTGCAGCTCCTTCTCTACCTGTCCTTGATTTTGACTTTATGTTAAAAAAGTTATGTTGAAGTGTACCTTCGCCTACGTTCACATTGGGCTGATTTGACATGTCAAATCGCATGCTAAATTGGAGCCTATTGCCAGCAGCGACCGAATCGGTGCGACGCCGACTTTGCGTCACCACACCGATTCCCAAATGTAGTTCCTGCACTATTTTTGGTGACTCCAGAGGGCGATTTAAATAGACATCTGTGCATGAACCCGCAGAGATGTCTGTCAAATCGCCCCTGAACTCGCAATAAAATGCGGGTTTGAAATTGTGCGAGTTTAGCTGAACTCGCACAATTCCATACCTGCCTCCAATGTGAACGTAGGCTTCAACCAATAAAAAACTATTTGCACCTGGCAAATTCCCTGCTCCCACAAGTAGATTTAATTATTATTTATTTATTTATTTTTATGTAAGGCTGGGTTCATACTATCTTCGCATGCGGCTTCCAGCAGGGGTCCGGTGCGTCCCCGTTCACCATTTCAGGTCCGATTTCAGCCCGAATTTTTGGCTAAATTTGGAGCTGAAAACGGACTAAAAGACGCACAGGGCTCCTGTGCAAATCGCACCAGAGCCACAGAGGAGATATGTGAACCAGCTCCATAGAGAGATAGTCAAAATCTCTTACTATTGCGAACTGGATGCGGGGAAAAGCAGCATCCAATTTGAAATTGCGTGAACCCAGTGTTTGTTTGTTTTTTGTTTATTTTTGTACTTCCTTTTTTCTTGCCTAGATGTACGTGATCTTGCCCTCCTGGTGCCATCATGCACCACCTGATTCATGTGTGCCCAGATGTTCTGCAGGGTTTCAGGACCCCATGGTGACCTGAGGCACATCTGTGCATTCACGAAGACACCACAGAAATGGAGGTCCCAGGTTTTATGTACATGCGCAGAGTGCGTAGATGTGCCACAGGTCTCTGCCTGGTCCTGAAGGCTGCGCATGTGCTGCATTTTACAGGATGGCAGCACTGGAGTTGGGGGTGGGCCAGTATTACTGGGAACTAAAGTTCCCTTTTGGGTTCATCTCTGATTCCTACTGTATGGTATTTGTACTGTCTACCCTCAAGTTTTAAAGCGCTGCATAAACTGTTGTCGCTATACAAATCCTGTATAATAATAATAATAATAATAATTTACAAAGTAGTGCATGATATACTTTTTTTTTTGCCTTGATTTTCTTTGCAGTGCGTTGCACTTATGTGCATTTAAACATGTTGCATTTGCACTGAAAAAAGTAGTGCATGCCGTCCTTCCCCCTTCCCCCCCCTTTTTTTTTTTGTTTTGGTTGCACCCCAGTCCATTTGTGAACGCATTCCCAATGCATGGCAACCAAAACAAAAAAATGGTTCTCTATGCATGGAGTGCATACCAGCTGCCAGTGCTAAAAAAAAAAAAAAAAAAAAAAAAAAAAAAAAAAAAGGGAGAAGTACGGCATGCACTACTTTTTTAGTGCAAATGCAACATGTTCAAATGTGCACAAACGCACATAAGTGGAACGCACTGCCAGGAAATTAAGGCAAAAAAACGCATTTAAAATGCATGCCTGTGCATTACAAAAAGCGCAATTCAACGCATCGCACATGTGTTGTGGTGCGAATGAGCCAAGCCCTTAACAGTAATAAGGAAAGAGAGGTCACTAAGTTAGGGCCATCAGTATTTTTCTATGGGGTCAGATGATCTATGAATGTTTTGTGCTGATAAGTTCCGCAGTAATAACTAAACTTGATCTCCATTTGCCTACAATGTATAAAAGAATCTGATTAACTGCTAAGCACCCTGTGCAAATATCTCCCATATTCCCAAGCCATACTGATGATACAGAAGGTGTTTTTATCCATAGAACACACACTATATTAGTGCTGATGACCTTAGAAATCAGTGTGATGTCAGCTGTCACTAGGAGATGACACCAGGCTGATTTCTATAGAGAGTCCTGTATGGGGATCATATGATCTCACCTGAGCTCCTTCCCGTACAGGATCCTCCACACCTCACTCAGATCCTCAGCCGGGACATGTTTCCCCAGGAGCCCCTCCATACACACCAACTGGCCTGACATTGTAATGATGATGACAGCCAGAGCCCAGAGCTCAGGACATGTAGAGGAGGGGGCGGGCCTCTACTGTCCAATCCCGGCACTGGATTGGTCTGTGCCCGGCCGGGGGCTGGCCGCTGTGGTCACACGGGAAGAGATCAGAGCTGATAATAATAAACTTCTCTCCTGTAATAGAGCTGAAATCAAGGGGCTGACAATGCAGCGGCTGCAAACTAAGAAGTCATTACATCTCCCCAGTCCAGGATGGCCATTTACTCTACAATCAGGTTTATTTCTGGCCATACACGCTTCGATAAATGATCCATTTCGTTGGCTGATCGATCTCTTCAGATAGGGATAAATGACCTGTAGCTGACAACCCATTTGACTGATATGTCACACAAGCAAGAGAAGTATCGATCGCATCTCTGTTTCTCTAATCTCATATCCTGACTGATCGAAATATGATCGTATTCAAAAACAAAGTATCGCAGTGCTGCCGATTGTTGAAAAGCGATCAATAATTTTCCACCCTGGCCAATCGACTTGGCTTGAACGAATCCAATCTACCTAGAGTATGAAAGGAAGTTATGGCTATTTAGTTGCTTGTGTATTTAGTCGTTTTCAGAAGATTGCACATGAATCGGATAATAAAACTGAAGTTCGTGCTGCCGCCATAAAGTAAATTGTACAATCAGTTGTTTTGCATAGCTCCCAACTGTCCCTGATTACGAGGGACTGTCCCTGATTTGGAGCAAAGTCCCTCTGTCCCTCTTTCCTCCTCATTTGTCCCTCATTTTGATCTGATCTATATAGTTTTATATAAAACGCACTTTTTGACTTTCAAAAAGTGTTTTCCAGTGCTAAACCTTTCATCTGATTTCTAAATTGCTGCATTTGTAAATTTTAAAAGCCAATATAAAGGATTAGTAGTGGTAAAAAAAAGCCCATGTGGATTTAATTAACCTTTTTTTTGGTTAATTCTCCTTTAAGTGGGTGTGACAGGAGGTGTGTCCTATGTCTACATACGTTTGCTGGTAGGTGTCCCTCATTTCCATCTCAAAATGTTGGAAGGTATGGTTTTGTGCAAATGGGTAGGTATCAAATGGTCTAAGGCTATGTTATCTGCAATTTATAATGTTGCCTCAGTGACGTCGTCTCTTACGACGAAACGTACATTGGGCGGAGGATGTAGTGGTGACATCAGCACGCCTGCCAGGGTGCTGAACGAAATCTGTACCGAATGCCTCACTTGCTGACCGCCTAACTGTAAATATACTGTACGTCATGATTTTGAGGTTACATACCGGGGGTATAGCTGCAGCTGAAACCCTGTATTTTTTTATTTTCCTCAGGCGGTCAGCGTTTCCATAGAAGTGATCCCAGCAACGGATTCACTGCGAGATCACTTTTAAAATCCGCCGCAGAGTTGCCCCCATCCCTCCCACTGCTTTCTGATCGGTAGCGTCGGGAACCATCCAGCGTTGGCAGGGTTTTTCCATAGAGATAAGCAATGGCTAGATGGCCACCACTCTCTATGCCCTACGTCACTTCTGGCTCTCAGGCTATATAAACATGATGTTTTATTTCTTATTTTATCTTTTTTATTTAAGGGTAGAGGAGAGATTTGGGGTCTTTTGGACCCCAGATCTCTCCATAAGGACCTCCATAGGACTTGTCATGCTATATTGTTATCACGAGGGATGTTTACATATCTTGGGATAGCAATAAAAGTGATCAAAATTTTTTTCTAAAAGGACAGTGTAAAAAAATAAATAAATAAATAAAATAAAATAAATGTTTTTTTTTTTTTTTTTTTTTAAAGCGCCTCCATCCCCGCGTACTTATACGCAGTACGTAGGTCACGCCCACATATGTAAACAGTGTTTGAATCACACATGTAAGGTATCATCGTGAACATCTGAGCGAGTGCAATAATTCCACCACTAGATCTAAGTTGTAACTCTATACTGGTAACCTGTAGACATTTTTGAAGCGTTGCCTATGGAGATGTTTAAGTACCGTAGTTTGGCACCATTCTACGAGCAAGTGCAATTTTAAAAGCATGACATGTTAGGTATAAAAAAAGGAGAAAAAATATGCCCACTTCTCCTATCTCAGCACTATGGCATTTTAAACTTCCATAACAAACAAACTGGTTAAGCCAAAATGATCTAAAATCAGCAGCCGCCTAATATAAAACATTTAAAATATTCACAAGATAAACAAGTCCAAAAGTACTTGACCTGTACCATGTATTTATCAAAGCAACGCTCTTGTCAATGATTAATATGACAGGCTAGCGTATGTAAATCAACAGAAAACAAACACATTGGAATGACAGGTGGTGATAAGAAGAGTCAGAAGAAGACACAGGTGGTGTTACTAGTATTGATTGATATATGTGCACCTTTCACCAGAATCCTCCAAGCTGTGCGTCACACTCCCCTCTGGGGTTTAAGGCTGGGTTTACACTGGTGCGACAAACTCTCCGACATTGGGAGCTCATGTCGCATGACGTGTGAAAATCAATGTTTCCCTATGGGAGCCGTTTTAACTGGTCCGACACAAGTCGGTCCGACTTTGAAAATGCTCCCTGTATTACTTTGGTCCAACTTTGATCCCACTTCAGCCCATTGACTATCAATGAAGTCGGATCGCTGTCTTGCATGATCCGACTTTGGCATTCGACTTGTGCTCTGATGATCTTGAGGAGGAACTCCACGCCAAATTTAAAATAAAAAACCGGCATGGGTTCCCCCTCCAAGAGCATACCAGGCCCTTCGGTCTGATATGGATTTTAAGGGGAACCCCCTACGCCGAAAAAACGGCATGGGGGTCCCCCCAAAATCCATACCAGACCCTTATCCGAGCACGCAGCCCGGCCGGTCAGGAAAGGGGGTGGGGACTAGCGAGCGCCCCCCTCCCAAACCTTACAAGGCCGCATGCCCTCAACATGGGGGGGTGGGTGCCCAAAGCACTTTGTCCCCATGTTGATGGGCCTCTTTCCGACAAACCCTGGCTGTTGGTTGTCGGAGTCTGCGGGCGGGGGCTTATCGGAATCCGGGAGCCCCCTTTAACCACTTGCCAACCGCCCTATAGCCAAATGACGGCTGCAGGGCGGCTGGATAACTCTGGGATGACGTCATATGACGTGATTCCAGAAAACTGCTCCCGCGCGCCCCCTGGGGCGCACACACGGGAACATCCGTGACCGCCGGGTCCAGAGAGCATCACGGATCACGGCCGTTTACCATGTGATCGCTCCGTCAATCGGTACAGAGGGGGAGAGATCGGATGGGAGCCGCGCTGTGGGCTGGATGTGTAGTGCCCTCAGTGACATGTACAGTCACATCCATCCATCCATGCTCAGCCACCCCCCCCCCCCCATGCTCTGCAATGACCCTGTGCAATACTCTGCAACCCTGTGCAATACTCTGCAATGATCCTGTGCAACCCTGTGCAATACTCTGCAATCCTGTGCAATACTCTGCAATGATCCTGTGCAACCCTGTGCAATACTCTGCAACCCTGTGCAATACTCTGCAATGATCCTGTGCAACCCTATGCAATACTCTGCAATGATCCTGTGCAATACTCTGCCATACCCCGCCATACTCCGTCATACCCCGCCATACCCCGCCATACTCCGCCATACCCCGCCATACTCCACCATACCCCGCCATACTCCGCCATACCCCGCCATGCCCCGCCATACCCCGCCATACCCCGCCATACCCCACCATACTCCGCCATACCCCGCCATACTCCACCATACCCCGCCATACTCCGCCATACCCCTCCATACCCCGCCATACCCCGCCATACTCCGCCATACCCCGCCATACTACGCCATACCCCGCCATACTATGCCACACCCCGCCATACTCCGCGATACCCAGCCATACTTTGCCATGCTCAGCCATACTCGGCTATACTCTGCCATGCTCGGCCATGCTTGGCTATACTCGGCCTCTGTATGTGGCCAGGCTGTGGAAGTCTCACACATGTGGTATCACCGTACTCAAGAGGAGTAGGAGAATCTATTTTGGGGTGTCATTTTTGGTATGTACATGCTATGTGTTAAAAATATTGTATAAATGGACAACTTTGTGTTAAAAAAAATGTGTTTTAACCACTTCCTGCCCGCCTTCCGTCATACGACGTCTTTGACTTTGTGCGGGGATATCTGAATGATGGGTGCAGCTACAGGCATCATTCAGATATCATCTTTTTCAGCCGGCGATTCCCTACACCATAAGAATGATCATAGCGGCTGTTCCACTGCTTGATCATCAAATCTTGATTTTGCAAAGAATTGTGGGAAAAAATGACAACTTCAAAAAACTCACCATACATCTTTCTAAACACCTTGGAATGTCTTCTTTCCAAAAAGGGGTCATTTGGGGGGTATTTGTACTTTTCTGGCATGTTAGGGTCTCAAGAAATGAGATAGGCCGTCAGTACTTCAGGTGTGATCAACTTTCAGAGATTGGCACCATAGCTTGTGGACTCTATAACTTTCACAAAGACCAAATAATATACACCGATTTGGGTTATTTTTTACCAAAGATATGTAGCGGTATACATTTTGGCCAAAATATATGAAGAAAAAATTACTAATTTGCAAAATATTATAACAGAAACGAAGAAAAATGCATTTTTTTACAGAATTTTACAGAATTTTCGGTCTTTTTTCTTTTATAACGCAAAAAATAAAGAACCCAGCGGTGATTAAATACCACCAAAAGAAAGCTCTATTTGTGTGAAAAAAGGACAAAAAATTCATTTGGGTACAGTGTTGCATGACTGAGTAATTGTCATTCAAAGTTTGAGAGCACCAAAAGCTGAAAATTGGTCTGGTTATTAAGGGGGTTTAAGTGCCCAGTGGTCAAGTGGTTAATAAGGGGGCCCCAGATCCCGGCCCCCCACCCTATGTGAATGAGTATGGGGTACATCGTACCCCTACCCATTCACCTGGGGGGAAAAAAGTGTCAATAAAAAAAACACACTAGACAGGTTTTTAAAGTAATTTATTAGGCAGCTCTGGGGGTCTCTTCCGAATTGGGGGGTCTCTTCCGACTTCTCTGCTCTCTCCGGCCTCTTCTCCCGCTCTCCGGCTCTTCTCCCGCTCTCTGGTTCTTCTCCTGCTATCCGATGTCTTCTGCAGGGCTTCTCCGCTTTCTTCTGCTCTTTTGCCTGCTCTTTTGGTAGCGATGGCCCAGTCTTCTTCCGATGTTGACACGACGCTCACTCCCGCTGTAATGCTGCGTGCGCAGTGCGCAATGACTTATATAAGCATGGGGCGTGGTCACCGGGTGATCTCATCCGGTGACCCCGCCCCTTATGACGTCACTGCCCGGGGCATGATAGGGTGGTGACGTCATAAAGGGCGGGGTCACCGGATGACATCACCAGGTGACCACGCCCCATGCCTATATAAGACGTTGCGCACCGCGCACGCGGCATTACATCGGGAGAGAGCGTTGTGTCAACATCGGAAGAAGAGAAGAGGGAAGAAGACAACAGAGAAGACCGGGCCACCGCTAGCAACAGAGCGGGCAAAAGAGCAGAAGATAGTGGAGGAGCCCGGCAGGAAGACAACGGAGAGCGCGGGGAAGAGGCCGGAGAGCGCGGAGAAGAAGAAAGAGACCCCCGAAGTCGGAAGAGACCCCCAGAGCTGCCTAATAAATTAATTTAAAAACCTGTCTAGTGTGTTTTTTTATTGACACTTGTTTTCCCCCAGGTGAATGGGTAGGGGTATGATGTACCCCATACGCATTCACATAGGGTGGGGGGGCTGGGATCTTTAATAAGTGGGCTCCCGGATTCCGATAAGCCCCCCGCCCGCAGACCCTGACAACCAACGGCCAGGGTTGTCGAGAAGAGACCCTTGTCCTCATCAACATGGGAACAAAGTGCTTTGGGTTGGGTGCTTTGGGCACCCACCCCCCCATGTTGAGGGCATGCGGCCTTGTAAGGTTTGGGAGGGGGGGCGCTCGCTATTCCCCACCCCCTTTCCTGACCGACTGGGCTGCGTGCTCGGATAAGGGTCTGATATAGTTTGGGGGGAACCCCATGCCGTTTTTTCGTCGTAGGGGGTTCCCCTTAAAATACATACCAGACCGAAGGGCCTGGTATGTTCTTGGAGGGGGAACCCATGCCGTTTTTTTATTTAAAATTTGGCGTGGCGTTCCCCCTCAAGATTCATACCAAAAACAGTGTCTGGTATTGGCGGGGATCCAAGTCGGATCCCCGTTCATTAAAGTCAGACGCGTCTCTGACTTCAAGTCGCAGGGTAAAGTCAGATCCAAAGTAGGATGAGTGTCGTGTCGCACCAGTGTAAACCCAGCCTAAACTCACCAGATAGTAGTAGTTTTCAAGCCTCAAAACTATTTAGCCACTGCCATCCGCAATATGAACTGGATCAGAGCTGCATACAATCTCCACAGGTTTTTGAGTTTATGAGAAGAAAAACTCCACATAGAATAGTTCCGTTTTATCTTTTATTGCAATCCTCCAATCATTAAAAAGTTGACACTGTAACACATTCTGCATCCAAACTGGTTAAATGTCTTAGTGTCAGTGTCATCTCCAGTCTTACTGAGGAGCCGGAGGTGGATAAAGATCGTCTCAGTAAGCTAACCAGCCTACATACATTCCTTCCAGTTATCTCTCTCAAGCTGTGGAACGTAAAACGTTACTTCCAGTCACCATAAGATCACGCACTGACACGTTTCGTCATTACGACTTCATCTGAGGGCGTGGTCTTACGGCGTGGTCTTACGGCGTGGCGTCCCAGAATTTATCTGAAAATTTCTGAGTGAAATTAACTCTCTCAATGCCAGAAACCGCTCTATTAATAGGTGCACATTAGCGGTGACTCGAGTAATGCTCACAGGCTACCAATCTCTTAGTACCTAATTGGCAATGGCCGACACTAAACATTAGACCATTACAATCTTCCTTTATATCTCATGTAAGCCTATATAAAAATATCACAGGTACCTTTTATTAAGACTAATTTTTACTTATCTGTATCTAAACATTATACAGATAATAATAAAATCTCCCATTTTCTTAACAAAACCTCAATATACATCATTAGTCACAAAAAATCAACAGTAAAAACAAAATAGTGCCAAAGGTGGCAAAGATGACAATCTTTTTTAATAATAAATATACTCTTCCATAAAATTATATTTAAAGTAAAAAAAAAACAAAAAAAAAAAAAAGTAAATAGAGGGGGGAAAACTCCTTCACCATATTATTGTAGACTCCTCTACTACGGTATATTCTGCATATAGACAAATTGTACTCAAATATACAGTTATACGGCTAACTACAGATATGCAACATAAAAGTTTTAATGTGCATATTACAAGATAACATACAAATACCTAAAGATACTTCCTACCACAACATTTAAATAGTCGCTGATAAAGCAATTAATATCAAACTCTATATTTAACCCTTTCGGGGCAAGGGTATCTGTCAAAAAAAACCAGTGAGTTTCTCGTTTAGAGAGTTCTCTCACCAGATTTGAACCTCTCCGTCTTGGTTTTATATGGTCTATACCCCAAAATTTCAGACCAGAAGGGTCTTGGTTGTGATGCAGTTTACAGTGAAGTGACACGTTATGATCTTTAAATTCCAGTTTAATACGATCGCTTTATCAGCGACTATTGAATGTTGTGGTGGGAAGTATCTTTAGGTATTTGTATGTTATCTGGTAATATGCACATTGAAACTTTTACGTTGCATATCCGTAGTTACCTGTATAACTGTATATTTGAGTACAATTTGTCTATATGCAGAATATAGTAGAGGCGTCTAGAAAAATATGGTGAAGGAGTTTTCCCCCTCTATTAACTTTCTTTAGTTTTCTTTTTTTAGTTTAAATATAATTTTATAGAAGAGTAGATTAGCAATATTTTGTTTTTACTGTTGTTTTTTTGTAACTAATAGTGATGTATATTGAGGTTTTGTTAAGAGATTTTATTATTATCTGTGTGGTGTTTAGATACAGATAAGTAAAAATGACTTTTAATAAAAGGTACCTGTGATATTTTTATATAGGCCTAAATGAGATATAAACAAAGATTGTAATGGTCTATTGTTTAGTGTCGGCCGTTGCCAATTAGGTACTAAGAGATTGGTAGCCTGTGAGCATTACTCGAGCCACCGCTAATGTGCACCTATTAATAGAGCGGTTTCTGGCATTGAGAGAGTTAATTTCACTCGGAATTTTACAGATAAATTCGGGGATGCCACGCCGTAAGACCACGCCTTCAGACGAAGTCGTAATGACGAAACGGGTCAGTTCGTAATCTTACAGGGATCGGAAGTGACGTTTTGCATTCCACAGCCTGAGATAACCGGAAGGAATGTATGTAGGCTGGTTAGCTTACTGAGACGATCTTAATCCACCTCCGGCTCCTCAGTAAGACTGGAGATAATGCCGACACTAATGCCCTGTACACACGAGCGGACTTTTCGACCGGACTGGTCCGACGGACGGAATCCGTCGGACAATCCGACCGTGTGGAGCTTCATCGGACTTCCGACTGACCTTTTCGGTCAAAAATCCGACGGACTTTAGATTTGAAACATGTTTCAAATCTTTCCGCCAGAACTCCGCCGGATCGGGAAGCCTGTTTGTCTGTATGCTGGTCCGGCGGACCAAATACGACACAATGGCAGCTATAGCACATGCCCGCAAGAATGTTTCCAGCATGATTCTATCGCGCTGGTTCTTGGCGACAGTGTACTATGCATCTCGCGCTTGCTGCAATAGGAAAAACACATTTTCCTATTGCAGCGAGCGCAAGAGGGAGGCAAAAATGTCCCTTAGGTCTGGTATGGATTTTAAGGGTAACCCCCTACACCGAAAAAACGGCGTGGGGTTCCCCCTAAAATCCATACCAGACCCTTATCCGAGCACGCAGCCCGGCCGGTTAGGAAAGGGGGTGGGGACGAGCGCCCCCCCCTTCTGGACCGTACCAGGCCGCATGCCCTCAACATAGGGGGGTGGGTGCTTATGACGTCACAGTCTCGGGGCATGCTGGGACTGTGCCGTCATAAGGGGCGAGGGTTAGCAATTGGTAATAGACTTGTGTGTATTTGCCTTTTAAATAATGGTGAATGTTACGCAGTGAGCATTTCTTCCCTTTCTTCACATGCATCCTGCTCCATATAATCCTGCAGGACTAATATTTTACGGCGAGATCCGAAGAGCCATATTAAGGAATCAATTACCATATGGGCCATTTGATGGGAGTTATGTTCCATAGCTACATTAAGGGGTGTTCTCACTAAACTGAGGCTAGACCCTAATAAGGTCTTATTACCTGGTAAGAGGCCAATTTGTACATTTTCGGAGTGGAGCACTTTTAGGTGATCACTTGCAGCACTAAAAAAACAGGAAGTGCACGTGTTAAAGGAGTTGTAAAGGCAGAAGGTTTTTTATCTTATTGCATTCAATGCATTAAGATAAAAAACCTTCTGTGTGTAGCAGCCTCCCCAGCACCCCCTAATTACTTACCTGAGCCCCATCTCTCTCCAGCGTTGTCCACGAGTGTCTAAGGCTCTGAGCCATCCGGGACACTCCTCCTGATTGGCTGAGACACAGCAGCGGCACCATTGGCTCCCGTGGCTGTCAATCAAAGTCAGTCAGCCAATCAGGGGAGAGAGGGGGCTGGGTCAGGTTGGGCATCTGTGTCTGAATGGATACACGGAGCCCTTACTCGGCTCCGGTTCCCCCATAGAAAGCTGCTGATTCTGGGGGCACTCAGCAGGAGGGAGGGGCCAGGAGCAGCAAAGAGGGACCCGAGAAGAGGAGGAGCCGGGCTGCTCTGTGCAAAACCACTGCACAGAGGAGGTAAGCATAACATATCTGGGTTTTTTGGGGGGTTTTTTTGTTTAATACCATCATCTTGTTTGGGATTGCGTATTATCTGCATAATTAACCTCGTGATTTTGCACATTACTCTTGGCATGATCACATGGACCCTTATGAACTGGAACTTTACTTATATTGGTTTGATGCATTTATTTATTTATTACTTACACGTGATGATTTGATATTTATTGTTTTTTGCACTTTATGATTATTGATTGTTTGATAGCACTGTCATTTTGTGGAATTTTGAATACATTTTACACAAGCACTTTATATTGACAGCGCAACATTTTTCTTTTTATATATTGATTTAGTATTGATGACATGACTTATGAATGAATAATGAACAAAGCATATCCCTCTGTAGTGAGTACTTGTTTCAATCAGGAGCGCTAAGTGTTATATCTGTCCGCTACCCTGTTCCTCTGCTATCAGCATGAGTCTTTTCTGACAAGTTTTCCTGACACCAAGAGAAAATCGTGACGGGGGAGGGATGACAGCCTCATCTCTGTTCCTGTGAGCTGTGTGAAGGGGGTGTGTCTCTTCCCTCCAATCACCTATCAGAGCGTAACTTCCCCCTTTTTTCTGAACTCTGACAAGCTTTATAAATCCTGAGAAGACTGCAGGTAGACAGATATGACTCATGTAGGAGGATTTGTTTCATTGCATTCACACATTTAAAGGGGTTGTAAACCCCTTTTTTCTTCAAACTAGTTGCCGCTGCCCACCGTCAAATGACGGCGGGCGGTACGGCTGTCATTCTGGGACGCCGTCATATGACGGTGCCCCAGAACAGCAACTCTCGCACGCCCGCGGGGGCGCGAAGCGGGGCGATTGCGATTGCCATGTTGCTAGGACACGGGGCGACCCCAATCTCTGTAAAGAGCCACGTCCGCAGCTCTTTAATCATGTGATCGGCTGTGTCCAATCACAGTCAGTCGGTCACATGTAAACACAGAGATGACGGTAATCAGCGCTCCTCGCCTCACACTGACAGAGTGTGTGGCCAGGAGAGCCAATCAGCGGCATCTCCACTCAGGGGGATATCTACACATGTAATCAGGGCACTGATCATCGCATCGAGTGTCCACGTTGGAGAAGACTGCTTCACACAGAATGCCAGACTCGACCCCGCCCCCCCGGCGCCTGCGTCATTGGATTTGATTGACAGCAGTGGGAGCCAATGGCTGTGCTGCTATCAATCTATCTAATCAAGAGCCGAGACAATGGGCAGAGAGGAAGAGCGTTTCTCTGCCGAGGGAACAAACGGGCTCAGGTGAGTAAAATGGGGGGGGGGCTAGGGGACAGGGTCAGTGTCAGAAGTTTTTTCACCTTAATGCATAGGATGCATTAAGGTGAAGAAACACAAGGTTTACAAACCCTTTAAATTCCAGGGAATAGAGTCTAAGAACATTAAAATTTGCTCCATTCCACAGAACTATTTTACGCTCAGTTTTATAGGATAAAACGCTATGTAATTTCTTAATATAACATCTCATTGTTTCCCAATTGTGTTTTTCAGTCTGAGTTTCCCCTGTAAGACTTGGGGGTGACAGGGAAAAAGATGTATTTAAAAAAGAAGCAATGTGAATTAAAAGATTATAAATGTCTCCACATGGCCTTAGCATTGGACACACAAGCATTGGCCTAACCACCACAAATGCTGACTGTATTTTGACTAATACAGAGATTTCCTAGGATTGTCAGCTCCATCTTGTGGCAATGATGTAGTATTTTTTCCTGAAACACCACAGTCAGGAAAATAATGCATTATGGCTGCTAGATGGAGCAGACGATCTTAGGAAAACCCTGTTTTAAGTAAAATATGGTCAGAGTGTATGATCAATGGGTGAATGCTTGCGGGATTCATCCAGCAAATAGTTATACTGTATATAGACCCCTTTGAGTTGCTTAATGTTTACAGGATGAATGCTAGGGAGAAAAGGTAACCGTAATTTGATCTTCAATAAAAGCAATTTGGGGGTTGTTGCCCAGTACTGATTTGGTTTTCATTAGTGACCAAAGTTTGTGCGTAGAAATGTTCAAGCAGTGTTGCACTTGGTATAAGAGAGCTTGTACTGGCAAACACAATATTTCTGTGACTATTATGTTAATTGTCTCTAGATGCCGCATGTGTGCTTACTTGTTCATTTATTTCCCCATCATGCATTATTACATACTAGCTTCCTGTTTTTTCTTCTTGCTGAACCAAAAGGAGAACAGTGCTTTCTCTCAAGGTTTGAAGTGTTTTTTGTGTATAAAGTGAAGCCTCGTACACACAATCGGATTTTCCGCAGACAAAGCATCAGACTTTTGTCCGAAGGGCATGTGCCGGGAACTTGTCTTGCATACAAACAGTACACAATTGTCTGCCAACAAAAACAAACCTAGTGACATACTAGACGTGCTATGAGCCGATAAAGAGGAAGTTCAATTGTCAGGCGCCACCCTTTGAGCTCCTTCTGCTAATTTCATGTTAGTAGAAGTTTGATGAGTGTTGATTCATGCTTTTCATTTCGCACTTTTCATTTTGCGCTTTTCAGTTCGTTTTTGAACGGCCGTTCGTCAACCAGACATGTTGCAGGATTGGAGGAAATAACGTGTTTGACCCAAGTCCAGTCCAGGAACAGGAGGAGGAGGATTTCTTGGACCAAAAAATTGGTTGCTTTATTTAATCGTGACCAATTGTGTCATATGCCTTTGCTGCGGGAGCTCCAGGAGAATAATCCGGATGATTTTTGGAATTATCTCCGGATGATGGACCCCTGCTTTCACCAATTCTTGGCATTGTTGACCCCATAAATTAAGAAGCAGGACACATGCATGAGGCTTTTTTTAAATTGTTGGTTGAATAATGATTTGATTTGTTATATTTTCTATATTTTTGGATGCATAGAATGCACTTTTTGGTTAAGTTCTATTGGTAGATAGCATGTCTAATTTTATTTGTTTTCTTTTTTTAATGCACAATAAAAAAAATTGTGTAGAATAATACTTGGCTATGTGTTGTACTTCAAATGACAGTTTGGGAGTAGACAGTTACATTTAAAAAAATTCAATGTAAAATTAACAAGGGACACCAACATAGTTGTATCTTTAATCTTAAAAATTACGGGATAATGGTGTTGTGGCACCAAAAAAATAATAACAAGCATAATAATATTATTCTTGATATCACTAGAAAAAAAAAAGCCTTTAAAAATTCGTTTGCAATAACTCCATCAGTATCACCAGGAAAGTAGCTTAATTATTATACCATTAAAGAAGAAGAGAACGTGCGCTGCATTTCAAGGTTTCATAATTTGCCACGTCACTCATGTTAATTCTCCAATACGAACGCTGGTTTACAAGATGTAACGAGGGACTCTACTGGGGGCACCTGATGTAAGGACGGACTCTGCAGAGGGCACCTGATGTAAGGAGGGGCTCAGCTGGGGGCACCTGAGCTCAAGTTAGGAACTGTTAAAGACTGTTGCCATTATTGGAGACAGCATTCCTGCATGGGGCCTTTCCCTGCACGGCTGTCCTCCTATTGAAGTCTCAGAGTCTGTTAATTGAATCTACAACTACTTAAGGGTGTCCTGGCCCTAACCCTTTCTTTCCCCTTTCTTTCCCCAAAAAATATAAAAAGAACTGTTAAGAGAAATAAAACCTCTTTTACATCCAAGAAGTGCCTGGCGCCCAATGACTTTCACCATCTTTGCACCCACTATGCCTCACAACCCACTACATATTGAAGGATGTCAACTATCTTTGGCCTTAGAGGTCCTTATTAGACTGGAAGAGGCTAAAGACTTTGCTACAAAAGTAAAGGAGTTTGTAACAACTTGTTATAGGAACTGTTCTAAGATTGTTCCCATAGGAGACAGCGCTCCTACACATGCAGATGTGGTGTCTTGCTGGATGCCTTTCCCTGCATGGCTGTCTACCTGTAGAAGTCTCAGAGTCTACCAATTGACATTGCAATTACCTAAGGGTGTCCTGGCCCTAAACCCTCTCTCCCACAGTTTTGTTCAAGAGAAAATAAAATCTCTTTGCATTCAAGAAGTGTCTGGCGCCCATGAATCTACCTCACATTACACCCACTATGCCTTGAAAACCACTCTATACAGAAGGATGTCAGCGGTTCCTGGCTCTAGAGGTTCTCATTAGACTGAAGGAGACCTGGGACCTTGCTACATAAGGCCAAGTGAGAGTTGTCCTTATCTACTGTGAATAGTTCAAGTTGGAGTATCCCACTAATCCCTTCTCCCATCCAAGTTCAAAATAAATATCAAAGCCAAATCCCCTGGACTGTTTATTGAGTAATGAGCAAGCAGGAGTAAGGGGGATAAGTGAAAACCCCTAGCAACTGGCTGCAGGTAATCAGAGGGAGGCCTAAGAAGTCAATACACAGCAAGCCCTACAGGGACAGTGCTACATATTGAACACAGGGTAGTCACATTCTTCCTAATTGTTTGTGCTTTGTCCTGGTGAAAAGAGGAATTCAAGGCAGTCTTTTTCAAGCAGAGTGCCTTTAGGTTTCTCTTGAGGGGTGCCTTGGCAAAATGCTGAAAAATTGCCCAAAAATTATATAAAAGCCAGCAGGTGGATCATGCTTGCCTTTTAGTTACATAAAGTCACAGGTATTTATTGTACACAATTACAACCTTCCAGCCAGCGGCGTCCTAACAACCAGTGACATCATTGATTGATAAGTAGGACGTTGGGTGCCTGCACAACATCCTTGTTTGCACGCCCCCTACACCACTCCATCATCACTGGGGTCACAATATCCGAGTGAGGGAGAGAAACATTGCAATACTAGTCAGTACCAGTGTGCAAAGGTGTTTGATTTGGAAGAATAAACCTCTAATGTTGGGTGTCCTCTAATGTTGGGTGTCCTACATGAGTGGATGTTGCTGCGTTCTGTAAAACTATTAGTTTAGTATTTTACATTTTAAGAGATTGTGCAGAATTTAAAAGGGTGCCTTGAGTGAAAAAGGTTGAGAAACACGTGTTTAGTATTTTTTTTGGGGGGGGGGGGTTCCTACATAAACATACTAACACTGGCACTAACACTCGCACTGACGCTAAATAAAAAAAAAATGACCCTTACAGTAACACTAGGCAGGTAGAACAGTGTTAAGTTAGTGAATCAGCGGTTTTACCAGGCTGGGGGAAAAGGGTTAAATGCTGCAATCTCAGTTTCCCGGAATTTTGGTCCTAGCCAGCCCACCTATGCTTTGGAAAGGCGGGAAGGCTGAGGTCCAGGGTGGTTCCGGATCTGGTGGGTTACAGTACTTGTGAGCAGAATCGTCTGCCGCTGCTGAAGGCTCTGGGGTTATCAGAAGACATCCAGCTATGGGCAATGCCGTAATGTACTCTTGTCTCAGTGAAGTTTGCCTGGGCCATTACACTACTATATGGAAAAGAGAAGAGGAGAGAAGCACCTCTGAATGCAGACTGTAAACATGTTAATAAGACCCCTTTCACACTGGGGCAGCGTGGGCGTTAGTGGTAAAGTGCCGCTAGTTTTAGTGCTTTACCGCTGTTATATCGGTGATTTTCGGCCACTAGCAGGGCGCTTTTAACCCCCGCTAGCGGCCAACGAAATGGTTAATAGCTCCCATGTTGCGGAGCTGACTAAGCACTTTGCTGGTGCTTCGGCATCGCTGCCCATTCATTTTAATGGGCAGGCCGTTTTGGGAGCGGTGTATTCACCGCTCCCGGACTGCCCCAAAGATGCTGCTTGCAGGACTTTTTTTCCTGTCCTGCAAGCGCACTGCCCCAGTGTGAAAGCACTTGGACTTTCACACTGGGGTGGCTTGAGAGATGCTTTACAGGCGCTATTTTTTAGAACTAAAATGCTTGAAAAGCGCTCCAGTGTGAAAGGGGTCTTAATACAAAAAACGTCATATGGCAACTCACTGGCAACAGTAATGCCACGTACACAGGATCGGACTTTCCGCCAACAAAACCGTGGATTTTTGTTCGAAGGATGTTGGCTCAAACTTGTCTTGCATACACACGGTCACACAAATGTTGGCCAAAAATTCAGAACGTGAGAACGCGGTGACATACAAGACGTACAATGAGCCGAGAAAAAGGAAGTTCAGTAGCCAGTGCGGCTCCTTCTGCTTGATTCAGAGCATGCGTGAACTTTTGTGCGACAGACTTGTGTACACACAATTGGAACTTTCCGACAACAAGTTTGAGAACCTGCTCTCAAACATTTGTTGGCAGAAAGTCCGACAGCAAATGTTCGATGGAGCATACACACGGTTGGACTTTCCGACAACAGGCTCACATCCAACATTTTCCGTCAGAAAGTCTGACCGTGTGTACACGGCATTAGATTAAAGGCTCATCAGTGTGGGGGATCCGGTACATTAGGTTGATGCCCCCGCCGAGGGTCTGCTTTGTGGTCGTGGAGGACGACTCTGATGGCTCCTCGGCAGGCGCATCGACCTGATGTCCCGGATCTTCCCACAGTGATGAACCTTTATTCTTACTGTTGCCAGTGAGTTGACATTTGGCATTTTTTTATTAATAAATGTGTCTACAGTCTGATTTTGGTAGCGCTTCTCTCCTCTTCTCTCTTCCATGTGTGCTACAGAAAGTCTGCTTCTGCTCTCCTGAAAGCTACCCTAATGCATGCACCTATAGACTTTCATATTTAGGGACCTTGCTACGTCCATGGACTTATTTTTAATCCTTAATCTTGTCTACTCTCGCATTTGAGGTATAATACTTGTTGACGTCTACCATCCCCTCTTTATACTACACTACTATAGTTAGGGTTAGAGGAAACATGTTCTCCATATTGAACTGTTTTGCCACATTTCTTCAGTAAAATTACATTTACCATTCTGAGTCTGGTCTGACGTTACTCAAAGGGGTGTATGTGGGTCCTGGTGTATCAAAATAATGTGGGTCTGTAAAGCACAGAGGGGTATAAAGTAACACTACTACAAAAAGGGTTAACTTGGCAAGACAAGAGGGAAGAGTGTAGTTGCTAAGGGTAACCAAGTAGAAGAACAAGATACATGCAACCAGTCGCAACCGGGCATAGCACCTGGTAAGGTGACAGGTCCTCCCGTAGCGAAGAGGTCATTGTCTGGTTCCCTCCTTTCCAGTAGCAACCGGACCAGAACCTGGGTTATGGAGATCTATGGCCTGGTCTCGGGGTATAAAAGTCAATAAGCAATGGGGTGGGACCCCATTCTGTACAGAGGTACGCTGGATTGATGGAGTGGGAGCAGGCTCAGCATGTCCCTTCAAATGCAACATACTGTATATCAATGACAGTGTGTAGTGACACAGGACAAGTCACTTTTCAGAGGAACTCTTTATTATTACTGCACACAGTGTGAAAGCTCATCTCTAAGTCAGGGAATCGCCCTAATGTTAGAGTCTTCACATGACCGCAGTCTCCGCCTGGTCTCAGGCATGTCCATTTACGCATGCCGACATCCGATCCTCTCTGCTAAAAACAGACAGATTGGGATCCATTCCCCATTCATCCAGTGGATTGGATGGCAGTTAGGTGTAAACGGACAGACGGTCTGTTTACATCCGACCCCCCATAGAGGAGAGCAAGCGGTGTCCGTGTCCGATGTGCATAAGCAGAGCGGACATGGATCAGCCACCATCCTGCTCAGCGGGTATCAGCAGACAGAATCCCCGCTGAGCAGGCGGACTCCAACAGAGCCCATCCTGTGTGTAAGGGGTCTAATACTGAGACCTACACTCCCTAAACTAATTGAAGCACTGAACTAGTTATGTTTTATTTTTGTTTCAACAGAATCCTTTTTGTGCAGACATCTCCTCCAGCGAATAGATACATTGTATGTTTTCCTCGATAGCAGAGACGTCTGTTGTCTCTCCTCTGACAACACGGTCACAGGCTGCAGAATGATAGATCACTGCGATCATGTGATTGGGATCCAGTTCCCCCAAGTTCCAGTTGTCAGTAGAAGACCTGGGGTTGCCATGGACAGCCCGGTCTCAGTACTAGGGGCACATGATCAAGTTGCTAATCAGACAATGGCAGCTTGATCCTTCTATTAAGCTTTTGCATCAGGTATTTCAAACCTTTGCATACCTGCGCTTTATATGATGACTAAGCCCCTCTCCTTCATGACATTGTCGAAAAGGGGTGGAGTATGGTTGGCCTTAAAATTATGCCCCCCCCCCTAAAAAGTTCTGTGGACACCCATGTCCTACAAGGCTATTTAAAGCACCTGAACATAATAAGCAAATATGGGGATTTGGTCACACCATGTTACCATACAGTGCTTAAGCCCACTACTGTGTCAAAGTACCCCATTATCAGTAGGTCCTTCACTATTCATAGAATGAAAGATCCCACTTCTCAACCATGGTAGAAATGCACTCCTCTTTATGGGAGAACTAAAAGGACTCCTCCTATAACTCAGGTGGACACTGATTGGGGATGATGGGGTGCTCCATCCCAAGGAGTCTGGTCAGGACCCATATAACAGACAAACAAAAACTTGGGGGGCACACCCTGACTATACAACACATTAAAGATGGTTCTGCTATAAGATCATACAAACAGAACGAAAGATTATAGCGCACACATACAATGACACATGTCATTTAAAGCGGTGTTCCGCCTAAAAAAAAAATAAAAGTCAGCAGCTAAAAATACTGCAGCTGCTGACTTAAAATAAGGACACTTACCTGTCCAGGATGCCCACGATGTCCTCACCCGAAGCCGACCAGTCCCTCGGCTCCCGGTGGAGGCGCCAGCATTGCTAGTAAGGGAATCAGGAAGTGAAGCCTTGTGGCTTCACAGCTTGGATCCCTACTGCGCATGTGCAAGTCGCGCTGCACGTTCTGAGTGGTCTCTGCTATCTTCTGGGACCTGTGTGTCTTCCAGAAGACAACGGAGGGGACTAGGGAGGGGCCAGACATGGCATAGATCACGGATACTGCGGCGATCTTTTGCCCAAAGTGGGAACAAATACCTGTATTAGACAGGTATCTGCTCCCTCTCCCCCTGAAAGGTGCCAAATGTGACACCGGAGGAATCCGGACAGCAGAAGTTCCATTTTTGGTGGAACTCCGCTTTAAATCCCACAAGGCCATTTAAAGCACCTGAACATAATAAGCAAATACAGTATGGGGATTTGGTCACACCATATGGCCATACAGTGCTTAAGCCCACTACTGTATCAAAGTACCCCATTTTCAGTGGGGTACATTTTTGTATGTGTGCGCTATAATCATTTGTTCTGTTTGTATGGTCTTATAGCAGCACCATCTTTAATGTGATGCCTAGTCAGGGTGTGCCCCCCAAGTCTTTGTCTGTTACATGGGTCCTGACCAGACCCATTGGGATGGAGCACCCCATCATCCCCCATCAGTACTTCTAATCAGTGTCCACCTGAGTTATAGGAGGAGCACTTTTAGTTCTCCCATAAAGAGGAGTGTATTTCTACCATGGTTAAGAAGTGGGATCTTTAGTTCTATGAATAGTGTAGAACCCACTGATAATGGGGTACTTTGACGCAGTAGTGAGCTTAAGCACTGTATGGCCATATGGTGTGACCAAATCCCCATATTTGTTTATTATATTCAGGTGCTTTAAATAGCCTTGTAGTATTTAAATTACATTTTTGTATGTGTGCGCTATAATATTTTGTTCTGTTTGTATGGTCTTATAGAAGCACCATCTTTAATGTGATGCATAGTCAGGGTGTGCCCCCGAAGTCTTTGTTTGTCTGAAAAAACATAGCGACACTCTTGAGCGCCTGTGGCATGATAAGACTAATACCTCGCACACACGCTTAGACCTTAAATCAAGTCGAAAGCGAAGAGGTTACTCACAATACGAAAATTTTCGCACGACAGAATACAACATCAGAAGTGATGAAATGTGTTGAATAGTTTTGTATGTATTCTTTTGTTTCTAAACATGCCTAGTCTTGCTCTTACGATTTTTGTTGTATGAAAACCATACTAATAAAACGAAAATTGGACGTTGAGTTCACATCCGACAAAAATTTTACAGTCTGCACATCCAGCTTTTGTCTGACAAAGAAGCAAAATCGGCTGTCGAAAGCACCGTACTAATGATCCGAAAATTGGCAGATCGTTCATCTTACGAATATTTCCATCCAATTTTCGTATCGTGTGTACGGGCCTTAAAGCGGTTGTATACCCGCTGGCTTTTTTTTTTTTTTCTACACCTGCAAGGGAAAAGGCATAATGAGCTAATATGCACCGCATACTAGCTCATTATGAGATACTTACCTTAGAATGAGGCGCCGGCATCTCACCCTGTCCACGCCGAGGGAGCTGACATTTCCCCTCGGCGTGTCTTCTGGGTATCGCGGCTCCGGCGCTGTGAGTGGCCAGAGCCGCGATGTCGTCACTCCCGCGCATGCGCGCGGGAGACTTCTGTCCGGCAGGCTCCGGAGTTTGCCGGGCTGTCAGCCGAGAATCCCCTGTGCGCATGCGCCGCATGTCAGTGGCTCATTGCGAGGGGAATATCTCCTAAACCGTACAGGTTTAGGAGATATTTTTTTTACCTACAGGTAAACCTTATTATAGGCTTACCTGTAGGTAAAAGTTAAAAAAAAAGGTATACAACCGCTTTAAAGGGGTTGTAAACCCTTGTGTTTTTTCACCTTAATGCATCCTATGCATTAAGGTGAAAAACCTCCTGATGCTGACCAGTCGGCCAGCTCCCCAGCCCCCCGTTTTACTCACCTGAGAGCGTTCGTTCCCTCGGCAGAGATGCACTCTACCTCTCTGCCCGTTGTCTCGGCTCTTGATTAAATAGATTGATAGCAGCGGCACCATTGGCTTCCTCTGCTGTCAAACGCAATTAGCCAATGAAGGGAGAGAGCGGGGGCTGGGGGTTGCTGAAGAAGAAGAGGATCCAGGCTGCCCTGTGCAAAACCACTACACAGAAATAACATTTTTGTTATCTCTCTGCAGTGGTTTTGTTATCTATTAAAATAACATCTTTGTTATTTTAATCAAAAATAAAAAACAAGATTTTACAATTACTTTAACACTCCATGTCCACAGGTACAATCATTACTTCCTTTATTCAAACCCGCCACTATAGACAAGGTTGCTAAACTTTTCTCTAACGTCCACCAAACCACCTGGCCCCTGGACCCTGTCCCTCATAAATGCTAAGGTCACCCTCTGGCTCTATCCCACACTCTCTAACTCACATCTTCAATCTCTCCCTCTCTTCTGGCCTGCACTAGTCACCCCTATACTTAAAAAAAGCCCTCACTAGACAATCTTAACAACCTATACCGCATCTCCTTGCTCCCCTTTTTATCCAAACCCCTTGAACATCTGTTTTACAACCGACTGAGCAACCACCCCACCAGGAATAACCTTATTGATCCCCTTTTGTCTGGATTCCGCCCTCAACACTCCACAGAAACTGCTCTCCTGAAATTCACAAACAATCTGATAAACAGCTAACAGCTAAATCTAATGAACACTATTCTGTACTCCTACTCCTGGACCTCGCTGCTGCCTTTGACACAGTGGACCACCCCCTCTTCCTCAAAAAACTCCACGCCTTTGGTCTCCATGACTGTACTCTTTCATGGTTCTCATCCTACTTATCCAACCGCACTTTTAACATTACATACAATACTACTTCCTCCTCTCCTCTCCTCTCCCTTTCTCTGTCGGGGTCCCCCAAGGTTCTGTTCTTGCACCTCTCTTATTCTCCATCTACATCTCCTCCCTTGGTCAACTGATCCAATACCATCTCAACGCTGACAACACCCAAATCTATGTCTCTACTCCTCAGCTCACACCTTCAGTCTCCTCACGTATCACTAATTTACTAACAGACATATCAGCCTGGATGTCACACCACTTCCTCAAACTCAATCTATCCAAAACTGAGCTCATAATTTTTCCTCCCCCACGTGCCTCTTCCCCTAATTTCTCTGTCAAGATCGATAGTACTACTATCAGCCCCCCCCCCCACCCCCCGTCAAGATTCTAGGTGTAATCCTGTTCTCTGAACTATCCTTTTGGCCCAACGTCCAATCACTATCCAAATCTTGCCACCTTAACCTCCACAACATCTCCAAAATACGCCCATTGCTAACCAATGACACCACAAAGCTCCTAGTTCACTCCCTGATTATCACTCGCCCCGACTACTGCCACTCCCTCCTCACAGGATTACCTTTACATAGGCTATCCCCCTTCAGTCCATCATGAATGCTGCTGCCAAACTTAACCACCTTACCAACTGTTCAGTGTCTGCTATTCTTCTCTGTCAATACCTCTACTGGCTTCTGCTCACCCAGTGAATACATTTAAAATACTAACAGCAACTTACAAAGCCCCCAGCTACATCACTAACCTAGTCTCAAAATACCAACCTACTCATTCTCTTTGTTCTTCCCAAGACCTCCTGCTTTCTAGCTCCCTTGTCACTTCCTCCCATGCTTCGGGACTTTACCCGAGCCTCTCCCATCCTATGGAACTCCTTACCCCAATCTGTCCTACTATCTCCTGCTCTGCTTACTTTTAGACGATCCCTGAAAACTCTCCTCTTCAGAGAAGCCTATCCTGCCCACACCTAACAACTGTATTTTTTCTCCATCAGATCATCCCCCACAGTTATTACTTTTTGTATCACTTGACCCTCCCTCCTAGATTGTAAGCTCTATTGAGTAGGGTTCTCTGATTCCTTATGTGTTGAATTGTATTGTAACTGTACTTTCTGCTCTCATGTTGTAAAGAGCTGTGCAAACTGTTGGCACTATATAAATCCTGTATAATAATAATAATGTGTGGTTCAGTATACAATTAGAGAGATAAATTCTAGTAGGCAGGTAACACGTTTTTATGGCAGAAGAAATATACAGAGCAACTTCTACCATAAAAGCCTACCTGCTGGTATTTTTTTCCCAGCATTTCAAGAGCCTTTATTTATATTTGTACATCCTTTAGAATAATTGTCGGCTTCAACAGTTGTATTGTTTTCTTCCAGCAGAGGGCAGCCAAGTCCATAATGTGTACCCAAGCTTAGTCTGTGTACTACATTTGGCACAGATCTATCATCTTGTTGCAGCTGTTAGGAAGTGATGGAGAGATATGTATTTTTTTTTCCTTGATCAAAGCTACCACATTGTTAAAGATAAACTCCAAGCCATTAACATGTTTGAGGTATTACTGAAACCTTGAAGAACTTTGACCAGATATTGCCAATTCACAAAGCCTAGATTCAACTTTGCTTGATTCCTTTTCTACTCAAACCCTGGTGTCACATTGATCAATAGTAAGGGAAAATCTTCGCAATTAAGTCATAGGCAACTCATAAATACAGAGATTTTAACCCTTCCTCGCCTTGTTTAAAGTGGAAGTAAAGTCTACAATATTTACCTCTGCTTCCACAGTGTGAAAAACGCGAGGGTCCTCATTGGTGCTGGCGTCTTCTTCCTGGTGCCTTCTTGATGGCACACAGGCACTGTGCCGGAATGTAAACTGAGCTGTGCATGTTCATTTTAAAGAAAGCTGTGAGCAGGCAGGTAGGTGTATTTTATTGCAGAAGAAACTTTGCATGTCTCTTCTGCAATAAAAAAAAAACCCTGCCTTGCATTTTTTTTACATTTTACACTTTAGTTCTGCTTTAAGTCTAAAAAACTTTTTAACTGGAGTTGTACTTTCACCACTTCAGTTCTCATACCTGCCTAGCTCTCAACTGTCCCTGATTTGGAGGGACTGTCCTTGATTTGGAGCAATGTTCCTCTGTCCCTCATTCCTCCTCATTTGTCCCTCATTTTGGTCTGATCTATATAGATGTATATAAAGTGCACTTTTTATCTATCAAAAAGTGTTTTCCAGCGCTAAACCTTTCATCTACTTCCTAAATTGCTGCATTTGTAAATTTCAAAAGCCAATATAAAGGAATATTAGTAGTAAAAAAAGCACGTATGTGTATAACCAATCTTGTTTTTTTTTTACAATTCTCCTTTAAGGGGGCGTGGCAAGGGGCGTGTCCAATGCCTGTATACTTTTGCTGATAGGTGTCCCTCATTCCCATCTCAAAATGTTGGGAGGTATGTATCTGTATAACCGTTATTGAATTGTAGAGTTTTCACATTTCTAATACGAGTCTGCTTATTCTAACTTTCAACTGTCAATCCTTAGAAGTTTTGGGGTTCCAGAAAAACGAAAACAAACATACATACCCACCTCCATGCTGCAACATTGTTGTGATGCTGCAGCTGTTCCCTGCCAGCTCTAAGCCTGAGAACTGAATGATTACATGACTGCTGATCGCTCAGTTCTCAGTCTTCTCAGAGCAGAAAGCAGTGACTGTCAGTCATCACTCTTCTATTCATTGTGGAAATTCATATAATTCTGATTTTACATTTTAACTATAGATAGACTTTAACTGGCTTCAGACCAAATCCCAGTATACATGTCTGTCTCTGATTATTGTGGGAACTGCTTCAGGGATAGGAACTAATGGAAGGGTACTATGTACATTGCAGAGTGTTCAGAGAATGGACTCGGTCACCCTGACTTTGCTGCTTGGCTACAAGCAGTCTCATAGTTCCAGTGATTGTGCACAACCTCTACCTAAAAATATACATCCTGTGAAAATCAAGAACAAATACATTAATAAGTAACTTTGTTTATGGTCCTCTAAATTTTTATTTTTGTCGAGACTGTGCAAACACAATAATAGCCGGTATGTTGAATTGGTATCCTGTTTATTTTTAAAGCTTGTTTAAATTTGACATAAGTGCTTAGTAACCCATGTACAAATGGTATTCTACAGAGCCATGATCGGGAGGGAAGGCAATAATTGTAGGAAATAGAATAGGAAGTCACAATAGTATTTTAAGGTTTATTCCTGAATACTATTATCACAGTGCCAAAAATGTTATCTGCATGCGTTCCATATTGCTTAACCTGTTGCCTTCCAGGTAATGCATGTGTATCCATGCGCAGAAGAGGTTTCTGTGCGCTCCCAGCAGGTCTATAGTAGTTACCAGGAGCCAGTGGGTCTGGCTTCCATTCATGTGACTACTGTGACAGCCAATCACAGCGGTCACATGTAGCGGTGCCCCCGTAGGAGACACTGAGTGTAGTGGCCCACCTGTCACCCTGCCCAGCCTGGTGTTGTAAAAAAAAAAAGCTTGACCCATGCAAAACCGCGTCCCTTCTGGTGCAGATGCGTACCGAGTGACGGGGCTTCCTCCTCCTCTTCTGTAGCGGCGCCTGCGGCTCCTGTGTCTGCATGGCTCCTCAGGCTTCCTCTGGCGTGTCTCCTCTTCCACCAAAGCGTTAGGCATCTAATAGGATTGCTGCAATTGATGGGCACAAGTGGCTGCATATGATGGGCACAAGTCGCTGCATATACTGGGCACAAGTGGCTGCATTTGATGGGCACAATTGGCTCCATATGATGGGCACAAGCGGCTGCATTTGTTTGGCACAAGTGACTGCATATGATGGGCACAAGTGGCTGCATTTGATGGGCACAAGTGGCTGCATATACTGGGCACAAGTGGCTGCATATGATGGGCACAAGTGGCCCATCATGCAGTGGCTGCATATACTGGGCACAAGTGGCTGCATATGATGGGCACAAGTGGCTGAATTTGATGGCCACAAGTGGCTGCATATACTGGGTACAAGTGGCTGCATATGATGGGCACAAGTGGCTGCATTTGATGGGCACAAGTGGCTGCATATACTGGGCACAAGTGGCTGCATATGATGGGCACAAGTGGCTGCATATGATGGGCACAAGTGGCTGCATATACTGGGCACAAGTGGCTGCATATGATGGGCACAAGTGGCTGAATTTGATGGGCACAAGTGGCTGCATATGATGGGCACAAGTGGCTGCATTTGATGGGCACAAGTGGCTGCATATACTGGCCAGGACGAGCCTTTGATAGGAAAAAAAACGTGAGTACAAAAAAAATACCAAAACCACACTGCTGCCTTTCCTTCTTTGTCAGGAGCTGGCTGTCTGTTCCTGGTTCTTGCAAACTGCCACCTGATGATGGGGCACCAGATCTTCTTGCCATGGTGTCAAATGAGATCACGCAAACTTAGTTTGTTGGATAAAACTGTTGCCTCTTGGAATATGTGACGTGGGTGTCCCAGGATGCTGCAGGAGTAGGCAAAAACATCATCCTAGTCCAGTCTTTTTCAACTGGAGTGCCTTGATGTCTCTTCAGGGGTGCCTTGGCAAAATTGCCCAAAAACTGTATACAAGCCAGCAAGTGGATGAAGCCTGCCTTATAGTTACACAAAGACGCAGGTTTTCATTTCCACCCTTAGAACCTTCTAGCCGCTGGCTTCCTTACAACCAATTACATCATCAGTTGATAAAGATGATGCCAGTCACCTGCACAGCACGCTTTTTGGACCCTCCCCTGCCTCTCTCTGCCAGAACTGGGGTCAAATTAGCTGAGAAATGGGGAAAAAATGAATGAGGAGAGAAACATTGGAATACTAGTCAGCGCCAGTTTGCAAAAGTGTATTTGCTTTAGAAGATTAAATCATCTCTAACGCTGGGAGTCCTACGTGTGTGGAGCGTGCTGCATTATGTAAAACCATTAGAATAGTTTTACATTTTAGAATGGGGTGCCTTGAAATTGTCCACACTTTTAGAGGGTGCCTTGAGATTGTCCATAGTTTCAAAGGGTGCCTTGGCTGAAAAAAGGTTGAGAAACACTGCTCTAGTCTATTCAAGAACTTAGGGGGCAAGCAAAAAGTTATTTAAAAAAGTTTTTTTACAGTACAAGCTTTATAATAAAAAAAAATGAAGGGAGGGAGAGGAAATCAATAAGGCTCCATGCACACTGCCTTAAAAATTGCTGCTTTTACAGGAGTTTTGTTTTTCTGCCTGTAAAAGCAGCTCAATGTTATCCAATGTGTCCATGCACATTAGCATGCTTAGTGCCAGTTCACACCAGCGCAATGTCAGACATCGTATGTGATTTGCACCGCACTGCAGATCACATGCAGATGTGCAGATCACATGCAGATGTGCAGATCACATGCAATGTCTGTGCGAATTCACATGACATTCGGACCAAAATCACGCAGGATCTTTTTTTATGTCCGCACCAGAATTTACACCCATGCGACCTGATTCCTGTCCGAATTGACCGTTTGCACTGCGATATGCGAACCAATCTGGGGGTGTCATTAACCACTTTCTTCCCCACCCATAGTCAAATGACATCTGCAGGAGGGATCTCCCATCCTGGGGGGCGTCATATGATGTCCTTGGCTTCCCGGCCATCTAGGTGGCGCGCGCACGCCCGCCTGCCCGCCCGCCGCGTTACTCGGGAGCCGATACGCATGCCTGGCGACTGCGATGTCCGCCGGGCACCCGCGATTGCTGGTAATACAGAACAGGGTCGTGGATCCGTGTGTGTAAACACACAGATCCATGTCCTGTCAGGGGAGAGGAGACAGATCGTGTGTTCCTAGTACAGAGGAACAGCGATCGGTCTCCTCCCCCTATTAGTCCCCTCCCCCTACAGTTAGAATCACTTCCTAGGTAACACATTTAATGCCTTGATCGCTCCCTAGTGTTAACCCCTTCCCTGCCAGTGACATTTATACAGTAATCAGTGCATTTTTATAGCACTGATCGCTGTATAAATGTGAATGGTCCCAAAATAGTGTCAAAAGTGTCCGATATGTCCGCCGTAATGTGTCGCAGTTACAATAAAAATCGCAAATCACCGCCATTACTAGTAAAAAAAATAAAAAAAATAATAAAAATGCCATAAACCTATCCCCTATTTTGTAGACGCTATAACTTTTGCGCAAACCAATCAATATACGCTTATTGTGATTTATTTTTACCTAAAATATGTAGAAGAATACATGTTGGCCTAAACTGAGGAATAAATTTTTTTTTTTCGGGATATTTATTATAGCAAAAAGTAAAAAATATTGTGTTTTTTTTTCAAACTTGTCACTCTTCTTTTGTTTATAATGCAAGAAATAAAAACCGCAGAGGTGATCAACTGCCACCAAAAGAAAGCTCTATTTGTGGGGAAAAAATTATAAAAATTTAATTTGGGTACAGTGTTGCATGATCGCGCAATTGTCATTCAAAGTGCGACAGCGCTGAAAACTGAAAATTGGCCTGAGCAGGAAGAGGGTAAAAATGCCCTGTATTGAAGTGGTTATCTTTATATTGACACTCCCAGCGGTTTGCATAGGGCAGTGTAAACTGCCTGCGAGTCAGGTGTTATGTGGGAACCTGCATTGGGTTCACGGATTGTGAACCCAGCCTTATGACCTGTACACACGATCGGACATTGATCGGACATTCCAACAACAAAATCCATGGATTTTTTCCGATGGATGTTGGCTCAAACTTGTCTTGCATACACGCGGTCACACAAAGTTGTCGGAATTTCTGAACGTAAAGAACGCGGTGACGTACAACACATACGACGGGACTAGAAAAGGAAAGTTCAATACCAAGTGCGCCACCCTTTGGGCTCCTTCTGCTAATCTCGTGTTAGTAAAAGTTTGGTGAGAGACGATTCGTGCTTTTCAGACTCGTGCTTTTCAATCCGTTACTGCTCTTCAGTTTGTGCTTGTGGGTTTGTATCTGGTTTTCAGTGCGTGTAGTCAGTTCGTATCTGTTTTTTCAGTGCGTTCTTGTCCGCTCATATCTGATTTTCAGCTCGCTCTTCTCAGGCCTTGCTGTTTTTCAGTGCGTTCTGTTCATTCGTTCTGACCAGCCAACCGTTTTGAAGCCATGTTGCGGTTACGTACTCGTCGTGGAGTTCGTGCTATGCAGTGGCTTGGTGTTGGGGTTCTTACTTTGACCCAAGCCCAGTCCATGAACAGGGCGGGGAGGAGGAGTTCATGGACCAAGATTTGGTTACACCAGCATGACCAATTATCTCATATGCCTTTGTTGCGGGAGATCCGTGAGAATAATCCTGATGATTTCAGGAATTATCTCCGGATGACCGACCCCGTTTTTCACCATTTTTTGGCTTTGCTGTCCCCTTATATTACGAAGCATGACACCTGCATGCGGCAAGCCATCACTCCTGAGCAGAGGCTAGTTGCCACGTTGCGGTACTTGGCGATGGGGAGGAGTGTGCAGGACATCAAGTTCTCGACAGGCATCTCCCCCCAGGCTCTGGGGATCATTATTCCAGAGACCTGTTCTGCCATCATTCAGGTCCTGCAGAAGGACTATTAGGGTAAGTTTTCTCCTTTAACATCACATTCTACGTATTAAATGTTTGCTAATGTATTGCATGTGTTTCATCATTCTCTAATTACCATGATTGTAATATGCTGTGAATGTCCCCTTTGTCCTCATGCATGCTTGAATTTTTTAAACTTCCTTTTTTGTCCTTCATACATATTTGCCTTCACTAACCTCCCCAGCATGCTATCCTGGGCCCATACACACCTAGCCTAGTCACTTAACAATGTATTTTGGCAGCTCCATTGTAGTGCTTTACCCTAACCACCCCCTAAAATGTGTCCAAATGTTATTTGTGTGCTTAAATTCATGCAGAGTGCCAGAGGCTTTTTTTGGGGTCCCAAAATAATTTGTAACCCTCCCTCCCCCCAACCGCTAAGTCAACCAATACCAATCCTCTACCTGCTGACTTTGCCAAACCCATACACACTTGCCCTACGTCTTTTGTGTTTATATTTATGTCACAGATCAGCTGCGGAGCTGCTGCACTCTGCAGCTATGGGTGTCGCCGGCTTCACCTGTTGCTTAATATATTATTCCTTCCTGCTACTTCCTGTCCAGCCCCTCAGGTGCTTCTCTATTTAAATCCATCTTAGACCACTTTCTGGTTGCTTGAGCAACGCTTGTTTCTGAGCTCCCTTCTTGTAACCTGCTTTAACCTGACCTCTCGTGAACTGATCTCTTGTGTACTGACTCGGCTTGTTCTGATTACGTTGTCTGCAGCCCGCCCTGACCTTGGCTCGCTATCTGGCTCTCCTTTGCTTCATCCATCCATCCATCCTTGTCTGACAGTGTTTCTGGTACTTCCCTAGCCAGCAGGGTGAGTCCAGGGGTCGTGACCTGGGGTCAGCAGGCAGCTAAGCCCAAACCCTCATGAGGGGGTCCCTGGCAGAATAGCAGCTGGCCCTTAGACTCCATGCACTGGGGGATCCCGTGTCACCTGCTTGCCTGTGGGCTCACTGTAAGTAGCACCGTGACAATTTATACATGAATTAACCAAAGCATTTAGTGAAAGGGCCTGCCTGAAAACCTTCAAATGGTACTGTTTAAAGTTTTGTTCTCCTATTATCTTGATAGGTAATTGCAGAATGTAAAAATGTGCTTCCATTTGTACAGTGTGTATTTTTATTTTTGTATTATGACACTTCTTACCTGTCTAGTGGGCTGCCAATAGTGTAAGTAAGGAGGGGCTGGCCAAAGTAACACACATTATGTATGCATTCAGCTCTCAATGAAGTGGAGAGGGTTACCTGTCCAAAACATCCCCCCCCCTCAAATTTTTACAATGGGCCATCAGAGGGGGTGAGGAATCTGATAAGTGGATAATGTTGGCCACAAATGTTTGGGTCTAATCTGCTTGCAATGTTTATGTGCAAAATTACCATTTTTTTGTTTGACTCCACAGTTTCCTTCAACGCCACAGGAATGGCAGACTGTGGCATCCCACTTTGCCGATCGTTGGGACTTTCCCAACTGTGGAGGGGCAATTGATGGGAAACATGTCCACATAGTTCCACCCCCCAACTCGGGGTCATACTATTATAACTATAAGGGGTTTAATAGTATTGTGATGTTGGCGGTGGTGTCGGCGAAATATGAGTTTCTCCATGTGGACGTGTGGAAGAATGGCCGGATGTCAGATGGTGGAGTCATCACGCAGACAAAGTTCTACAAGTGTCTCCAGAGTGGTGGCTTGGGATTGCCACCTCCGGAAGAGAACATGGAAGGACTCCCGTTTGTCTTTGTTGCTGATAAAGCATTTGGGCTGGGTAAACATCTGATGAGGTCATTTCCCATGAGGACCCTCACCCCGGATCAGAGGGTTTTTAATTACCAGCTGGCCAGAGCCAGAAGAGTGGTGGAGAACACCTTCGGGATAATGGCCAGTCGGTTCTGCCTATTTCTGACACCAATCTACATGGCGGAATATAAACTGAACCATATTGTGGTTGCCTGCTGCATTATGCACAATTTTCTTCAAAGAATGCAATGAACTATGTGGCCTCAGTTGACTGAGGCCGGCTTTCTGATACTTCAACCCTGATGGCACTTGAAGCTGGCCGTCCTGGCTTGCCCCCCCAAAGCGCCTGCGAAGTGAGACAAAAATATCTGGAATAATTTGCGGGTAGGGGGGCCATTGATATGCCAGCAAATGTCTGAGACATTTTTTCAATAAATGTTTTTTAGAATCTGAAATAATATTTCATTTGATTTACTGCTTGTGTTTCTTTTAGCTGTCTCCTAGGTTCTCCAATGGGTTTTTTTTGGCCATTTTCTTCAATAGTGCAAATGTAATTTCTTTGATACATGAGGTGACAATCTCTTCTTCAGCTAACTATTATGTTGTGGGTCTGCTAAACACACCTTGTTTTTGTTGTTAATGTATGTAATGCATTAATGCTAAAAATATTCAAAATTGTAAGCACCATGAAGAAATTTTTGGGAGTCACGAAAATGGAGTGATTATTGGAAATTATAAAGCACCGTGGGTGCTAGTTACTAAAGGAAAATCCACTTTGCACTACAAGTGCACTTGTAGTGCAAAGTGTATTTGCCTTTAGTAAATAACCCCCATTGTCACTGTAAACACCAACTTACTCCAAAAAATGCTTTTGAGCATTGAAATAAGAAGCCACACATTGTTGAGTCTAAAACTTTTTACTCAAAGCACATTCACATGTGTGTTCATAAAAGGGTTTTTGAACAAACCAACATCTTTGTTGTATAACATTATTTTTTGTCACAATAATTAGAATTAATTGATCTCCCGTGATGGCAGATAGCACATGTTGACACACTGTGTGCATCTTCAAAATTTGGCTTTTAAAATACTTTAAAACTTTTTTAAAAGCAAAAATACACAATAAAAAGTGTAATTTTTTTGTGTGGTTTAGATTCCCCCTAAAACATCAATGATGTTCTTCATTTTTTGTTGAACATCATTGATGTTTTGCTTAAGATTTTCTAAATCGCGATTGCAACCCATTATCTTCCCAATGAGCATTTGGGCACTTTCACTTGTGAAATGACATTCTTCTTCCACAACATCCACATCACATAAAAAAAAACAAAAACAAAAAAAAAAACACCATGTATTATAAATATGCAGGCATCCATCTATTACCTGAAGCTGTGGTCTCAGACACTCACCTGTTGTGGTGACAATTTTGCCCACTTCCAAAACGTCTCCCTCCTCCTCCTCTGCTTGGGTTTTGGTAACTTCCCCTTCTTTCGGAGGTGGGGGGTCCCTGTTGTCCTCTGATGTCCCAAGTCTTTTCTTCCCTATGTGAATAAAAAATAGGTATACTTAGCACACAGATATTGGAGGGCAGACATAGTAATATGAAACATTGCAAGTTCCAAGCTGAAGACATTTTTATTCCCTTTCCAATGCTGGAATACTTCCCTTTTTTGGACAAGTTTCACGCATGGAGACACCCCAAGTATCCACTTGAGCACTTGTGTGGGACACCCTAAAAAGTTTGTTCTGGTGTCCCACACTAGTACTCCTGCGTCCAGATGTGTAAACAGCTGCTGAGTGACCTCTCCTTTACACTGAATCAAGTTTGCATTTCATTCTGGCTACAAACCCATCTAGACAACAAACTTCTTTTAATACAAATAGACCTGAACAAATGTAGTTAACCTGCATGTGCCCAAGACATCGTATTTTAGTGGGCGAACGAACAATGTTTCCTACGACCGATTAATGTGCCCATGACCATGAAACTTGCCATTTTAAACTGTACAACAGTAAAGAAAAGCACATGGAGCAGCATGCAAGTAATACTAATAATAGGAACACAGGACAACTACTTACTTTTTAGAAGCACTCTCTTGATTCTTCTGTACTGATCGTGCTCCCTCAATTTGAGGTCTGACCATCGTTTCCTCAGTTTATCCTTGGATCACCTTACCCAAAATTCTTCTGCAGACTCTTCACAACTTTAGTCATGATCTTGGCCTTTCTCAAATTTGGGTTTAGGTATGGTCCATACTTCCCTTCAAGATGTCCACCATCTCTACAAAGGACATATTTGAGGCCTTCTGTCTCCTCCAGGATCGGGACGTTCATGGCTCCGGGCTTTCGTCGTCCTCGTTGCTGAGATAATCGTGCACTTGCTGTGTCTCCGCCATGTGCTCTCTCTCCCCACTGCGCCGAAAGACAAGGGGCGGGGAATAGACTAGAAAGAACGTCAGGGGCGGGTGGAGTTTCACGCATGCACAGTGTATATAAAGCATAACACGCGTGCATTGTACGTACGATCTGTGAGCAGAGGATGGAGTAATGGAAGCGACGATGGTTCTAAGGAAGGTACAATTTTAACTTGGTGCATCACTGGCCCTATACTACTTATAGATTGAGGCCTATATTGGGTCAAGATTAGGAGAGTTTAGCCTGCCATTAGGGTTTGTCTTGTGTTGTGTCTTGCAGAGAAAATGGATGGGTTCAAAGACCACAGCTTTCTCCCAATCTTCATAGACAAGTACAGGGAGCTGCCCTGTCTGTGGCAGGTGAAACATCCACAATATAATAACAAAATAAAGAGGCAGGCAGTGATGGAGAAACTGCTGGAGTTGGTGAAGCCATACTTCCCCACGGCAAACATCCCCTATTTAAAATCAAAAATGGGTGGCCTGAGGAGCACATATCTTAGGGAGTGCAAGAAGGTCCAGGATTCCCAGAGATCAGGAGCAGCAGCATATGACATTTATGTACCCAGTCTGTGGTACTATGAGAGACTGAATTTTCTGTCAGACCAGACTGAAGTCAGGTCATCACTCTCCACTCTTCCTTCCATCCTTCCTTCCACGCTTCCTTCCACCTCAGCTGAGGCTTCCGACGTCCAACCTGGGCCTTCCAGCCAGGAAGAAGTGGAGGAGTCCAGCTTGAGCCAGGTATAGCATTGTTAACATATTTCTTGTCAAAAAAATAATGATGTTAACTAGATGTTATTATTGATCACTAATTTCTGATTTAATAAAGTGTTTTACATATCAATAGACAGTAGTGGCCAAAAATGATTGTGACAAGAATGAAAAATGCTGGGATCAGAATGATAGTATTGTATATTTGTTAACATTCAATTTGCAACAGTCATGAGCTGAAAATTGTGTGTGATTGATGACCGAAAAACTAAAACTATGTCCCTTTTTCATACACAGGAAAGCCTCAGCCAGGAGCAGGGCGTGGAATGTGGCAGCCAGGAGGAGGCTGTGGAATGTGGTAGCCAGGAGGAGGCTGTGGAATGTGGCAGCCAGGAGGTGGCAGGAGTTAGTGGCAGCCAGGAGGTGGCCGGGCCCAGTAACCTGACAGAATCACAGGTCCCACCCCTCCGCCTTCCACCAAAAAGGCCCAGGAAGGGGAGGAACGTGGAGGAGTCAGCGCTCAGGCTTATTGGGGAGGCTTCTGCAGCCCTCAGAACCACCCCCATTCTTCAAGAGGCCTTTGCCTCCATGGCTGCATGCAAACTGCAGGAAATGGAGGAGGGCCAATGCCTCTTGTGTGAGGAAATCATGTACCTCACACTAAAAAAGGGTTTGAGGGGCAAAATTACCAACAAAACCCACCTGTGTGAGTTGGACCATCCTCCTCCTGCCACACCTCCAACACCTCAGCCACAGCCTGGATGTAAGCCTGGAAGGAAGAGTGGAAGGAAGACAAGAAAGTGATGGCCTTGGTTCAGTCTGGTCTGACAAAAGACACAGGCTGTTATATGACCACAGCATGGGGATATAAATGTCATCTGCTGCATTGGCCCAAATTAATCTAGCAGCAGTGAGATATTGCATTTCTGTTGTAGGCCAGAAGTATGTTTTCATAATAACCTGTGATATATTCATTGCTTTGATTCATTATTTTGATTGTAAGATGTTTATAACTTTCAAATAAAACTTCTTTTGATGATAAAAAAAAATGTCATCTGCTGCTGTTCCTGATCTCTTGTAGTCTGGGACTGGATTGTGCTCACTATTATAAGGACTCCTCAGGCCACCAATTTTGGCTGGCAAATAATTGTTTTGTGCCCTGGGGTACAAAGACTTCGCCAATTTCAGCAGTTTCTCAAGCGTTGCCTTCCTCTTTATTTGATTATGACCCCTAATAAAGGGATATTTATTTTTCTCAAATACTTGCCTATGTGTTTTCCTTCAAAAAGGACAGTTTGTTTGTGAGTAGGCAGGTACATTTCAAAAATACAAAGTCAAATTAACAAAGGACACCAACACCAAACAACCTCCTTGAGGTTAAAAAATACAAGATAATAATGGTGTTGTGGTAACTTGACACACAAAACCCACCAAAAAAATTAGGGAAATCACCAAAAAAATAAATAAAAACAGGATATCTTAAAAAAAGACAACCAAAAAAAAAATTTTTCACTATAAAAACCAAAAAAAGAAAATTCTTCTGGAGATTTGACGAAAATGTATTCATGAAATCACAAGAAATAATAAAGAAATGAGTTTGTGAGAACTCTGTGTGAATATGAGCAGCAAAACAACTTTATTCTTCTAGCATTATAAAGAAGAAGAGAATGCGCTGCATAGTTACATAGTTACATACATAGTTACATAGTAGGTGAGGCTGAAAAAAAGACACAAGTCCATCAAGTCCAACCTATGTGTGTGATTATGTGTCAGTATTACATTATATATCCCTGTATGTTGCGGTCATTCAGGTGATTATCTAATAGTTTCTTGAAGCTGTCAATGCTCCCCGCTGAGACCACCACCTGTGGAAGGGAATTCCACATCCTTGCCGCTCTTACAGTAAAGAACCCTCTACGTAGTTTAAGGTTACACCTCTTTTCTTCGAATTGTAATGAGTGGCCACGAGTCTTATTAAACTCTATTCTGCGAAAAAGTTTTATCCCTATTGTGGGGTCACCAGTACGGTATTTGTAAATTGAAATCATATCCCCTCTCAAGCGTCTCTTCTCCAGAGAGAATAAGCTGCATTAAAAGATTTTAAAATTTGCAACGTGACGAATGTGCTACCGTCTTGTAATTTATTCTGAGCATGCGTGGCACTTTTTACGTCGGAATTGTGTAAACACAATCGAATTTGCATGAGCGGATTTTGTTGTCGGAAAATTTGAGAACCAGATCTCAAATTTTGTGCAACGGAAATTCCGATGGAAACTGTCCGATGGAGCCTACACACGGTCAGAATTTCCAACATTGGGAACCAGATCTCAATGTTCAAGCTCCAATCGCACATTTTACGTCGGAAAGTCCGACCGTGTGTACGGGGCATTAGAGGCATATTTTAAACTCAACATTTAGAGGCAGGAAAAAACCCTTCTGGTTTGCGTTTCTGATTGGAGCTTTCTGGCACAAAAAATGTAAAACTCTCCTAAACGTGCTAAACTTTGTACAAAAAATGCTCTATAGGAGCGTTTTTTTCTGCCAAGGGAACAGACGTTTTTATAATCCCAGTGTGCATTGAGCCTTAGGCATTATGTCATTTTAGCTGAAAGGTAACATTATTATGTTATGTTTTATGATAATAATAAAGCTGTACTGTTTCTCCCAGATGAGAATACTTAAAATTTGCCCATATGCAGCCATGGTTAAAAAGCACAGAAGGTAAAATAAATCAACAACAGTGTACTGTATGAAAGTGCAAGCTAAACACGGCACTGAATTAAATTAATCTGAATTGAATTGATTTGAAGTTTATTAATTTGTGATATCCATATCCAGCATGTGGACTGCTCTTCTTGTAAAATAATATTTTTTAATACTGCTCATGATATTTCCCCTCATTAGCTTCACATAATTACATTTTTTCTGTACCAAGGAACACTACAATGAAAACAAGTACAGATGTCCAATAAATGGTTGGTGCTAGTCATTGCCATGATCCGAAGGGGGGTTAAAAACTGGAGCCCAGGTGATATTGAGCTGCTGCACATAGCAACCTAATCAGACAAAAAAACAGCATTTTACCATCTTTACCTTTTAAGTGAAGCATGTGTTAAACTACATCTAAAGTGTTCTGTCTGGGTCTCAAAGTTTCATATTTTTCATATTTTTCAGGTGTGCTTGATCAGGGCAATTTCAATTCCAATTCTTTGTAGTTGATCGAAATGAAATCAACAAAAAATGTAGTCAAACTTTGTTCTAGAAAATTGACAAGTATATGGTCAGTTTGAGAGTTGGAATTCACTACCAGATAGTAGAATTATATTTAGGCTCCATTCACAACTTAGCTGAGCATCTTCAGTCATCTTTTGGGCTGCTTTCTGAGCGTCTGTACAAGTATTTTTACACATGTTTCAGGATTAAGGAATAATTTAAAATGATTGGAAATGGAAAGTTAGTTACTAGGCAAGAAAGAGTGGGAAAACTCACATTATGCATGATTTTACATTGAAGACCAGGCCTTTTCTGACACTTTTTGTTCACATTTCTTAGAACCCCTAAACATTATATATTTTTTAAAGCAGAGGCCCTTAAGACTAAATTGGTGGGTGTTGCAATTTTTTATGTCAAACGGTATTTGCGCAGCAGTTTTGCAATTGTTTTAGAAAAAGTACACTATTTTGAATTTTAATGCAAAAAAACGAAAAATCTAAATTTTTGGTAAAATATAAAAGATGTTGTTAAGCTGAGTAAATAGCTTTAAACATGTCACCCTTTAAAATTGTGCGCACCCATGCAACAACGACAAACTTCATAAATAATACTATTTGAGGCAATGCTTTAAAAGCCTTTACAGGTTACCACTTTAGATTTCCACAGGAGGTCTGGTGCTAGAATTACTGCCCATGATCTGGCATTCATGGTGATACTTCACATGTGTAGGACGATCACTGTTTGCATGCGGGACCGGCGTGTGATTTCGCCTTTGCGCGTGAGCAAAGGTAGAAGGGGCACTTTAATATTTTTTTTTTTAATTCATTGTTTATTTACTATTTTTATACTGTCACTTTTATTGTTGTCACAAGGAATGTAAACATCCCTTGTGATAGCAATAGCCATGTGCCAGGTACTCTACTCCAGTGGTTCTTAACCTCAGTCCTCAAGTACCCCTAACAGGCCATGTTTGCAGGTTTTCCTTTATCGTGCACAGGTGCTTTAAATCAGAGTCAATGGTTTGGTATTTTAGACAGCTATTTTATTTTAAAAAGAGAAATTCCCACAACATGCCTGTTTGGGGGTACTTGGAGACTGAGGTTCCCTTCTCTGCCCTTGAAAGCATTGGATCACACCAAGATTGGTCCGATCCAATGCTTTTCATTTTTAAAAACGGTACTGTTTAGATCCAGGTAAACCAGAAGTGATGTAAGGTCACTTCCGGTTGTAAGGTCATTGCCCAATGAAGTCGTGGAAGGAGAGAGGGGAGGGGTCGTCCCTTCCCGCATTTTGTAAAATAAATCCCGCGGCTAGTTAGCCGCTAGGATTGCTTTTTCAAGAGAGATGACCGTTGGCTCTAAAAAACGCTACTGGGATGACGCCTGCAGCTGCAGACATGATCTTGGTATAACCACTTGAAGTCCAGCGATGTACCAGTACGTCACTGGTCATCAAGCTATTATAAGATGCCCTCAATATATGGCCAAAATACACGACTCTGCCCTAAAAGAACCTAATGTATTTTTTGACCAATGAGCTTCAAGCAACACTATGCTTAGATTTGAATGAGCACCATTGAATATAATAGAAATCCTGAGCGTTGTAGTGCTTCTGGTGAATCTTAAAACCACACTTCAAATCGCTTAGGTGTCAACGGGGCATCAGAGGACTAGTGAACATCAACATGAATATAGCAAAAGTATCTACATAAAAAGCCAAAATGATATTTCATTTTTAGGCACCTGTTATGGCATAATATTAGCTGTTCACAGACACACGAGGGTGGAGGGATTGTACCTGCAAGGCAGCAAATCTTCAGACCACTTCAAAATGCTTCTTTAACATGCAATGTCAGCCAATCTAGCAAGATCAATAGTCAGTATGAAGAAGTCATGAGGTAGAGGTTAGTGTCAAAGGCAAACGCTGTCATTGAGGAAAAATAAAAAATAGCAATTGGGACTCGACTTGGCCGATCAATATTCCCTATGAGAGATCTTGGCTCACTGGTGTCAGTCTGCAACCATTGACATGGGATTGTCACCTGATCCAGCCAGACGTGGCAGCGGTCATAGATGGCTGTCTGAGAGGCCCTAGAATGGTTTTGATATGTAGTCCCATGTTTTACAATATTATGCCAGATGAACAGAGCTGAAGCCTTTGTGATTTACCAGGAAATTAAACGGTGTGTGTTTAATGATGGGAGACTTGGAACATTTTGTGTTTGTCTGTGAAAGGCAGTGAAGCAGAACCTTCACATGTATATACAAGGACTACTCAAAGGTCATCTGTTCTCACACCTACTGAGCATGAAACGTAATGTGTTATGTTAAAAGAACTGAGAACACCATTTGGAAATGGCTAATTATTGAGCAGAATTTCATATAATTTAGGTTGTGCAATATACAGTAGGTGCACTAAAATTTCTACACTACGACTAAGATAGACCTGCTAAGATTAGACGGCAGCTAAAAAACATTTTTCATTTTTTTTTTTTTAGAAAAGATCATGGCATCAAAAAAAATATTTGCATAATGCAAATGCGCATGGTTGTTCCTACGGTGAGGGGAATGGGAGCTCTGTGAAAGTATCCCTGGTGACAGTCTCTCATAGGGGAGAGCAGTACTGGTTGACTGGGAAAATCCAATCCTCCATCCATTCATTCACCTGTCTGTCCGTCCATCCATCCATCCAATACACTCTCTCCTCAAGAAGGTGCAGAAACTGCATGTTTGCCACAGTCAAGGAGAGTCTATAGACACAAATATTTCCCAAGCCAACCAGAAACAAGCCAGGTCAGGTGAATGTCCTCATCTGTAGGCACCTTAATGTGTATGTCAAGGCAAAATAATATAAAAAAAAAACATTTTTCATATACAGTATGTCTGCAATACATGCACATTTGCCCATGTAATATGCCTTAAAACACATGCAAGTACAGAAAAATATACTGTTGATGTACCAGAATTAGGTCCCTTTCACACCAGCAGAACGGTCAGGTCTGTCCGTTTTTCAGGTGGACCCAATCGGACCACTCACTGTTCTCTATGGAACGGTGGATGTCGGCGGACATTTGCCTGTTGACATCCGCCGGTATCTGGCCAACTAAAAACAGATGGATGGGAATACGTTCGGGTTGGATCGGATGACAGGCGAAAGGAAACGGTCATGCAGTCCGTTTCCATCCAACTGCCCCATAGAGAACAGTGGGCTTTGTCTGTGTCTGCTCTGCATTTCGAAGTGGACATGGACCTGTCATCCACCTGCTCAGAGGGGGATCAGTGAAGAGATTCCCCGCTGAGAGCGCAGAATGCAATTGGTGGAGTCCACCCCGTGTGAAAGGGGCCTTATAGTGAGCCCCTACCTTCTCCTTCAACATGACAAAATAGTTTTTTTTGGTTCCGAATTTCAAAGCAAATAGTATCAGCCATGTCTCCTTTATTTCTGATTCTTTGCAAAGAACATAGACCTCTCCTTATCTAACCGCCCCCCCCCCCCCCCCCTCCTTAGGCACAGAGCATAGAAAGTTTTCATCTTATAAAATTTCTGGCAAAATCAACAGATACAGTATTTACTGCATTAATCAAAAAGAAATAATAAAAAAAAAACAATTCAATGGTATATTTAGCACACCAAAAGGGAGCAAATTAGAGAGGTTCTTTGTTAGGGTTTACATACAATTTAAGGGTAGCTGTCAGCATAGTGACCATGTTGTGTCAGCAGGCCATTTCTTTCATAATGTTCTTTAAAGAGATTAAACTGCTCTTCCTCTTCTGTTCTAAGTACAGTAACCAAGTCAATTCCAACATTTCTGATTTAAGAACAGTAAATTTAAATCTGATTGGCTGTTAGAGATTACCAGGTTTGGCACATAATCACGACTCTGTATTGCTTTAGTATGTTGATGTGAGGCATACCTTCCCACTATCCCTGCTTTGGAAGGGCTGTCCCTACATTAGAACGAAATCCTTCTTTTCCTCACTGCTTCTCAAACCTCCCTCTTCTCCGTCTGTGGTATAGATCTCTACAAAAAATATTGAATGTTACTTAGTTATTTTCTCTCCAGGTCTAATGTTATTTAACAATGCGGAACGTCACCCAAAAGTGGAAGTTCCACTATTCCTCCCCCCCCTCCTCATTCACATTTGGCAGTTCGGCCCCCTCCTTCCCCCACAGCCCTCTGGGACACATCACAGATCCCAGAAAGCTGCAGGGCCAATCAGATAATGTGGCCCACGCATGCGCAGTGAGCAGCCAGCTGTGAAGTAGCAAGCAGTTACTGCCGGCTGCCCGCGGTTACTATGCCGGCGCCGGAGAAGAAAGCGCGGTGAAGAAGATGGCCGGGTGAGGACAGCGCTAGATCCTAGGACAGGTGAGTGTCTGTTTATTAAAAGTCAACAGCTACATTTTTTGTATCTGTTGACTTTTACTTTTTCAATGTAAAGTGGCGGTCTGCCCGCCCCTTTAAAACATAGTGTAGTTGCTGACTTTTAACATTAGGACACTTACCTGTCCAGGAGTCCAGCGATGTCAGCACCGTAGCCGATGTTTCCATTAGCTGTAGGGTGCTGCCGCCGCCATTGCCACTAGCCTTTCAGCTTCACGGCCGGGTCCCTACTGTGCATGTACAAAGCGAGCTGCGCTCTCTCACTGGCCCCGCAGTAAGGGAGGGAGGAGGGGGGAGGAGGGGGACCGAGCTGCTGACGTACTTCGCTGCGGCCCGGTCTCCTAGAAGTGGGGACAGGATACCTGTAAAAGACAGGTGTCCGCTCCCCCCTTCCCCTCAAAAGGTGCCAAATGTGGCTTTGGTGGGGGGGGGGGGGATTCAGATAAGCGGAAGTTCCACTTTTGGGTGGAACTCCGCTTTAACAAAGAATAGAGGGAATAAGATCAATTGAGGAAAATACTGCATTATGGTCACTAGATGGAGCTGAAGATCATAGTTAAAGAATATTTATTTACTGTGATTGTCAGCTCCATCTAGTGGCCATAATGCAGTAGTTTTCACTCCGCTCTTTATGAATGAGTAACATTCAATCTGGATAAAATAGTCTAATAATATTCGTACAGAATGAATGTACATGCAGTTTTTCTGGACAAATAGCTCAACCAATTTTGTATAAATACACCTCATTGTAACTACCAAAAGTATTACACTGTCCTAAACTTCTTATATAATACCTAAATTAATTAATATTGTTATAATAGGTAACTGTGTGTGGGTTTACCAATTATTTTATGGCATTCATGCTTCATGGTCCGTGCCTCTGGGGGTGTGACAGGGAGTGTGTCTTTATGCCAAAGGTGTCCCTCTTTGCCATCTCAGAAAGTCGGGAGGTATGGTGAGGTACAGCATCCCATAGCAACCTTTCAGATGACTTTTTTAGTTAAGGAGTTAGGATAAAAGAGGACAGGAACAAACAGCCTTTTTACACAATGCGAAGGATAACCCCTCAGGTTAGAGTTAGACTGTGAGTATAACAAGAAGTAGTGGCCCCTCTATAGAGAGCACACGGGTGCCGCCTCCCCTATCCATGCGTCTGGCCCCCTGATCTACATATCAGAGCGCCAGACCATGGATTCCAATGCGGGGGGGGGGTGTTTTTTTGAAGCACCTCATTAGAGCCAGAGGCTCTAATATGCTTCAAAAAAGGGTGGCCTTGGAGTGCAGAGCATTGCACTCCGATCCCACCCTGTTGTGTGACGATGGAGAGATTAAACCGCTCCAGGTGGTAACTGAGAGTGACGCCCTCCCCAGTGTGGAAGTAGCAGGTGCTGGCTCAGCACATGATAATGTAAAATAAAAATCTGGACAGTGGCACTCCAATAAAATGCCTTTATTGTAAAATCATCAAAATTCACGGTAACAGCAGAAGCAGGGAAGATAGCTGACGTGTTTCACACCATCATCGGTGCTTAGTCATAGCTTTTTTGTGTTTTACTGTTGTGTGATGATAGCGAATGAATTTTCACTATTTTCACACTAAGGTGCCTTCCCGCCATCCGCCAATCAGGAGGATGCCTAGTGCTTTGGCGGAAGAGGAGACACAAGATTGACATGATACACAAGCTTGAGGAGGGGGCACTGGAGCCGCCGCTGCATGCACTCCAGGAGAGGAGGAGAGGACACCACAGCCCTGCCACACCAGCGGGTAAGTGCCGGACAACCCGCGGGGGGGGGGGTTGGTGCTGTCAGTGCCACCCCCCCAAAAGAAGCCTACAAGCCGCCACTGATAACAACCATGCTTTATTGCATATACGGACTGATTTTACTGCTTAGTAACACTTCAACCACTTGCCGACTGCTGCAAGCCGATATACGTTGGCACAATAGCAGCGGTGGGCAAATGGGTGTACCTGTACGTCCCCTTTAATTGGCGGGGCTAGCAGGGCATGTGCGCGCCTGCCGCGTACAGCGTGATCGTGCCCGCGGGACCCTCGGACTTGATGTCCACCGGTGTCCCGGCAATCGTGTCATGGAGCCACAGAACGGGGAGATGCAATGTAAACAAGGCGTTTCCCCGTTCTGTTCTGACATGACAGAGATCACTGCTCCCTTCACTGTCAGTGTCATTTACACAGTAATCAATGCATTTTATAGCACTGATCGCTGTATAAACGACAATGGTCCCAAAATTGTGTCAAAAGTGTCTGATGTGTCCGCCATAATGTCGCAGTCACGATAAAAATCGCAGATCGCCACCATTACTAATAGAAAAAAATTAATAATAAAAATGCCATCAAACTATCCCCTATTTTGTAGACACTATAACTTTTGGGCAAACCAATCAATACACGGTTATGGAGACTTTTTTTTAACCAAAAATATGTAGAAGAATACATATCGGCCTAAACTGAGGAAAAAAATTGTTTTTTTTATATATTTTTGGGGGATATTTATTATAGCAAAAAGTAAAAAATATTGTTTATTCTTCATAACTGTCGCTCTTTTTTTGTTTATAGCTCTAAAAATAAAAACCGCAGATGTGATCAAATACCACGGAAAGAAAGCTCTATTTCTGGGAAAAAAAGGACGTCAATTTTGATTGGGTGCAACGTCGCACGACCGCGGAATGGTTAATTAAAGCGACGCAGTGCTAAATCGCAAAAAGTGCTCTGGTCAGGAAGGGGGTAAAATCTTCCGGGGCTGAAGCGGTTAAGATGGCCTAATGAGCAGCAATTGGCACCCAATACCTGCTGAATCGGGAAAAATTTGGTTATCTGCAACACCCGAATCAACAGTTGACTTTTATCAAAGGAGCCTGGTGGAAAGTTGTCAGCTGAAAAGCACCTATATCCAATTAGATGCTGGCCTTGTTTAGATTTTCTGACAGCCAGCAGTGAGAGATTCGTCCATCCACACTGTTAAGCGCGGATGGAGGAATGCATTAGAAATCTGTACATGTATTGCCAGATTGAGAGTTTCTCCACCTGGCTTTTATTAGATATCTATTTCTTTTCTATACATCCATCTCATGAAATTCAAGGTATTGACAGCGGCATGCATAATTTTACAGGGAGTAATATACTTCTAAGTGGATTTTTTTTCATGCTGCAATACTTCTTTCTTCAATGGGTTAGAAATAATCAGACTCAGAGATTTAGGCAAGTCAGACACTCATAAAATGTCAGACGTGATTAAAGTGAGACGTGTATGTCTGCTCTCTGTATACAATAGGGGACCCCCTTTTCCCACCAGCTGCTTCCTAAACTTCCTTCCCACTGGCCTAAGCAGGAATACAGAAGGAGGAGCTGGACACGTCTCCCCATCCCCCACCACACTCAAGGGGATATACTGATATATACACACGTACACACACATCTATAATTACTGATATTTATGAGTGCTGATCATTTACACAAGCCTTCTGAGATTTTTAAGCTGAGGTTTGCATAATGACTCTGGTCTGATATGTGTTTGCTTGTTGTGTGCAAAAGCAAAGCTAACAAAGAACACAACGGCCTTGCATTATGCAAAGTATATAAAGACATGTGTCATTAGATAGCCTTTCCTAGCATCACTGTCATCTTTTCTGTACATTCAAAATGGAATTTATAGTATCATCCCATGCCTTTATTTACTGTATACCAAATAATCTGCTCAGCACTATGCACCACTATGCATCACAATCTGATGTCAATGCAGGACTGTGAACACTCCATTCAGGAAAGTCGTGTGTACAGCAGGTTCATGTAAAAAAAAAATCCCTGCAATAAGATTTTTGGGCATTTAGGATTTAGGATGTTTTGTGACATTTAAATTCATGCTACTTTTGTTATAAACTTAGCCCCCTTGCCCTTAGGACCTGCAGTGCATCCCATTGTTTTAGCGCACCCAGGTGCAGAGTCCATCCCAACTGCAGGCAGCCAGTCAAAGTCTATGGCAGGCTGTGGCTGGATGGGGCTGAACCCTGTATTGAGTGGTGCCGGCCTTTAGGGCCTGTGCATTCAAGGAATAAGGGCCGGAACGCTGGGTGGGGCACAATGCAGCTGGATGGCCCCATGTACAAGGGGCCTTTAGTGTTTTTTCATCTTCAGCTGGGTCCTCTTTGGTGGTGGGCAGGTCCTAAATTCTGCAGAAAGCAGCTCCACATAATAGGATCAGATGAGTATATTAGGTCCTGTGATTACAGCGCCTGGCAGAGCTAAGTCTCCCGGAAGTTCTGAGATGTTACGCGACCAAATGCAGAGAGCTTCAAAGGAAGTCAGTACTAGAAAAGTGAACAAATATATATATAGTGTAGCGCTATGTGTATGGGTGGATCAAGGTGAGATATTAAAATCGAGCCATCTAGCAATGGCCAGAAAACAAACAAAAAATGTATATAAAGGTGAAAAAAAGGGGATTAAATTGCACAAATACAAAATCAAATATAGAGCATGATGGAATACACCTGTAAAAAAGTGAAAACACAAACACAATATAAAAACAACCTTCAATAAAGTTCATGTAAATAAGATGTGTCCTTAATGGAAATCAAAAGAGGCCACCACCAACAGTCTCTGAGGGTAGGTTGATGAGGGCAGCAACAGGATGTTACTGGTGAATGAAACCGAGGAACACCAAATCCAATGTGACGTCTATGTATGTGTCAGAACCACCACCATAACATCTGAGGAGGCTTACCGGACGTAGAGGACTTGGAAAGACATACGTCTTGCAAGTCACGAAAAGCTTGTTTAGCCACCAGGGCTAGCAGGGTGAAAACATCTGGTATCCAAAACTTCAATAAGTGAGGAGGGAAGATCTATAGGCAACTTCAACCGTCCAGAGGTGTCAACAGACCATCCGGATGTATAATTGGAACCATGAGAGAAAGAAGACTCACATGGCGTGATATCGTTTTAAAAGGCATGCATTTATTAAAACGTTAAAAGAAAAACACTCACATGGTATACGATCATAAACAGCTTAAAAGATATCGGACGCGGTGATCATAGGAGGTCCACCCAACATGTTTCGGCTAATCAGCCTTCATGAAGGCTGATTAGCCGAAACATGTTGGGTGGACCTCCTATGATCACCGCGTCCGATATCTTTTAAGCTGTTTATGATCGTATACCATGTGAGTGTTTTTCTTTTAACGCTTTAATAAATGCATGCCTTTTAAAACGATATCACGCCATGTGAGTCTTCTTTCTCTCATGGTTCCAATTATACATCCGGATGGTCTGTTGACACCTCTGGACGGTTGAAGTTGCCTATAGATCTTCCCTCCTCACTTATTGAAGTTTTGGATACCAGATGTTTTCACCCTGCTAGCCCTGGTGGCTAAACAAGCTTTTCGTGACTTGCAAGACGTATGTCTTTCCAAGTCCTCTACGTCCGGTAAGCCTCCTCAGATGTTATGGTGGTGGTTCTGACACATACATAGACGTCACATTGGATTTGGTGTTCCTCGGTTTCATTCACCAGTAACATCCTGTTGCTGCCCTCATCAACCTACCCTCAGAGACTGTTGGTGGTGGCCTCTTTTGATTTCCATTAAGGACACATCTTATTTACATGAACTTTATTGAAGGTTGTTTTTATATTGTGTTTGTGTTTTCACTTTTTTACAGGTGTATTCCATCATGCTCTATATTTGATTTTGTATTTGTGCAATTTAATCCCCTTTTTTTCACCTTTATATACATTTTTTGTTTGTTTTCTGGCCATTGCTAGATGGCTCGATTTTAATATCTCACCTTGATCCACCCATACACATAGCGCTACACTATATATATATTTGTTGAATTTTTTACTTCTTTGTCTTAGAGGTGTGTTAGCTGCTTACTGTATTATATTTCCTTAGCATCTCTGTAGCAGCGCTGTACTTATCCCTTATCTGTTTCCAGTACTAGAAAAGTGCAAAACTGTGAAATATTTTAGCTCATTTGCTTGAGGTGATTGTAGCCGTATTAGTGCAATTGTGACAGAGAAAATTGAGTACTGTCCGTGATCCTTTTTTTTTTTGCACTAACATATCATTTTTCATGGACGAGCTTTCGGGGTGTGTCCCTTCTTGAATGAGTACTGCTTGGACCTTGAAGAAGGGGACACACCCCGAAAGCTCGTCCATGATAAATGATATGTTAGTGCAAATAAAAAAAGTATCACTGACAGTACTCAATTTTATCAGCTCGTTTGCTAAATTTGTTAAAGATAAGGACTTTAATGCCGCGTACACACGGTCGGACTTTTCGTCTACAAAAGTCCGACGGACGCCGATGGACCAAAGCAATCTGATCATGTGTGGGCTTCCCCTGACTTTCGACTGACTTTTCCAGCCACAAATCTGACGGATTTTAGATTTGGAACATGCTTCAAATCTTTACATCGTAACTCCGCCGGACCCAGAAATCCGCTCGTCTGTATGCTAGTCCGACTGACGAAAACCCACACTAGGGCAGCTATTGGCTACTGGCTATCAACTTCCTTATTTTAGTCCGGTGTACGTCATCATGTACGAATCCGTCGGACTTTTGTGTGATCGTATGTAGGCAAGTCTGTTCATTAGAAAGTCTGCCGCAAGTCCGCCGCAAGTCCGCCAATAGTCCGTCGAACGGGCTGCCGGACTTTTGTAGCCGAAAAGTCCAACCGTGTGTACGCAGCATTAGTGATGGTGGCATGTTTTTTTTATATAGGTGAGCTCATATTTTCATCATCAATGGTCATCTTGTAAAGTGCTTCCTCATTTACAATTCATCTCTTACAAGCCCCTATGTTTAGTGTATAACCAAACCCCTACCTTTCCCCATGGCCACCAATCATTGCAGCATCTCGGCATACTTTGTGTGGTTAATTTTTGGCTCTGTCATGAAAGGGACAGTTGGTTGTGTTTGCTTCCCAGGTCAATAATTCCCAGTTCTCTCCTGATGGAAGTTGGAGACCCCGGGATTAATTTTGTGTTACGTTTTGCAAGAATAAAACACATCTAAGCCCAAAAAATGAGTGTTTTCCAGGATCACAGAGTAAAAATCAGGCATAAAATCCTGATAAAAATAAAAACGAATGCAGCCACTACATCTGTTGACTGATAAGCTGCAATAGATTCTATATTGGGTTTCTATACAATATAATCTAAACACTTTAATGAAAACCACAGTAAAAGCAGATGCTACTGTAGGCCACATAAAAGTTCTTGAACCTTTGATTTTTGATACATGTTGGGCTCGCCAGGTTGAAATCCACCAGCTTGATTGACATTGCAAGTTCAAAGGGACTACATGAGACACACAGACATCCTCCGTGTGTGCCTACACCTCTGAATTTACTGAACTGTAGATCTGGAAAAGGCAGATGTTCTTTTTTACCCTGAACATGATCTGTTTCTCTTCAATAATCTCATTTCACTGAACATGTGCTTCCTGCAGAAACACTGCCAGATAAGTCACCTGAAGGCCACTCTGCCACCACCCTCTGTGCTCCTGCAGCTATCTACATAGACACCTATTACTTTGTCTCCTTGCTGAGCTATCATGTCATCTTCATTATAGTGGAATAGGAAGGTGATCATATTGGTCAAAATAAAAAAAAAATTTTTTGAGAGCATTGTTGGGCTATGTGCTCAATTTTAGATGTGGGCCACTATTTTTTTCCAAAAAGGTCATCCATTGCCATTTTCATTTTGCTGCAACAATATGGAGTGCGTTAGTCGTAATGCATATTTATATGTAAATAAGTAGCAATAATAATTACTAATATGTGGCATTAAACCCTTGTAGAATCTCTTAGTACCTCTATTGTCAGAAACAAGATGGTATCCCTGAGCTATTCTGTACTGTAAGCTTGAAATTATTCTTCAGTCTCACGAAAACATATGTAACAATAATCATTATTAAAGGGGTTATGGAGCTAGATGTAGAGCAAGCAGCTTCAATCTACTCCTATACTACCCTCAACCCATTATCATTGCCACAAGACAGTCACACGCAGTATGTGACAACATAGTAGCATTGTATAATCTGCTATGGAATGACCGAAGCTGCTTCCTTCCCAGGTCAGCTCCTCTGTGATAAAGTCATTTTTTGTTTTTGTTTTTAAAGCTGGGTACCAGATTGGATCACTAAGCAGAAGAATACCCTATAAGGTCCTTTCACACAGTAGTGATGAATGAATGTTGGATCTTCCTGGCAGAAAGTTTTTGCGCAAAAAACCCAATGATCCATATAGTGCACACATCTACATGTATATAAGGGCATATGTGTATATGTATGTAAGCTGTGTAAGCTCTTCTGAGCAGGGCCCTCTTAATCCTATTGTATTGTATTGTATTATAACTGTATTGTCTCCCTTTTATATTGTAAAGCGCTGCGTAAACTGTTGGCGCTATATAAATCCTGAATAATAATAATAATAATGTATGTAAAATTTCCTCTAGCTTCAAGAATGCCAAAGATTCAAATTTGAGGGGAAGGTGTGATTTACAAGCAAGTAAAATACTGACTGGTAAGTCTGATTTTTGTAAAAAAAAAAAAAAAAAAATTTAACACTTTTTATTAATTTCTTCAAGGGTCAGACAAGCATAGGCAGGGTTCTGTATAGTAGTGTAATTTTTTTTAACTGATCCAAATGCTGTGCTAGCTTATTGATATTTGCACACTTGTGTGCACAGACTTATTGAATGTAATGGGCTTCATTCAGTAAAAAGCCTGAAAGCCCACAAATGTGCCATTTTTGGTGCCCATGTGCCCTTACAGATTTTGCATTCCTTATGGCCCTTACAAGTTTAAATTAATCTGATGAATAGCAAGCCTCGGAATTTGCAGTATGCTCTTACTTAACCAGAGCATATGGGGGAGATTTTCTGAAATGGGATAAACGCCAATGATATGAAAAAGGTTCAGACAGTTTATTCGTTTACAGAACATTCTGGACATTTGGTGGTCTACAGCTGTGGAGGGAGTGATGAAAAATAAATTGTTTTTACGATTCATAATAATCTTGTAATTTATTAAGTTTAAGTGGTGACAGGTTTAGTTGCCAAAGTACTTGTAATTTTTAACTTACACACCCCTGCCACACTATATGATCAGGAGGTTGACACCACTGTCTAAAGCTCTGCAGAATTTTTCTTTTTTTTTTTCTTGCCTTCAATCTACTTATTGGATACCATGCTGATAAGAGCATCTTGTTGCCTTACAGTGTTCTTTTCTGCTGATTTCAATATGTACTTGCAGGTGTAGTGAAGCTGGATCAGCCATATACAGTGCATCTGGAAAGTACTCACAGCGCTTCACTTTTTCCACATTTTGTTATGTTACAGCCTCATTCCAAAATGGATTAAATTATTTTCCTCAAAATTTTACAAACAATACCCCATAATGACAACGTGAAAGAAGTTTGTTTGAAATCTTTGTAAGTTTATTAAAAATAAAAAAAATAAAAACATCACATGTACATAAATATTCACAGCCTTTGTTCAATACTTAGTTGAAGAACTTTTGGCACCAATTACAGCCTCAGTTCTGTTTGAGTATGATGCTACAAGCTTGGCACATCTATTTTTGGGCAGTTTCTTCCATTCTTCTTTGCAGGACCTCTCAAACTCCATCTGATTGGATGGGGAGTCTCGGTACACAGCCATTTTCGGATCTCTCCAGAGATGTTCAATGGGGTTCAAGTCTGGGCTCTGGCTGGACCACTCAAGGACATTTACATAGTTGTCCCATAGCCACTCCTTTGTTATCTTGGCTGTGTGCTTAGGGTCGTTGTCCTGTTGGAAGATGAACCTTCGCCCCAGTCTGAGGTCCAGAGCACTGTGGAGCAGGTTTTCATCAAGATCTCTCTGTACATTGCTGCATCAATCTTTCCCTCGATCCTGACTGGTCTCCCAGTTCCTTCCGCTAATAAGCATCCCCACAGCATTATGCTGTCACCACCATGCTTTACTGTAGGGATGGTATTGGGCAAGTGATGAGTGGTGCCTGGTTTCCTCCAGACATGACATTTGCCATTCAGGCCAATCATGTTCAATCTTTGTTTCATCAGACCAGAGAATTTTGTTTTTCATGGTCTCAGAGTCCTTCAGGTGGCAAACTCCAGGTGAGCTGTCATGTGCCTTTTACTGAGGTGTGGCTTCCGTCTGACCAGTCTACCATACAGGCCTAATTGGTGGAGTGCTGCAGAGATGGCTGTTCTTCTGGAAGGATCTCCTCTCTCCAAAGAGAAATTCTGGAGCTCTGTCAGAGTGAGTATCGGGTTCTTGGTCACCTCCCTGACTAAGGCCCTTCTCCTACTATCGCTCAGTTTGGCCAGGCGACCTACTCTAGGAAAAGTCCTGTTGGTTCCAAACTTCTTCCATTTACAGAAGATGGAGGCCACTGCACTCATAGAGACCTCCAAAGCTGCAGAAATATGTCTGTAGCCTTCCCAGATCCAGTGGCAGCTGATGCTTACAATTTTTTGGGGGGCGCAAACAAACTGAAACATTCTGAAAAAAAAACATCAATTGCAGCCTCACTGTGTCCATCAAATGCAGCCACTGTGCCCATCAAATTCAGCCACTGTGCCCATCAAACGCAGCCACTGTGCCCATCAAACACAGCCACTGTGCCATAAAATGCTGCCACTGTGCCCATGAAATGCTGCCACTGTGCCATCAAATGCAGCCACTGTGCCCATGAATAGCTGCCACTGTGCCATCAAATGCTGCCACTGTGTCCATCAAATGCTGCCAGTGTGCCCATCAAATGCTGTCACTGTGCCATCAGATGCAGCCACTGTGCCCATCAAATGCTGCCATGCTGCCACTGTGCCATCAAATGCTGCCAGTGTGCCCATTGTTCCATAAAATGCTGCCACTGTGCCATCAAATGCTGCCAGTGTGCCTATCAAATGCAGCCACTGTGCTCATCAAATGCTGCCACTGTGCCAAATGCCACCACTCTGCCCATCAAATGCTGCCACTGTGACCCCCCGTCCACTCGCTGTCTGCCCGACACTTACTCTGTCTCGGTGGGGCAGCGGGTGACGGCGACGAGCGGGGTCCTTCATGCGTCTCCTCCCGTCCTCTTCTCCCACCCTCTCCTCCTGATAGGCGTCCAATAGCGGTGTCTGTCGTTTCAGCCAATCAGGTGACGGGTAACAGACCCGAGCACCTGATTGGTGGAGAGGCAGTTCAGTGTTAGAAAAGCGAATATTCATTCGCCTTTCTAACACACCTGGGTGAACTGCAAGCGCCATGCATGGTGCTCGCATTTCGCCTATTTTGAAGCCTATTAGAGCTTATGGCTCTAATCAGGTGCTTCAAAAACACCCCCCACCGCTGTAATTCAGGCGCATGGCGCCTAAAAAGGAGCCAGGCGCCTGAATAGGGGGTGGCGGCGGCCATGGATAGATTCATGCTATGCATGTATCTATCCATTGGTCATAGAGGGGGTGGCTGGAGAGTGGGGGCGGCGCCCGTGAGCCCTTATGAATGCACCGCCACTGCCCAGATCTGTGCCACAATACAATCCTGTTCCGGAGGTCTACAGAAAATTCCTTGGATTTCATGGCTTGGTTTGTTCACTGATATGCACTGTTAACTGTGGGACCATTGTATAGACAGATGTGTGCCTTGTCTAATCAACTGGATTTACCACAGGTGGACTCCAATGAAGTTGTAGAAACATCTTAAGGAAGATCAGTGGAAACAGGATGCACCTGAGCTCATTTTGAGTGTCATGGCAAAGGCTGTGAATACTTGTACATGTGATTTTTTTCATTTTTTATTTATAATAAACTTGCAGATTTCAAACAAACTTCTTTCAGGTTGTCATTGTAGGGTATTGTTCTTAGAATTTTGAGGAAAAGAATGAATTTAATCATTGTGCTTTGACATAAACCTTGAAAGACAAAAACAGAACATTCCATTCACCAGTAACAAACAAATGGCCCCTGCCCCCCACCTATAACTGGCCTTCACAGCAAGGAGCACATGGAAGGGCAAACACATGAAAGACGAAAACAGAATATTCCATAGCTCAACTCCCCAACCAGTCTGCCAAATGACCAAATTAACCCATCCAATGTCTGTGTTAGCGCCCCCCCCCCCCCCCTGAACCGTAGCATGCCCAGGGACTGTGACAGTATAAGGCAGGGGGGTCACCGCCTATATAAGTCCATTGCGGAGCGCTCAGAGAGCATTATAGCTGAAGAGAGCATCATGTCAACATCGGAAGAAGCGAAGAGGGGAGAAGACGACGCTGAAGTCCGGGCTTTGGGAGGGACCCCCACGCCGTTTTTTCGGCGTAGGGGGTTCCCCTTAAAATCCATACCAGACCTAAGGGCTTGGTATTGTCTGAGGGGGGAACCCCGCGTCATTGTGGCGGGGTTCCTCTTCATCCTCAGCACACAAGTCGCACCGCAAGTCGGATCATAATGATCCGACTTCTGGTGCGACTTCTATTCAAATCAATGGGCTCCCATCGGGAACCACTGATTTTGAATAGAGGCAGAGAAACGCAGTTAAAAGCTATCGCCGCTAAACGTGCATTGACGGCAATGCAAAACGCTGATAAAATCACATTTTTAAAGGAACGTTTTCCTGCAAGCAATCCGACGTTCAGAACAGCCGTTTATGAGCTCCAGTGTGCATGGAGCCTTAATGAAGACATGGATGAGCGAGTTTGGGGTGGAGGAACTTGACTAGCCTGCACAGAGTCCTGACCTCAACCCGATAGAACACCTTTGGGATGAATTTGAGCGGAGACTGCAAGCCGGCTTTTGTCCAATATCAACAAAAACAACATGTGTATAAAAGGGAGTTTAAATTTACATACAGGATGTCCCCTCATTATCCATAAATTGTGGAACTACCATAGTGTTTTGAATGTCAATACCTCAGCTTATATCCATCTATCTGTAAGAGTATTTATTGCTTAGGACTGTAGACAGTTGGCATCAATAATACAAGACTTCTCCTTTTAGTCTTTTTGATGTTGGCAGGAGTGTGTGTGGGTGTGGTATGGTTGACTGGCAACTTTTTCTTTTAAATTTATATTGTGGGATATTTTGGAGGATTTTTTTTTAATTTTATAATAAACATGTGTATGTGAATCTGGAATGAAGGTTTTTTTTTTTTGCAGCATTCCCTTATACAGGTTTTTCTTACAGATTTATCACATTCTGTATTACTGCAATTATATTTAAACTTTCTGCTGGTTTGCACACTTGTTTTTTTTTTTTTTAGGAGTTTTTGTTAATGAAAATACATATGTGGCACTAAAGTTCTGCTTTAAACATGTCCTTTTTCTCTGGTATGTTCAAATATAGATTTTAAAGAACACACTTTAGAAACCTCCAGAATCTTCACACTGTTGTAAATGTGAAGAGGTGAGTTCTTGCCTCCTTACAGTGTGGGGCTATGGAGCGCACAATTCAGCCACTGGTCCCATTCAGGTGTTCAGCAGGAGGTGTAATCCTTGTAACTTGGTTATTGCTCTTCCTTGCCTGTAAATTAAAGGAAACAGGTGCTAAAAGACATAAGTAGTCTGCCATTGCTAACCCCTTTCAGAAAATACTATTTACCTTCGGTTTCTAGGTTCATCAATTTCACTTAACAAAAATAAGCATGCAAATTAGAAAGTCGCAGTGTACTCCTAATCTGCATATTTGTTCCAGGTCAATGCTTCAGAAAATGTTAAAACCATTGAATCTACATGGCAGGATAGCAGCCAGCATTTTCAGTAAGAGAGATGGGCAATATTTTCTCAGTAGAAGTTTTCTTTAAAATACTAATGCCTCGTACACACGAGCGGACTTTACGGCAGACTTTGCCCGGCGGACGGGATTTGGTCGGACAATTCGATCGTGTGTGGGCTCCAGCGGACTTTGTTTTCTCAAAAGTTGGACGGACTTAGATTTGAAACATGTTCTAAATTAATCCGTTGAAATCGAGTCCGGTCGAAAAGTCCGCCGTCTGTATTGAATTACTGTTGCCTTTCTATCATCTCAAACCAGTCTTCCCATTCTCCTCTGACATCAACAAGACATTTTTGTCCACACAACTGCCGCTCACTGGATATTTTCTCTTTTTCGGACCATTCTCTTTAAACCCTAGAGATGGTTGTGCGTGAAAATCCCGGTAGATCAGCAGTTTTTGAAATACTCAGACCAGCCTGTCTGGCACCATCAACCATGCCACATTCAAAGTCCCTTAAAGTGATATTAAAATCTTGTTTTTTTTTTTTTTTTAAATAACAAACATGTTATACTTACCTCCTCTGTGCAGTGGTTTTGCACAGAGCAGCCCAGATCCTCCTCTTCTCGGGTCCCTCGCCGACACTCCTGACCCCTCCCTCCTGCCCAGTGCCCCCACAGCTCGGCCCTACCCCCTCTCTCTACTCATTGGTTACTGACTTTGAATGACAGCAACGGGAGCCAGTTGCACCCACTGCTTTGTCTCAGCCAATCAGGGGGGGTGCCTGGACATCCGAGGCTCTTGTGCAACATCGCTGGATCGAGATGGGACTCAGGTAAGTATTAGGGGGGCTGAGGGGGGCTGCTGCACACTGAAGGTTTTTTTATCTTAATGCATAGAATTTATTAAGATAAAAAAACCTTCTACCTTTAGACCCACCAAAATCCCCTTTCTTCCCCATACTGATACTCAGTTTAAACTTCAGCAAGTCGTCTTTACCACGTCTAAATGCCTAAATGCATTTAGCTGCTGCCATGCGATTGGCTGATTAGCAATTTGTGTTACCAAGAAATTGAACAGGTGTACCTACCAAAGTGGCCGGTGAGCGTACAGTAGTTGTACAAAAGCACTTACACCTGCATATGCATCTTCTGTAGCTATCTGGCAATGTTTAGAACATCAGTCAGGGCCGTCTTTAAGGCAGGGCAAAAGGGGCAGCTGCCCTGGGCCCTGTCATTGTTGTGGGGCCCAAAGCAGCTGCCTCATACTTGCCAACTATCCTGGTTTAAATTCCCTTTTCCCTTGAAGTTTTAGTACCGTGCTGTGTCCCGATATCTCAGTGTGAAGTGCTGCTACTAATGCTGCCCAGCTCTTCCCTATTGCTGTGTACAGATGACTCACCTGCAGACCCTGTGTTTGCATTTAAATACCGGCATTCATTTGTAAATAGTGACTGCATTGATATGTAAGTAGCGGTGGCCGGCAGCATTGATATGTAAATAAAGGCGGCATTCATATGTATATCATGCCCCCCTGAGATCATATCTACCATCACCTATACTGAATGCTGCCCACTGGGGAGGTGGTAAAGGGACATGTTTCAAAGTCCTGTCTACAACTGTGGTCATTAAGTCTGACATCAGCCTGTTCTGCAAAGGTAAGCATATTGGTGGGGGAGGGTAGTGTGGGGTGTGCAGAGGTAGGCAGAGAAAGGCAGAGAAGGAATTACAGTTTGGGATGCACAGGTGAGCGAGAAGGGGATGTGTAGAGGTAAGGAAGGTGGGTGCAAAGATGAGCAGAGGAGGCAGGTAGAGTTAAAGGGGTGGAGAATTGGCGTGGAGAGGATGGGGGAGGTTTGGGGTGCAGAAGTTAGCATGGGTTTTAGGATGCAAAGGTGTACTGATAGGGTGGATAAAGGTGTAGGTAGTGTGTAGGGCAGCCCAATTATTTCTAAGGGCATGTTTTATGAGCTAGAAATTCAGAAGAAAGTCCCTAACCCTTTTTCAAAATCACACGGTTCCACAGCACATGTCAGCAGATGCGTGAGGGTGTCATTAACAATTAATGGCACTGCTGTGTATCTGTTAAAGGGCAGCACATATCTGTGGTGTCAGGAAAGCAATTGTGCACATATTCCCGACATACAAATGTGAACGCAGGCTAAACGCCTCAGTTACATTGGTGGTCAGTGTAAATCTTCTCATTACTTTGGGGCTTGGTATAGAATCCTTTCATTCACACTAGTGGCCAGTGTGAAGGTCCCCCTTACATTAGTGGTCAGTGTAAATCCCTCCTTAAATTGGTGGTTACTGTGAATGCTCCTATTACATTAGTGGTCAGTGTAAACTCCCTATTACATTAGTGGTCAGTAGGGATGGGCCGAACACCCCCCAGTTTGCTTCGCACCAGAACTTGCGAACGGACCAAAACTTCGCACGAACATTAGAACCCCATTGAGGTCTATGGGACTTGAACGTTCAAAATCAAAAGTGCTCATTTTAAAGGCTAATTTGCATGGTATTGTTCTAAAAAGGGTTTGGGAACCCGGGTTCTGCCCCAGGGGACATGTATCAATGCAAAAAAAGTTTAAAAATGGCCGTTTTTTTCGGGAGAAGTGATTTTAATGATGCTTAAAGTGAAAAAAAGTGAAATATTCCTTTAAATATCGTACCTGGGGGTGTCTATAGTCAGGGCAGTTTTTTCCACTGGGCACGCTGGGCAGTTGCCCGGGGGCCCCACTTGCCTGGAGGGCCCCATCCAGGGCCGATCCTCAGCGCTGCAATCTGCTGCTTTAGTTGACTGACTGCACTGGTTGCTCACTTGCTAGAATTGCCGGCCGCCCGGCATCTAGCTAGCAACCAGTCACGTCAGTCAGAGGCCGCTGCAGCATTCATAGTGCGCCGCGGCCGCCCCCTAGCGGCTAGTCAACAAGCTCCACCAACCTCTGCCATGTTCTTCAGACAGCGTGGAGAGGGAGCAGAGTGGAAAGACGGCCCTGATTGATAGCTGGTGCTGCCTTGCTGCTGTGAGTGACACACTGTACTGCACCAGGCCAGCGGCCTCAAGTAAGTCTAACACTGTCTACTTAAGTGAGTTCAAGTTGTGCATCAAACACAGCCACTGTCTGTGCCCATCAAAAGCTGCCACTGTGCCCATCAAACGCTGCCACTGTGCCCATCAAACGCTGCCACTGTGCCCATCAAACGTTATATTGTCCAAACGTTGTGTTAATGTTTAAACACTGATTTTGTTGGAAGTACCAATAAATATAGCCTTATTGATAATTTGCATTTTTATTCTCGTGCGTGATTGTGTAGACAGGGCCCCAGTGCACTGTATTGCCCGGGGGCCTATAATGCTCTTAAGATGGCCCTGTCTATAGTATGCCTGTAAAGTGGCGTGTGTTTCCCGTGCTTAGAACAGTCCCTGCACAAAATGACATTTTTAAAGGGATAAAAGTCATTTAAAACTGCTTACGGCTTTAATGTAATGTCGGGTTCCGGTAATATGGATGAAAATCAGTGAGACAAACGGCATGGGTACCACCACCCCCCAGTCCATTACCAGGCCCTTTTGGTCTTGTATGGATATTAAGGGGAACCCCACACCAAAATTAAAAAAAGGAAAGGCGTGGGGCCCAAGGCCCTCTGAACAGCAGTATACAGGCGGTGCAAACAAGACAGGGACGGTAGGTTTGTTGTTAAGTAGAATCTGTTTGTAATTTTGAACTGGTACATTTTTAAAGTGGGTAGCTCCAGCAAAAAAATCTATTTTCAGCTTTTTGGAAAACATAGGGAAGGGTTATCACCCCCGTGACATTTGTTTTGCTGTCTGTGCTCCTCTTCGGAAGATTGCACCTCACTTTCTGTCCCAATGACAAATGTTTTTTGAAAATTTGGGGTTTTTAGTGAAACAAGGATTGGTGATAAAGCATCAGTGGAAAGGAGAAACGTTTTTCCCATATTAACTCTTACAGGAGAGAATTTCCCTTCCTAGGGGTAGATTTCATCTCACTTCCTGTTGTCTCCTTCCGTTTACAAGTAGGAGTCGTTTGTAAGTTGGATGTTTGAAAGTAGGGGCCTGCCCTATATACTCAGCAGAAATTGGGGCCTTAGGTGTTGGTGTTGCCACAACACTGTAAGCCCTCACAGGGCCCTGCTTTGAAATATTAGATCAAGAATTGTAATTACATGCCCCTGTTGAACAGGGTCAGAAAAATTGGGCCTTTGGTGCTGGTGCCACAACACTATAAGTCCACACAGTTACTCTTGGTGGGTGCTGGAACGGGCCCTGCTGTGAAATATTAGATCAAGAATTGTAATTACATGCACCTGTTAAACAGGGGCAGAAAAACTGGGCCTTTGGTGGTGGTGCTGGTGGTGCCACAACACTGTAAGTCCTCACAGTTACTCTTGGTAGGCGCAGAAACGGGCCCTGCTGTGAAATATTAGATCAAGAATTGTAATTACATGTCCCTGTTGAAAAGGGGCAGAAAAATAGGGCCTTAGGCACTTGTGCCACAACACTGCAACCCCTCACAGATACTCTAGTTGGAGCGCAGGAATGAGCCCTCCTGCAAAATATTGCATCAAAAATTGTAATTAAATGCCCCTGTTAAACAGGGGCTGAAAAATTGTCACAACACTACAACCCCTCACAGATGCTATAGTTGGAGCGCAGGAATGAGCCCTGCTGCAAAGTATTGCATCAAAAATTGTAATTATACGCCCCTCTTAAACAGGGGCTGAAAATTTGGGCCTTGGGCACTGGTTCTAGTGCCACAACACTGCAACCCCTCACAGATTCTCTAGTTGGAGCGCAGGAATGAGCCCTGCTGCAAAGTATTGCATCAAAAATTGTAAATACACGCCCCTGTTAAACAGGTGCAGAAAAATTGGGCCTTAGCCACTGGTGGCGGCGCCCAGAACCAAAAATATTCTTACAAGCTATCAGCATGATCATTGAGGAGGAAGAGGATAGTCACTCAGCATAACAGGATAGTCACTCAGCATCAGCATATTGAGTCTTGAAGGAATCTGACATTTCAAAAAAAAAATATTCGTTACATCAGCATCAGGTGCTTGGTATCTGTTGGTCATCCAAGACTGATTCATTTTTATGAAGGTCAGCCGATTGACCGAGTCGGTGGACAGGCGCACCCTGTGATCGGTTACAAAGCCTCCAGCAGCACTGAATGTGCGTTCCAAAAGAACGCTGGATGCAGGACAGGCCAGTAGCTCAATTGCATACTGTGCAAGCTCTGGCCAGTGATCCATCCTCAAGACCCAGTAACCCAGAGGATTTTCGGTGGGAAAGGTGTCCAAGTCAGATCTTGTCCCTAGGTATTCCTGCACCATGCAAAACAGACGGTGGCAATGGTTGCTGGAACCGATCATACCTTGGGGGTGCGGACTAAAAATTTGTCTGAACGCATCGGTCAGATGGCCACCTTCTCCACCGCTCCTTCTTTGACTGACCGAAGCCTCAGCAACACGTTGTCCAGGAACAGGAGTTTGTAACCTCCCAGTCTCTGGGAACGCGTTGCACAGACCTTTCTGCAAGGCCTCCCGAAGATGTTTCATCCTCTGCTCCCTCTGCGATGGCAAGATAAGGTCCGCAACCTTACCCTTGTGACGTGGTTCAAGGAGGGGTGCCAGCCAGTAACGATCCCTCTCCTTGATACCACGAATACGAGGATCCTTCGCAGGCTTTGCAGGATCAGGGAGGCCATGCAGCGTAGGTTTGCTGAGGCATTTGGGCCGGAGTCCTCTGGGCCACTAAGGATGACATGATCTGCAGCCACCTCCTCCCAGCCACGTACAAGTCCATGGGTTTCTTGGGACTGTAAATGATCCCTTAAAGACTGCTGCTGATGCTGAGTGCCAGGCTCCACATCATGCTGACACAATCCTCCTTCTCCTCCTCTTCCTGTGTGATCGGCGGGCACGCAGGAACACTGTCTGCATAAAGGGGGCCTTGAGAGCTAAGGAAGTCCTCCTCTTCCTGCTTCTGTTCTACCTCAAGTGCCCTCTCCATTATTCCACGCAGTGTGTGCTCCAACAGGTGGACATGGGGACAGTGTCATTGATGCATGCACTGTCACTGCTCACCATCCTCGTGGCCTGCTCAAATGGTGACAGGACAGTGCATGCAACCCCAAACATGGCCCTCTGGCATGGGAAAAAAAAACAAGCTCCCCTGACCCTGTTTTGGTGCCATAGGCGCACAGGTACTCATTGATGGCCCTCTGCTGCGTGTGCAGCTGCTGCAGCATGGCCAACATTGAGTTCCACCTGGTGGGCATGTCACAGATTAGGCAGTTCTTGGGCAGGTTAAATTCCTTTTGGAGGTCAGCCAGCCGAGCACTGGCATTATACAACCAGCGGAAATGCACGCAGAGTTTCCTGGCCTGCCTCAGGACATCCTGTAAGCCCGGGTACCTGCTCAAGAACTGCTGCACCACCAAGTTAAGGATGTGAGCCAAACAGGGCACATGGGTCAGTTGTCCCTGTCGGAGGGCGGAGAGGAGTTCGGTGCCATTGTCGCAAACCACCATTCCTGGCTTAAGCTGGCGTGGCGTCAACCACCTCTGAACCTGCCCCTGCAGAGCTGACAGAATCTCTGCCCCAGTGTGGCTCCTGTCCCCCAAGCACACCAGCTCAAGCACCGTATGGCATCTTTTGGCCTGCGTACTTGTGTAGCCCCTTGAATGCCTATGGAGCACCGCTGGTTCCGAGGACAAAGCACAGGAAGACGCCATGGAGGAAGAAGAAGAGGAGGGGGTGGTGGAGAGAGGTGTGTCAGAATCACCAGTAGTAGCATTTTGGAGGCGTGGTGGCAGAACAACCTCCAACACTACTGCACCTTGTCCTGCATCCTTCCCAGCTGCCAGCAGAGTCACCCAATGCGCTGTGAAACTTAGGTAACGTCCCTGTCCATGCCTGCTGGACCATGAGTCAGTGGTAATATGCACCTTACCGCTGACCGCCCTGTCCAGCGAGGCCAAGACATTGCCTTCCACATGCCGGTAGAGAGCCGGAATCGCCTTCCGTGAGAAAAAGTGGCATTTGGGAACCTGCCACTGAGGAACCGCACATTCCATAAACTCACGGAAGGGGACAGAGTCTACCAACTGAAAAGGTAGCAGTTGAAGTGCTAGCAATTTTGCCAAGCTAGCATTCAACCGCTGGGCATGTGGATGGCTTCTTTCTGCGGTGCAGCAGCTGGGGCAGGGAAATTTGCCTGGAACAATCTGACTTCGGTGTACCGATAGCAGATTGCCCGCAAGTACTTGGCTGTGACACACCTAATTCTACACCTTCATTCCTCTCAGTGCAGGTCTCAGAGAGGACTGAAAGTATAGTGGGGTTGGAGATCAAGGAGAGGTCCTCTTTGTTATTTGGTGTGGGTCTTTTAGGTACGTTTGCCAACAAACTGCATGGCAGGTCAACATATGTCTGGTCAAGCATGTGGTGCCCAAGCGGGAGATGTTTTGGCCACGCGAGATGTTGCAAATAGCAGCGGTGCGATCTGATGCACTCGTCTCAAAAAAGGCCCACACCAAAGAACTTTTGGAATAACGCGCAAAGACAGCAGTGCCCTGCACATGAGGAGCTCTGCGGTGTGATGCAGTCAGTGTGCTGCCCTTAAGCTGGCCCCTGGAGGGCATCCTGCCTTGTTGGTGATGTGCCTCCTCCTCCTCTCTCCTATCAGGCACCCACGTGGAGTCAGTGACCTCATCATCCCCTCCCTCCTTATCACTGGAGCAAACCTGGCAGTATACTGCAGCAGGGGGAACATGACTGCCAGATTGCTGTCCTTCTTGGGCACCCCCCCGTCTGGGCTCACGTTACTGCCTTCCTGGCCAATTACGGCTCTCTGTACACATGGCGCTGTGATTGGCCAAGCATGCAGGTCATAGTGCATGCTTGGCCAATCATCAGCCAGCAATGCACTGCGATGCCGCAGTGAATTATGGGCCGTGACGCGCCACTCGAATTTGGTGCGAACGGCCCATAATGTTCGTAATTCGGTGAACGACCAAACACACGATGTTCGAGTCGAACATGCATTCATCTCGAACATGAAGCTCATCCCTAGTGGTCAGTGTAAACTCCCTATTACATTGGTGGTCAGTGTTGAAACTCCTTTGGTAAAACAAATCGGCATTGCCATTGATCCCCCCCCCCCCCTCTCCCCAGCACTACCACTGATCCCAGGAGTTCTAGGATCCCTAGAAATTTTCTGTCTATTGATGGGTCTGCTCATCTCCCCAGTCCATGGTGTGCAGGCAGCAAGGAGATGATGTGCTGTAACCTCTAGCAACCAATCATTGAGCAGTATTACTGTAGATTAATCTCTAGCAACCAATGAACAAGCAGAAATCACGTGCTGTAACCTCTGGCAACCAATCGCAATCACTGTCTGATCTGAAAGAGTAAACAGATTTTGAGTCTTATTGTATGTCTCAGAGCAGATGGAGAGCGAAATTGCATAGGGGGGGGGGGCAAGAAAATTTTTGCCCAGGGTCCAATCAATATTAAAGACGGCCCTGACGTCAGTGCACAACTATTTTAGATTTAGGGAGCCTTATCAGAGACATCAGAAAGTTATACGTCTTCATGATTACTGGACAGGCAAGATCTGTGTGTTGGAGGATATCTGACTTTTCACCATACTCATCTGTGAATGTTATTATAGAGGAGCTTTTACCTGTGCTTTAAAAGAGCACATCAGTCAAATATAAAAACTTTCAAATGTGTGAAAAATAATGTTGAAAACCACAGGAAATGTACATACCACTCATTTACACTGCCATCCTGTCACATCACTTTTTTTCCTCAGCACCCTTTGTTTCAGCAGCAGAAACATGTATTCATCTTTCTTCAGCCAGCGTTCTGCTTTACAATGCCAGCTGGCAAATTAACACTTTTATATTTCTCTTGACTACATAACCAGCAATGTCTAGATGAGCAAACAAGATCACACTTAAAGCGGAGTTCCACCCATTTAAAAGTCAGCAGCTACAAAAAGTGTAGCTGCTGACTTTTAATAATCAGACACTCACCTGTACCAGGGTCCAGCGATGCGGGAGTACGAAGCCCTGCTCCTCTTCTCCTCCTCTCCCAGGCGACCGGCATTCTAACTGTGGGCGCCCGGCTGTGGCTTCACAGACGGGTGCGCACTACGCATGCGCGAGCAGCACTGCGTGCTGTGAATGGCCGGGCAATCTTCTGGAACCTGTGACGTGTCCCAGGAGATTGCAGGGAGGGAGGGGGGAGAGGTTACATAGTTACATAGTAGGTGAGGTCGAAAAAAGACATAAGTCCATCAAGTCCAACCTATGTGTGTGATTATATGTCAGTATTACATTGTATATCCCTGTATGTTGTGGTCGTTCAGGTGTTTATCTAATAGTTTCTTGAAACTATTGATGCCCCCCGCTTAGACTACAGGCGGTCTTACAGTAAAGAACCCTCTAAGTAGTTTAAGCTTAAACCTCTTTTCTTCTAATTTTAATGAGTGGCCACGAGTCTTGTTAAACTCCCTTCCGCAAAAAAGTTTTATCCCTATTGTGGGGTCACCAGTATGGTATTTGTATATTGAAATCATATCCCCTCTCAAGCGTCTCTTCTCCAGAGAGAATAAGTTCAGTGCTCGCAACCTTTCCTCATAACCAATATCCTCCAGACCCTTTATTAGCTTTGTTGCCCTTCTTTGTACTCGCTCCATTTCCAGTACATCCTTCCTGAGGACTGGTGCCCAGAACTGGACAGCATACTCTAGGTGGGGCCGGACCAGTAGAACAGGAGAATTATAGTTTTATCTCTGGAATCAATACCCTTTTTAATGCATGCCAATATTCTGTTTACTTTGTTAACAGCAGCTTGGCATTGCATGCCATTGCTGAGCCAATCATCTACTAGGGTCCCCAGGTCCTTTTTCATCCTAGAATCCCCCAGAGGTTCTCCCCCCAGTGTATAGATTACATTCATATTTTTGCCACCCAAATGCGTTATTTTACATTTTTCTACATCAAACCTCATTTGCCATGTAGTTGCCCACCCCATTAATTTGTTCAGATCTTTTTGCAAGGTTTCCACATCCTGCGGAGAAGTCATTGCCCTGCTTAGCTTAGTATCGTCCGCAAATACAGAGATTGAACTGTTTATCCCATCCTCCAGGTCGTTTATGAACAAATTAAACAGGATCGGTCCCAGCACAGAACCCTGGGGGACCCCACTACCCACCACCCTCTGAACTCGCCCTTGTAGCCAGTTTTCAATCCATGTACGCACCCTATGGTCCATGCCAACGGACCTTATTTTGTACAGTAAACGTTTATGTGTCAAATGATTTGCAAAATCCAGATACACCACGTCTACGGGCCTTCCTTTATCTAGATGGCAACTCACCTTCTCATAGAAGGTTAATAGATTGGTTTGGCAAGAGCGATTCTTCATGAAACCATGCTGATTACTGCTAATGATACTGTTCTCATTACTAAAATCTTGTATATAGTCCCTTATCATCCCCTCCAAGAGTTTAGATACTATTGTGTTAGGCTTACTGGTCTGTAATTCCCAGGGATGTATTTTGGGCCCTTTTTAAATATTGGTGCTACATTGGCTTTTCTCCAATCAGCTGGTACCATTCCATTCAGTAGACTGTCAGTAAAAATTAGGAACAATGGTCTGGCATTTACTTGAGTTCCCTAAGTACCCTCGGGTGCAAGCCATCTGGTCCCGGTGATTTATTATTGTTAAGTTTCCCAAGTCTAATTTTAATTCTGTCCTCTGTTAACCATGGAGGTGCTTCCTGTGATGTGAATTGAGGATAAACACAGCAGTTTTGGTTACTGAAGCCCCCCCAATTCCCTCATGAAGACCGAGGAGAAGAATAATTCAATACATTCACCATCTCCCCATCCTTTGTAACCAGATGTCCTTCCTCATTCTTTATGGGGCCAATATGGTCTGTCCTTCATTTTTTACTGTTTACATACTTAAAGGGGTGTTTCACAAAAAAAAAAAAAATTAGATGTCAGCAGCTGCAAATACTGCAGCTGCTGACTTTTAAAATAAGGACACTTACCTGTCCCGGGGTCCAGCGATGGTCCGAGACCGAGCCGTCCCTCGATCCTCGGGTGCTGCCGCCGCCATTCACACTGAGGGAGTCAGGAAGTGAAGCGTTGCCGCTTCACTGCCCGGTTCCCTACTGCGCATGCGCGAGTCGCGCTGCGCGTCTTCACTGGTCCCCGTTGTGTTGTGGGAACTGTGTATTTCCCACAACACAACGGGGGTGGGTGGGGAGTCTGCGGCTAGCTGCGGCTAGCTATACCCGGAAGTGGGTGCAGATACCTGTATTATACAGGTATCTGCACCCCCCTCCCCCCTGAAAGGTGCCAATTGTGACACCGGAGGGGGGGAGGAATCTGATGAGCGGAAGTTCCACTTTAGGGTGGAACTCCGCTTTAAATAATTTCTTGGGATTTTTTTTGCTCTCCTCCGCTATGTGTCTTTCATGTTCTATGTTAGCTGTCCTTATTGCACCCTTACATTTCTTGTTGCATTCTTTATAAAGTCTGAATGCTGATGATGATCCCTCAACCTTGTATTTTTTGAAGGACTTCTCCTTTGCATTTTTAAATGCATTTTTACATTGGAGTTAAGCCATCCAGGAATTTTGTTCGCTCTTTAAATTTATTACTCAATGGGATGCATTGGCTAATGCCCTTATTTAATATGCTCTTAAAGCAAACCCATCTCTCCTCCGAGTTCTTTGTTCCTAAGATTTTATCCCAATTTATACCTTCTAGGAAGGTTCGTAGTTTAGGGAAGTTGGCTCTTTTGAAATTCAGTGTCTTTGTACTCCCCTTATGTTTCCTATTTGTGTGATTTATACTGAAGCCAATTGACCTGTGATCGCTGTTACCAAAATTGCCCCGTATTTCCACATCCGTGATCAGGTCTGTATTGTTGGTAATCAGTAGATCCAGTAAGGCTTTATTTCTAGTTGGTGCGTCTACCACCTGACCCATAAAATTGTCTTGCAAGACATTTAGGAACTGGAGAGCCTTAGATGAATGCATGATTCCCTTCGCCCAGTCTATGTCTGGATAATTAAAATCCCCCATTATGATAACACTTCCCATCCTTGCTGCTAATCCAGATTGTGATAGGAGATCTGTCTCCCCTTCCTCCCTCAGGTTAGGGGGCCTATAGCCTACTCCCAGTATTATTTTCCCCTTAGCTCCATCCCTTTGGAGCTCTACCCATAAGGATTCCACCTCCTTCCTAGCTCCCTTAGTGATGTCATCTCTCACATTCACTTGTATATTATTCTTGATATATAGGCATACCCCTCCCCCTTTTTTACCCTCTCTATCCTTGCGATAAAGGGTATACCCTTGAATGGTTGCCAGCCAATCATGAGAGCGGTTGAACCAGGTCTCTGAAATTCCCACAAAATCCAAATCCTCTTCGTACAACAGTATGTCTAGTTCACCCATCTTGTCCGTCAGGCTCCTGGCATTGGTGAACATGCCACGTAGTTTAGACCGGTCGCATATTATCCTCCTATTGGGTGTTCCGAGATTGCAACTAGGACTTGCTACTATACTTACCTTGGGTTTATGTGCTTTGGTCAACCTACCACTAATGCCCCCAATATACTACCCTCTAGAATATGTTCCGCGCTGAGTAGCTCTACCTCTGGACCCTCCCCCCCATTGCCTAGTTTAAAAACCCCTCTAACTTTTTGGCCATCTTCATTCCCAGCTGATCTGCACCCTCCTCATTTAGGTGCAGTCCATTGCTTCTATACTGGCTATAGACTGAGAAGTCGGCCCAGTCCAGGTGATCTTCCTTCTGGTGCCGCGGCACCAGGGGAGTTAGTAGGAGCTGGGTGCCTCTAAAAACAGGGTACCTGCTCCCCCCTCCCCCCCCCACAAAAATGGCATTCCAAATGTGGCATGTCAGGGGGTCACCAGCGCTTAAAGCGGAAGTTCCATTTTTGGGTGGAACTCTGCTTTAAAGAGGAGCTCCAGTCTCCTTTCAAAAAAATAAAAGTCAGCAGCTACAAATACTGTAGCTGCTGACTTTTATTATAAGGACACTTACCTGTCCAGGGATCCAGCGCTGTCCTCGCTCAAGCTAATTCTTCAGTTGGCTTCAGGTCCAGGCACTGGCATCTTAACTAAGGGAAATGGGCAAGCCGAGCCACGCTGTGTTTTGTGAAGTCTTACAGTCTTCTGTGATGTGCCTGAAGGCTGCGGGGGGGGGAGGGGATTAGTTCCGCTGATCCAACCTGAAATGGGGGAGCAGGTACCTGTCAAAAACAGGTACCCGTTCCCCCCTCCAAAAAAATATAAAGTGCCAGATGTGAAGGAGGATGGGAGAAGGAGGAGGAAGAGAGGAATATTCCCATTTTGGGTGGAGTTCCACTCTAATGCCCCGTACACACGATCGGACTTTGTTCGGACATTCCGACAACAAAATCCTAGGATTTTTTCCGACGAATGTTGGCTCAAACTTGTCTTGCATACACACGGTCACACAAAGTTGTCGGAAAATCCGATCGTTCTGAACGCGGTGACGTAAAACACGTACGTCGGGACTATAAACGGGGCAGTAGCCAATAGCTTTCATCTCTTTATTTATTCTGAGCATGCGTGGCACTTTGTCCGTCGGATTTGTGTACACACGATCGGAATTTCCGACAACAGATTTTGTTGTCGGAAAATTTTATATCCTGCTCTCAAATTTTCTGTGTCGGAAAATCCGTTGGAAAATGTCCGATGGAGCCCACACACGGTCGGAGTTTCCGACAACACGTTCCGATCGGACATTTTCCATCGGAAAATCCGACCGTGTGTACGGGGCATAACACTTTCACTAGGACTCACTCACAGTTTGATGTATTTGTTTTAATTTGCTTTCTGAATATTCTGAACTATACATATAGATACAGTGCCTTGAAAAAGTATTCACACCCCTTGAAATTTTCCACGTTTTGTCATGTTACTACCAAAAACATAAATGTATTTTATTAAGATTTTATGTGGTAGACCAACACAAAGTGGCACATAATTGTGAACTGGAAGGAAAATGATAAATGGTTTTCAATTTTTTTTGCAAATAAACATCTGAAAAGTGTGGCGTGCATTTCTATTCAGCCCCCTTTACTCTGATACCCCTAACTAAAATCTAGTAGAACCAATTGCCTTCAGAAGTCACCTAATTAGTAAATAGAGTCCACCTGTGTGTAATTTAATCTCAGTATAAATACAGCTGTTCTGTGAAGCTCTCAGAGGTTTGTTAGAGAACCTTAGTGAACAAACAGCATCATGAAGGCCAAGGAATGCACCAGACAGGTCAGGGATAAAGTTGTGGAGAAGTTTAAAGCAGGGTTAGGTTATAAAAAAAAAATCCCAAGCTTTGAACATCTCACAGAGCACTGTTCAATCCAATCCGAAAATGGAAAGAGTATGGCACAACTGCAGTCCTACCAAGACATGGCCATCCACCTAAACTGACAGGCCGGGCAAGGAGAGCATTAATCAGAGAAGCAGCCAAGAGGCCCATGGTAACTCTGGAGGAGCTGTAGCGATCCACAGCTCAGGTGGGAGACTCCGTCCACAGGACAACTATTAGTCGTGCACTCCACAAATCTGGCCTTTATGGAAGAGTGGTAAGATGAAAGCCATTGTTGAAAGAAAGCCAGAGAAGTCCCGTTTGCAGTTAGAGAGAAGCCATGTGGGGGACACAGAAAACATGTGGAAGAAGGTGCTCTGGTCAGATGAGACCAAAATAGAACTTATTGGCCTAAATGCAAAACGCTATGTGTGGCAGAAAACTAACACTGCTCATCACCCTGAACACACCATCCCCAACGTGAAACAAGGTGGTGGCAACATCATGTTGTGGGGATGCTTTTCTTCAGTAGGAACAGGGAAGGTGTGGTCAGAGTTGATTGGAAGATGGATGGAGCCAAATACAGGGCAATCTTAGAAGAAAACCTGTTAGAGTCTGCAAAAGACTTGAGACTGGGGCTCACCTACCAGCAGGACAACGATCCTAATCGTACAGCCAGAGCTACAATGAAATGGTTTAGATCAAAGAATATTCATGTGTTAGATTAGCCGAGTCACAGTCCAGACCTAAATTCTATTGAGAATCTGTGGCAAGACTTGAAAATTGCTGTTCACAGATGCTCGACTAAAATAGTAATAACCACTTGCCGACCAGTCGCCGTCTTTATATGGCGGCAGGTTGGCTCGTTCCCGTGAATCGCCGTACCTGTACGTCGGCTCCATTAAGAGCCATAGCAAGTCGACCTGATGTCTGCCGGCCACCTGCGATCGCGGACACGAGAGCCAGAATGGGGATCTGTGTGTGTACACACAAATCCCTGTTCTGGCAGGGGAGGAGAGACAGATCTGCTGTTCCTAGTAATTAGGAACAGCGATCTGTCTCCTCCTCTAGTCAGTTCCATCCCCCACAGCTAGAAACACACATGAGGAAACACATTTAACCCCTTGATCGCCCCTAGTGTTAACCCCTACCCAGTGACATTTACACAGAAAACAGTGCATTTTTATAGCACTGATCGCTGTATAAGTGTCAATGGTCCCAAAAAATGTCTGATCTGAATGTCGCAGTCCCACTAAAAATCGCAGATCGCTGCCATTACTAGTAAAAAAAATAAAAATAATAAAAATGTCATAAATCTATCACCTATTTTGTAGACGCTATAACTTTTGCACAAACCAAAATCAATATACGCTTTTGCAATTTTTTTTACCAAAAATATGAAGAAAAATATATATTGGCCTAAACTGATGGAGAAATTTGTTTTTTAACATTTTTTTTTTTGGATGTTTATTATAGCAAAAATTAAAAATGTTTTTTCAAAATTGTCATTTTTTTTTTTGCCTATAGCGCAAAAAAAAAAAAACCGCAGAGGTGATCAAATACCACCAAAAGAAAGCTCTATTTGTGGGGAAAAAAGGACATCAATTTTGTTTGGGTACAGTGGCGCACAACCGCGCATTTGTCAGTTAAAGCAACGCAGTGCGTATCGCAAAAAATTGCCTGGTCCTCAAGTAGTTAATTTAGTCGACGAAACTATTTTAGTCGACGAAATTAACACTGCTGTAAAAAAATATCATGCATCTTGCAAGAAAAAACTTTCCCTGTGATAAATGTCCACTCTAGAACAATCTACAATGATCCCTTTCACCATATAGATCAGATCTGCGCTCACCGGACTAAAATGCCTTTCTTTGTCAAGAAAAGGTACACAGGCTCAAGTTGTCTCTCAAGGAATCATTCTCTGGATGGATGTTCTAGTTACCAAAGGAGGATGGTTCACCCACAGAAAGAAAATCCTCACTTAGTGTGATGCATTCTTATAAAGTAATTTATTAAGACAACTATTACACTCATAAGTAACAAGTGAATACAGTAAAAGCAGGCATCAAGACCTAAATTCAGCTATGCCCCCTAGTTTATTCGGGAAAAAAATTGAATAAGTTTTAACTTTTCCCCTCTCTTCTCAGTTTTTTTCTGTTTTGTTTTGTCTGTCCTTACTCTCCCCAAGGTGGACACCAATGGCAAAAAAAAACTTACAGAGGCTCTAACCCTTCCCTGTCCAAAACAAAATAAAAAGATTTGGCCAGAGCTGCACCATAAAGTACAAGTTCAGCTTGAAGAAAAAGATTAAAAAAAAAATAATTTCCCAGCACTTTAAAAAAAAAAAAAAAAAAAAAAGCAGCTCCAAATGCTATTCTCACCACCTCTCTGGCATTGTCCACCACAGACTCCCTCAAAGATCCTGCGTCTTTCAGAGTGAATGACGTCTAGGATCATTAAACACACTTCCTGTGAGCTCAGGGATGTACCCTACCCTGGTCTCATAGGAGAATTCTGGAGAGAGTGGTGCCACGTCATTACACTGTCTTCGGCAGTCTGTGGGCAGTCTTCTGCCCACTGCTGGACTAAGAAGAAGGAGAAGTAAATGTTATGTCACCAAGAAAATAGGTATCTATACATGCTTCATTATTTAAGTGTCTAACAGGAAATATTCAGTCACTTTAAAAAGATGTTTGTTGTGTCACTGAGACAAGAAGTGAAGGGAAATCTCCCTAAAGAGACATGGCAAACAAAAAAATCCTACCAGTGGCATTAAACCCTTACATATACCCAGTGAATCAACTGGTCTCAGGTGATACACAGAGATGAAACAAATCCTCCTTCATGTGTTGAATTTGTCTATCTGCAGTTTTCTCTAATTTACATCCATTCAAAGTGCAGAATTTATAGGCTTGTCTGAGCTGTCAGAAAAAAGTGTGTGTGGGGGAGTTGAAGTTACACTCTGCAGAGCTCAGTGAGGAGAGCTCTGAGAGATGATTGGAGGGAAGAGACATGTCCCCTCCACACAGCTCACAGGAACAGAGCTGAGGATGTCAATCTGCTCTAGGTCCCTCCCCTGGAAAAAAGTAGCAGACAGAAATGACACTGGATTGAGTACACACTATAGAGGGATATGCTTTGTTCATATTTCATGTCTGAGATTTACAACCACTTTAACCATTCCCTACTCTATCCAAAACTCAAAAATGTTAACATATTGCTAATGTCTCATGTACAGTATTAGTAATGTATTCATTTCTGGGAGGTCTTCTTCACATAAATGTCATGAGGGAGACTTCATGACAGTGATAAAAGCCCAACTCTAATAAATGTTAAACACATTTAAGCTAATTTTGTCCAGTGGAGATAAGCGTTCTTACTTACCTGATCTTCCGCTCCAGTGGCATGCAGTGCTCCCCCATGCTCCAGGGGTGGACTGTCCCTCAGCACCATCAAGTTCAGTGCAACACTATGGACTCTGCATTGATGGGGGGGGTCATAATGCTTTGGCTGATAATGGGGTGGTCATAATGTTTTGGCTGATCATGTTGTGGACATAATGTTTTGGTTTATCATGGGGGGTCATAATGATTTGGCTGATTATGGAGTGGTCATAATGTTTTGGCTGATCACGGGGCGGTCATAATGATTTGGCTGATTATGGCGTGGTCATAATGTTTTGTCTGATCATGGGGGGGGTCATAAGGTTTTGTCTGATCATGGGGGGGGTCATAAGGTTTTGGCTGATCATGGGGGCGTCATAATGTTTTGGCTGATCATGTTGAGATCATAATGTTTTGGCTGATCATGGGGGGGGTCATAATGTTTTGGCTGATTATGGCGTGGTCATAATGATTTGGCTGATTATGGCGTGGTCATAATGTTTTGGCTGATCATGGGGCGGTCATAATGATTTGGCTGATCATGGGGGGGGTCATAATGTTTTGGCTGATCATGGGGGGGTCAAAATGTTTTGGCTGATCATGGGGTGGTCATAATGTTTTGGCTGATCATGGGGGGGTCATTTTGTTTTGGCTGATCATGGGGGGGGGGGGGGTCATAATGTTTTGGCTGATCATGGGGCGGTCATAATGTTTTGGCTGATCATGGGGCAGTCATAATATTTTGGCTGATCATGGGGTTGTCAGCTTTTGTCACCTCCCACTCTAGTTTTGAACATTTCGCCATTCATTCCTATGGGACCGGAGAGATGATTGGAGGGAAGAGACATGTCCCCTCCACACAGCTCACAGGAACAGAGCTGAGGATGTCAATCTGCTCTAGGTCCCTCCCCTGGAAAAAAGTAGCAGACAGAAATGACACTGGATTGAGTACACACTATAGAGGGATATGCTTTGTTCATATTTCATGTCTGAGATTTACAACCACTTTAACCATTCCCTACTCTATCCAAAACTCAAAAATGTTAACATATTGCTAATGTCTCATGTACAGTATTAGTAATGTATTCATTTCTGGGAGGTCTTCTTCACATAAATGTCATGAGGGAGACTTCATGACAGTGATAAAAGCCCAACTCTAATAAATGTTAAACACATTTAAGCTAATTTTGTCCAGTGGAGATAAGCGTTCTTACTTACCTGATCTTCCGCTCCAGTGGCATGCAGTGCTCCCCCATGCTCCAGGGGTGGACTGTCCCTCAGCACCATCAAGTTCAGTGCAACACTATGGACTCTGCATTGGTCATGACAACAGGACCCCTTTTTGTGTAGGGAAGAAGACACTGCAGGGACTGCTCTAGCAGCGCAGAGGATCAGGTAAGTAAATCTTTTTTTCTGTGTCTCCTAAACCTAAATGAGCAATTAACGAATAAATAATAAAGTTGCGCTGTGTTAATGTAGATCACAAAATGCACAAAAGTACGATAATTAATAAATAAAAAGTGACATTAACAGTGCACTGATAACTAGAAAAGCTACCATTTCTGGGGAAATTGTGAAAAGTGTTCCTGCCTCTACAACTGGAGTGGATGGAGTAACTGGGTGGAGTGGCTTGAGTAATTGTGTGGTTGGAGTCGCTTGAGTAACTGTAAAAAGTGTTAAAAAGCTTAATATTTTAAAAAGTAAAAATAGTAGTAAAAAAGTTGAAGTCCCATCATTAACTGAAAGAGCTGAACATTTTTTTTCGAAAATGATTTTGTTTTTCAAAAAAATTTTTTTCAAAAGATTTTTTTTTCAAAAATGATTTTTAATTTTTTTTTTTCATGGGGTGATCATAATGCTTTGGCTGATCATGGGGTGATCATAATATTTTGGCTGATCATGTTGTGGTCATAATGGTTTGGCTGATAATGGGGTGGTCATAATGTTTTGGCTGATAATGGGGTGGTCATAATGTTTTGGCTGATCATGGGGGGGTCATAATGGTTTGGCTGATCGTTGGGTGGACATAATGTTTTGGCTGATCATGGGGGGGTCATAATGGTTTGGCTGATCGTTGGGTGGACATAATGTTTTGGCTGATAATGGGGCGGTCATAATGTTTTGGCTGATCATGGGGCGGTCATAATGGTTTGGCTGATCGTTGGGTGGACATAATGTTTTGGCTGATCATGGGGGGTCATAATGTTTTGGCTGATCATGGGGGGGGGGTCATAATGTTTTGGCTGATAATGGGGTGGTCATAATGTTTTGGCTGATCATGTTGTGGACATAATGTTTTGGTTTATCATGGGGGGTCATAATGATTTGGCTGATTATGGAGTGGTCATAATGTTTTGGCTGATCATGGCGTGGTCATAATGTTTTGTCTGATCATGGGGGGAGTCATAAGGTTTTGTCTGATCATGGGGGGGGTCATAAGGTTTTGTCTGATCATGGGGGGGGGGTCATAAGGTTTTGGCTGATCATGGGGGCGTCATAATGTTTTGGCTGATAATGGGGTGGTCATAATGTTTTGGCTGATCATGTTGTGGTCATAATGTTTTGGCTGATCATGTTGAGATCATAATGTTTTGGCTGATCATGGGGGGGTCATAATGTTTTGGCTGATTATGGCGTGGTCATAATGATTTGGCTGATCATGGGGCGGTCATAATGATTTGGCTGATTATGGGGGGGGTCATAATGTTTTGGCTGATCTTGGGGGGGTCAAAATGTTTTGGCTGATCATGGGGTGGTCATAATGTTTTGGCTGATCATGGGGGGGTCATAATGTTTTGGCTGATTATGGCGTGGTCATAATGTTTTGGCTGATCATGGGGCGGTCATAATGATTTGGCTGATTATGGGGGGGGGTCATAATGTTTTGGCTGATCATGGGGGGGTCAAAATGTTTTGGCTGATCATGGGGTGGTCATAATGTTTTGGCTGATCATGGGGGGGTCATATTGTTTTGGCTGATCATGGGGGGGGGGGGGTCATAATGTTTTGGCTGATCATGGGGCGGTCATAATGTTTTGGCTGATCATGGGGCAGTCATAATGTTTTGGCTGATCATGGGGTTGTCAGCTTTTGTCACCTCCCACTCTAGTTTTTAACATTTCGCCATTCATTCCTATGGGACCAATTTCGCCGCAAAAACGACAATATTTCGTGAACCATTCAGCGAAACATTCCACAGTAATAGCACACCAATCGGGAACAATCCGCACGTTTCGGTATATTACTTGTCTATGTAGTGTAAAAACTGTGGGTAGAGTTAGGGTGGTAAATTTGGCTATAATAATAATAATAATAATATATATGTGAGATAACAGTAAGTGGTCTTGCTATGCAAGAACACTTAATAATAAAACATATAGCATAAATCATCAAATTAACGAGTATAAAAAACAAAGTGACAAAGGTCTATGTGCAAAATCACGCAAAACTAAATCAAAATGGTGAAGAATCAGATGATGTGATCCAGAGAAAGTCTGTGACAGTTTAAAAATATATTGCATACAAAGTGTGTCCCTCCATCGTAAATGGCAAATGGCCGGTGCTGAACAAATCTTCTGTGATGACACCTGTGTATATGTAAGCCTCTCACCTTACTGCCGTAAGGTATACAGCATGAATCAATCACAGGTGATAGTCTTCAGTATAAAACATCATTATTTATTCATTTCCCATCTTTTCTGTCAAGGATCGGTTTATCAGGTGTTTGCTGCAGTGTCCCCTAGGTCTTTATATTCTTATATTTTATGACAGTGCGGGAGTCATCTATTTAAACGAGCAATTAACCCTTGTAGTGCAGGCCCAGAGTTGGACTTTAATCTCTGCTTCGTGTCAGTGTGGGAAATGCTTTCACAATGTTGCACACACAATAGCGGGCATATCTAAAACTAGTTATGTGATAGACTTGGAACATGCAATAATGTACAGTATATGAAGATGTGGAAGAATCTTGTTAGTGCTAAACCTCCTTGGTACACTGAGGGACAAACATTGCATGTTTAAGCCTGTACACAATCCCGAACATCTCTGGTTAAGCCAGTGAATGGTCTCTAGGAGTCAAGCATGCCGCCAGCTGTCTTTTCTCTGGAAGTCCTCCCAGTGGGACTTGTGTTCTACGACACTCACCCTCTGCCCCATGACTGTAAAATTGTTCTAATGTTCTCACAACAGTCTTGGGATGCATGACTTTTCTCACAGATGGGTTCTATCATATCTTCATGTGACAAGGGATTTTCTAAAATGGTCACGTTCATCCTCCCATGTATAGAATTTACCTACTGTCAGCCAAAGTTTTTTTTTCTTTTTCTCTCATTATAGAGGAATAGAACATATTTCAAATATTTATTTATTTACAGATTAGATCATGCGTGTGGTAACACCCATATTTGTAAATGAACATGAAAAGTGAAAGAAGGAATCTTTAATTGCGGGCAAGCAAAGGGTGTAACTGTAATTAGGGATGGGCAGCAGAGGCAGATGCCCAGGGAGCAGACAAAAGGGTTGGGGTGTAACCCAACATTACATAGGAGACATGAAACTGAATTAAACAATTGGTATGAGGCCGATAACCAAGAAATGTAGTATTACAAAAATGTCTCTGTCTTTTAGTATTATATGGGCATGGCATAATGCAAAGAAGTGAGAGAAAAAAATCTGCCTAGGGTTCAAAATGTTGATGAATGAATAGTGGGCACAATAAAGCGCCCGCATCATGGGATTGTGGTCGCCAAAAGAAAAAGAAATTATTTATAAAGTTTTTATTTTCAAATTAAAAAAAAAAAAAAAAAGGGCGGGCTGGTCACGAGGCAAGGAGCAGGGAAACCAGTTTTCCTCAGACTGAGAGGCTATATAAGCCTCTGCGTGACAGACCCACTCACACTTGCCCTGAGGCGGCTTAAGCTTGAGCTCCCCTTCCCTCCCACCCTTGTCGCTGGCACCATTATGTGGTTATGTCACCCTTGAATCAAGGGGGGACTTGTTTTTATTGAAATGATTTATTTACAGCTCGAGTCCTATGACTGAGCGAGTTAGAATTGTTTTGAATCTGAAAGAATATTTATTGATATTTCATTATTTATTTGAATAAAGTTATTTGTTTTAATTCTAACACCAATAAAGGTGCCGCGGCCATTTTCAACACCAACCTGTTGTAGTGTACTTATTTATGAATATATAGTGCGACCTACATTCCCATGACATTTATTTAAATATCTCAAACCTGACTATAGCCAAGATTTGTCCTTTTGCTTTTCTTTTTTCTTTGGAACAGCAGGAGTTAGACCCTAAAAATCTAAAAAATAGATTTGTATTACCATTTGTATCCCTTCTTTGTTGATTTCTTGTCACTTCCTGTCAGAACAGGAAGTGATGGGAACTGCTCTCTAGTGGAGAACAAACAAAAACAAAATGGAAAATTGTATCAACTACTTACTATAATTTTCCTTTCCTGGTGCCAAATCAATGACAACATACTACCACATGTATGCTGTCATGTTGGCGCCAGGAATAGGGAAAATTGTATCAAATACTTGTGGTAGTATGCTGCCATGTTGGCACCAGGAAAACCTGTTTAAGGCCTAATGCCCACTAAGTATGAGTTTACAGTGTTTTCATGTGGGCAAAAAGCACAGCCTTCTTGTGTTCCAGGCATCTCTCCCTGGGCCCATCCTGCCCTACGCCTACCACTGGATGCACCATGGAGTCCCATCCAGCTGCAGTAGCTTTCAGCCTTTCATGCTGCTGGCGGTGGGACTTCAAGCTGCACCTGTGCCTTCCGTTCTTACCAAAATGCCAGGGTCTGGACCACAGGGGCTGATCTCCCAGTGTGCATGAGCACTTATAGAGTTGGGAAGGGTTAGAACTTCTTGCAATGTTTGTATTGCTGTTCCTTCTTGTTCCTGGTGACAACCACTCCACCCATTTGGACAGAGATAAAAACCATATTAGTATGGGAAGATTGAGGTATCACAACAACACAACACAACATAAAAAAAAGGTACAAAAAAAATAAATAAAAACGTTATTTCCTACACAAAATATACTTATTAAAATAGCCCTAACAATCACCTTAGATATAAAAACGTTTAAAAAAGACAATAGAAGCCACACATTAAGATCCTTTGTATTGCTCATAGTGTATCACATATAATTACATATAAGATGTTGCATCAAAATTGACTCTAATGTGTGTGGATGTCCCACAACAAGCAGGAATAGTTAGGGAGAAACTTTCATTCTCCTCTGACTGTCCTACTATGAGGCTGCATAGTTAATTCATCACAAAAATTAAAAAATTCAAAAAAACAGACAATATTCAAAAAATATATATCTAGTCCCAATTATATCACTATTTTGAACTTTTTGCACTATACAGCAGTTGGGACTAGATATATATTTTTTTGAATATTGTCTGTTTTTTTGAATTTTTTTATTTTTGTGATGAATTAACCTTTTTATGTACACATCTCTATATATCAGATTGTTTTCAAGTTTTATAGATATTTGCACATTATTGCACTGTGTGGGTTGCACTGTGGTTTGATAACCAATCTATATCTGCTATTTTTAATTTCACATTTTTTCACATTTTTAAGGATTGATTTTGTTTAATGTACAGCATTACTTGCAATTCCATTAATGACATAGCACCCCACAATATTGTCCAATTCTTGATCAATTTACTATTTTTTAATTTATTTATATTGATTACATATCTTTCAATTTTCGGGTATTGAGGTAGGATTGTACTACGCATCACAGCACTTGGCACTTTAACATTCACACTTTACACAGCGCCATCCCCTATATTCTGTGTTTTATGGCCAGCAAAAGTTTGTCCCCATAAGCCATAAATAGATGTAAATGGAATGTAATAATTCCCCAATTTTTATGTCTGGCAAGCATTGATGTCTAGATTGTCCCATATAAAGTGCCTTGAAAAAGTATTCACACCCCTTGAAATTTTCCACATTTTGTCATGTTACAACCAAAAACGTAAATGTATTTTATTGGGATTTTATGTGATAGACCAACACAAAGTGGTACATAATTGTGAAGTGGAAGGAAAATGATAAATGGTTTTCCAATTTTTTTTACAAATAAACGTCTGAAAAGTGTGGTGTGCATTTGTATTCAGCCCCATTTACTCCGATATCCCTAACTAAAATCTAGTGGAACCAACTGCCTTCAGAACTCACCTAATAAATAAATAGAGTCCACCTGTGTGTAATTTAATCTTAGTAAAAATACAGCTGTTCTGTGAAGCCCTCAGGTTGGCTAGAGAACCTTAGTGAACAAACAGCATAATGAAGGCCAAGGAACACACCAGACAGGTCAGGGATAAAGTTGTTTGTCCCTTGCAAGGATGACAATCATGATATAGTATTGACAATATCAGGAATGTATTTCTGGTATGTATGGTCAATCTTTATATAGATTAAAGGGGTTGTAAACCCTCGTGGTTCCAGCGATGGGCACGAGCACACCAGCTCCAGCCGGTGTGCCAGGTCCTCATTGGATAGATTGATAGCAGCAGGAGCCAATGGCTGTCAATGAAATCCAATGATGCAGGAGCCAGGGGGCGGGGCCGGGTCCTGCTGTCTGTGTCAATGGACGCAGGACACAAGTGCCCCCAGGGAAAACGCTTCTCTGTCGGGGCACTTGAGAAGAAGAGGAGCCAGGAATGCCGCGGAGGGACCCCAGAAGAGGAGTATCAGGGCCACTCTGTGCACAGAGGAGGTAAGTATGACATGCTTGTTATTTTGTTTTTTGTTTTTTAAACAAGACTTTACAACCCCTTTAATTGTCAAAAAAAAAGTAGCTGCCCGAAAAAAGTCATATGACCGATCATGTAAAGTTCACACCATGTGAAGACAATATAAATCAATAATCTTTGTGGCATATGATATGTAAAGGGACACTTGAGGGTCACCTTTGTACACAAGCACTGCAATTAGATTGCACTTCCTTTTTACATTTCTTTCTAGATCAATCCACAATTACACAGGAGTATAGTAAAAATGAAAAAGTGACCACAGTATGTAAATGTTAGGGCTGGCATGCTTTCCATGAAATTTAGCTTTTCTAGGCACCGACCATGAGTCCCTTATGGTGAACATAACCCTAGGTATAACGCTAGATTAATATAGCGTTTATCGGCAGTCTGAGTCTCCCATGTCCTGATGTGCAGCTACACTCTGCCCCTCTACACTCTCCTCGCTCCTTGTCACTACTTATGTCAAAGTTGATGTCTCCGCAGGAAGCTCTCACCGCTAATGTAATAAAGTCCTAGGCAGAAGGGCTGGAAGCTGCATGTGACCAGTCTGGGCTTTGTCAATATTGTGACTAACACAGCTGGAGCTGCAATTCATCATTTCCAGATCTGAGAAAAACTTTGTTCTGTCTTTTGTTCCATTCCTGGAAGCCGCCCATCTTCATAAAATAGCTTTTTAAAAATCAGATTCTGAACTGTATTCAAATGTCAGCTAGTAACTACCATAGCAAGCTTTAATAGTTGCATTACACAGGCTTGTCTCGACTGATACAGGTGCCAAAACCCCTGCACCACCAACTAGAGCTCCAAAAGAAGCCCAAGATAAACTATGCTTGTTAAAAAAATCATTACATGTATTCACATTTGTATTTTTGGAGAAACAGTTTGCACATTGTGTCAACTCCAAAAATCTGTTCTTGTTTTCAGAGCGCCATTAATCCAATTGCGGACATGGCTAGCCATTAAACACCAGTTGTCTAAATAAAGTTGGCCATACACAAATACATTTTGAACGAATGTTCAGACACACAATTGTACCAAAATATCAGTACATTTGATGACTTGCCAAATGTATTATGAAAATCTTTAAATTTTGTTTGCTTTAGACATTCTGTTTTGAAAGGAACGAGAGCAAGGGGGGGCGGTTTTAAAGCGGCTGTATAGCTATTTTTTAAACTTTTACCTACAGGTAAGGCTTACATGTAGGTAAAAAAAAATCTCCTAAACCTGTACGGTTTAGGAGATATTCCCCTCGCAATGAGCCACTGACTTCAGCGGCGCATGCGCACAGGGGATTCTCGGCTGAAAGCCCGGCAGCCGCCGGACTTTGCCGGAAAAAAGTCTCCCACGCACATGCGCGGGAGTGACGACATCGCGGCTCCGGCCACTCACAGCGCCGGAGCCGCGATACCCGGAAGGCACGCTGAGGGGAAATGTCAGCTCCCTCGGCGTGGACCGGGTGGGATGGTAAGAGGCGTAGACTCCCATGGGAGTCTATGCCCGGAAGTGGGTGCAAATACCTGTCTTAGACAGGTATCTGCACCGCCCCTCCCCCCTTAAAGGTGCCAATTGTGACACCAGATGGGGGCAGGGTTCCCAAAAGTGGAAGTCCCATTTTTGTTTGGAACTCCGCTTTAACCGCTTGCCGACCGCCTAACGCAGATATACTGCGGCAGAAGGGCTCGTACAGGCAAAATCACGTCCCTGTACGTTCCCCTTTAAAAGGCGGGTGGCAAGCTCCGTGAGTCGGGTCGCTAGTCCCGCGGACTCGATCGCCGCGGGGATACCCGCGATTGCCTCACGGGGAGGAAGAACGGGGAGATGCTGATGTAAACAGTATCTCCCCGTTCTGCCTAGTGACAGTGTCACTCGATCTCTGCTCCCTGTCATCGGGAGCAGAGGTCAGTGACGTCACATACACAGCCCATCCCCCTGACAGTTAGCCTCGGTTCACACCAGAGGCGGCACGACTTGCAGGTCGCCTCACCGAGACGACCTGCACACGACTGCCGGGGCGACTTGCAAGACGACTTCTGTATAGAAGTCTATGCAAGTCGCCCCCAAAGTAGTACAGGAACCTTTCTTCTAAGTCGGAGCGACTTGCGTCGCTCCGATTAGAACGGTTCCATTGTACAGAACGGGAGGCGACTTGTCAGGCGGCTAGGTCGCCTGACAAGTCGCCCCCGTGTGAACCGAGTAATCACACCCTAGTACTGACCGCTTACATACATTTTTGGTAATCTGCGTTTATATTCCCATGTCCTGCAAACTGAAAATTGACTGACCGCTTACATACATTTTTGGTAATCTGCGTTTATATTCCCATGTCCTGCAAACTGAAAATTGACTGACCGCTTACATACATTTTTGGTAATCTGCGTTTATATTCCCATGTCCTGCAAACTGAAAATTGACTGACCGCTTACATACATTTTTGGTAATCTGTTTGTCACTGCTGTTTCAACTACATCTGTAGCCATGCTCACATTATTTCAATGTTTATTTAGCCATTAAGTCTTACCTAAATTATGGGTTTCCTTATCTTTACAATTTTGGCCTTTTAGTCCCCTTGCAGTTTGATTGTGGTGTGAAAGTTATGCCCTGCTTGCTGTGTTCCTAATATGCCCTCCTAATTGATTAATTGCCAGATTCCATCCACACCCAATACAGTATATAACAAGGCTTTCTTTACGGGGCTGCACATACAGGGGTTCTTCCAAAGAAGTGGCGTTCTTAAAAAAAGTGGCACTTCTGCTCTTGCACTTCAGCGATTTGCACAAAGCAAACCATAGCAGATTGCAGGTGATCTCACTTTCAAATTATCTCTCCTTCTCTGAAACATGCACTCTTTACCTCTCCTCCTCTTCACAATTGCAGCCTCTCTCCTCAAGCTCTCTTTTCTACATCCCTCTGCTCCACCACACAATCTGTACATATCAGCCTCACTTCTCCCCTCATCACTGCACTCATCACCTCTTTCTAACTCTAAGCCCACTTGCTAACATACCCCCCAGGATACTGAAGCATGTCCCCTCATACAAATCATATTCTCATATTACCTCCCTTACTCTTCTGCTTCTCCTAATCGCTGGAGATATCTCCCCAAACCCTGGGCCTCCCTTATTTAACTGTACCCAACACACCCATCACCATCACCCTACATCCTCTGGCAGTAGTCGCAATCTACACAATTTAGTCTCCATTCCTCTTCTTCCCAACACCAGCCTCCCTCTCTCCTGCGCCCTCTGGAACGCCCGCTCTGTCTGCAACAAACTCACTGCTGTTCATGACCTCTTTATCACTAATTCCTTTAATCTACTTGCTCTCACCGAAACCTGGCTCCACGAATATGACACCCCTTCTCTTGCTTCCCTCTCCCAGGGTGGCCTTCACTGGACTCACTCCCCTAGGCCTAATGGACGCAAGGGAGGTGGAGTGGGATTCCTCCTATCCCCCCAGAGCACCTTCCAGGTTATTCACCCTCCTCCCTCTTTTTCCCTCTCATCATTCGAAGCCCACTGTATACGTCTATTCTCTCCTACTTCCCTAAGAATTGCTGTGATCTACCGGCCCCCTGGACCATTATCATCTTTCCTTGATGAGTTTTCTGCCTGGCTACCCTACTTTCTCTCTTCGGAAATTCCCACAATCCTTCTCGGTGATTTCAACATCCCTGCTAATACAAACACTCCTGCTACTTCTAAACTTCTTAGTCTAACCTCTTCATTTGACCTGAAGCAATGGGTACAGGCTTCTACTCACTCTGATGGCAATACCCTTGACCTTGTATTCTCCTACCTATGCACTCCATGCAACTTCTCAAACAATCTTTTTCCTCTCTCCGACCACCATCTTATTAGTTTCTCTCTCCCCCTGTCTTCCACCACCTTTCCCTCCAATCGCCTAACCATCACCCGTAGAAACTTTCGCAACTTCAACTCCTCTCTCCTCTACTCTGCTACTGACCACCTCTATGACAAAATCTCTCCCCTGTCCTGCCCCAACCAAGCCATATCCATCTACAATAAATCTCTGTCCACCACCCTGGACAAGCTCGCTCCCCTCACTACACGCAGAATCAGGCCTCGACCCCTACAACCCTGGCAAACAGATGACACCAAAAGTCTCAAAAAACGTAGTCGTGCTCTTGAGCGTCTGTGGACCAAGACTAAGTCTCTCAAAGACTTCAATCAATACAAATCTGCCCTCCAAAAATACTATTCTTTCCTCCACACTGCCAAGCAAACCTATTTTACAACTCTTATTAACACCTTCTCATCCAATCCCCGTAAACTCTTCTCTACCTTCAACTCTCTACTTTGTCCTCCACCGCCTCCACCCACTGACTCACTCACTGCCCAGGAGATTGCTAATCACTTCAAAAACAAGATTGATACAATCCGCGATGAAATCTCCATTCTACAGGTATCGCCCCCAGCTAAGACCCCATGTCAACAGGTACAACTGACACTCCCCCTATTCAAATCTGCTACTACAGATGAAGTTGCTAAACTCCTCTCTATCGCCCACCTAACCACCTGTCCCCTGGACCCTATTCCCTCTCAAATGCTACGGTCACCCTCTGACCCCATCCTACACTCTCTAACCCACATCTTCAATCTCTCCCTCACCTCTGGCATCTTCCCCGACGCTCTAAAACATGCACTGGTCACCCCCATACTCAAAAAGCCGTCCTTGGACCCTACAAATCTTAACAACCTACGCCCTATCTCCTTGCTCCCCTTTTCCTCTAAACTCCTTGAACGCCTGGTTTACAACCAACTGAGTGACCACCTCATTAAAAACAACCTTCTTGATCCCCTTCAATCTGGATTCCGCCCTCAACACTCCACAGAAACTGCTCTTTTAAAACTCACAAATGACCTACTAACTGCAAAAACCAACGGACACTATTCTGTACTCCTACTTCTGGATCTTTCAGCTGCCTTTGACACGGTTGACCACCCCCTCCTCCTCAAAAAACTCAACTCCCTCGGTCTCCGTGACTGTGCTCTTCAGTGGCTCTCATCCTACCTATCCCAACGCACCTTCAGTGTCACTTACTGTTCTACTTCCTCCACTCCTCTTCCCTTCTCTGTCGGGGTCCCCCAAGGTTCTGTTCTTGGACCTCTTTTATTTTCAATCTACACCTCTTCCCTGGGTCAGCTGATAGCCTCTCATGGCTTTCAATATCATTTCTATGCTGATGACACGCAAATCTATCTCTCCACCCCTCAACTCACTCCATCAGTCTCCTCACGCATCACTAACTTACTAACCGACATATCTGTATGGATGTCACACCACTTCCTCAAACTCAACTTGTCCAAAACTGAGCTTATAATATTTCCTCCCCCACGTGCCTCTTCCCTTGACTTCTCTGTCAAGAGCAATGGCACAACCATCCACCCGTCCCCACACGTCAGGGTGCTAGGTGTTATCCTGGACTCTGAACTCTCCTTTCAGCCCCACATCCAATCACTTTCCAAAGCTTGCCGCCTCAACCTCCGCAACATCTCTAAACTACGTCCCTTTCTAACCAATGAAACCACAAAGCTCCTGATTCACTCCCTGGTTATCTCTCGCCTTGACTACTGCAACTCACTCCTCATTGGCTTACCTTTAAACAGACTATCCCCCCTGCAGTCCATCATGAATGCTGCTGCCAGACTTATCCACCTTACAAACCGCTCAGTGTCTGCTACCCCTCTCTGCCAATCCCTCCATTGGCTGCCACTAGCCCAACGAATTAAATTCAAAATACTAACAATAAGTTACAAAGCCATCCACAACTCTGCCCCCAGCTACATCACTAACCTAGTCTCAAGATACCAATCTAATCGCCATCTCCGTTCCTCCCAAGACCTCCTGCTCTCTAGCTCCCTCATCACCTCCTCCCATATCCGCCTCCGGGACTTCTCCCGAGCCTCGCCCATCCTCTGGAATTCCCTACCCCAATCTGTCAGACTGTCTCCAAATTTATCCACTTTTAGGCGATCCCTGAAAACCTTCCCCTTCAGAGAAGCCTATCCTGCCTCCATCTAATAACTGCACTATTTTCTCCATTAGCTCATCCCCCACAGCTATTACCCTTTTGTATAACTTGACCCTCCCTCCTAGATTGTAAGCTCTAACGAGCAGGGCCCTCTGATTCCTCCTGTATTGAATTGTATTGTACTTGTATTGTCTGCCCTAATGTTGTAAAGCGCTGCGTAAACTGTCGGCGCTATATAAATCCTGTATAATAATAATAATAATAATAATAACCCCTCCCCGCCCCCTAGTGGTTAACCCCTTCACTGCCAGTGTCATTTACACAGGAATTAGTGCATTTTTATAGTACTGATTGCTGTATAAATGACAATGGTCCCAAAAATGTGTCAAAAATGTCCGATGTGTCCGCCATAATGTCGCAGTCACGATAAAAATCGCTGATCGCCGCCATTTAAAAAAAAAATAAATTTTGCTCAAACCGATCAATAATCGCTTATTGCGATTTTTTTTACCAAAAATATGTAGAAGAATACGTATAGGCCTAAACTGAGGGAAAAAAATAGTTTTTTTAATATATTTTTGGGGGATATTTATTATAGCAAAAAGTAAAAAATAATGCGTTTTTTTTCAAAATTGTCGCTCTATTTTTGTTTATAGCGCAAAAAATAAAAACCGCAGAGGCGATCAAATAGCACCAAAAGAAAGCTCTATTTGTGGTAAAAAAAGGACGTCAATTTTGTTTGGGAGCCACGTTGCACGACCGCGCAATTGTCAGTTAAAGCTACGCAGTGCTGAATCGCAAAAAGTGCTCTGGTCAGGAAGGGGGTAAATTCTTCCGGGGCTGAAGTGGTTAAGGTAAAGCTTAGGTAACCAATAAAAGGTCATACAGCCAAACACCAGGTCAGCTGACCGCTGAAGGTCAGCTGACCTTTAGGAACATTCCAGAAGATTAGGTCACATGACCTCTTGGAATGTTCTAGAAGGGTCAAAAGGCTATATAAGGCAGTGCAACAGGCGCATTTTCGCCAGTTTCTGAAGACCCCACCTGTGAGCTCCCCTCCCCCCCTCCCCTGTCACGGCCTTATAATATTATGTGGTTTACCAATCCCTTTCTCTTAAGGGAGTGATTAATAGAAAATTGTTATACTTGTCATCAACCTGATTCGTAGTGGCTGGGTTGCTTATTGTAAGGTTGTTTTAAGTAATTAAATTATTTGTGAATTTATTTATCTAACTATGAGAATGGTTACATGTTTAATAAAAAATAAATTGAATACCATTAATAAAGGCCACGGCCAAGTTTGTTGGTTTTATTTATAGGTTATTATTTCTATCTACATTCCCATGTAATATACTGACTGAAAACCCCATTTACTGTTATGCCACGTACACGCGATCGGATTTTCCGACGGGAAATGTTTGATGTGAGCTTGTTGGCGGTAAGTCTAACCGTGTGTATGCTCCATCGGACAATTGTTGACGGACTTTCTGCCAACAAATGTTGGCTAGCATGTTCTCAAATTTTCCGCCAACAAATGTGTGTTGTCGGATTTTCCGATCGTGTGTACACAAGTCCGTCGGACAAAAGTCCAAAGTACAAACATGCATGCTCGGAAGCAGAAGCGGTCGGTCTTGTAAACTAGCGTTTGTAATAGAGATTTGCCATTCGTGACGTTGCAAATTATGAAATCTTGAAATGCAGCGCACAATTCTCTTCTTATTTAATGGGATAATAATGAAGCTGCTTTGCTGGTGATACTGATGGGGTTTTTGCAAACAAATTTTCAAAGGCTTTTTGTTTCTAGTGATATCAAGAATAATATATATTTTTTTTTTTATTTGAGCAAGTTACCACAACACCATTATCCCGTAGTTTTTAAGAACAAAGATACAACTATGTTGGTGTCCCTTGTCAATTTTACATTGTATTTTTTTTAAATGTAACTGCCTACTCCTAAACTGTCATTTGAAGTAAAACACATAGCCAAGTATTATTCTACACAATCTTTTTATTGTGCATTAAAAAAAAAAATTAGACATGCTATCTGCCAATAGAAAATAACCAAAAAGTGCATTCTGTGCATCCAAAAATATAGAAAATATACCAAATCAAATCATTATTCAACCAAAAAAATAATGTCAAAGCAACAACTCCAAGACCAATAATAAATAACACGTTATCTCCTCCGATTCTGCAACATGTCTGGTTGACGAACGGCCGTTCAGAAACAAACTGAAAAGCGCAAAATGAAAAGCGATAAATGAAAAACGTGAAAAGAAAAGCGCGAATCAACACTCACCAAACTTCTACTAACACAAAATTAGCAGAAGGGGCCCAAAGGGTGGCGCTAAAGAGCTGAAAAACTACGTAGTACGTCTAGTACGTTACTACATTCGTAATTGTTGGCCAACATTTGTGTGACCGTGTGTATGCAAGACAAGTTTGAGTCAACAACCTTCGAACAAAAATCCACGGTTTTGTTGTCAGAAAGTCCGATCATGTGTACGAGGCTTTAGAAATTTGTTCGAGAAATATTTTCCATCCTCCTCCAAATTTACTTGTCACTTCATTTAAAAATGACTGTTGATTTGACCCCACCAATGATTTCAAAACTGAACAAATGTCCTTAAAATAAAACATTTTGAACAAAATTCTACTAGTGTATGGTCAGATTGTGTTCTTCGTCATAGGCACTTCTGGGGAAAAAATATATACACACACACACTTATCAAAAGTATTGGGACACCTGCCTTTACACACACATGAACTTTAATGGCATCCCAGTCTTATGCTGGCCATGCACTATATAAAAAATCCTCCGAAATTCGGTCATTTAGACAGTTCGTTCGTTTTTTGGCCAGTTAATGTGCACAAAATCGATAATCGTTGGGACGTCTTTGAACCTTTGCAGTTATAACAGCTTCAACTCTTCTGGGAAGGCTGTCCACAAGGTTTAGGAGTGTGTCTATGGGAATGTTTGACCATTTTTCCAGAAGCGCATTCGTGAAGGCCTGGCTCACAGTCTAATTCATTCCAAAGGTGTTCTATCGGGTTAAGGTCAGGACAGTCAAGTTACTCCACCCCAAACTCTCTCATCCATGTCTTTATGGACCTTGCTTTGTGCAATGGTCCAAGTCATTTGGTGGAGGGGGGATTATGGTATGGGGTTGTTTTTCAGCGGTTGGTCTTGGCCCCTTAGTTCCACTGAAAGAAACTCTTAAAGTGTCAGCAAAATGTATGGTGTAGTCCCTCGCGCTAAATTAAGTAAACGGACTGAGTCAATATCAACGTGACTAACTTAAATAACGGATGATGAAAAAATAATAATAAATGTGTGTAAATAGTGATGATGTCACTACGGACTGCAGCAAAATCGAAAGTGTTCACTTACACTCAGCAAAATTATGATAATAAAGTGATTTCGCGCTTCAAATCTATCACATCAAAGCATAATTATAAATACAATATATAAGTAAAATGTGTTCTACAAGTGTAAATCCAGTGCAACATAGTGTACAGTGCTCAATATTAATATTAATGAGTGATCATCAAAAGTGCTGATGTGCATCAATAAATCAAAAGTTTATATTGTGCTTCTTCCACTGGGACCATATAATGGAGGAGGGAGGTGATAATGTTGTTTTTAAATTGCAGTGATCCGGTGAAACCGGGCTCTCTGGACTCTCACCTTAGATAGAATAAATTTGGGCATCAAAACAAGTTTTTTATTGGATGTAGTGTAGTGCCATTCAGGTAGGGCTTCTCTGGTGGTCTAGCGGTTCTCCTGATGTAAAGCACCTATCAGATATGGGAAAGAAAGGGGTTGCCCACCTGGGCTCCACCAGTCCGGTGGAATAAACAGGGAAGGGAGAGAGAGAGGCCTCCAATGGTGTAGTATGTTAAATAAAATTGCTATTTATTGAAAGTTAAAGTGGTCTCTTACATTGCAAATGATTAAAAAACAGCATGAAAGTAAAAACAAGTTGAGGAGCGGCGTCTGAGGCGCCTCCTTACTGACTTCCGGTTTTGTCTGCTCTCTGCCACGCCCTACGCGTTACGTCACCGCTCCTGACTTCAACTGGGGAACTTAAAGTGTCAGCATACCAAGACATTTTGGACAATTTCATGGTCCCAACTCTGTGGAAACAGTTTGGGGATGGCCCCTTCCTGTTCCAACATGACTGCACACCAGTGCACAAAGCAAGGTCCAAAAAGACATGGATGAGCGAGTTTGGGATGGAGGGAACTTGACTGGCCTGCACAGAGTCCTGACCTCAACATGATAGAACACCTTTGAGAATAATTAGAGCGGGGACTGCAAGCCAGGCCTTCTTGTCCACATCAGTGCCTAACCTCACAAATGCGCTTCTGGAAGAATGGTCAAACATTCCCATAGACGCACTCCTAAACCTTGTGGACAGCCTTCCCAGAAGAGTTGAAGCTGTTACAGCTGCAAAGGGTGGGCCAACTCAATATTGAGCCCTGCGAACTCCCCATAGACCCCAAGACCCCCATACACACTATTAGATTTTCTGCAGATTTTTGTCTTCAGATTTACCATAACTATGTAGTGCAAGGGCCTGCCTGATTGCATACAAATAGAAACTCTTAGGGTTGGACCTCATATTATATGGTTTGGGTAAATCTGAAGAAAATCTAATATTGTGTATGGGATCTAATGCCCCGTACACACGGTTGGATTTTCCGATGGAAAATGTCCGATCGGAGCGTGTTGTCGGAAATTCCGACCATGTGTGGGCTCCATCGGACATTTTCCATCGGATTTTCGGACACACAAAGTTTGAGAGCAGGATAAAAAATTTTCCGGCAACAAAATCCATTGTCGGAAATTCCGATCGTGTGTACACAAATCCGACGGACAAAGTGCCACGCATGCTCAGAATAAATAAAGAGATGAAAGCTATTGGCCACTGCCCCGTTTATAGTCCTGACGTACTTGTTTTACGTCACCGCGTTCAGAATGATCGGATTTTCCGACAACTTTGTGTGACCGTGTGTATGCAAGACAAGTTTGAGCCAACGTCCGTCGGAAAAAATCTATGGATTTTGTTGTCGGAATGTTCGAACAAAGTCTGACCGTGTGTACGGGGCATAAGACTGGGATGCCATTAAAGTTTATGTGTGTGTAAAGGCATCCCAATACTTTTGGTAATATAGTATATATATATTATTATTATTATTATTTATTATTATTATACAGGATTTATATAGCGCCAACAGTTTGCGCAGCGCTTTACAACATGGGGCAATACAAATCAATACAGGAGGGATCAGAGGGCCTTGCTCGTTAGAGCTTACAATCTAGAAGGGAGGGTCAAGTGGAGACAAAAGGTAATAACTGTGGGGGATGAGCTGATGGGGAAAAAAAAAAAAAGTACAGTTGTTAGGTGTGGGTAGGATAGGCTTCTCTGAAGAGAAGGGTTTTCAGGGATCTTCTGAAAGCTAATAAAGTAGGAGATAAGCGGACAGATTGGGGTAAGGAGTTCCATAGGATTGGAGAGGCTTTGGAAAAGGCCTGGAGGCGAGCATGGGAGGAGGTGACAAGGGAACTAGAGAGCAGGAGGTCTTGAGAGGAACGAAGAGAGCGAGTAGGTTGGTATTTAGAGACTAAGCAAGTGATGTAGCTGGGGGCGAAATTGTGGATGGCTTTGTACGTAGTTGTTAGAATTTTGAATTTAATTCTTTGGCCGAGCGGAAGCCAGTGGAGGGATTGACATAGAGGAGTGGCAGACACAGAGCGACTGGTAAGGTGGATGAGTCTGGCAGCGGCATTCATAATGGATTGAAGAGGTGATAGACTATGTAGAGGTAAGCCAATGAGAAGGGAGTTGCAGTAGTCAAGGCGAGAGATGACCAGCGAGTGAATTAAGAGCTTTGTTGTGTCATTGGTTAGAAAGGGGCGTATTTTGGAGATGTTGCGGAGGTTGAGGCGGCAGGATTTGGACAGTGATTGGATGTGTTGCTTGAAGGAGAGTTCAGAGTCTAGGACTACACCTAGAACTTTGGCATGTGGGGATGGGCTTATAGTTGTGCCATCGATTTTGACAGAGAAATCAGGGGAAGAGGCATAGGGGGGAGGGAGGGAAAATATATTGCAAATGATCCATGACCGCATATGCTCAGTCCTCTAGGTGCAAAGCAGGCAGTGGAGACCACACAATCTCCAATATATAGAGATAAAAAAATATATAGTTCAATCTACAGCACCTTGTAGATTCACTTAGGCCAGCCATACACGTTAATGGGCAGGCTGAATGTACCAAGTTGACCGATCAACCAACTTGGGTACAACCAACCTGCCGGATTCTCTTGCGATTATCGGTAGCAGCTGCTATAGCCGCTAGCAATAATCATTGTCTTCTCCCGGTGGGGACGACTTCCCCCACCCGCCGGGAGAAGACAATTGCCCAGCAGGAGGGGTTCCCACATCAACACTGTCTGTGTTTATGGGGGAGTCAAGCAAATTTCTTTCTTGCAAACCGTGGTTGCAGGAAAGAAATTCACCCCGTGTATGGCCGGCCTTTGAGAGTTAGAACTCTCTAAATAAATCTACAAGATGCTGCAGATTAGACTATATTTCGTTCTTTCTCTCTAAAAAAATATATACGTTTTAATTATACGTTTCG